>JAZDUA010000179.1:1612500-2237500 GCA_038098605.1 Gryllus longicercus
TTACAGAAAAAATCTAATGACAGGGTCAGTTTATTATTTCTTGTTGCTTGGTAGCCTGCATTTTAAAGGAATGAAATTTAATCAAAAAAGTCATCAGTACCACCATTTTCTCAGAGTGCCACCACTCCACTTTTTTGGACACCGTATTCACCAACCACACCTTCCAAATAATTTTTGAATTCACAGCATACCCTTTTGTCCCCTGAATCACTCAATTCATTTTCATCAATTTCGCATAACTATTTCGCAATTGTTAACACAATACTCCGTGATTTTGAACAACTTGAACAAACAGTTCCAAAGGCATCTGATAAGTAGGGGCAGATTCTGATGATTTAAAATATCGCCAAAAATGATGAATACAATACACTGAAAATATTTGAAAAATAGCAAAGAAAAATGACTTAAAAAATACGGTCAAAACCAGTTCAGATGAACAACTCAAGCTGTTGGATATAGGATGGATGTAATTGAAGCTCCTTCCTTTCGTTTAAGTAAACACAGCATGCAAACTTTTGGTTTGGAGTGTTCTTTACCAGGAAATCTCCGTCTTCAGTAACCTCAAAATTAGCCGAACTAACAATGATGCTTCACAGGAACGTCATTAGAATAAAGCATCACAGGAACTTTAGATTACACTCGCAATGACGGACATTACAATTTCTGAGCGAAGAAGTCTAATACGCAACTGAGGAATTCCACCTAGAATAAATGTTGCATCATGGACATATTATTTGAAGCAAGTACCATTAAAATGATATTGAAATCGATGAAATGAGCAATGTTTTAAAAATGATTGAAAAAGTTAAAAAATGACTTACTAGCCAATATCGAAGAAAGATGCAAAAAGGGATATAAACATGGGTCATTTCCTTTTGTCAAAACTTATTTAATGTCTACCCTAAAAAGTATCATTCTAAAGTGAAAAGAATGAAAAAAAAAGTATGAAATTTCATTCCAAACCAACCCCCTTCTGCAAAGATACTCCCAGATTCACATTTGTGCTAACCAAAAAAAAAATTGTCATCACAATCATTGTCAGAACAAAGTCCTTAGAATTTGACCACTTCCAGTAATTCTTGTGAAAGTGTTCTAAACATGACACAAGACACTAGGATGTTGTAGGATGTTGTGGCACAAGAAACCATCTCAACATTTAGGCAAAAAACAACTAATTTCTCAGTTGTCCTCAAACACAGATTGCGTGTGTTGTCAAAAAGATTCCCTCCAACCCACTTCATGCTATAATGGAATCTTGAAGTTCCCAAACTGAGAGACAATACCATCGTGATCTGACATAACAGTACAGTGAATTTCTTACATGAGCTCTCCTCACACAAAGTGTCATATTTAAACATTCGAAGAATGCAGGGGAAGAAGGATAAGGGCTCAGTTTTTATAAAAACTGAGTTTGTAGTGAATGTATACAGTTTAATCCCAACAGAATATTTTGAATTGCTATGCAGAAAAAAATGTTATGAAGCATTCACATTTGTTAAGATTTTTATGTATTTCTACTACGCCATAGTATTAATTTTAGGGACTAGCTAAAATATTTGTTAAATTTACTTCAAACTAATTGTGTAATTGGTTGATAAACATGTTGCTTGGTTTTAGAATTAAAAGCAATTTTCTTGAAAGTTACTTTATCCCACTGTACTCTACATTTATTATGAAAGGAAAATTTACAGTTTGTCACATTCCCTGATGTTTTTGTTTAAAATTTTCCCCAGACAATGTCAGTTTTCCAGAAACAATGACAGTTCTCCAAAAACTATGTCAGTTTTCCGGAACAAATCCTAAATAACAGTGGGCAGTTCCGTGCATTTTTTTTGCAATCCATTTAACATTAAAGTATTACATTTGTAGTTAATTTATCAGGGAAAAAACAACATCTACTTCTACTGGGAAATTACATGAATTTTTCAAAATGCTTGAAAAATAATTTTGTACAACTTTTGAGTTTGTGAGTACAGGTTCCACTTTTTGCACATTGGGAGTGAGAGGGAGAGGGTGCAGAAAGGAGAGAGTATGGATTTTCTTCTCTCAGAGGAGAAAACATATGTATTGATAATTTCTTTAATTTTTTTACACACAAAAATAAACAGAACATCCGATTACTTCCATTCACTGTTATTTTATATATTCCAATCTCATAAAAGTATGAACGGTAAACTTACAACCAGTACAGGTGCTTGCTGGCGAACTAGCATCTACTTCTTTAGGCTGAGCACTTCCACCTCTAGTGCTTCGTGTATTTCTAATGCGCCGCAATGATCCTTGTCGTCTATTCCTCCGATGTGGTCTATTATTGTTTGCACCAGGAGTTTTCTTCCAAAGGTAATAGAATTCCACCAACTCAGGCTGCAAGTAAATATTATACATATAGCATCATCACAAGACTTCATCTCAGTTCATTGATGATACACTTACCGTATCTTTATGTGGAAGCAAGTCCTTGCGAATGCGAAAAAAGTTCTTTCCAAACTGCCTCAATCCTTTTACAAATCGTTTCTACACACACATACACACACAAAATGAAGCATCTAAAAGAATTAACATATCAAATAATATAAAAATTTTAACAACTAAGTTCCTACCGTTTCTTCTTCAGACCATTTTTTATCTATACCTTTGGGTACAGGACATTTTACTAATGCTTGTAATGCTTTTCCAGGATCATATCCAGAATCATGTAACTGCAAAAAACAAAGGAAGAAAAAAGTCTTGATTAAGTAGTAGTAAGCTGTAACAGGCATAGAAAAAGGAATTAGGATTTTGAGAAATCACACACTTCTTTTTAACAAAAAGAATTTATAAGCAAAAAAAGAAAAGGGTCCATCTATTAAGAGAAAAATCTCACCTGTCACTTTATTATAATTTGTACAGAAGGTTGACATTCCACTTAAAATTGAAAAACCCCAGAAGCCCTACACCATCTTTTCGGAATACATAATGTTGCAACAAAAAATTGAAAATTTAGGGTAAATAGATTAAAAAAGAAATTGCAATACATCTTTATCTCAGACATTATACCCAAGTGACACTTGGTAGCAGGAATTGCTATTTCATGGATGGAGATGATCACTTATTTTTATGGTATAATGTTGGCCAAAAATTCAGTTTCATAAAATCCATTTGTATAAATTAGAAAACCATTATTTTTTTTGGGGGGGGGGTATGTAACTTGAATATCATCAGGAGGGGAGGGGGAGGAGGAGAGGAGAAATTGTTTCAAGCTAGTTTATGTCAAGTTAATACAATGATAAAGTTTGTGGAGACGCAGAATGAAGGTTTCATACGTTGCAGAGAAAAAGTATAAAAACAAAAATATTTAGTAAGAGCCATTTCACTCCCAATGTGTAGTAACTACATTTTATGCATTGTTTTCTAGTTAATTAAAATATAACAATAAGCTTTTTGCTTAATTGTGGAGTGCGAGTTCATTAATTTGAGAAACTCCACTTATCCATGGATTTCAAAACAATTTATTTTTAAAATTATAGTTCCCCTCTATTTCACATATCTCACTTTCATAGACATTAATGTAAGTACAGAAAACAAACAGCTCACTAGCTCTTTTCACAATGAATTGAAGTTTCTGTGCCTCTTAATATTGGTGCTTGGATATATAGGGTTTCTCAACACTAATTCAAATGCCTAAAACACTGTAATTGGACAATTGAGCTAAACCCAACACAATATCAACAGTCTCTTATACCGTCAGATCAACAGATTATCTCTGATACCTTTGACATCTCTTTCATCACTGTTTCATCTTTTTCTTACTGGTTTCTTTTTTCCTCAGTTGTTTGACAGAAGTTAAATGAAGGCAAAAAAGGAAAGAATTCCAAGTCTCATTTGAAAGAAAGATGAGATATGCTTGCCATCGGGTAGATTATGGGTGAAACTATATCAACACGAAAAATACATTTCCATGTCCTTGAAAATTAACTTTGAAAGAATATTCAAACTACAGCTATAAACTAAGAGATTTAATATCCATTCTACCCATTCAGAGGAGGAAGCCAAGAAGAGGTGAAGTTAACAGTGCACATCTTAAGAGCTAGTTACTGTCACGAGGTTAGAATAATGAGAAACATAATCATCATCATTGACAACAGCATCAAACATCATAAATGGATTCTATTTTTTATGGATTTTAAGACTTATGGAGTCTTATGATGGTCAAAACAAAAATCTGTCATACCTCTTCTTCATTATTTGTGTATCTTTAAATATAGATTTGAACAATTTCTGTAAATTCCCTAGAAAGAGTACATTTATAATATATGGAGCTTGATAAGAATATGGGGAATGAAAAGCAGAAAGTTTCTTTGGAATTCCCCAGAGTGAATTGATCATGTTACTGAAAGTCACAGTGAGCCATTACCATTTAAGGCAGTGAAATATGATTAGTCTATGTTCCACATTTGGTGTGGATACTTTCCACAAATTTGGTTCCACATTTGGCATGTTATTTCTGTAGAAATAAGGCTCAATTTGAAACCAGACCAATTAAGGAAATGTAGTTTGTGAAATATTCCACTATCCAATGCTCAGCATTCTCAAACATTCCAATATCAACTGCACAACAATGGAAGTTGGTTATCATCTACTCATATGGAATGCGGTAATCGATTATTCTCTAGAAACCCGAAGATCTAAAGGCACTGACTGATTGAGACTTGACAATGAAAATTACAGAGGATTACTTCAAGCCAGGCGCTCAACACCCACAAATGGGTTCAGAGACTCGTCATATCAACTAAGATGCAGCCAGTAAATAAATTTAAGAACACATGGAAAGATAGCGTTTAGGAAATCAAGATCTGAAGATATTATATCTGCAACTTCTGCCAACAAGTACTGCAAAATACACTAACTCATAGGTTCCCAAACTATTTTGCCCTTCTAAAGCTCAAATAGCTTATAAAAATCTTTCATACCATTGAAGACAAGAATCGAAAAGAACTGCTGTTTAGGTATGATACGTACTGTTTTGATTGTACTTTCAACATATTTGTGGTTTAGTTTTTAAGTAATTCTGCATTTAACCAAGGACTTACACGGTTTTAACTCTTACCAATATTCATTAGATCAGAATCTCACGCCCCCCCCCCCGGCCTCCTTGTACCAAACGACCACCACCCTTATAACACTACACATATTTTTTTTATAATATAACCATTAGCATTTTTTTTATAAAAAGTATAGGATAATACAAAAATTAAAACAAACAAAGCTATTAAATTTCTTTTATTTTTATGGTTTTAAAATAAACACAGAATAAACCAAAACAATACCAAACAGAATCCTTACTTGAAGTTACAGAAGGTGGAAAACTTATTTCCACACCAAAGAGTAGACCACCTTTTCCACCTCTCTCTCGTTTGTTTGTAAGTAAATGTTCTATAAATAAGAGCGTATTTTGATATTACATATTTTCTTTCATTTTTACATATTTTTTTTACACAGTCTTCATTACATGTTTTGCCTATATATTTTTCTGGACTTTAATCATAACTATCTTTGGTCATATTAGCATGGACACTGTAAGCACAGTACCAAGCAAGAACTTTTGCAGTGCAATTAAGGGCTTATCCAAGAGTAGCATAAATAATGTGAGATTTTGGACATAAAAACCTTCCCTGAAATTTTCAAATTAAATCCCTTCTGTACATAATATGCTAAGGAAATTAGTAGTATTAAACTGCACATACTTTCTCGCTCTTAGTAATGGTTATGTGATACTATTTATATCGCAATTTCTCTTGGAATTAGCAGGTCAGTCATTTATTGTAAAACTCATTATGAATTGTAGAACACTTTGCAAAAACTAAATATTTTCAAGCTAATACTAACACAAATTTTACAATTATAACTCCTTTTCATACAGCTAAATCATGTCCCAACAATGAGACATATAATTTACAGAACTTCAGCTTCCACCTCGCGGCATGAAATGCCACTGTATCATTCCAATCTGGTATTTTCTGAAGGCTAGAATTTTTCTTTCATATTGCATTTAAATAGTACTTTTAAGAGTGGAAACCTAATTGGGCTAATTTTAATTAAGGTTTGAAGATTGCTTGAAAGAAAATATATCACTACATTGAGAATGCAAATGCATTCCTCACAACACGGACAAAAATATGGATAATCAAATTGATTTTAAATAATTTCTAAAAGATTAATTTGTAAACATACAACAAAAGCTCGAATGTAAGAAACAAAGAAATATGCAATAATATACAAATTCTAATTTACGTAGCATTCAATTGCTTCTAAATATTTCTCAAATCATGTTCATGAAGTGCAGGAAATTAGAAGCGGACAACCATTTTCGAGCCAAAATTACACAAAAATTCATTACATTTTCGAAAAATTCAAGACGGCCTTACTTCATGACGGCCTTACTTCATGACGATTATTTCATAAAGAAAAAATTGTATCTTCACAACTGTAGTTGTAGGAAGACGCCAAAAAAATTTGAAATTATCACAATTTTCGAATCGGAGTTTTCAACGAAAGTGAGACCTGCACGTCCTTCACTATCCAACAACAAAATATAATAAAAAATGATGGAACCATTTATTTGAAAATGTCCCAGGGGCTTCGTGTAAAGTACCCCCGACATTAAAATACCGGTTTCCAATTAATGTGGCCGCGTCATCAGCCAGATCGATTGGGGGAATATCAATTTTGAATAAAATCGGCTGAACAGTTTAGCCGCTATCATTGTTCACAAACGGAAGGACGTTTTGCCATCATTCGATATTTTGGTATTAAGGACCCAGAAAATATGGATTCTGGATACACCACATATTAGAGGATTTTGTGTGTAAAATTTAGTAACTGGACTCATTTATTTTTCGTTACCAGGGCCCTGTAATAAAGAGTTTTTCTGCCGTAAATTCGCCGTATTTTCGCACAGCATTACATAACTTCCCACTGCGTAAGCGGTAGCGAGAAAAGTAAAATAACAAATCTTCCTCTTTTATAAGTAACCATGGACACAAACTCTGCCAATGTATTACTGCTGGATAATGATTACCTCTCAGGGGTGAATTAAAGAGAGTAAAACGTATAACATCAAGGCAAGCAAATTATGGCATATTTGAATAACCAGACGCACATGAAATTCACAAAACTGTTTTCGGGACGGTCGTCTTGCTCCCGCCCGCCCGAGCCCGAGGCAGCGGCAGCTCCTCAGGCGAAGAGAGGGAACTTCCCCCTCCGTCACTTTTTACGCACGCGTAGACCAGTTTTATTTTTAATTTTATTTTATTATTGTCGAGCTATAAGCAACAAAGTGGCGGGACTTTGTATGGGGGCAATCGCGAGACACTGTCACTATCCATTTCATCCTTTGCAGTAAAAACATTAAAGGTTGGAATACAAACCAGTTTGACGTTTTGGGGGAAGAGTCCCTTTTTTTGGATTCCGTAAGATTTTTGTGCTCTCGCCTAAATTATGACTTTTAATGTTGCGGATCTATTTCTCCATCTCCTGAACGGACATAGTGTTCTTTTAGCCAGACCATTGCTTCCCCCCTTTTGCTTGTTTTTATACTGAGTTGTCTTAGCATTTCGAAGACAAGAGAGGGTGCGTAAATGCTCAATTTTTAGAGTAGTTTCCATTGCAAAACAACACAAAACACAACATCACGTGGCAGGTATCTGCAGACTGTAATCGGAGTCCCGTGACTTGGAGTCGCGACTCGTCCATGTTGCATAGCACTTGTATCGTGTATCCCATTTCGAATGGACATGCAACTTTAGTATCGCGACAGCTCCAATTACAGAAAAAAATGTACTGGGACATCCCTGGGACTTGTCGCGATACACGTGTTCGTCGCTATGTGTGTATTACAGAACTGTTCAAATTATTGGACTCACAAAAAAACTATAGTGAAAACATACAAAGTTAAAGTTCTGATTTTGTAATATGATAGATTTCTAGGGCACAGAAAATCATTTTTAAGTATTAACCTGTCATCTTCCTTCTAATAACGTAACTTTTATGAAGCGGAAGTGTCGCTAATGAACATCTGGTAACAGTATTATCGCGATTCACTGTAAACGGCTTCTGTATGCAATAGTACAGGCGTTTTGTGGGTGTCAACACTCCATATTGAGGCATTACGATGTTTCTTTAAGAAGGTGAGACATTCACCGACTACACATACAGTGGTAGATCAGTTTAATGGCTTGTTAGCGTGAAGACATTGTAATTACGTCTGACTGATGGTTCCGGACGCTGAAGGTTGAAGATTGAAGGTTCCGGACGCGGAAGAAAATGTGGGCAAAATCAAAGCTCTCTCAAGCCAGCATAAGAAAAGAAAGGGAAAAACATGTCTCTGAAGAACAGAAAAGCTACTTCAAAAGTATTACGTTTGAAGATGGTTGAGACTGGACCACGGCGCCCACGTCAAAGTTTTTTTTTTTTTTTTTTTAATGAATAGATTTTATAAACATGTTGCAGATGCAACTTGCCCGCTGATTAAAAGCATGTACATAACCTAAAAAGATGGGTTGAATTTCGCATAAAATATACAAGCAGATGAGGCAAAAGGACAAGATGATAGAACGAGTAAAGGTTATCATAAAACCCCCGTAAACGCACCAAGAAGTATAAAACATTGTCCTTATCTGAAATAAGATTACATGTTCCGCTTTCATTCAAAAAACAAAAAATGTTTTGAGAGTGCGGAATCGACCTTGCCGAGCACCTCCCGTTGAGTTGCCCAGGCCATATCTTCGTTTACTGCCAACAATTCAGACAACCATTCCATACAATGCAGGAGGGACGCGTTCCACAAAAAAAAAAGTCCTGCACGAGTCGCAGATAGGAGGAAATTCACCCCGAAGGAGGAAACCATGAGAAAAGTGGTAGTGGCCGAAATGGTTAAAATGACTTCCTCCCGCCTAGAAGAAACACGGAAATATTGCCACTATGTTTGCCACGGTCTAAAGAGGGATCTTTTAAAAAAAAAGCCTTAACATCGGATAAGACTGGTATGGTTTAAATCATGTGATTTAAACCATGATTCACATAGAATGATTATTTTTAAAAATAATCAATGATTTAACATTTCTTTGTAATATTTGAAAATATATATGTATTTTTAATATTTGTAAATTAAAAATTACTCATATAAAAGACATCAATCACCTAATTGATATAAAGAATATAATATATTTCTTATAAACTTTTTCGATTAATTCAACAATTGTGAGAAAATAAAATGCAATATAATATACAATAAAATGAACTTATGAAACGAAGAACAATAAACAATTTGTAGTAGAGTATACTAATAGACTTAGATGATCGATTAGTTTTAATCCAGCATATAATTGTCTGAAGATAAAAACTAATTTAGCAGCAATGGCCTAACAGACCGAGATAGTTTCGAAAAAACGCGTTTAAAGCTTCAACAGAGTCCATAATTCGAGATTGAATTAAAATGTTTGCAAAAGCCACTTCAAGTACAACTTAAAGATGAGTATTAATAAAAATTAAATTTTATTAATACTCATTTACAGAACTACATTAGTATTGTTTAAACTAATGAAATCAGTAGTTAATATTACTAGTTTCGTTAATATTACTACTCGTTGTGTATATTAATAAAATACTGTTTCAAGTGGGAAGCAGTGGCACAATTATTAAATACTAATGGTAGATTGTAATATTTCAAAAACTGTCGAACATCTAAGTTTTTCGATAAATTCAATTGTTTTCAAGAATAAGTGCTTTTTGATTAGGGCAGTATTGCACAAAAAAATGGTATAATGGCACAAACAAATTTCTTTCAACGATGATTTTTTTTTCTAAATCATACTAACACATGGTGGCACAAGCTTATTCGGTAATGTGGACACAAGAGACGTGTTTCAAGAGCATGAAACTAAAAGTAACACAAATTTGAAGTTTTGTGGGTTAGGGAGGAATTGCACCTGACCCCTCAGATATATAGTATCTATTAATTTTAGATAAAATTACAATAATTTAATGGTAAATTTATATCTGATGTTTCAATAAACGTTTTTCTGCTTTTAAAGTAATTAAGGATAAATCAACTGCATAACGATTTTGGGTTAAAGAAAAAACACTTAATACATTTTTTTAAAATATTACGTAAATCAACAAAATTGATTTAAATGAAAAAAAGTCTATTTAATTTTTTTAAATCTGATGTTTTTGATCTTTTAAAAGAATCATGAATTTTACTACCCCTAACATTGGATGACGATTAAGGTTTAAGGGTGCTTCAACAGCTAAGGTAATTGGGGCCCGTATCAAATTATTTAAGAGCAATACGCACTGTAGCAGAGCCAGACTAAAACATTTTTAATGCGAAGTAAAAAGTGAGTAAAACAAAATTAAAGGAATTCAATTATTTAAAAAAAGAGGTTGGCAGAAATAAGCCAGATAAACACTTTAAAATCTCCAATTAAAAGCGAAACAATTGGCATGATCTCTCAGATAATGCAGTAAATGCCAGTCTCTCTTAAGAAGCTACAAAGCTTGCAGGGAGAAGATTCGTCATTTCCAAGTACCTGTGTTAGAGATCTAGCAAGGTGATGCCTTCGGCGGCTATCTCTTACCTTAGGACAGTACAGGAGAACTTACTCCACGGTAAGATCCGTCTCGCAACTTTGTAAGTAGCGGGTGGGTCTCCGCGGAGATGTCCGTGGGAGAAATGGCAGCGACCGAGCCGAAAACTTATCAGAATTCTCCTCGCGCCTTGACTCACGAGGTGAAGACCGAATCTTTATGGAATCCTTGATTCTATCGAGTTTAAAATCTGAGTTCTGCCACTGTTTGCCACGCACTGAGAATAGAGCGTTTGATAAACAGCTCGGTATCATTTGTTGGGACTGAATATGTCTACCTCAGTTTTCTTCGTGGCGAGGTTTTCCTGCCTGATCAGCAATTTCCTTTCCTATTATCACAACGTGACCAGGGATCCAACCAAAAACCAAATTATAACGACGCACCAATAAATTACGGATTTCATAATGGATAATTATTCTCAGAGTGTCACAAGAAGAGAAGTCGGAGAGAGATTCGAGGGAGCTTTTTGAATCATTTCAGATCCCTGCTTCCTTTACTGTGATCAATTTAGCGAACTTAAGTGCCTCCAAGAGCGCATATTTCTCTGCAGTATAAGCGCTACACGTAGTGTCTATTCGAAGACTTCGCGTGGCACTGTAGAAAGAACACTCTACCATTTTACCTTACCTACCACACCTTACCAGTTTGGAAGGAACCATCAGTGTATATGAAGTTATAGCCGGAATACATGGATTTCGTCTCCTGGAATTCCGCCAGAAATGTACAGGGGGCAGTTGAGGATTTGGGGAACTGTGATCATGTTAGGTCTATTTGAGGCCGGAGAAGCTTCCAAGGGGGAACAAGACTTTGGGAGAGGGGTTAAAAGGATGGGGAGTTTTATATCGAGTTTCTGCAAAAGCGTGTAGAGACTGATACCCGGAAGATGTGGTAACGATGGTCTGAGTGCGACTGGACGATATCCTGTGACTTGGGAGAAGAATTACTTGGCGCGAAGAAGTATTTATAGTCAATTCTTTCGCACCATAGGAGCAGATTACAAATATCTCGCTTTCGCCTCAGGGATGGTTCACCAGCTTCGGCCAAGAGGCATTCAATGAGACTCGTGGGGAAGGCACCTTTGCTGACCCGTATACCGCCATAGTGTATAATTTCAATGACCGAAGGGTCGATGGAGGCGCTGACAATACACCTATAATCTAAGATAGGACGGATGATGGTCCTATACAGACACAAAAGACATACTCGGTATGGGCACCCCATGTGGAGACTGAGTGCGAAGGACGTTCAATGGTGATATACAGCGACTCGAAGTTTTGAGTATGCTTTTGTGATGTTAAACTCTTGTCGAATGTCAGGAAGGAAACTGGGAGATTCAAAGGGAAGTTGATACACCCCCCCCAAAAAAATCAGGATGATAATGGAGGTGATGAATTCTAGAGAAGTGCATGCAACTGGATTTTGAGGGGGATAACATGTATCCAGTTTTATCGCTCCATTCTTCCAGTTTGTAGACAAGCTGTAACTGCCTCTCAATAACGTGCATGCTTTTCGAGGAGCAAAATATGCCAAATAACGAAGGGCGATGCCTTTCACAGGCTCTTGGATTACTGATGCGATACTATTGATAGCAATGGCAAGCTGAGTGACTCTCAGAATAGATCCCTGGGGAACATAGTTTTCTCACTGGTGACTTGAGTATAACGTGTCACCAAGGTGGACGCGGAAAGATCTTGACGAAAGACAATCTTGACGAAAGAAAATCTTCTAGAAACGAAGGGAGCCTTCCCCTCCTCAGGCCCCAAGAATGCAAGATGCGAAGAATGCTATACCTCCAGGTGGTGTCATACGCTTTCTCTATGTCGATAAAAATTGCTACAAGGTGTTGTTGCAGTACGAAAGAGGAGATTGTGTGGCAAGGGAGACTAAGTGGTCTGGTACTGGAGCAGAATCTTTTGCACAAGCGTAGGCACAGGAAAATTCATCCATTGCGAAACGAGCATTGTAATCTTCCTCCACGCGACTCGAGAAATCTAGTCTCCAGTTCTCCATTCTTCTTACCCGGCCGGGCCGGGTAACTCAAAATGTTTACTTTTCACATAGAGATAGCAAACTTCATATCCTGTGATGAAACCCAAAACCCTCCAAGCAGTTTCTTCCGCAAACTCAGTTGTCTTCAAATTTCAAATGACAATAATGCGATTCTCCCAGCGTTTACTAGATAACTGTAAATGCAAAGCTGAACGTATCCATTCAAATAATAGTTGAAATAATAATAATAATAATAATAATAATAAACAGTGTTCACAATAATGCAGCAATTACAGGTCGCTAGGTGCATAATACTCCTTCCCTACCCTTCCCCTACCGGTGTCCGGTGTGTACGCTTCTCACGGTGATGCTGCCCATGCCGTTCTTGATTCCCTGTTCATTGCTCCGAGTTCGCGAGCCCATTGACATGCCCTGATTTCTTTCCCAATATTTGCTTCCGGAAAAGATGGTAGAATCTGTTGTCTTCCTACTAAGCACCCAACGTAATACGTGACATTTGTACACCGAGTTTTTTTTATAGATTTATGTTGTTCAAAAGACACCTTAAATAATATGTGTGTCGATCATATAAATTAATTTGTAATTTACACTTGGTGCGAACAGACAAGCTTCACGAGAGCATACGCTTCCGCGGCTGGAGTTAGTAACCCCTTGGCCGTTCCGAAAACGCCGGGTCCTAGGCAAAAGTGCCGACGTTTTGACCATTCTGCGACCTTCCCCACGGCGAAATGCGCGGAGATAGACTCCGCACGAGTTTACACATACAAGCTCCCACCCACATTAGCCCGCTATGTGGCCGACAAACTGAAGCCTCTATGATATCAAGTCGCCTGTCAGGAATTCGGTCCATCTTCTTAATCTTCTCAAGGAGCCACGCGTAAATGACACGAACATCCTCATGAGCTTCGATGTCAAGTCTTTGCTCACCATGGTACCGGCGGACGGGGTGGCCACTACCATACGCAACAAACACTTCTCCCTGGTACTCTACGGAATTGGCCGACTTAGCCCTGTTCTCCAAGTCCACTTTTTTTAATACCGTCAGCAACTATGCCCAACTAGGAGCGACGATAGGTTCCCCTCTCTGTTCTATGATGGCAAACTAATTGACAGAAGCTTTCGAATAGTGTCTACAAGAAACCCATTCATACCAACCGCTACCTGCACGCTGGCTCTCACTATCACCGGCAACTAAACGAGTGGTTTTGAAAGCTCTGGCCATCGCAGAATAAGTAGTGTGTGTCTGTGTGTGTGTGATGAATACTTAAGACTGTGAAACGGAGCTCCCCAACCTAGCAGTGGCAGGTAGCGAGCACCTCTAGCACTGTTGACATCACTACGCCTAGCGACGATATCAACCGGAAGATAGCCAGTTTATAAGGAATCACCGAGTAAAATGGAAAAGTTTTGAGCCGCTTCGGCACAGCGACGGCCTACAAAGTCCATGAAAAACTCGGGGAAAAGATGGTACGTGTTAAAGATCGCGTCTCACCTATTGTCAAGAGGGGAATGCGGCCACAGTTAAATCGTTGAAGCAGGTCCAACCATTGAGGAACGCCTCCGGGAACAAATCCGCCACTACAAGTGCAATATAAATAAAATGACCGTAGCCCTCCATGCTCGGAAAACTAGCCACGCAATTCTTTTAGATAACACCCGCATTATGGCCAGGGGAGACCGCTGGGGAAAGAGGAGGGTAAAAGATGCTATGGAATTTATCGAACATCCAGAAAACCTCAATGCCGACCAAGATCGACGTCTACATGAGGCCTGGAGACCTCTATTTTACCGCAACGCACAGTCGCGTCAGGGCGCGGCCCCCGCTGCTCCTTGTCCGACCACGGGCGCCCGCCGCCTCCCGCCCCGGACAGAGCGCCCGTTCCCTAAATGGCCGATCGCCCGGCCAACCGGCTACCGAGTAGGGGGGAACCTTGCGCTTTATAATTAGTGCACAGTCCAGCTCCGCGCATTTCGCCCTCAGGAAGGTCGCAGAATGGAGGCTGAAACATTGGCATTTGTGCTTGGAAGCAGCGTCTCCAGTAGGCCAGTAATTACAGTCAGACCTCATTTCATGACAAAAATGAAATACACATACCCTTAATTTTTTAATACATTTTCGTGACTTATGTGCAATAAAAACACCTTCATATGAATTCAAAATGTCATAATTTAGATGACATGATGGTACATGAAAAATAGACAATATAATCACCTGTTTCTTTTGAACTAGAAATAAAATAATCATTAAAATAATCGCCACTATTTTATACACTACTATTATCACTACACATTGTACCATTTACACCACCACATACAGTTCATCTATTGAATATTATTACACTTTCTATTCATTGAATTTTATTGCATCATGAAATCATGTTGTAGCATGAATAAGAACATTTCATACTTACCACATCCAATGCATTTATAGTAGTATCATCTCGACTTGCTGCAACACAACCATCATCAGGAGAACCTCCATCACACATACCAGCAAAAGCTGCCATAGACCTGGCAGCACGCAGGTACATCAGAAGATCTGTGTCAAGTGTCATGGCTGGGACCCATCGTAAATCCTCTCTCTCCTTTTCCAAGTCGGGATCGGGAGGCATGTCAGAAATGTCAGAAGACAAAATATTGGGCCGATACTCGGGAAGGCGAGCCTGCAGTTTAAAAAAATTGGTATAACACCCCAAAATAGTAACAAGCAACACAATTTTCCAATTACAAAGTGTTCCATAGATATTCTGCTGAAATTAATGATTTCAAAACCGCAATAAATATATTTCAATCATCCACAAATTTTGCGTTATAACAATTTTAAATACTGCTTTTACGTTTTTCATAGAAGTAATTATGGATTTCTAAAAAGGGTCAGGATTTAAGCTTCATATTGTTATAAAGACAATATTTGTGTACAACGTAATAACTAGGAAATCCAAGCACATACCGGACGAGTTTACCTCTTAGCCAGCATTGCCTCTGAGGTCATAGGGTTCACGTCCTGATGGTGGCGGGTATTCGATACTAAATCGATAGTTAGGTCGAATTCATCCGCTGTCTGGAGAACTCTAGCTGCCGGCTGCTCTGATCGGTAGCTTTCAGTGGTTTCTCCGATCAACACCAGCCGAATGCCGGAGCAGTACCCTGACAAACGGGCCACGGACCGCGCGTGATCTTTTTTCCTCTTTATATTCTCTCCTCTTATACATATACATACATATACTAGACTACCACACTCGGCAGACCATTCGGTAGCTTAGGCCTTGTTCCACTTGTGGCAGTGCCTCTCTAGGGAAGATATTTTGAGGGAACCCCCCACCCCCGCAAACTGACATGTAGGTTGGCGTCGGAACTCACTACCCAGTGGGAAAGGTAAACTGCCCCCTCACGGAATAAAATAACATTCATTACACTAACGGGACTACTGATTGTAGTAGTTGAGAAACAATCCAATAAGCACATAGTAAAATATCGATATTTACTATGTGCTTATTACATGTTACATGCCAAGAGCCACACAATTAAGAGCTACCTGTAGCACAACCTCCACCGTATCCAAAAGTAGATAAATGAGATGAGCCACCTACCAAGGAGCAAGATCTTAATTTTGAAGCTTCCCATTAGCATCGTCAGATAAGTCAATGTGATTTAAATAACAATCCAGGATTTGGATTAATACACCCTGAGCATTCGGATCTTAGACTGAAAGGCTGGAATCTCTAGTGTTCGGACTAAAGTGTGCTTCGATCGTATCCATCTTAACATGCTGTACTTGTCGAATTTACTATATGGCTATATTAATGTCATATGGCCAAGAAACTTGTTTTGAATACCAGCAAGGATTTAAACTAGAGGGACTATAACGGCACATACTTTCTCACATTATTGGAAAGTTATGTAACCTTGAAATATTGTAATTTCTGCCATACTAGAAACTTCGATTTGAAAAAGTCAAATTCAACCAATTTTAACGAAGCTCGTGTTACCTGCGTTTATTTCGATAGCCTGAAACAATAGTAATTTCTAACTTATACAAATTAAACATGAAATATTTTAACTACTACCGTATTTGCATCGTGTAATACAGAAAAGCAAGAATAATTTCACACAAGCCTGCTTTGATTCTATTGAAGTGAGCTCTGAGTGTTTGAATACCATAATCAGCGATCAAAACTTTTTAAAGTAAAGAAGTGTATTTGCTAGATCTAAGTATAATTTATAACATTCAATATATTTATTTTCATAAGAATATTATATACTTCATACAATCAACAGACCCGACAACAATGGGACGAATTCGAAGAATTTTGAAACCACAGTGTTACTATTTTGCGAACTTACAAAGAGACACACGAAGCGCACGAAATTTGAATTTACAATTCGGAATTTGGGCAATTTTCGAAAATATAAAGTGCGCTGACAATGTGGGTTTGAATTAGATTTTTTGCAATTTACGAAAATGAGGAACTTCAACGAAAATCAGACATCTTAAGCGTCCTTTACGCTATCAGAGCTCAAAATATAATCAAAAAAATTAGTACATTTTTTTTTTTTAATTCTTGATGTCACAAGTGCTTCGTGTAAAGTAACCCTCAAAATTAAAATATGTTTCAAATTGAAAGGGGGCGCGACATCGATTGGGGAATATCAAATCTGATTATGGTTTAGCCGCTGATTAGCTGAATTAGCCGCCAACCTGATTATGGTTAAGCCGCTAGCATTGTTCAGACGTACGGACGTTTTATCTTCAATCGATTTTCCGGCATCAAGGACCCACAAAACATGGAGTATGACGATCCAACGTGTTAGAGAAAGTAATTTACGTCATAAGCTTTTCTGTCGAAAATTCGCCGTTTTCCCGAGCAAATAATGTTAATATTTCAAGTTATACAATGGTTTATAATATGTCTCAATGTGCTCAAAAATATATTGGTTTTGTATGTATTTCATTACACCTACACCATAAAATTTTATTATCATTACATGCAGGGCAAAATGTACAACTATTTCATGGCTCATGGCGCACCCAACCCCCATCCTACCCCCCAAAGCTAATGATATATATTCAAAAAAATAGCTTTATATTACATTTTATATTCAGCATAAAAGAAAAAGATCACTTCAGGTAGACGCTAAAAATGTAGCCCCCACCTAGAAAAATGTAGGCGCGCCTCTGCACAGTAAATACCCATACGATTGTTGAAATTTATATCCTCTGCATTGTTGTATATTAGTTCTTGTGACACCAAATCAAGGGAAATCAAACAAGTCATCTCTACAAACGCAATCGGAATTCTGAGATAATTTTTGTTTTTCTGGAGTCCTACCCAAACGTTTTAACTAAGAACCCTGAAGAATAGGGAGACGTTTCTTTGAAATATTGTTCTAGAAAAAGTGTATCACTTCAAAATGGCACAAAAATAGTAAACTAATGGTGCTACACCAACACATGCAAAAGTGTTTCCCGCAAGCAGAAATTATTTTGCGCACCGAAACTCAGCAGAAATTATTTTCCGAACTCAGGTCCTTCGCGTTAACTTGCAGTCAGCCACACCACTACGGTTATAGTAAAAATGGTAAGGTTTGAACTCCGGCCCACGCTTAAAAATTCTCTAAGCATATTTCCAACACGCAATTTTAGAAAATACACCGAAAATGGGACTTGCACATTTTTATCCACAGGTGTTGTATTCAAAGAAAAAGTTAAACGAAGAAAAGCTTGTGTTGTTTTTGAAAAAAAAAAATTAAAGATATTGCATAAATTACACAAATTACGCGAAATCTACTCGTTTTTCCAACAAAAGGAAAACATGACCTTTTCAAAGAGCTGATTTTTTACAACAGACTTTGTTGAGGGCAAAATCAGTATCTTCAATTCTGCCGTTTTGATATTTTTAATATGGAGATCGCCGAAAATAGGACTAGCACAATATTATTTATTGTTCTCTGACGCATGCAGAAAGAAAATGTAAAGAAAAAATTTGGAACGGTTTTTGAGAATTGCATAAAATTCGGCTAATTACCGAAATCCACCGGTTCTTTTTCAAAAACTTCTACATTACTTTTTGCAACAGACTTCGTCTACTGCAAGTCTCCATCTTCAATTTTGTAGTTTAGAAAAGTTACCTTATTGCGATTCTTGGAGAAACACGAGAATTTAGAAAATGGGACTAGCACCATACAGTTCCTTAATACACACTTGTATGAGGAGAAAATTTGAAGAAAAAATTTGGAGCGGTTTTTGAGAAAAAGATAGTTAAAAAATTAAATTGCCTATATTGAGTGCAGAATTACACGAAAACGACTCATATTTTCCAAAAATTAGAAGCACTTCAATTTTCGAAATACCAGAGATTTTGTCGAACATTACACCTGCACAATTATCTTAAGCGTTGCTTACGCTATCTGACGAGGAAGTTTAATTTAAAAAATGAAAGCCATTTTTAGGAAAATTTTGTAAATTGTTGTCGGCGCACGAGAGATGGGTCATAGCATCTTCGAGGTCGCGATGAAATTAGGATTTTCCCGTACGACCATTTGACGAGTGTACCATGAATCCGGTAAAACATCAAACCTCCGGCATCACTGCAGCCGCAAAAAGGTCGTGCAATAACGGGACTGACGACGATTGAGGAGAATCATTATACGTGACAAGTGCAACCCTTCCACAAATTGCTGCAGATTTCAATGCTGGGCCGTCAACAAATGACAGTGTGCGAACCATTCAACGAGACATCGATATGAGGCCCACTCGTGGACCCCCGATGACTGCAGACACGAAGCTTTACGTCTCACCTTGGCCCGTTAAAACCGACATTAGAGACTGTTGCTGACTGGAAACACCTGCCTGGTCTGATGAATCTCGTTTTACATTGTTTCGAGCAGATGGACGTGTACGAGATAGCGCCCACCTCGTGAATCGATGGACCCTGCATGTCAATAGGGACTGTTCAAGCTGGAGGCTCTGTGATGGTATGGGGCGTGTGCAGTAGGAGTGATATGGCACCCCTGATATGTCTAGATACGACTGTCAGGTGACGCGTACGCAAGCATCCTGTCTGATCACCTGCGTCCATATATGTCCAGTGTGCATCCCTACGTACTTGGACAATTCCAGCAGGGCAATGCGACAGCCCCCACGTCCAGTACAGCTAGAGTGGGGCTCCAGAAGCACTCTTCTGAATCACACTTCCACTGTCCACCAATATCCCCAGACATAAACATTATTGAGCATATCTGGGATGCCTCGCAACGTGCTGTTCAGAAAAGATCTCTTCCCCCTTGTACTCTTACGAGTTTATGGACAGCCATGTACAACTACAATACATGTATCAATTACCTCCTGCACTACTTCACACATTAGTCGAATCCATGCCACGTCGTATTGCGGCACTTCTGCGTGCTCGCGGGGCCCTATACGATATTAAGCAGGTGTACAAGTTTTTTTTTTGGTTCTTCAGTGTATACAAAGCTCCGGGCAATACCGAACTGCGAGTCTTGTACTGTGCAAAATGGTTTTACAATTGTACGATCACGTCTGTTTCAAAAGAAAAAATACCTTTTCATTGCGACGTAAAGAAAAAACGCCTGATAAAACGTGAAAAATACTACATAAATCTGCAGAAAAGTTTCCAACCAGTAAAACATTTTCCCCTTGGGATTTGAATTCAAGTTCTTAGAATAACACGCCAGTCAGGTTAACACTTCACTATCAGCCTCAAAGTTGAATTTTACTTTCAAGACGCTTAACTAAAGCAGAAAATTTGCAAGTACAATTTTCAAAACTTCGGAGATTTTCTATTACATTATATCAAGATCAAGCTTTAAATTACAGATTTCGTTCAGAAAAATCTATTAAAAATGTTGAAGATTTACGTTATTTAGTTTGCAATTTTTTCATTTATAAATTAAGGTTATTTGCAAAACAAATCCCTTAATTTCCTTATCATGGCATGGTGGCTCTATTTTATTGACCGCTTGATGTTGATATTTTGCAAAAGTAAGATTTCAACGAAAATAGGGCATTCTTTATGCCATCCAAAGAAACATTTAAACAAATTGGAGCAATTTCTAGATATTTTGAAAATCCAAGTAAATATTTTGAAAAACTTGGCTGTTTGGGTATAGCCGCGACGATAGCTGGGATTAGGTTCCGACCATTCTTCCATTGTCTTCCGATGGCTAGACTGCCAGAAATGCGGAGATACGGACGGACCGACCGACAGAGACGAGGGAGGGAGGGAGGGAGAGGGACAGGCGGTGGGTGGGAGGCATAGACGGAGGATATTATGGGAGTGATCTTCCCCCATTTCTCGGCAAAATCCGGCGACGACCTACGTCGTCTTATGGAGATATTCGTCAACCAGATATCTGCCATCACAGGGGCACGGCCCCCAAGCGGGACGAGCTCGTGGACGGACAACTGGGCGGACAGGAGGTCAGACGGACGGGCGGAGAGGTCAGGCGGACGGGCGGGCAGTCACAAGGGCGGAGAGGTATCTGAGAGTGCCGTCAGGCGAACAGCACCACTTTCTTTACCCTTAGTTGCTATACGAAGGAAAACATTAAAGAAAATTTTTGGAGACTTTTAAGAGAAAATATTTTTTCAAATTTTATAAAAATTTTGTTTCTCGCAAAATTACGTAAAACCATAAATATTTTCAAACAAAATGTACATGACCTTTTTTAAAGTTTCTTTTTACGACAGAATGTGTCCAAGGCAAAAATCACTATTTTCAATTCTGTATTTTGAAATGATTTTTTCGAAAATACGGAGTTCGCCATAACTAGGACAAGAACATTTTTATCGCTCTTTGATAAAATACGAGAAGAAAATTTAAAGAATATATATGGAGCAGTTTGTAAGAATTTCTTATAGAAATTGCATGAATTTCAGAAAAAAATACGCAAAATCCACTGTGATTTGAAAACAAAATCTTACATACTTTTTTAAAGATCTGATTTTTTACAACAGACTGTTTTAAACTAGTATTACTACAATAATGAATTACCTATATTTGCAATTTTCGAAAATTTAGAACTATCAACAAAAATGCGCTAATCTTTTAAGCGTCCCTTCTATCCGTGGGAAAAAATGTAGAAACAATTTGGAATGGTTATTGAGAAAATGATTTTTTTATAAATTTCATTAATTTCAAGCACATATTGCACGAATACTAGTCATGTTTTTCAAAAAACTGAACATGACTTTTTTTACAGAGGCGATTTTTCGACTTTTTTTGTTATTTAAGGTCGCATCAACTACTAGGTCATTGGCGACCACTATTGCACGTAACGGTATGGTAACTGTGAGCATGACACGATGATAGGGAATGAAAGGAACAGATTATGTGGCGTCATAACAGTCGCCTTGTACAAACGTACCAAAATCAGCCACGTGCATTTCATGCTCATGGACAGCGCTGGCGGAAGAGACGCTGGGCTCAACAAAGGCAAAGGCAAGGGAAGGGGTGCTGTGTCGTGGGTGGCAAACTTGGGAACCCCGTAGGCAGGCCGACGGCGGAAACGCGTTGGCGGAAACAGCGAAACGCAGTTCCGTCAGCCGGCCCAGAAGGTATATAAACGGACCCCGGACCTAAACCCCTTCTTCTGATTCTTGGGCGCGTCGGTAGGAAGTCGAGTGGGTTGTGCGCGGCGCTGCATTTTAATGCATAGGCTACTGAGGCAGGGAACTGAAGCCGGCGTGCTACGTCGAGACGGGAGGTGCGGCATACTCGCTTGTATGCTCACGCAGGCTATTGGTGCATCACACCGAATATGATATCTAATTATCAGGCCAGCGGTGGTGGTAACCAGGGAACATTCCTTCTAGTAACGGGTCAGTATTGTTTATTGTAAATATTGTACATAGTATTCAGGTGTTGGGGCATTTTTCAAATAAATACTTAATAATTTACAAATCGTTCACGTCTGTGATTTATTGCCCCGGCAAAGACGCCACAAATACAACCATGTCCGAGGCGGAACTCGAACCCGCGATCCTTCGGTCCGAGATCGCTACGGCACTGTCTTAGCGATCTCGGTCACTGGATCGGCTTTTTTGGACTTTGTCTAACGCAAAACTATCCATCTTCAATTTTGTAGTTTTGAAATGTTAACTTTTCGCGATTTTTAAAAATACGGAGAGTTCGCGGAAAATTGGCTTACCACCATATATTACACCGTCCCTTGATAAATACAAGGAAATAATACTAAGAAAAAAATTGGGGCGGTTTTTGAGATGAAATTGTTTAAAAATTTAAATTGGTTATATTTTACGCAAAATTACAAGAAAACACTCATATTTTCGAAACATTGAATATGACCTTATTTCCCGATTTGTCTTTAAAGATCACATTACAATCACTTTCTTTAATATTGAAAAATCGCTTTCTTTAATATTGTAGTTTTAGGAAGACGTCGCAAAAAATTGTACTTTTGCAATTTTTGAAAAATAACAGATTTTAACGAGCATGAGACCTGCACTATTCCCCTAAGCGTCCGGTTCAAATACCAAGAAAAAATATATTAATCAATCAATTTGTAAACATTTTTGAGAACATTTTGAAAATATTAAGATTTATGTACAGTGCCCTCAAAATCATAATATCTGTTTGAAACTCCCAAAGCGTCGAGTTGGTTCAGATCGATCGGGGAATATCAATTTGGAAAAAAATCGGCAGAACGGTTTAGGCGCTAGCGTTGATCACATGGACGGACGATAGTGGGACAGGTTCTGACGTACATCGATTTTTCGATATCAAAGATCATCAAATCATTTGCGCTACATCACTAACTAGAGGAAGTAATTTACTAAATATAAGAACAGGATTTATCTCCTTTTTCGTTACCAAGGCTCAACAATAAGTTTTTCTTTCGAAAATTCGTTTCCCGGTGCACGATTACAGATCTTTCTCTTCTTACATTCGTAAGAGCGATAAAGTATAAAGGATCTCCAATATTTTAGTTTTAGGGAAACGCTGAAAAAAATATACGAGTACTTTCGCAATTTTCGAAAAAATACGGATTTTACTTAAAATGAGATCATGCCATTTTAGGATGTTCTTTACGGCATCGAAGGGCTTCTTTTTTTTAATTGGAGACATTTTTCAAAAAATCAAAAATGTTTAGCTTCATGTAAATAACCCCATCACACACTATCCATTTCAAACATTCATACGCTTGTCCTCTTTAGAGCCATTGGAAAATACTTTTAGAAAAAATCGCCAGTACGGTTTAGCTGCTAGCGTTGACTACGGACGGAGAGACGACAACGGAAGAGAACGGACGAGAACAGACGAAGATAGACGAGAACTTACGAGAACAGACAAGGGCGGATGGACGTTTTGTGGTATCATTCACGTGTTCGTATTTTAGCGCTCATTGCCCGTAAGTTCCCCCATACCCAACTTCTGGCCTATTCGATTTGGTCCCTTCTGCTCCTACGAGAATCGCCTTGAATTACTTGTGATGCATAAAAACCACAGTTGCACACACAAATCCAACAGAAATGCTTTTGAAAATTGCTACAATATGTATTCAAAATTTGCTCTGGGATATCAATAATTCTTAATTTCATTGCAAGTCCTCAAATTACATTACCTGGTGAGAAGGGCCAACTCTAATTTCTCCTTGGGTTGAAGCCATCCTGACATTCTTTCTTGGCAGATTCTTCAGCTACCTACAAATAACATATCAATTATTATACAATAACAAGTTTAAAAACAATAACAAGCAAACAACAATAACAAAGTTTCAATTATAAAAATACAGAGCATGTTGACATGCTCTGAACATGTCTGAATGACAGTTTATGACAGTTACGTTGCGCCTGTGTGACAGCAACTTAATTGTTGGAAATTAAAATCAATATTTCATACATTAAAATTGCAAGGCAGCTATAGTATGAATTGGCATTTTGGAAAAACTCCCATATTTTGAATAAAATATTACTTAGTAGACGATAATTTTCAAACATTTTCAAGTTACAAATTAGTTGTAATTATGGTACATTATGGTATAGTAATATTATTTAAAACAATATATCCTAATTAAATAAAATGTATATTAGCAAATTACAAGTACAATTTCTTATATTGATCAAATACAGAATATACAACACCTATGTATTGGGCATTATTGCGGTTAATCAGTGGCACACCCAAGAGAGTGGCTCAGCCCTCCCTATGCAGAAGTCAATAACACACATTCACAAATCTAATTTTTACTCATTTTCTATAATAACAAATGACATTTAATATCTCAGTTGAACACGTTATATCGATTCATTAAAAAATAAAAGTATATATTAAATTCAGCATTAATGAAAAATTCTTTATAGAAAACACCAAGTCAGATAAGACAGATACCTCCTACAAAAATTCTGTTCGCATCACTGCATTATCAAAAAATTGTTTGTTGTTCATTTTTCATTTTAACTTTCATGAGAATCGGCATATGTCAAACGTTTATACTGTATGTTCCATTCCTTCTACTTATTTTCAAAATATTTATGACTAATCCATTCATGAAATTAAAATCAATCGCGGAATGCAGTTAAAGTAAATCAATCTGGCAGTGTTTCTAAAAAAGCTTATCATGTATGCCATATCCCCCCTCTTCCTCCTTACTGAATAAGTATATAAAACTTAATGCAGTACATCGGGCATTTCGATTGTCTCATTCAATTATTATTCAATTCAAAACAAACAAAATGGCGAACTGTTTTGAACACATGTCAGAGCACGAAATACACAGGAAATAATATTTATTAAGTGTAATGGATCATATACCTGAGAATTAAAATTTACTAATAATTAACCTCTTGAACTGTTTCACCTCTCATTTGAGCGAGTCAAATCTACAATATTTGATTTTCTCAACGGAATCATGAAAATGCCAAGTTTACGCTTCTATATTACAAATTTATAATTTTGGTTTAAAGTGGCGAAGTCGTCCCTATACAGGAAACCGAAAGATTATTATATTGATTTTGGAACCTGGCTCTCTTTTATTCTTTCTGCTGTTTTTGTTACCTACTCAAATTTTCTCTCTCGCTCTCTCTCTCGCTCGCTCTCTCTCTCGCTCTCTCTCTCGCTCTCTCTCTCTCTCTCGCTCTCTCTCTCTCTCGCTCTCTCTCTCTCGCTCTCTCTCTCGCTCTCTCTCTCTCTCGCTCTCTCTCTCTCTCGCTCTCGCTCTCCCTCTCGCTCTCCCTCTCTCTCTCTCTCTCCCCCTCTCTCTCCCCCTCTCTCTATTATATATATAGTCGCGATTCCCATCTTTTCCTTTTTTAATTTCCGATTTAACCACTTTCGAATTAATATACTCCTAACTACATCACTTTACGAATCGCATATATATATATATATATATATATATATATATATATATATATATATATATAACACATATATATTCGAAATTATTTATGTGTAGAATAACATTTGCACTTTCTTCATTTGGATAGAGTGTTGGTTATTTTTTGTAAGTTTTATTTTCCTCCTTCCTTTAACCAATATTCGAAATATGATTTTTGGTTTCTTCATTCATGAATTAATACTGTAAATAAATCTTCAATTGTAGCCTCATGAGTGAGACGGAGCCGTCTCCGAAAATTAGAATGAAATTATGAAATAAATTGTTGATGTAATTGTGGTTGTCCAAAATTACAAAAAAAGGCACTGAAAAATATTAGAAAATTAGTTATTATATTTCCAACGTCTTCAGTGTATGCAGCTGCAGAATAAACTGCTCTTGGCAACTCACTATTTATTCCTCTTCGTATTTTGAAATAATTACAGTTTTGACGTTTTCTCAGATTGTGTTAAAATTTACGATGTTTTCATGTTTTCTCTGGTTTAAGGAAAATCAGATAATTATAGACTTATCTGTTTACATAGTACTTTCTTAGAAATGTTTCCTCCCAAAATATTACATGACTAATTTCCTAATATACAGAAAAAATAATTTCGCAAAGAGTGAACTATTTGTTCGGTCTTCGCGAGTTCGTTCTAGCCAGAAATTGAATTTTAATTAGGTTCGCAAAATTTCAGTTTTGAAAATCCCTAAGAATTTGGATTTAACCACGAACGTATAACTGACATGACTATAAAACTCGCTTGTTCTATGCCGATAGTTGGCAAACCCAAATTGTAAATCAACCCTACCAAGGAAGCAGTAGCGGCTCATGTCAGTTGTACCGTTTGCGGTAGAACCGAACAATTTCGCTACATAAATGTATTTAGGGGATTATGCAGTATGTACATAGTTTCATTTGTATATTTACTCTCGCGAATCAATCCATCACAATGTTCATGGCCTTTACTGGAAATAGAATACGAGAGAATAAACGTGTGTACTGCAGGTTCCGTGGTTTAACTTCGTGAAGCTACTCTATAGCACCATAATGACAAATCACAGGCGATGACAAACCGTAGGTTGCCAACGGAGGAGAGCCATTTATCTTCATCTGAGTCAACAATCTCAAAGACATGACAAGAAAATAGGAAACGGTTAATGGCAAGGTATGCAGCCTTCGCACAATCGGGAGAATTTACATTGTTTATGCTAACGAAAGGTAATATTAGTTTTTTGAATATACCACAGTAACTGACAAAACATAATTAACCCATTTGAAAGGCCAACTTATGCACTAAAAGAAACACCCCTCTAAAAAGAACAGAAAATGAAAATATTCATTAATTCACGGACGTAACGAACAGTACGTTAGGATTCCTAGCAAACACATTATAATTGAAACACATTGGCAATTGTTGCGCCAGTCAGCGAAGCCCACGACAGCGATCACCATCTAGTCCAAGAAATCATCTTTCACTGTAGTAGATACGGGCTCTAAAGTGCGTTCTTTATACTAGTGTACATTCATTTAGTTAGACGAATGAATTATTCCTTTTCCTACTGCTAGAGAAGCAGATCCTGTCCCCCCCTTTTCCAACGCCAACCATGAACGCGAGGGATACTAGAGTTGTAGTCGAGCATCTGAACCCTCCTGAGGGCGCGTGTACGTAGAAGGCCACCCCTGCGTCATCCGAAATATGTCCTAGCTACATTCAGAAATAATGTTGTCAAGGGATCACTATTTTTATGGCCTAAGATCGTTTCGAGTGCTTAGCGATCATCATCTGAGCGAATCTAACAGCGGCTGGGCGGAGAACGAAATTCTTCCAACGCAAAGAACCGTGTTCCTTTATGTAGTTTAGAGAGCCCGAATTTCGAAGATGTCTTGTAAAGGTTAGACATCAAAGAGTCTTAACAAGGTGTCGATTTCACTTCAGCAATTTCATTAATAACGTAGCTACATGTTCAATAGTTTACCTTATATATCCATACATGCAATATTCAGTACTTACCATTACCTCAGACAATTCATTCGATAATTATGAGAATTGATAACTGTCTTAAATTCTGTCGTGATAATCCCTCTAGTCTCAGGATAAAGTAATTTTCGCCAAACCCAATCACCCTGGGGTTTAAGCAACTCACCGTAAACGTTTGGTTACTGAATTAACTGTTAGAATCATACAATTTTCTGTAAACATAATTTAAATGACTTTTGTTAACAAATAGGATTTTAACTCTTCTTTCGTTTATTTCACACCTCGCAGTCGAAAAGTCAGCTCCAAACCCATTTATACATCAATAAACCTTGATAAACAACACACAAGTGCATGTTCGCACAAGCGCATCACCACTAACAGAATTCTCTTTTCGAGAACGTTCTAGCAGTTGACACTTGCGTTTCCCAAGCCGCCATCTCTGACCAATTCCATTCACAATTATCGAGCAAAGTCAAACCATGACCCCTAGTCGCTATGGTTCTTTCAGCCGTATCTCTTTAATATTGCACAAGGTTGATCATCGGGTAGTGAAATTACGAAATACCTCAAATGTATACATACATACTATAGTATTGTCAAGCTGCAGAGAGAAACGTTTTGTGGGCCTCCGATACCACAAAAGTGGATTTTTCTTAATCCTACACATCCTTATATAGTACGGCTAAACTACTTCCCGACCCCCAATCGAGACAAACTGTGTCATTCGACCCGTCTCGGTCTCCTGGGGGGACTGATGATTTGTTCGAGGATCGGAACAAAAGATTCTAAGGAATTGCCATAAATGCATTTTTTAGCGCTGCGATCTAGGGGTGGCCGCGCGAATCACATCGGTCTCCCCCACATGCAGCTGTGATGGCAGCTGAAATGTCACCAGTGGAGCCCATGGCAATTATTGACGGAAGTCACTAGAGATGCCTGAACGCCTCTTTTCACGTCAAGCGGCGCAGAGCTTGGATCACTCGGTAGGAAATTATGGTTTGATAGGATATTTTTTGTGTACAATATGAGTAATTCTACATTAAATCGCACAGTCATACAATATCACTATTTTTTAGAGTCTTGAAACTTTGAGTTCTGAGAAAATACGAGTTAAGATTTTTTTTTTCCATAATCAAACTCCTTTGAGAAATATTTAAATATATAATTACATCCTTATATTTAAATATTTTCACTCACGTACCTTTCCCTATAGAAAAAATAGAACTACACTTTAATTAAACATAAAAACGATGTTCTTTCATATGATGTGAATACACTAAGTCTAGAATATAATTTAATATTTAAAATACAAATTTTCATATTAGGCCGACACTAGGTTTTTAAAAAAAATCACTCCTGTATCTCAACAGTAATGTATCTATATGTCAAATTTGAAAATGGGACACAACACTAAAAAAAGTACCGTTTGTTTACCGGAACTCGTAGGCCCGACCGCCCGGTTGTCCCCACGGGGCTTCAATGTCCGACGCCCAAATGTAAAGCCGACGCGAGACTTGTTATGAAAAGCAGAATCAAGCGTACGGTCGCTGAAGGGTTCTGACAAAACTACTTTTTAGTTTATTAATAAACTGGCATTGCTACGGTCTCTCTGAAACGGCGCAGCCTTCTTTTTCATACACGTGGAGTGAGTTGGGTAAACAAATGTATTCGAGAAACACTAGCGTTTTTCTGTGAAGTTGGTGGCCATGGATAGCCTTACAAAATATGAAAACTATTGTTAGTTTAACCATCGTAATATAAAAACTTACAGTTACAGAAGTGTATGTTTACGTTACAACAAGCATTCTTATGAAGTTCCATGTTTATCCTGAAAAAATTTTTAAAATGTTATACGCATCGGAAAAAAGGTTTCCAAAATTTCTTCTTGTGACATGCAAAACATTACATGACATTTTAAGCACATACTGTTTAAAGTTAATTCAAACAATATTTGTGCAAGTCATGCATTTGTTTTGCTATACTTTGCTTCAAAGTAACCTGCCTCAGTTTTTAAACTCGGGAGAACAAAAGCAAAGGAGACCCATTGTCGTTCATTACAATCAGTTGTGAATAACGTGTGCTTTCGAAAAATTAACAATACTTGTGCCTGAAGATGACTAGCAACTTCGTCGAAACGTTGTGCTGAACTAATAATAAAAGTTTATTAATATATATATATATATATATATATATATATATATATATATATATAGGTATATGTATATATATATATATATATACATATACCTAAAAATGTTTACTATGTTTTAAAGCTATTTGAAATAGAAACATAACTGTCTTTAAAATTACGGATGTTTTAGTTCATCAAAACTCGTTCATTACGAGTTATCGTTACAGAGCTGTCATTTTTACCGGATATCTTGACGTTCTCAAAAGTGCTTCAAAACAAACACGATTAAGTTCTGAGGTATTTAGTATGTTGTTCTATGTTGTTGTATGTCTAACATTTGCGCACTCATAATGGCAAAGATGTTTTCTCATCCAATGCTCATCGAAGAGCTCAATAGCATTTACCCCATCGGTAACTAGGACATCTTTCAAAAAATCCTATAACACTGCATAGAGTTGTTGAATTGGATTGCATAGACTATCAAAAGTAGTACGACAAGAATAAAACGTCGCTAATGAATTAATATTGTTGAAGAAGAAAGTGTTTACTAAATGTCCTTCAAATGTTCTCGTACATAAAGAAAGCACTATCGATCTCGTTTACTACCTCATCCCACTGTGATTCGCTGGGAAAAGTGGATAAACCATTGTGTGTTTTATGCTGAAAACTTCAAAAAATAATGAATTTTATAAGTAACATTGACGAAGATCGATGTTGCATAGGAAAAGCTGAAAAAAACTTTTGCACAACACCGTTCTGGAAAGAGAATTCTTGTGTTCACTCTTTCAAACTCCTTTGTGCATCTATGAACTAACTACAGGGGAGCTACTGCCTGCCGTTGAACTGTGGTGAATTTTCACAGAAGCAAAGAAAAGTATAGAAGGATTTGCTCTTCAGAAATTGGAACAATGTTTGGCCAAAATTCCAGATATTTTAAAGGTTACAAGCGCTGACGATTTGCCATTAGAAGAAAGGATTGCCCCAAAGGTGTTAGGATTGCTCCCACTGGTGTCACAGGGAGTAGAAAGATATTTTTTTGCTTATTCAAACTTTCTGAAAGACAAGGATTTAAATTTCGATTTCCTTAACGTTGGGGTGTAATTATATATATATATATATATATATATATATATATATATATATATATATATATATATATAGGCACAGAGAACAGTGATATCATTGATGTGAACACGTTTTAAAAAAATATAGTTTTTATGTAACTTACCGATTTTCACTCAACATTTCATGTACATTTGACATGTTATGATTTAAAATCACTTATTTACATTTGCACTAATTTTCATTTTTTGCACCTAAACATGCACCTATTTTTTATATTTTTTTGCACCTATTTTAGCACCTAAATCAGAAAATAATGGCCCCTAAAAATCCGGCCTCTACTAATAACTTATTATAAAAGGGCAAAGATAGTTCGACTTCTGCCACTCCACGTAGCGTCACGAAAATAATAGACGTTTAGGACTAAACCTGAGTTTACTATCTCTAGAAGAAATGACGATTAGTTAAAGAGTTAAAAAAAGAAAAACGTCCCTGGCAAAAAAACAACAACAGAAAATCAAAATGATTCTTGAAGAGAGAGTATTTCGTGTAGTAGTCCCGGTTACGTCATGCAGTAATTCTGTAACACTATTTTTATAAACAAATGTAATGCTGCGCGAAAAAAAAGGTGAAATTTCGGCAGAAAACCTTATTACAGGAACCTGGTAATGAAAAAGTGGATAAATCAGTAGCTAAATTTAGGGGAAAATCCTCTAACATGTGTAGACAGAATTCCTTGGTTTTTATGGGTCCTTGATACCGAAAAATCGATTGACGGCAAAAAAATTAGTTTGTCCGTCTGTGAATGCAAGCGGTAAACCGTTCAGCAGATTTTCTCCAAAACTGATATTCCTCAATCATCTGGCGGGATTTGGATTGAAAAAATTCAATTTTTTTTCGGCACCTTACTACAACAATTATGATACACTTTTTTTCTTAATGAAATGAGTTCAGATGAAATGAGTTCAAAACAGATCTTCAAATAAGAGGTCATGTTGAATTTTTCGAAAATTGAGCATTTTTTGAGTAATTGGGCGTCAAACCTCGTCGCCCGCTCTGAAAATTCTGCGTAATTTTAGATGTGTTTTGAGGCAGTTGGATACTACGTAAGTTAGAATGTGTATATTACTTCATATTTCTTTGTTCGTTTCTTACTTTGGAGCTTTTGTTATACGTTTACAAATTAATCTTTTAGAAGTTATTTAAAGCCTATTCCAAATATGAAATAAAGATTGCTAGCCTTCAGTCGCCCGCTCCCAATTTACGCGTTTAGGTGCTACGTAGGTGCATTTGTATGTTATTTCATACTATTATTATTATTATATTTATGTTATTCTATTTCATGTCGTCCTTTAATTGTGTTAAATGAGAAATCAGAAGATTAGCGACAATTGTTGGCTGTAACTCATTGTTGTACCGCCGGACTGATAACAGAAGGCGATAAAGACCGGTGCCTTTCGTTCGTGGTAATATAAACTAATACTTTTACATATTTATAAAATATTGTAACGTTTCTCCGTGGTGAATTAAAACCAACACAATATTATTTAAACAATTACGTTTATTCGTGAAGAATTATACACTAAAATCTACTTGGTCTATTTACAGATATATTACACTTAATTATTTACACTGTTACACACGACTCCGTTCTCTTGATTTATTTACACAGTTCACTTCTTACACACTATTTATTTAAACAGTTCTTTTCTTCTACAGTATCAGTCAGTCCATGCACTGTCCACGGTCCACTGCACTTGACCCCAATTCCCTGCACAGACCACAATTCCCCTGCGCAGACCACAATTCCTTGCGCAGACCACAATTCACTGCGCACACCAGGGTCCACTGCACTGCTGTTTACCGCGATGCCCACTTCACAGCTCAGCTTCCACTGCAGACTTCAAACTGCTGACTGCTGTTTCCCCACTGCACCACTGCTTACCGCGATGCACCCTTCACAGCTTCCACTGCAGACTTCAGACTGCTGACTGCTGTTCAACCACTGCACCACTCTTCACCGCAATGCACACTTCCCCGCACAGCTTCCACTTCGGACACACTGACGGACTGACGTCTTACTGCTCACTACTGACTTCCTTCTGTTGACTGACTCGCGGCCGCCGGCAGCGGCGCATTTATACCTGCCCGGCGCGTGTCCCCAGGCACCCGGCAACTTCTCGGCGTTTCTCCGCGGCTCGCGGATTGTCCGGAACCGTCTAGTTCGGGGGGGAAGGGAAGGGGCGGCGGCAGATGACGCAATCCACGCGCAGCGACTTCGGCAGGTGATGCAATATTCGTTACAATATTACAATACCATAGTTTAATAATTATTATAGATTTTAGATATATTTGCACTTGTTTGCCAACGCTAGCAGTATCGTATTATTTATTAACATTTAATTACTTTACTTTCTCGCATACTGCTTACGAAGAATACTGTAAGACTAAAAAACTCATCCGATATGTTCGTGAATACACTGAATACCTTATACAATGAATTCAATGAGAGAAACATATTTTCATTTAAAGTTTGGAATAAAAAAATCTATTGCTTGAAACTATTTAATTTTAGTGCCAAATGTTCTACGGTTTTAAATGAGCTTTACAAAAAATGATTGAGATGTGTTAATTCGAAAAGAAATTGTGGAATAAATAGTATTACAAAACCATTACTACAGGCGGAAAAACTACGTACTGTTTTAGCACTTCTAGTTTCCTACTACTACATATGGGGTTACCATACGTCCATTACTGAAAACGAGGACCTTTCATATAAATTATTTTCATGTTTTAACTAATTTTAATTTTTTTATATAATTTATTTTTCTTATAGTCAAAATACTTCAATCAATATCGCTTTCCCAATCTCACAATAAGCCTACTTCATTATCATTACTGTCGTTTTCATTTTTATTCTAGAAGCATTTGGTGGATGATGAAATCTCCCGCACCAATTAAAACTTCGCTTTGAACCTTGCCACCAACGCTTTGAACAAATAAGTATGTCAACAAGACTTTTATTGTAGGCATCCTGTTCGAAATATAAACACCACAGAGCGGTAAGTAACTTCATACGCCAGCAGCAGGGCCGGATTGCGGGGCCCCAAGCACAAAATTGTGTTGCCCCCCCCCCCGGAAGAATAGCTCCATCTTTATTTAATAAAAAATGTATTATAGTACATACAAATGACAGATTCTTTCTGTACAGATACAAATGAAAACTGATAATTTTTTATAGAAATTTTTACTTGTGTTACATTTTTTTACATTAAATACATTTTACATATTTTTTTCTGCTCTTCACTGCAGAAAATTGATCGATGTTGTCTTCAAAACGAAGATTTCTCAGCTTATCATGCTCCATACTCAGGATATTGAAATTGTACATTTTGTTACACAGTAGACTACTTGATTAACAATTATTTCAGACAAAAAAATATGGTATGCGTATTTTTCCGAAACGCGGGGCCCCTGGTGAATGGGGGCCCCCAAGCAACTGCTTGTTTTGCTTGTAGGTAAATCCGGCCCTGGCCAGCAGAATAGTATTAACACTACAGAGCACAGCATCTAAAACAAGCACCATCATCCAATAAGTTGTACCAGCACTGTCGTATTCCACGGAGAAAAGAACGTAAATGTAGATAAGTACATCTACGGATTTTGGCGGTTGTTAGGTGAGATAGTTTAAGTTAAATGTCATTTTATTATAAAAATAATGAAATGATATGGTGTCGGAGACTCGAAAAAGTTGAACAAAACCAAGTATCCTTCGTAGAACGTTTAGGTTGCATTTAAAAGTAGTACCCCCTTTCCAATAAAAAGGAGGACATTTCGACCTTTCTTGTAAAATTCACCCAGTTTCTCTTTTACCAAAAAGAGGTCATGTCCGGGGAAAAGAAGACGTATGGTAACCCTAACTACAGGGAGCGGTGAACCAGAAAATATTGGGAACCTCCGCTTTAGACCTTGACATCAACCGCATTTCTCGAATAGTGTTGGCTGAAGAGACTGCCCACTTGGTGCCTTATACCCGTCATATCTCTTCAAAACTTCCTCTACAAAGTTTCGAGATGAAGTCATTCAGTATTTTTTTACGGTATTTCACATTGCTTTAGTTTTATTATTAGCAGACAAATCAATCTGATCCTTTCTCATTATTTTTTCCTTAGCTATGTCTTTCCTCAAAATACTTTTGAATTTTCGGAAGTAGTCCTGGAAATGGTGCTATACGTTATGTTTAGAAATTACAAGAGTACGTTTTGGTTTAAATGATCTACTTCCTTGATATTCACAGATTTAACTTCGTTAAATGATCGATTTTATCTTTTTAATAACGTGGATAACTTTTTCATAAAATTGGTAATTTTCGTGCAATTTTAACAGTTAATAGCCAACTACACAATCCAGAATATTCGAATATTCCGGGAAGTTGGTCGTCATATACAACGCAGGATATGATTGTTGAATACGTTGTATTTGCTTTATTAAGTATTAGTTCGGTTCAGACACGTTTCTATAAATTTTTACATGATAAAAGATAATAGGGTTGTAGCCTAGTTATTATGCATCCATAATGCGATGGCGTTTAATTTTAACTCTGGATGTTTAATTGGTCATTTTACCTTAAAACAGATTGAATCGCTGATTATGGTATACTCATTCAAAAGTTAAGCGCTCTCAAGTAATCAAGGGTATCTCAAGTAATCTATATAATGATTATACAACAATGTGATTTAATACTTGTTTTGTAAATAGTAAGAAATTTCTACTAAGAACTTTATAGGTTCGAACCCCTCGCACTTCGTTTTGCTAGAGTTGGGTGCTCAGTGAGAGCTGAAGTATTACCGACTTGAATAATCACCAATGGTTCCTACAAAAAATGGCATTTAATTGAGGTGGCCGCTCAATCATGATTATATTCAAATAGCTTAAATCATATCTAATCATGCTGTGAAATGTACATTCACTTCCACATTTAGTACCATAAATGACAAAATATCATTTAATCATGATATTAAGGACCATGTACCCCCTCGCGACTAATATCAAAACACACATTTGACTTGACAGTCGAGGTAACCGTTTGATAAGGTTTCACTGTATTACGAGGCGCATCCAGAAAGTAATTTTCCCGGTCTTCAACAAAAAGGAAACAAATTCATGGACATTTATTGTAGCAGACAGAGCACACGCTGTATTATATTATCACCAGACGCGAGGCATTCGTCTCACCGCGGGATTTGAATCCCAGTGCCTTAGAAGTCTGTCGCCTAGGATAGATACCGGTTTTTTAACAACCATCTGCAACTTAGTGACACTGTGATACGCATTACGCATCATCCTGACCGGATAGGAATTTCTTGCGAAGTAAGAAAAAACGGATATCGCTGGAAGAAGGGCGGGGGGGGGGGGGCAAATCCGGACTCTAGATGGTCAAATACCTCCCAGAAGAACTGCTGCAAAAAATCTGTTGCGAATAGAGCCGTGTGTGACCGAGTGTAACCGGTCAGGTCGGCAACACCTGCACTGAGAATCCCAGGGCGTCGCTGGTTCTAAATGGCCCTTCGCAAATTCCTGTCCAGTCAGCGTTACGAGAATCACAGAGTCGCAGTTGACTATCAAACACTGGTGCCTATCTATGCGGCAAACTTCTCCGACACAGGAATACAAATGTCTATTCCAAAGAATAACAAAGTCCTCAATTCTAGAGGGGATGTGGGAAAACGCAATAGGATTATATGGTACAACGTGTTTTATGAGTTAACTTTTTCCATGATTCTTTTTGTTTTTGGACGATCAAGGGAAACTGATTTTCAGGATTCGCCTCATAGAAGAGAAGTTACAATATTATATTACGTAAGCGTTACCAACAATATGAAAAAGTATGTACTATTGCTCACTACTTAATGAATATTTGAGAGAATTAAATATTTGAAGACATTCATGAACATTTTCAAAATATGAGTATTTTCGAATAATCTGTTAAATCGCGACAATGAAAAAATAAATAAAACATTCTTTTAAAAACCGCTCCAATATTTTTTCTCTAATAGAGTAAAGTTCACTTGATAATATCCCGAAGGCCCGATTTTCGTTTAGAACTTTTGGAATTTCGAAAACTGGAAAGTTCAACTTCGTGTTTGAAACGTCGTTACCGTTGCTAATTCAACGTTATAATATCATGCATAATATTATCGTCTTAAGCCTTTGTGCTCAAGTGCCAATCACAATACTTTTGCGGATTGAAATCACTCGCATAGGCAAGAGTTAAGTTAATGAGGCGGTAACATATGCAATCAAGTTCAAATGAGCGAAATTTTCACTCATGTTCAACTAGATTATAGTATTAAGCAATATTTACAAATATGAGGAAGCACGTGCCATTGTAGCACCATTTGTTTTTTCATCTTCAGTCTCCAGCCGCGTTTGGTGTTGTTTAAAACATCGTCAACGGTTTATTGAAGGCTAGACAAGTGCTGACAGGAATTGCTTAGGAATATGGCTTTTCGGACCTCTTTTTATTATTTTTTTATTATTTTTTTTCGACATTACTTTGAAATGATTACCATTAAGGTGGTTAGAGCGAGATATTCCCTAGTAGACAGAGAGTCCATATTATGTTCAAAAATAATCATTTGCGAGGTAAGTGGGTATTGTGGGACCTACATAAACCAAATAGGGACTTTTCTGCTGAGTTTCATTTAATTATTCAAATAAATTTAGTTTAATAGATGTAAAATAAAAATATTTTAATACCACATAAAGAGCTACCGTTGACTAGTTTCTTCACTAGTACCAACATATCGCGTGGCCACGGACTGAAAAATTGAAGCATAAGGTTGAACATAAAAAAGAACTATTACACAATAAGTACGTGTAAAATCATAAAAAGTAACATTATAGACACATATCTATATATTTTGGTACAGTGATCGCTAATAATGGCAAACTTTTCCATGTGTGAGTGGGGCAAAACGACTATAATAAATTCGGCAACACCGTAATGTCCTTGAGATTGGCATGACTGCTCCGAGCTCATGCTTCTACAAAGTTTCGTTGTTTTGAATCACTATGAATACTGTTCGTTGCCTGGTCGACACGCGGTAAATATCACAATCTAAGCGAATTGGCGGAAAATTCATTTCCAAGGCGGAATTTGAGATAAAACGAAATAATTCCCCCATTATTACGAGAAAAATTACGTAATAAAATGTTTTCAAATATGTTTTCAATGTTTGTTTCTCTCTAATTTTTATTTCTTGAATTACCTGAACCAATGTTAGGTCAAACCTTAGATTATTCGATTGCTTGACAACAAGATCAACAGTGTGGATCTCTCCAACATTGTATAAAGCTTTATATTTAACTTGACAGACATCGTAATCATTGACTTCTGCTGCTCCTTATTATCCCTCTTATCACAATATATTTTGTTTCCCCCCCCTATTTCTGTTATTCCCCTATTTTATTTTTGCTTAGTTAATTAAACTTCATGATCAATTTTTAATGTTTTAATAGTTTTGATTGAAATTTTAGAACTATTTTAGCAATTGCAATAAGCCGTATTATTTACAGCAGTGCGGTTATATAATTCATAGAAACTATTTGCTGGTTTTCAGCATAATTTTATATCATGCTATGATATTGATTTAGATGCAGATTATTGTGTAAAGTACACACCAAGTTAAAGCTGATAATATGAAAATACTGCATCAGATAATTCTGAGATCTGTATTATTGAGACCTTCAATAATAAAATTATACCATTGTTGGAGAAAAACCTTCAAAAGAAATTTCTAAGTAGCATAGTCTTTTGTAATTGTTTGTCTTGATGTTGCACTCAAAATGAAAAAAAGGTTTAAATGTTTTGAAAATAAGATGAGAACCATTCAAAATGCATTATTATTGTCCAGGAAATGCAAACAATTACATAAAATATAGTGCTGAAGAGAAAAGGAGTTTCTATTAAAATACTAAAACTACCAAAGGCTGGATATATCATTCCTCTTACAATTTCAATAAAATGTAATTATTAATTATAAATGTAATTATTAAATTTGCCCAAGCGGATTTAAATATTATAGGCCTTCAAGCACAAACCTATACTGGGCACTTATTCAGAAAAATCTTTAAAACTAATTATGAATAAATCTAAAAAAACACTAATTATGATAGAATAAATCATTGTTCCAATACAGATTAACAAATTGCTTTCAAAGTAGAAATTGCTTTTAAATTTATCATTTACAAATACATGCATCCATTCAATTTATTTTTAAAATCAAACATTGTTGTTCAGTAAACTATTTGATTAATGCTCCTTCAAATAAAAACATTTTATGAAGTTTTTAATATTGATTTTTAAAAAACGGGCACGAGGATGGGAGTCCCAAGCCTAATTTTTGCTAGGAGGAAATCCAGCTCTGCATTCACCTATACGTTGAATGGTTACCATAACATTTCATAAAATGTTTTTATTTAACCCCAGCAAAACCCTAGAATTTTATTAACACCAGCAAAACAGTATTTTATCATTGCAACACTTTTGAAGCCACTGCAAAGTCTATTTCTTCTGAATTGAATGCCCACTCAGTAGCAATACCGTTTGAGGTGCTGATCTATGATAAAGATTGTTGCTTTGAGTTCTGTGTAAGCATCTGTGGTGCACAAGACAATGACAATCCACTGTGTAACTCCACCATAAAAAACAGAATATGAATAATTTTCGAATAATTGAATAAATAATTATTGTTCAGCAGCAAGAAACTGACGTACGGCACAAAACAAATAACAATACGAACTCGTACTGTACTGAATGTTTAAAATATTCTATAAACTCTCAAGATCATCCATTTTCTCAGAGAGTAGTATCAAAGTGAGTCATTGGGAATATTAATTGAATTAAAATTTCATTCAGATCGCACTAATCGTTATATCCATAAAATTCCAGTTTTCTGAATATCTTGTTACCATCAAACGCAATGTTCTCCAGGAGTGATGATATTATAATTGATCACAGAAGATCCAGAGGAATGTACGAACTCTTGCGAGGTCTTGTCACTCGATTTGAATGAAGCGCGTTGAGCGCGCGGTGTTGCCGAGATGCGCGTCAATGTCCCGACCCTCTAGAAAGCGCGCGAACCTCTCCCTTTGGACTGATTTAGGCTTATAATTTTGCAAAATTCTCCCATTTGAAACGGTAGATTTCTTTCAAATTGCGCATATTGATTCTTCGAGATGCTAGGTACCAAAAGAAAAGTTTTTAAAAGCATGTTCAACAGTTAATTTTCTCACAATTTTAAAATTTCAGGTCAGTTCTCTCAGGTCCCCATAAGAGCACATGTTAAAACAGCAAACTTTACGGTCTCGTTACGCAAAAACTGGACGGTGAAATCGATTCAAACTCTACCAGAACATAGAAGAACCTATCATCTTTCGATTAATACAATAAAAAAGGCATGTTAAACATAACACTAATCTCGCTCTAACCACCTTAAATGCTCGTAAATCGTAGAACGTATTTATCACCATATACACAATTCCAACGGGAAAGTAAAAAATTTCTGGCCAACGTTCTGCCACATTTAATTCGTACAGCAGGGGTGGGCACGAACGCTATACTGCGATTATGCAACTTTGCCCCTGACAGGTATCACCTGTTGACGGTTTCATCCCATCGAGAGCTTGAACGCCACCATAGTAACGTCACTATGGTGACGTTTAAGTTATCGATTGGATGAAACTGCCAACAGCTGATACCTGCCAGGGGCAGATTTGCGAAAATCGCAGTATAACAGCGGTCAAGGGCAACCTGTCTTTTCTCTCAAACAACACTAGTGCCTAAACACTTCACAAGAGTTTCTCTAAAAAGGATATTTCTCGGTCTTTCTAAATGATGTCACGGTTCCTCAAAATTGTAAAGAATATTTTAATGTTGGAGTGTATTTAACATTACACCCTCAGGGCATTTTCGAAATTTTCTCAAATATTGCAACAAAGTTTTTTTCTTTCTGTATTACACGAAAAAGGGGGGGAGTACGCTTGTAACAGAATGCAGTAATCTGATTTCCAGTAGAACTTCTAAATTTTCCAAAATTGAAAGTTTTTTTTTTAATGTCCTCCTAAAACTAGAACTTTATTGAATACATATATTTTTCTTACCGAGATCTGAAGTTCAAAATATGAACGGGAAATGTGTAATTTTTAAGACGTCTTTTTCAGTTAATTTTTATTGAAATCGTAATTTAAAAAAATATCTAATCAAGATTTTCTCAAAAACAGCTCAAGTTTTTTCCCCTTAAACTTAATCATGTATTGGGCCCATTGATCGGTTCCGTCTTCAGGAGTATTCTTTCATCGCATTTATCAGCCCGCCCCAACTAGTTTTCCCGTTCGAATTTTAATTGTAGGGCTTTTCCGATCTTCTAGATTTCTCATTAACTGATCACGCTAATTCCTTCTTAGTCTATTTTACTTTCTGGCTACGGAGTAGAGAGAAGCTTATGTAATGCTGCGCGTAAAAAAATTCTTTTCGCGAATTTTCGGCAGAAAAACTCTTATTACAGGGCCCTGGTAACAAAAATGGGATAATCCAGTTGTTAAATTTAGAAAACAAAATCCTCTACCCCGTGATGTAGCCAGAATTCATGTTTTGCGAGTCCCCAATACCGAAACATCGAATGACAGCAAAACGCCCGTCCGCGGAAAACGCGGCGAAACCATTCAGCCGATTTTCTTCAAAATTGATATTCCTCAATCGATGTCTGATGTCGCGGCCTCATGAATTTGAAATCGATATTTTAATTTTGGGGGTAGTATACATTAAGCCCCTGGGACATTTTCCGAATTCTGAAAAAACTGGCTCCAACATTTTTTGTTAAATTTTGTTTTTGGATCGTGTAAGGACGTTTCAGAGAATGATGCAGGTCTCATGTTCGTTGGAAACTGATTTTTCGAAAATTGCAAAAGTTTAAAATTTGTTCGGAGTATTCCTACAACTAAAATATTAAAAATAGGTTTTACCTTAACGAAATCTGTCCCTTAAAGATGGGTTTTGAAATAAGTCTTGTACAATTTTTCGAAAATTCTACTTTTCGCGTAATTTTGCGTCAAAATGCGGGCGAGAAAGCACGTGCTGTTTTAGCACCACTAGTTTTGTTACGTTCAAGATATTTGATGCATCTCACAGTTTTCTTTCATGGTCTAGTATTGAACAGCCTACTGTCCAAGAAACATTTTACGGCTCGACGTTTTCTCTTATCTCTTCTATTGAATGTCCAATATTCACATTCATCGGATTCTAATATTTCTCAATTTTTACATTGTCATTTTTATGATAGTACAAAATATTGCAACCAAGGTAGCTTAAGTCGTTTACTTCTTCAATACAGTTACTATCACTTTTACTTCTTGGATGATTTTTACACAGAAATGCAATTCAAATGTCCAAATTTCTAGTTGTTTTTTTTTTTATTTTATGAAAATAGAAGTTTTAAACAATCTTTGAAGCCTTTATTAATATCCACGCGCGTTTTCTTGAGCCCTCCATATCCCTAGATGCGCGAGTAGCGAGGGTTGGTTATTTTGACGACAGGACTCTTAATATCAAATATGTAGCTTGTTTTCTGAGGCAAAATAGTTTCTATTGTACGGGAGAGAACATTTCTGGTTATCGGACTTTGTTAATCGTTCGTAGCACTAATTCACAATTCAACTGTTAGTGAGGGAAGAATTCCATAGCTCAAGGAAACGTGTGCGTATATTACACATGCGTCACTTTAACAGCAAAATAATAAAATAAAGTCGAAGAAATGCAGGGTACGCGTTTGATGCATTCTAACCTCATAAGAGTTTAACGAGTTGTCGAAGTCTTCGATGGCAGGGTGTACGCGTCGGTCAAAATTTAAGAAATATTTCGATAATCGTCAAGCGAAACAACTTTGCGTGCAAGTGCGTTTTGTTAGCATATGAAAAATCAATGAAAATGTTTTCGTCTATTGTCACATTTTAGTAAGTAAATGCTTACAATTTACAGATTAAGAAACTGCAAAACCCATTAATGCTCAGCGTATGATTTGTCATACGCAACGTTTGATAATGTTTCCACATTTTTCAAATGGATCTAAAGTGTTTGTTGCAATTAAGTTGGTAATTTAGCAGTGATCTAACGGTTGAATTTTTTTCAACGGCTCTTTCAGATTCGTTAATGAGCGATAGTCCTATGAAGTTCATTGTTAATGTCCGTCATTTTTTACTTAAATGTAAGTAATTGTTAAATTTACAATTCCTAAATTATTGATTTGTTTATAATTTTTCTAATAATTTTAAACATTGAAAAGTATTGACAGTTAAAAGTTGTTTCTCTTTAGGAAATCACGCTATCGTGACTCATTTTGCGTATATCATACGCTGCGTAGCGGTAATTTTTTATGAATATCATTGTTTTTTCCATTCCTGGTTCCTGTTGCAGTATTTCTTGGAATCACTATGAATACTAAAGAATAATAAAGCATTTTGTCCAACGAAGAAAGCATTGTGGGCAGATACGAAGCAAATAATAAACTAGAAGAAGATGAAAGTGAGAAGAAGACCCAGAGCGAGAAATATTTGATGCGGACAAGTTGGAACTTGCACTAATGCCGCCTCACAATGGAAAAAAAAACAGTGATAATGATAACGGAGCAAGTGATGATGAATGATGTGGCAATGTGAGAGGTTTAGGAAAAGGCGTGTAATCACTAGCAGAGGTCATTGTTAATGTCCGTCATTTTTCTTCCGTCCGTCCGTCTACTACCTACCGTCCGTCTACTACCTACCGTCCGTCTACTACCTACCGTCCGTCTACTACCTACCGTCCGTCTACTACCTACCGTCCGTCTACTTTCATAGGGTGAAATTGAGTCATTTCCACCTAGAGCATAAGATGTTAGTGATGCAATCTCTAGAACAAGTAAGGACATGACCCGTGTTGAAATCCTCAGAAGACGAATGTAAAAGGTAAAAAATAAAAATATCAAGAAAAAGGAGTGAAGTTCTTAGAAATAGGACTAATGTAGACATAATTCATGCGAAGTGAGAAATGAGTGTTAGGAACTTGACTCCCATTGAAATGTTTAAACTTATTTCGGATGATAATATTGTAACTCATATTATTCGAGAAAGTGTCGAATATACTGTTATGAAAAGATATATTGACATTGAAATATCTATGGAGGACATGTACAGTTACTTAGGGATTTTGCTTTTATCTGGAAATGTTTCATTGCCATCTCTAAGAATGTATTGAGAGACAGATCCTGATTGTCACAACTAACTTGTTGAAAATGTTATGACAAGGAATAAGTTCGAGTTAATTCATGGTTTTTTTCTCACTTGAATGATAATGGTTCTGTTGACAAAAATTAAATATACAAAGTTCGGCCTCTGTTTACACACATGAATTAATTTTCAAGCAATTATAAATGTCACCCCAACTTCTTATGGCAATACAATGCTACAATGAAGCAATGGAACATTTTTTGGGCACCAAAGTATGAAAGTTTATACATGGAAAACCAATAAGGTTTTGATATAAAACTCTGGTGCTTGGCATCATCTGGAGGATACCTGATGGAACTTGAACTGCACACTGGGCACGTAGAACAGATGCCAGGAGAAACATTAGAGTTTTGTCACAGTTCTTTTTGATTGTTTACTACCTGCGAATAGTACATTGTATATTGATAATTTCTTTACTTCTCTGGTTCTTCTAGAATCCCTAGCAAAAAAACACAACATGCTTGGGAACCATCAGAGTGGATAGAATTGAAAAGGTGCCTTTGAAAGATTTAAAAAAGGCAATCAGAGGACCTTCCCCTTGTATTGCAGGTAAATCAAATCAACTAACTCTAAACAGATGGAATGACAATGCTCAAGTCATTGTAGCAATGAATGCGACAACCCCAAAAGTGACTTTGGTGTCTTCTTATACACAATGGAGTGCAAAAGAAAAGTCATTATTCCACAGCCAGAAGCCATCAAAACGTATAATTTTGGTATGGGAAGTGTAGATTTATTTCATAAATTGAGAGGCCTCTACAGAATTCGTATAAAATAAACAAAAATGGTACTGGCCCCTTTTCAGATTTTGTCTGAATGGGCCAGTTTTAAATCTGTGGATGTATTGTCAGGAGCACAAAGACATAGGTCTGCTGGAATTTGCAAGACAGATAGTAGTAAAACTACTTACAGGGCCACAAACTGGGATCACCAAAACCTGATTCCAAAGGTTAAATCTCAAGTACAAAATTAAATTCAGTGCGACAGGCAAGATCATTTAATTATTTGGCGGAGCACAAAATGCTGTTGTGCATACTGTGGCAGATATCCAAAGTTCTACTGCATCAAAAGCAATGTTAGTTAGCATCATGACACACATTCCTGAAGTACCATTCTAAGTGAATATTAGACTACTTTGATTAAAAGATGGAGTAAGATAATACATGTTAATGTCTGTGTAAAAAAAGGTTATAAACCACTGAAAACCGGTTGTATTTCATTTTTTGACATAATTATAAACATGATTTGTGAAGTTTCTTAAAAATTGACATCCTTACTGCCAAGCGTATACATCACACCGGCTGCAGTTACTCTATGAGACAGAGTAGTGAAAGTAATAATAAAAAAATATACTAAAATATTACAAACTGAAAAAAAATTCTCTGGGCATTAATGGGTTAAACATGGGTTGTCTTTACATTCATTGTATTCATTAGGGATCACAGCTAGTGATCTAGACTAGTCAGCAAGTTTGAAAACATTTCAACATTTTAATATTTTAAAAATCAACCACAATTAAAACAGATAAAATCAGATGAATAAATGTTATCCCCCCCCAAAAAAAAAAACAACGAAAAAAACGAAAATCTTGTAACGGAATTTAAATCTGCAAGAAAACTTATTATGATCCTTAAATACTATTACTGAACAACTTTTAAAAATTGAAATGCACAATCGATTAAGTAATCTTCAAAATTTTAAAAATTAAGATATCTTGGATGTTTCAAGCAAATATGAAGATTTATTCATTCTGAAAATTCAATAGTATCACGGTACAATGACTTTTTTTAAATCGAACCAAGTAAACCGTACTTTCAACTCTGCATTGGCATCAGCTCAGAGATAGATTTTCCAGCTGAAAAAATACTTTCCAAAGATTTCAGAACCCTGAATATTAATTAGTATCACATGCTTCCTAGAAAAACAAAAACAAAATCCAAGTTTCTTTCAAAGCTTGTTTTTGTACAAAATTCTACATTAGTACTTGGTTATGGAAGATAAGTGTACAAGTAACATAGTACAGTTAAGTAAGAAACGGAAAAAATGTGGTATATGTGAAACAGAACCTGGAAAATTTGTATTCCCAGACCTGGAAAACCGTGAAAAAGTCATGAATTCCATAATGCCAGATTGCTGGTCACTTAACCAATGATTTTCCTAAAAGATTCATAAACAAACTAATTTAATTTAAATTAAAATATTTATTTAGACAGTCTAGAACCCAAATCATCACAACAAATACAATCCAATGGCATTAAATCTACCTGTATTACTAATTTCCAATGCACTCAGAAATTGAAAGAAAACTATGCAGCCTTCACACCTGAGAGAGTTCTAGGAAAAACACCCAACAATGAAAGTTTCGTTTTTGTCTAAAAAAATGCAAATATTAAATTGTGTTAATCTACCCATTCTTATTCTGCATACTAACTGAATTCTCACATTATGCTTACATTATATGAGAGCAAGGCTCCAAGAAAGATGCAGCTTGTCATTAAATATTTGATATTCACTTGCTACATTAAAAGACAGCAACTTTTTTGATAATTAAAGTTCATTGAAAATGGCAAAGGTCTATTACCATTAAATTAAAGAAAAAACTTAGATAATATTTCCAGTTTTAAAAAAAATGTGACAAAAGTTACACAGGCATGACCAAGAGACATCTTCATATTAGAATAAAAAATGCAAAAACATTTTAAAACTAGATTCCAACAAACAATGTTACAGTACATTTCATTCATATACATACATTTCAATCAGAGGACCCAAGATTAATTCGGATGGATCTTAGATCAAGATGACAACTTTTTCAGACTGTCTATTTAAGAAATGCTTCACACCTACAACACAAATGATATCCTCAAACAAACTGTTACGATGAAACTTTAAGATTTAAATATTTATTTATTTACATCTAATTAGGCAATTGCCCAATATTACAGGTTTATAGAATATTTATAATTTGATACTAAAAATAACGAAAATATAAAAATACATTTTAATTGTAATGGCAGAGGTAATGTGACTTTGTATAATTAACAAATAGACAAACAGAAATACAATTAATGTCAATATCACAGCTATTATAGTTTCTGCACATACGCCATATAGGAGAATAATAACCCAAATTAGTTCTCGCGAACGGTATAAAAAATGTATCATTTTGATTAAATCTGAGGTTACGCAACAGTATTTTCCAATTGATCAAAGGTAATAGCTCACTACTGTCAATATCATAATTTAATGATTTGAATACAAGTAAGACGTCATTACATTTTCTATGGGATACAAGAGAACTAATTTGAAGATATAGTGAAATTTCGCTGTAATCTTGGTTTAATCTTGGTGATGGTAATTTAAGAAACCAAGCTGCTAAATTAAAAAATTTATGTTGTACTGATTCAATTCCCTTTATATATACATCATAACAAGCAGACCAGTTTTGTGACGAGTACGTAAGTATTGGTCGCACTAATGTTAAATACAAAGTTCTAATTGTAGAAGGGTTTCTAAAGTCAGTTGCAGTTCTCATAATAAAACCTAATATACGATTAGCTTTATCTACAATATTATCTATATATCTATCAAATCTCATTTTTGGATTGAAAATAACACCAAGATCTTTTATTTCATTGACAGACTCGTGTATCACTCCATCAATAGAATACTCATGATCAACTATATTTCTGTTTTGTGAATTTCATAACTTTGCACTTATTTATATTAAAGTTTAATTGATTCGATTTACTCCAATTTATAAGACTATTCATACACTCCTGTGGTTGTTTGCAATCGTTAACAGTATTCATTTCTCTATAGATTTTTAAGTGGTCCGCAAAAAATAAAAGCATGCAATTTGAAAAAAATAATTTCACATCATTAATAAACAACAAAAATAAGAGGGGTCTCAAATGAGAACCTTGGGGTACTCCTGATGGTAAAATTATGTCGCGAGATAAGAATGATAAATATTTAACATTCAATATTCTATCAGACTACATCTATTCAACATTCTATCAGTTTTTCAACCATTGTAAAAGACTACCATGGATGCCCAAATTTGACAACTTTTGTACAAGTAATTCATGGTTTACAGTGTCAAAAGGTTTAGCAAAATCCATATATATAACATCTACTTGAGAATTTTTATCAATAATGAAGTGTTGTAAGATTAATAAATTAGAGGTGGTAGATTTATTACATCTGAAGCCATGTTGTTCCTCTATGATAAATTTTTTTAATTTTTCAGTTACTTTTTTAGTTATAATGGACACAAGAAATTTAGGAATAACACCTGTTATGGATACAGGTCTGTCATTTTTTACATATGATAGGTTCTGAGATTTATATATTGGAGTTAAATAACTTTTTTCCAAATTGAAGGAAGGTACCTTCTTTCAGAGATTTTACAAAAATACATAAAGAATCTGTGTTAAGTTGGCATTACAAGATTTGAATAATCTCGCTGGTATTGAATCTGGCCCAACACCTTTCTTAACGTCCAATTTATTTATCGATTCGTATACATCATTTTGGGTTATCTCAATGTTACCAATACTGAAGGCAGAAGCATGAATAACATAATTGACATTAGTAGATTGGTTATCATCATTATAATTACTAGATACGGATTTGAAGTAATCAGCAAAAATATCTACTATTTTTTGAGGGATGTAAGCTGTTTCAATGTCGTCGAAATTATAATTTGAAATACCATTTGTTCCTCTTTTATTGTTAGTAAATTTCCAGAATTACTTTATATTAGATGGAATAGAATTTTCAATATTTATCACATAATTATCATAATCAACATGAGATTTTGATTTACATTTTTTGTGTAATTCTGAAAATTTACTATAATCTAAAGGATCATCTGTAAATTTATATTTGAAGTGAGCTTTAGACTTTTCGTTTAACATTAATTTGAATTCTTTAGAGTACCAAGGAGGGTATTGATGACGAGATGCATACATTTTGGGTACACGTTTTCCATCAGTTCATAAATAAAGATATAAAAATAATCAACACATGATTGAATAGAGTTAATTTCAAAATAGCTACTCAATTCACACGAGCATAAGTCTTCGCTAATTGACAAAGTCTGCGAGGTTATAAATGTATTCCGTGATTAACGTATTGAGTGTCGTGTAGCTTTCTTTAATATTTATCGTAAGTTCCAGTACCGGATGATAGTAATCACAAGGAACAATAGGACAGTCAGATTTAATTACACTTGAATAATTAGAAGCAAATATTAAGTTGAGAATTTTAGAATTATGATTTAATATTTCGTTTAACTGTGATAAATTGATATAATTGATTGTATGTTGAATTTGTGTGCCAATATCGATTTCAGTACTGGAGGCATTTAAAAATTCCAAATGAACAATATCATCAAAGTTTGACCGTAATGTATTTGGTAAATTAAAACCACCCATTATTAAGAATTTCGATGTTGGGTTGTTTTCAAAAACTAGTTCTAGATTTGTAATAAATTCTAAGTAGGCATCAAGAGTTGACTTGGGTTGCTACAGCTATCATATGAGTATATTTAAGATGAACGAAGATGTGTTCAGAAAGATGACAAGATGTTGGAATAATTGAACTACCGATTTTTTGATGAACCATAATACACTAGCGCTGCAGTGATCATGAATAATCAACATAGGTGTAACTGTCCCTAGCAAAATAAATAATATGTGCTTGATTTCTAGATCTCACTAATTAATTGCAAGGAACTTTCTTGAGTAGACCAAAAGAAAAAAAATTGTGTCAATGTTTTGGCTTTTATTAAGTGTGCATCAAAGCTATAACAAAGGGTTCTTATTAACTTTGTTTTGTATTTTCAGTTTTTCTATTATTATCATTCCCTACAAAGTCATTTGAGGGGAACAATTCAATAACATATCAATGTTTTCTGATGGAAAAGGAAGTGGAACGACGTAGCTGGAAGGTTTAGACAGTGAGACATACCAGAGAGGGGACATTTAGCAATGGGAGGGGGGGAGTGCTGAGCAAAGGTGGCGGTGTTACGTTGAAGGACGGAATGGCCATGAAGCATATGAAGCCTGACACTGGAATGTGTGAGAGGAAAGTGTTGATAAGATGTGAATTGTACAGGTAGGAGTGACACCAAGATGAGGATATGTAAAAGGAATGTAAATCTGAAGAAAAATGGTTAGTCTCAAATTGATTCGTGATTCCGGACGCAACTGCTAGTTGTGGTCCCGTAAGTGTAGTGCTTTTTTGTTCGGGAGGTGGCTACGATCTTCCCCGGTGGATGGTGAGATCCGGCGCCGACCTATCGTCGGCTAGCGGGGTTTTCCCCAACCAGGTATCTCCCACTAGCAGAGCACCGGCCCAGCCGGGACAAGCTCTCAACTTCCGACCGGTCTCCCGGCATGTGTGTTAATGTAGTGCATGTGAGGGATAGAACATGACAAGGAATGGGAAGGAAAGATCGCGCACAGCCCGTAGTCCGTTTGTTAGGGTACTGCTCCAGCATTCGCCAGGTATTGATTGGAGAAACCATGGAAAATTACCGATCGGAGATGTCGGCCGCTAGAATCCTCCTCCAGACAGCGACAGAACCCGACGTAGCTATCCTGCCACCGTCGGGGCTCGGACCTAGGCCCTCCCGGTCAGAGGCACTGTAGTGACATCTGTTGATGCCCTTAGCCACCTCTCCCTACAAGTGAGGAAGTAGTATGCAAAATTGTGATATAGGCTAGTATAAGATGATTGTAAAATTATTTGTGCTTAGTAAATAGAAAAAACCCTTAATGCCATAGTCCTGATGAAGCTTAATGAAAGATGAAACTTTGGCAGTTTAAAAATCATTTTTTTTTTCTTCCTCTTTTGACCTAAACTCAAGAAAGTTCCTGGCAAAATAAATTACTATTAAAAGACACTATTTATTAGTCCTTCAGAATAGTACTAAATATATACACTTGTATGAAGCAGCAAGAACCATACTTTGGTGTTTTCTTTTGACTTTTGTCCGTTTTAGCCAATGATGACAGTCCTGGAATCATTAGCAAAAAAGATGAGCCAGTGGAATTGATAAAAGTTTACGCGACTTCTGTACACAAGCCAATATTAATGTAATACCTTTATATTTTACACTAAGAAAATATAAGTGTGAAAAAATTCAAAATGAAAACGCAAATTGTGATCAATAAATATGAAGTTAATTTCGGTCCAAGATAATGAATGATCACCGATTTCAAAACATTCTTGGTAGCATGATGCAGAGAACAGAGATTTTACATATTTCTCTTCACAAAGATGGCTAATTAGAGGCAAATTGATGAAGATTTTATGATTTTTAAAATTATATAAAATATTAAATGTATTCAAAGGGAGAAAACTGTAACAATCGTCCAAAAGAAATATGGATTACAAACTTTGCTTTTTCGGTAGATTTCACAAGGTATTTAAAGAGTAACTTGAACATTCAGCATAATAATAAACTGATTTATACTATGTTTCAAACTATTCAAAATAAAATTTAAAAATTATATTTCAAGTTCTCAAAAATCATTTTATTTATTTTAACAGATTGACTCAACACACACATGTGAGCACAGTCAAAATATCCACATCTGATGCCTAAAATAGTGTGAAGAATTCAAAATGGAAATGCAAATTGTCATCAATAATTGCGATTTATGTGTACAGATTACAATGTTTCCGAATAAATTAAACTTTCTTCAGAATATTTGCAACAAATTTTCAGCTGATGTTAATCCATTACCAACAGATTTTCAAATGGAACAGGCAAACTAATTTTGAACTCAGATGAAATTTGATAATGCTTCTTTCCAAGAAATTTATCAGATCTATTTTCCATGGAAATCATTCACATATCTTAAATAATAGGGACATCTATCACATTCTATCACATTTATTCATTGTATCTCTCACATGTCAGCACATGTATTAGTGAACAACTTTTCTCGAGTATGAAGCATCTGAAAAGTAAAATAAGAACAAAACATTCAGATGAACATCTGGAAAATTCACTTTAAATTGCAACCAGTTTCTTTAAAGCAGACATTGACTCAGTGGCAAAATGCGAAGTCACAAACCACACTGATTGTTTAAATGTGTTATTTTTAAATTTAATTTTGTTCTTCTATACCTCAATATCTCATTTATTAATATTCATTCTCAAGTGCTAGCTTTCATTTTTTAATTCCCATTAATTTTGTTTTGATGCACCATACATTTAATAACATAAAATTTATATAAAGAAAAAATCTTTATATAATGATTGTAAGACCAAAAAACAAAAATTACAAAAGAAAACATTTACAACAAAATTATATTGTTACAATCAAACATCTTTACAAACAGCATTACTCCCCTGAATTAAAATAAGGAAGCTTTGTTGTTAGAATCATGTACATTTCATGTGTGACATGTCTCTGCCTTCAGGCATTCAAAGTGACAGTGTAAAAAACAAATCCATACCCTGATAGCAATGCCTTAATTCCTTCATTAGTAAAATTACGGCTTGATGGCATTTCACCGAGAGGAAGGTTGAAGCATGACAACCAATCATTGTCATCAGTGCCTAAGACTCTCTTGGACAGCAAAGTAGAGGACTCAATCATGTTTCATCAGGTTTGTTGGACAAAAGTTCGGCTTCGATTACAACAAGACTCCTATTGAAAACTTAAATTTTTGTATCTAAATAACATTGTTACATCGCCATGTCACCAAGCCTGCTTGACAGATTTCAGTATTCATGTACATTTCACTCTAGATCTCTTCCTAAGTCAATAACAAATGAATACTTCTACAACAGAACATCATAAATTCACTGCACTACCAATACATTTCTGATCATTTCAGCCTCTTCAGTATGATGGATTTAAGAAAAGATGCATTTAAGAAAAAGGGTTCTTAACACAATCTGTGTATGTTGTGTTTTGCTTTAAAACTCTTAGCACATTAGAAATATTTGCTTGCTTCCCGCACGAACTTGATTTGTTATTATGTTATTTGAATGATTATCTTTGTCCCGTGAACTTTATTATTATTATTATTATTATTATTATTATTATTATTATTATTATTATTATTATTATTATTATTATTATTATTATTTCCATATACGCCATTACTGATCACGCTACATGATTAACATGTGTAATTGTTCCAGGATCCGCTTTTCAGCTGTATCCCTAATTACAACAAGGTTGTTACGCCTGTGTGTTAGAAGTGTGAATTATGAGATGATAGGATGATGAAGGTGAAGGGACAATCACAAATACGACCAAGTCTATGCAGGACTCAAACCTGCAGCCACCTTGGCATAGATGAAGGCTGCCGCAACCGGCTGTGGCAAGGGGCTGACTATTATTATTATTGCACAATTGTTATTATCTGATTTTTTTAATGAATTTTTCCAAGTACTGTATAAACTCATTAGCTATTTTTTCATCACATATTCAATTTGCAATTCTACATAATAAAATAAATTAACACCTTTTCCAGTAAACAACAAATTTATACCTCGTTAACACAAGAAAAGTCAATATCATAAATTTCAGATATATATCAATATCATAAGTATTAAATATCAGAAAAATTTCCTCTCTGGAATGATCTACATTAAAACACTGAAAATGATAGATCAAAATGTACATCCAGTAAAAAAAATCATTTGCAAATTAAAGAATTTAACACTACATTATTAACAACAATTAAATATTGTCACACCCCAACTACTTTTCAAGAGGCCATATAAATTCAATTAAGTCTAAAAATTTCTCAAAACCTAAAGCAAAAAATTTAACAACATATTTAGTAAGACAGCTTTAAATCATACAAATCTATGAATGAATAATCATAATAAATTTTGTCAGAATAATCAATGAAAAGTGAAATAAAGATTTTTAAGGATTTAATTTGGATTAGTGAAACCATTTAAAATTATCCAAACTTAAGTGAATCAAACACAATGTTAAAATGTTTTCACTATAAGTATGTCCCATAATTCAAATATTATGCCTTAAGATTATATTTCTGAATAACAACAATCATACAGTACTCTAGTGTAAAATTACAAGTGTGTATTTCAAGGCAACAAATGTGTCAACTTGAACTAAAGTTTATTTCTGACCATACAAAGATATTACAGATTCTCTAAAAAGTAAAACCAATAATTTTCAATCAAATTAAGCATAAAGGAATTAATATGTTCTAAACAAGAATCAGAATTGTAAAAAAAAAGAAGATATAAATAATAATAGTGGGCTGCCCCTCTGATGTGATAGCCAGTAGGAATAAAGCAATAACAATTTTACTGAATTCACAAGCAACTCAAGAAAGCAATTTCCTTTTATAATTCTTCTTATATTCACTATCTTTTAAAAAAAAATCAGTAACAAAGAATCAAATTTCAATTCAAGAAAGTATATCACCTCTCCTGCAGTAAATGTTACTAAAACGAAATTGTGTACACATTTCTAAATAATTGAAAAAGAAACTACTCCTAACTACAAACCTTACTAACATTACGAAGTAGACACTAGAATGCAAAGAAACAATTTGTATTCAGATTTTGTCCTAACAATCGCGTTGTTGACATATGATACTGTCAATTCATTTTTCGCTCGGAAACGAACTTAAAAAGTCCCAAGTTCATAAAAGCATGGTGTATTTTTCTTATTCGTAACAACACGTAACGGGGTTCATACAACTTACTGTTGTATGAACTAATAAACATGCCTGTGTTCATTGTAGAATTCATGGGCCACGCTAATTGACTTTCGGTAAGTGAACTCTGCAGCTGTATGTTTCAATGGATCGATGAACGACAAATAGTAAAAAAATAAAAAAGACCTGCTTCGGCAGAAATACCAGCAATTGTTTACAAATGCGAAATAAACCTACCTGTATTTTATACACAACTGCCTAAAAGATCTGCTCACTGAACACGCCACTTCTCTTGAAACAAAATCATTGCGACTGTACATATAATTATCACACTCCTTTCATTACAAAAGTTTTCAGATACACAATTTTAAACAAAGAACACGAAATTTACACTGCACCAAATTATAATTTCTCCCGAAACCTCAATCACACAAAACTAATCGATTCATTCACAAAATGTTCATTATATTTCTCACAGGCTTCTTCGGGCACAAACGCGGAATCGGTAGCAACCACCAGCAACTTCACAAGACAGTCTTGAGTCCTAACCTGACTCTGTTCGGTTCTGATCTCGTCCGACTCCGGTGTTTCGCGAGACAACCAGACAAAAAGCACAATCCTTTAACGAGAAACCGAAGGTTCGTCAGTGGTTCGAAGAAAATCCAATATTGACTTGACTTTCAAACCATATCTGCGTGACTGATGACTGGGGAGCGAATTTCTATGATTTTGAATAATTTGGTCTGTTGCTTCAGAGCACAGTTAAGTGAAATTTCTTGATATTTGGTTGGAAGTGGATGCTATGTAGATTAATATCATGGATGAATAGATGAATTGGTGTTGTTCTATGTTAATATGTTAGTGCAAATTTGGTGATTTTTTCCTGTTGGTGCATATTCGTGTAATTATAGGCGCATATTTCGTGAAAATAGTATTATCTATACAGCATTACATCTTTTCATAGAAAGTATTTATTTCTGAGCGTTCAACAGCTTGTCACCACGCAGGAATAATGCAGAGAGAGCAAAGAAAACTAATCTTTCGATGTTCAAGACCCTGTTGCCGAAAATCGCCGTCTCTTGCGTTTGACAATATGCGTATGGTATTTGTAACAAACTGCAATTCAGCGCGGAAATTGTAAAAATGAAGTGGAGTTGTTAGATTATTTAGAATACATCTACAATACGCTATTTTTTCTTTCAATAAATGATAAAATATCTGTGCAAATGTACGATATTTTTGATATCTTTTTTTATCGAGGCACAAGAAATGCCACAAGTCATACAATGTACTTCCCCAAGGTCAGGTGCGGATGCACGGGGAGGGAAATAAGGAAAATCTCCTCCCCCCTAAAATTTTTCAGTAACTATTAATTTCAACTTGTCGCGAGACTTCAAGCAAAAATATTTTCGTATTATCATTAAAAGATAAAAATAATATCGCAGCATGAAGTGAGTGTAGCCTGCGACATTTTACAAACTCTGTTAAATGACAATTGCAAGATATAATTTTGAATTTCCCCTCCTAAAATTCGTCTCTGGATCCGCCCCTGCTAAGGTAAATATTTACTCCCGAAAAGTGAGGTAGATAATAGTCTGTTGTACAAAAATATATATTTTCATTCCAAGCATGCTTCTCCTGAAATTTTATCAAGAAAGATTTATACAGGAAATGAAATATTTTTCATTTGCATCATTGCATACTAAAATGTGTATTTCCAATTGTTTTAGGTCATAAATGCATTTTTAAAAGCATATTTCAAGATATTTTAGGGCATAAAAATCCTCTCGCTACTGATAACTAGAGCTGCGATTTATATGTAACATCAAATAGTAGTGCCTAGGGCGGCAAAGTTTCGGTGCACTTCTTTTTCTTTCCATTTTAGCAATAGAAAAATATATTTTACTCTAGGTAAAATATAATAATGTAATAATAATGTATAAATATAATAATGTAAAAAATAATAATGTGATATTATTAACAAATTTGCAAACGAAACAGTTTGACGAAAGCAATTACAGTAAAATCTGACTGAACAGGAACCCATACAACAAAACCTGTCTTAACCGGAAAATTTCTTCGGCCTGTGAAGTTAAATGGCATTTTACACAGCATAAACGGAACCTCTCCAACGCGGAAACGAAACGATTTTTTATCTCCTGCAGGAAAATAATCGTTATAAAACGGAAATTCTATGAATATAATTCAATTGGAATAGATACGCGAAAATCTCTTAATGGAATAAATGCGTCTGCAAGTCTGTTTTAATTTCTCTGTCCCTGTGATATGCGTTGTATTCGTGGCAGCCGGATAGTGAAGGTGAGGGGTTTCAGTTGTCAGTGTAGAATTCGACCTTGTCTCTCAAGGTGAGTTTGTGGCGTAATATCTGTCGCCAGTACAAACGTACTATATCAGCCATGTGGACAGCGCTGGCGGAAGTGACGCTGGGCTGCACAAAGGCTAGGGAGCGGATGGGAAGGGGTGCCGTGTCGTGGGTGCATACTTGGAAACCCCGAAGCCGGCGGAAACGCGTCGGCGGACACTGCGGGTGACGCGGTTCCGTCAGCCTGCCCAGAGGGTATATAAGCGGACTCCGACTTAAGAGCTTCCTTCTGTTCTTCTGATTCTTCAGGTTTGGGCGCGACGGTAGGGCGTCGTGTGGGTTGTGCGCGGCGTTGCATTGTAATGCATAGGCTACCGAGGCGGGGAACCGAAGCCGGCGTGCTACGTCGTGACGGTCGGTGCGGCATACTCGCATGTATGCTCGCGTAAGGTACTATCCGGTGCATCACACCGGATATGGTAATTAATTATCGGGCCAGCGGTGGTGGTAACCAGGGAAGTTTCCTTCTTGTAACGGTCAAATTTATTTGTAAATATTGTATATAGTATTTTGGTGTCGGAGTATTTTAATTCTAATAAATACTAAATATTTACAAGCCGTTCACGTCTGTAATTATTTGCCCCGGCAAAGACGCCACAAGGGGAATTCCCTCCCTTCCAGCTCTCTGAGCATGGGAATTTGTACGGATATGACTTCTGTTGACACATATCTCGGCCCCGCGATGTGAATCATAACCCCTCGGCCAGAGCAGCATTGGTCAAGGTTAGCGAGGGTATTAGAAAAACATAGTAATCTGGGCTAGGATGCATTGTGCGTTGAAGAGATGGCGAGATGAAGAGATGTGCGAGTAGAAATGACTCCCGATCCCCGTCCCCGTACGGGGGATGAGCCCAAAACAACCACCCACCAGAAGTCAACAGTTCAAAGAGACCCCACGAGGGGTCAGGCGAACCTAATTTAAAATCTCAGGAGACTTTGCAGATGGCGAGCAGTCCGGTTGCAGCCACTAGAGAGTGAGGTAGTGTATTTTTATGAGTTTCACAACCTGTTTAACAATGGTTAGAAAAAATTAACACTAAATAATACAGTTTTCCATTTCTGAAAACGTAATAGAAAAAGTGTTAGTAAGTGGAAAACTATAAAACCAAAAAACTCTAAATGAATGTCGGAAAAATAAAATTATTTTAGTGTCCAAGTTGGGAAGATTTTCCTTCCAATTGTTGGAAATATGTTATATATTAGTTTATTGGTGATTTCTTCCATAATTACGTTATGCGTTAATATATTTTTATAATTACAATAAAGTGATGCACTTTACTAGTTCATCATCATCATCATCAGCAGCAGCAGCAACAAGGTTTGGGCCTAGTGGCCCGTTCCGCTCTCAAGAGTCTCTTTCCATCTTGTGTGGGGTCTGCCTCTGGATCGTTTCCCCTTTGGTTTGTATTCGAGGTTAGTCTTGGGAAGCCGTTCTTGTGGCATTCTGGTTAGGTGTTCGAACCAATTCTTCCTCGTTGAGTCGATCTTCTCCAGTATGCTGGAGATCTGTAGTTCACCTCTGATGTCTTCATTTCTCTTATGATTTAGTAGTGTATATCCTGCTAATGGTCTCAGGAATCTCATTTCTGCCGCTTCGATCTTCCTTCTGTCTGACCTATTGACTGTCCAGTTTTCGCATCCATAAGTTAGCATTGGGTCTGCCATAGTTTTGTAAAATTTTAGTTGGGTGTCTTGTCTGGTCTTTTGTCTTAGTGCTCTGCGTATAGTGCCGCACAATTTCTGGAATTTTTGGATCTTTATATTTATATCTTTTTTGTCGCAGTATGAGATGTTAAATCCTAAATAATTAAAGTTGTTTACTTGTTCAATACTTTTTTCGTTTATCACTACTTTACATCTGATATGGTTTTTCCCCTGGAATGCCATTGTTTTCGTTTTAGAGGTTGATATCTTCAAGTTATAATTTTTCCCTGTTAACTCGAGGTAATGGGCAGCTCTCTGTAGGTCGTCTTCTGAAGTACTAAAAATGGCCTGGTCATCTGCAAATAGAGTAGTGTTTAAAATTGTATTGCTTATTTTAAAATGTGTGGTTAGTTTACTTTGCCATTCTTGAATAATATGATCGATATATATATATATATATATATATATATATATATATATATATATATATATATATATATATATTAAAAAGGGTCGGGGACATCGGGCACCCTTGTTTGACTCCTTGGTTTGTATATTCAGTTAGGTTGTTCGCTGTTCCTTTGTTAATACTGATAGTGGTTTTAAAATATAAGCTTTTGATGATTTCTATGATGTGGTTAGGGTATCCACTATTACGCATAATACTCCATAACTTATTCCGAGAGACTTTGTCAAAGGCCTTTTCAAAATCTATGAACAGGATATAGGTAGGAAGGTTATATTCGCGTCTTTTCTCGATCAATTGTTGTACAATAAGTATGCTATCTGCGCATGAACGTCCCTTTCGAAATCCATTTTGGAATTCCGAAAGTAGGTTATTACTTATTTTATTTAATCTCCTAGTAATTATCTTTGCATAGATTTTGTAGGCAGAGTTTAATAGGCTAATTCCTCTGTAATTGCTACAGTCTTGTCTATTTCCTTTCTTAAATATTGGGTGTATGATGGCTTTCTTCCATTCTTCTGGGATTTGATATGTATTCCAACATATATTTAGTATAGAGAGAAACCTTAGTTTGATTTGTGAAGGTGCATACTTGAATAATTCTATATTCAGTCCATCGCTACCTGGAGATTTTTTGTTCTTTAAATTTATAAGTATATCTTCGAGTTCGTTCATTTCTAATGTGTCTACGTTTGCAAATTCTTGTTCTGCGAGTTTTTCTTCTTGTGTGTTTGAAGTCCACAGTTCCTTATAGTATCTCAGCCATTGCTTTTCGGGTATATTATTTATTTGTACAGTGTCTTTTTCGTCTTTATTTAGGTGTTTTAGAATTTTGTACGCTTTATTTTGGGCTCCATGTATATCATATTCAATTTCACTTATGTATCTATCCCAACTTTCTCTATTTAATTTTCGAACTTCTCTTTTAACTAATGCACATTTATGCTTATACGTTATCCTATCTTGTACGGATTGTGTTTGCAAGTACTTTAGATAAGCCCTTTTCTTATCTTCAATGATGGTTTTTATCTCATCATTCCATATTCGTATTCCTTTCTTTTTAGATCTACTTCTTTTTCCCAAAACTTCTGTTGCTACTTTTATCATCAATTGCTTTAAGTCTTCCCATTCTTCATTTACATTTAAACTTACTGCTCTTTGGTCTAAGTAGTTGTGCAGTCTTGTGCAGTATAATTTCCTTATACTGTCTTGTTGTAGCAAGTGTGTTTTGAAGTATATCTTGTCAGTTTTGTTTTTGTCCGTTCTCTTTCTTATCCATCTTGCTGGGATATTTATTTTAGTGCCTACTATATAGTGGTCTGAGAATACATCAAAACCTCGCTCGTGTATCAGTAACTAGTGATGTCAACTAATATATAATCAATTATGGATTTTGTTCCTCTCGCCGCCCATGTGTATTTGTGGATTTCTCTGTGGTTGAAGAAGCTGTTTGTAATTTTTAGTTCGTTAAATGTTGCAAAATTAATTAAGGTCTTTCCGTTTTCATTTTTTGTGTCTTCTCCATTGGTTCCCACTATTGTTTCAATTGGTTGGTTTCCAATCCTTGCGTTGAAATCTCCCGCAATAACTATATAATCGTTCTTATTTATGGAATTCATGTGTTTTTGTAAAGTATCATAGAATAATGTGCTTTCTTCTTTCCTTCCCTCTTCTGGTGCGTATATTCCCAATATTGTCATGTATCCTCTTTGGATTTTTATTCTAATATTAATTATTCTCTCTGAAATATAGTTATAATTATTAATTTTGTTTTTCCATTCCTTTTTTATCAGTATTGCTACTCCGGCGGCTGCTCTAATGTTTTGTGGAACTCCACTGTAAAACATCAGGTAGTTTCCCAGTTCCTTAGAGCCTTTCATCTTTTTCTTGGTTTCTGTTACAACGCATAGGTCTGCTCCAAATCTTTCGAGTTCGGTTATTAGTTGGATTTCTTTGTTTATCAAACCTCTAACATTCCAGGTTGTGATTTTCATTTTTTCCGTCTTCTTAGATCGTTTATCCTTTTTCGTAGCATTGTTATCTTCATTTACAGTCCGGCTATTCTCTTGAGAGTTGTCAGTAAGGTAAGTTTCCCCTGGTTACGGGCGCCACGCAGGGATAGTTTGGTGGTGGGGCTGCCACCTTACTGCCTCCAAACTTGCAGGGCAGATTCTTCGGGTTGCTCTCCCTAGACGCATTGCCTTCTCTACGGCTTTTGAGCTGCGTCTGCCCAGTGAGGATTTTTCTTGATGTTGATGTCCTCTTCTGGAGTACTTCTTCGTCTGACCCCTCTCCTTCGACCTGTCCGGCAAGGGTGGCCCTGCCAGTAGCTACGCTACCGCCGGCATAGCTCTCAGGATCATTGGGGTACGCAAGCTCCACCACCAACGACAAGGTCATGTACTCCCTAGGTGGAGCACTTTACTAGTTTCAGGATTGAAATATCACTATAACAAGTGTCATAGAATAGACAACCCTGAATAAAACGGAAACCTCCGTAAACCGGAATATTTTTATCCCGATCTATTCCGTCTTAGATTTCACTGCATAATGTTAAATTATAATACATTGTTAAATATTGTTGTGTGATTAAAACTAGGATGAAAATAAACTACAATATAATTTATTTGTAATTATATATTTTCTACCTTGTAGCATTAAAATCAAAATTCAATAAATTGACCGAGGGCGCCAAAAATATTTGCATAAGGTGGCAAAATACATAAATCCGCTACTGCGTATACTGGGTGATCAGTTTAAAACGCAACCCTTCTGTTCGAGGTACTGAGATAAAAGTGAAAGAAGTGCAACACTACTTCTGAGACAGCCTCTTGACTGTATTTCTTCGACAGTCCCATCACTCACCACCCCCTTCCTGTGGTCTAGGTCATACTTGCTCAAAGCCCAACAGGATGCGTCTTCATTCACAGTTTTGAAGTTAACTTACTCTCAGCCTCAGCATAGAGGAACAGATTTGTATTTCTGAACACAATCTTTGAAAGTGTGGCAGGCAGCATTCAGATAAAAATATCTGGGTCTATTCCGAACAAGAGTGTCATATTTTGGTTAGTGAAGTGCTATCGTGAGACGGGGGGCGTGTTTGATCGGAAATGCATTCGCCGAAGTAGTGCCCAAGCAGCGAAAACTAGAAATTCGGAATGTTCTTTCAATTTTCCCGTAAACATCATTAAGGACGCTTCAGCAACAATGTAATTTTTCTTATGGAAGTGCACAACAAAATTGAAAATGCGCGCATTTAAACAGGGGACATTTCAGGAGCTTAAAGTTTCTGATGGGGTGCTAGCATGAATCATTGTAATAGGCTACGATGTTTTGTTGGCGAAGGTCTTGAGACACTTTATAAAGTATTTTTTAATGATGAGGCTTGGTTTCATCTAGATGGATATGATAACCAGTAAAACAGTAGACTCTGGGATACTGAGAGGCCACAGAAAACTACGAGAGACCATTGCATTGAAAAAAGATTGGAGTATGTACTTGTGTGTGCATATTATGCATGTGTGCATTTTCTCGACGCAGAATAATTGGTCCCTTCACTTTTTAAGAAACAGTAACAGAATATATACAGGTGTCCAGGAAAGAAATGTCGAAAATTAAATAATAAGTTCTTAAGACAATTTTAAGCATATTTTGTCTCGTGAACTACTTGGATAATTTGTATGGCTGAGCCGCAAAATGGAATCAAAAGTTGGTTTGAAAATAATTCTTTCTAGGCAACAAATTGCATTGCAGAAGCATATAAACACTCCAGAAACATGTAAATAGTAAACAATTTACAACTTCCTAGAGTGTTTTTATGCTTCAGCGATGCAAATTTTTGCCCTGAAGGAATTTTTTCAAACCAACTTTTGAGTGCTTATTGCAGCTCAGGGGTTCAGAATATCCAAGTAGTTTATTAGACAAAATATCCTTAAAATTATCTAAAAAGCTAATTTTCCAAATTTCGACGTTACCTCCCAGGTCTCTGTATATCAGAATATATTGAGACATTTTTTATACCTTCTTGAAAAGGACGAGAAAAATAGTTGGTTTCAGCAAGATGGGGCGACATCACATACTACCAAGCCAGCAATGCAATTTCTGGAAGACTTTTTTGAGAACCGAATAATATCACGAGGTTTGTGACCCCCTCGTTCGTCTGATTTTTCACCACCAGTTTTTTATCTTTGGGGATGCCTCAAAAGTAAAGTTTATGCAAACAATCCTGATAATATCGAAGATCTGCAAAGAACCATCGAGGATGGGATTCGCATAATTGACGAAGGAACTTTACCTTGGGTTGCGGCAAATGTTTTCAAGCGAGTTACTGTTTGTTTGTTAGCTAATGGAGGGCACTTTGAAAATTCTTTGTGAGATTTTCAAGTTTCCGACACCAATTTTTCTTCATAATAAATAATTTCTTTTTCTCCTTTACCGAACACTAAAGTTGTTTTCTTATATTTGTTTGCAGGGAATTTTTAAAACCTTTATAATTAAAATTAAATATATTACACGAAGTGTAAGGCTGTGATGTACCGTAAGTAACTTTATTTCAATAATAATAATAATAATAATAATAATAATAATAATAATAAACACATATAGTAGAAAAAGACACATTCAGACACAACGTGGATAAGTGGGAAGTTGCACCAGAGCAACCAAAACAAAAACAAGGCAGACTAAAGTGGTCAGAAGCACGTAAACAAGCTTTCTCAGAAAGAATGAAAGCAAATTAGAAAAATAAAAAGAACCCAAAGAGAAAATTGAGACTCTTGCTTAAAGTCGTCCACATATAGGGAGAATTTGCCAATAGTAATAATAATAATAATAATAATAATAATAATAATAATAATAATAATAATAGCGTACATTTGTTCTGCGGTTCTGGAATTAATAATGTATTAATACATATATAAAATAGCAAGTATAAAATATGTGTACATTTCTGGAGCATATTTGTTGTGAAACTAAAACAAGCAAAATTTGTTATTAAATATACCTTAATGTATATTTTAGATTACACTATTATTTCACTTTTAAACAATTTACGAAGGAATCACTGTTCTTGTCCGTACAATTTTCTTTCGACGCCAAACAAGCCGGCGCGTGGCTTTCTCTTTGACGTCGGTCACCTGTTCTCCTCCTTTAGATGGCATTAGAGGAGAAGGGATTAAACATACTCCCCGACAGTTTACCTGATTGAAATCGCTATCCACTACCCGACCCGTTCAAACATGGTTGCCGATGGTGCCTGCTGTGGGTTGCATTTTAAACTGATCACCTGGCATATAGCAAAAAACTTGAAAATATGTTGAAAAATATGAACCGTACTCCAAAAAATGTAATATATATGTTAGTATTCTCAATTCAAAACCCGTATTTGGCAGAGCATTTACACGCTACAAAGGTGAACTTTGGCGGCCTAGGCCAGGCAAATACAATGGTAACGTCAAGTAAACAAGACAATCAACAAATGACTGTTGACATATTGGCAAAATATATTAATTCTATTTCTAATAAAGAATGTTTTTAACTTATTTTATCTCTTCTTTTGTAACAATTTTCAATTTTTGAGGTTCACCGCAGCTGGGGTGAACGCCACGCGAGGGCTCAAGCGAGAAACCCCCACGATGCCTCGTGCTACCCAGGCCGGTAGTGGTCGGAAACGAAGCACGGGTCGCTAGAGCCGGCAGTTGTTCGCCATAGTCGGTGCGCTCCAGCAGCGTCGACGTCACACACGGCCACACACGACGAAGAGGACAGAAAGACTGTTTTAAAGGTGTCACGTGGTCAGAATCGTGTCCTCACACATCGAGAAGTGACGCAATACGCGAAAGCATTACAACTCCCGTATTTTCGCGGTGTGTTCATGCGAGAACAGCTCCCACGGTAACCGAACCCCCGCGAAGCCGGCGACATGAATCTCGAATACGTGCGTGTTTTCTTATTAGAAGTAATAAAGCTAACCTTCGTTGTCATTATCCATACTGCGACTACGATTTCAACCAAAATACTGTTGCAAGAAACAAGATACTCTACTTGCACACTATCGTATTCGCGCCTTACAACTTGCTTACAGAAGTGCCGACTTCCAGCAGCATGCACATAAAACCAAATACTATAGAGACTATAGTATTTGATAAAACCAGGACAACCACCTTGAGAAATAATATCGATTTATGATGCTTTGATTATAATAGAATATTTATATACATGTTAATTTGTGATATATTACAGCTTATTTTTTGACTTTTGGGCAATAATTAGTCCATTTTATCTCAATTTGGTGTGTTTAAACGAAACGGAAGGTTTGTCGACGACCATTGAGTGGACACCCACACAAAAACTCTCACCACACGGGATACAGTCATCATCATAGGAGAGCACAATGCCATCAATTTGAGTGGTCACTTTACTTCTGAACAACATGTAAACAATCTACAAGTTCCGCCCAAAACACAAACACGATAGTCTTGGCTCTGACCTTCTTGTACAACAAACCAACACTGTGCAAAGAAATGAAACACGCAAACAACCAATTGAAACTGCATCTGAGGGACACACATGTCAAATTATTTCAGCTAAACTTTCTCTCCGAAAAACACTTCATCCAGCATGGTCTTCACCTCAACCTTGTCGGAAAACATGCACACTTGCCAAACACATCCTTTCAAAATCTCGGCAGTCTCCTGCCAAAGGCCCATCCACACCCACATCTCAAAGTGCTCTTCCATCCTCCGGGATCTCTTTGGATCCAATTACCTTATTCCCTGAATCTAATCTTGTACTACCTCTCCCATTATTCATTTATCTACATTTGTCGCTCCTGCTTCCTCACCTCCTGTCACTGCCGGGGCACGATACTTTCTTCCACCACGCACTCGAGGTGAAAATGAGATAAATAAATAGCAACTACAGTTAAATGCATCAGAGAAACGTCGGTGTAGGTACATACAAAAAATTCAAATAATGTAGCATAATGTGCAATCTCTTTAAAATAAAATTGAATTTATCGATGCAGCATTACAGTGTGATCTAGGTCAAATAAATGTTTTTTGCTTTACTGAACATTGGTTGTCTCATAAAGATTTCAACACACTCCAAACAACAACGACTACAACATGAACATAAAAAATGAAAAGAACCCAGAAAGAATACCTTCTAATAGTCCTTGACAAAGACGGGGACGTCACTTCCTTTAACCAAGCACTGGTAAAGGCTGTTGGTGAGCGCTGTAATAAGTACACTCACACCAAAAGCTTAGTGGAAATACGAGAGACATCGATGAAACTGCAGTCTGTTCGGAGGATTTGCAAGAACCCAGCGAATATACTGCAGCCCACTGATACAACTGTGAAGCTCATGAAGAAATGTAAAGGCAGAATAAAAATAAGATGGATTTGCTGCCGGATACGTGAGAATCAACAACTAACAAGTTGCTTCAAATGCTTAGACATTTGACACATATCGAACTCCTTGAAGGGTCCGGACCGAAAGAAAGTGTGTTACAAATGTGGCAAAGTAGGGCACCTATTAAAAGGCTGCAGAGAGACAACCCAATGTGTCATTTCTAAAGACAAAAATTTAATTTATGACCACATGCTGGGTAGCAAAAAACGAACCTCATATATTGCAGGATTAAACAAGCGATCCAACAGTCAAAATAATGTGTCTATTGGTTAACCTAGGAAGTAGCAAAGCTGTACAAGACTTACTTACATAAGTCGCAACTGAAAAAAGGGGATCTCTCGCTATTTAGTGAGAAACCGAAGACAACAGACGTGTGCCAAGATGACTCCAGAAGAGCAGCTGTAGTAACATAAGAAGATCGGCGTTTCCAATTTAAGGCGACAAACCACGGGTTTGTATGGATAGAAACAGGTGATTTAAGGGTATATAGCTGCTACGTCTCACCAAACGACCCAATAGACACATTTAAAACGGAAATAGATGGACTAGAGAGGAGCTTAAAATCAGCAAAGGGAGGTGTCGTAGTGGCAGGCGATTTTAAAAGCAAATCTTCAGAAAGGGGAAAATCCAAAACGACAAAAGAGGGGATATTTTTTAAATTATTTATTTTAGGTCGCTTTAAAACATGTAAGGTCATTAAAATCATGTAAGACCGCTATTGATTTACACCAGAGATACATGTAATAAATAAGAAAGAAACAGAAACATTAAATACAATAAACTTCAAATAATTCAAATCTTATTATCAAGACCAGCATAAATTAAGATAATTTAATATTGACTAGCAACCTTCAATTGAATTAAATATTTCATAAATTTCGTTTTTGTTTCCAAGAGAGTTTCTTAGATTTTGGAGGCTTAAACATTGGAAGATAATGTAAGACGTTGATAACATTCCTCCACATTTTGGAAAGGTGGCTGGTTCGGTTTTTTAATTAGATGAGAAAGTGAGGGAAGACTGGACATTTTAAATCTTGTAATTAATAATAATAATAATAATAATAATAATAATAATAATAATAATAATAATAATAATAATAATAATAATAATAATAATAATAATAATAATAATAATAATAATAATAATAACGTAGGGAATTGGCAACCCCATCGCCCACAGTACCCAGCCGGAGGGTAGGGGCTGTGCCAGGTTTCCTCTACCTACAAAGGGCCGTTGCCTGCAAGTCCTAACCTACACATCCTCCCTTTCATATTCCACACTTCCCCTTCCAGCGGGAATAAAGGAGTGGACTGACCTAATTTCCTTCCGTTACCTAAACCCCAGCCATTTTCCATCTGGAAATATTTCCTATTTTTCCTTTCCCATATTCACTCTCGTCTCCCAAAGTCCAACCTTACGTCAGCGCACGTCAATTTAAGCCACGTGGGAGACAGGCTATGTAGATTATAAACGGCAAGCATGGCATTGGCAAATACCTATAGAAATATGGAGACACGTTCAAAAAGTCGTAAGACCTCGGAACACGAGCCGCAGCATGTGGAGCACCAGTGCATGTGCAGAGTCAGCGATGTACACGACAGCATGCGAGCCACCAATGGCGGAGAGTTGATGTGGCGGACCGCTGTCACTGAAAAAGCTGCAGACCAACATCCCCAAACATCAACCAGAACAAATGAACGCGGAATATGTAGAGGCTAGCAGATCTAGTGCCTCTTCAAATGCTGGCTTGTCTGCTCTCAGGCGTGGGAGGAAGAAAAGACAACCGAATGGACACGAGGTATGAATATTGAAGTTATTAGAATATTTTGCCGTGTCAGTCGGTGTCTCGAAATTCCACTTACAGGATACAGAAATCACTTCTTCCAGGAATACACTAATGTACATCCAGAATTCGACATGACCGATGGGAATTTAGTGGATAGAAAGATTATTATAATTAAGAATGGTTATCTGACACCAACAGAATTGGAGAACATACGTCGAGAATGAATTACAGCAGGGCCGGGTTGCGCAACTCTGTGTCTTTGTTTCTTTGCGCTTGCGAGCCTGTTTGCTTTGGTTTGTGGGTGGACGTGTCGATGATGGGAGTGGGTAGTAAAGGTCGGGATGGCAAGGAAACTCATTGTCTCAATCTAAAACTGAGAATCTGTTTTCAGTCGTGATTGGTAATGGTGATTGGGTTTTATTTTCACGGATGGACGGTTGGAAGTTTCTGCGGTGTTGTTTAATGTTGTCCAACCGTCTGTGTTTTCAACGACCTCTTCGAGCCTTCTGATATGTTCATCTAAATTATTGTTTACGAGTGTGAAGGCTTTCAGAAGGTCAGCTTTGAGATAGTACAGTGTACATAGCGAGTAGTAGCCATGTCACGAATGCGTATCATTGCTTGGATGAGGTCCTCTTTCGAGAATTCGTCAACATGTTCCACTGTTTTCACAAGTTCATCGGCTTCAGATTGAAGCCACGTTTCGTCTTTGATATAGGATCTGCTTTCCTCCCTGATTTCTACCCAAAATGCTTCGACGTCATCATTTGAAGGAGGGACAGCATTGCAATTCAGTTTTTGAGTCAAATTGCTATCGCAATTGCTATTGAATCTCTTCGCATCTGTTTTAAACAACCGATTCTGTACACGGAAATCTATTCTACGTTTGTAACGTCTAATACGTTGAGCCCATGCCTGGACTTTCTTTTTTAGATTCTCTGCTACCGTTAGCCTTGTTGTGACATTTTCAATTTGGTATTTTTGGTCAACATGGTATTTTTCGTTCAACTTTTCAGGTGTGCGTTTGTTTAATAGATGCCTCGGCTAAGAGTGATATTTAACCGCGGGTTTGGATATCCGTTTTCAAGTCTTCTCGGTCCTGGGGGTTTCGAGCTGTTTACTCTTTTTCGCTGACGGCCATTGGTGTTCTTGCCTAGCTCCAAAATTCTACGTGATACTAGTTACATAAACGATGTGATTGATTTCAATAATATCTAGATCTGTACTTAGGGTCTGCAGGCCACATACCTTTTGTAATTGCGAGTGGAGGTTACTTTGTCCTAAATAGAAATGACGAAGCCGAGACCAGATTTTGTTTGTCAGGAAACTGATGACCCCATGTTCACAGAGATCTGTTTGAGCTCAGCAGGAAACCTGCCGAGCAAACGCTTCTCAACTATCATCTTTGGTGATACATGGTCACGTAGAGTCCGCTTGATTCAGACTAAATGGGGTAAAAGTATTGTCCGTGGCACAAATTGCTTCATGCAAAATGTAGTCTTACTATTGAACTGCAGTGATGGTGCATAAGGTACTTGGTATGAGCGGACCTAACTTTTCGATTAAGCTCTTGTGGTGCAATTGTTGACCAGTGAAGAACACGAAATGTATAGAGAGCCACAGGTACTCCCCAAGTGTTGATGGTTGATATGAGGTTCTTTCCATTTAAAATAATTTTACATATTTCTGCGACTCTATTTTAAAGACTTTATTTTGAATATCGAGCCCATTCAAATTTGCTGCCATTAATTTGCCATTAATTCGCCTAAATTCAAAACTAGGTGGTGCAATCACCAGGGCCGCCATAGTGCCGAAGGAAAACGAACTTAATCATTATCTTTTGAGTAACAGAACGTTTGAACTTCTGCAGGATATTAAACAGTAGAAGTAAATAGTAGAAGAACAAACAGTAAACATGGTTACGACGCGCAGTAAGGCGGCAGCGGAAAGTAGGACTAAGGCGGAGGAGGCGGGGGACCCGCAGGTAGGTTTGCCGGAGGCGGAAGTCGACCTGCCGCCTGCCACAAAATTCCCGGGTGAAGACGAGCATGATCAGTCGGAGGAATTCCCGGAAATCTGTCTATTCGCAGACGGAGAACTAGAATTGGCTGTGCCGATCGCTGAGATGTTGAAAGTAAATACGGAACAATTCAGTGCGGCCCAAAAGGGAGATGCGTGTGTAAATAGTTTGTTTGAAAAGTATAAAGACGTAAAAGCAGAATCGGAAAGAGATAATATTTTGTTAGGAATTCCTTATTATTTAGGAAACGGAACAGCAGAAAGGGCGACATGTATGAAATGCTAGTTGTGCCCGGTAAATTTCGTGGGCCTATATTAAAGATTTGTCATGAAGTTGTCAGTGCTCATCTAGGAATAGCTAAGTCGAAAAACAATTGTTCTAAGCATTTCTCCTGGCCAAATTGTTTTAAAGAGATGGAGAAATTTGTGCGTTCATGCAACAGCTGCCAGCGCGTAGGTCATAGTGGTGATCGGAAGAAGGCACCTTTAGTGTTAATCCCCACTATAAGAGAGGTATTTTCTCGATTGAATTTAGATACGATAGGCCCGTTTCAGAGAAGCAGTACTGGAAATGTCCACGTACTTACTGCTATTTGTGTTGCCTCGAGGTACCCCGAAGCGATACCGATTCCAGATCTTCAAACTCCTACTGTAATTGATGCGCTTTTGCAGTTGTTCAGAAGAACCGGTTACCCACGGAAAATTCAAACGGATCAAGGCCCGTGCTTCAGAAGCACGCTGATGGCAGAATTCGCAAATAAATTCGGAATTAAATTGATCCATAGTTCAGTTTATCATCCGCAGACCAATCCGGTTGAGCGTGTACATAGTACAATAAATAGGTTGTTTAAAGTTCTGTGTCTTGAAGCTCGAACGCACTGGGAAAAACAGATTCCGGCCATACTGTTCGCTTTAAGAACAAGTTTCCATGAAAGTTTTGGATTCTCGCCCGCAGAATTAGTACACGGGAGAAATTTAAGGACTCCTATTACGTTGCTTTACGAGGATATCTCTGGAATTGAGCCGGAAAGTAGCGAAGTAACGGAGTATATATTTCGTCTTGCAAATAGATTAAAGGTAATTAGACTCAGCTCATGAAATATTATCGGCACTTCAGGTGAAAAGAAAAACCTGGGATAGGAAAGCGGTGATACGTACATTTAATGTAGAAGACAAGGTATTAGTGTTTGCTCCGAACAAGGTTCGTTAATTATCTGTGCAATGGATAGGACCGGGAGAGATTGTAGAGAAGGTGTCTGACACGAATTACGTCATTCAAATGTCGAACAAAAGTACAAGCAAAGTATATCGTGTCAATATGATCAAAGCATACGTACAAAGGACAGAGTATGTTAACTTTATTGTCAATCAAGAACAAATAGGTGAATTTATGGAGGACGGAATAGAGAAATACGCCGTAAAGTTAGAATCGGAGGAATTTGATGTAGAGGCAATGCTCACAGGCACAGAAATGGAGCCGAAAGGAAGTGAAAAGCTGAGAGAGCTTGTAATTGAGTTTAAGGACATCTTTTCTGATAGGGCACGGCTCACTAAAAACCTTCAGATGGACATGGAGTTATTGGACGAAAATGCAAGGGTGAGGAGCGCTCCGTATCGCACGTCTCACCGCCAAACTAAAATCCTCCAGGATGAAATCACGAAAATGCTAAGGGATGGTATCATCGAGACTTCCGATTCTGATTTCACATCCCCCATGATTTCGGTGGAAAGACCCGGAAAAAAACCCAGGCCATGCATTGACTACCGGAAGTTAAACCAGGTTATTCAAACTGAATTTTTCCGAGTTTAGCCGAGCGAATTGAAACAGTTGCGAGGGCCAAAATCATAACCACAACTGACTTATGTAAAGGATTTTGGCAGATCCAAATGAGCGAGAGAGCTCAACGGTATGCCACCTTGACGACAAAATTCGGGTCTTATAAACCCCTCAGGAAGTCTTTCGGCATAAAAATTGCATCATACGTTTGCAGTAAGCTTATGGAGACATTCCTGAAAGATTGCGCGGGGTTCCCCGTCCCATATATGGACGACATTGCAATCTTTAGCGACAACTGGGATGATCACTGCACACATCTCAGAATCGTATTCCAAAAGTTACGTGAGGCCAATTTACGCGTGCAACCGGCGAAATGTAAGTTTGCCAGGAAATCAGTTACGTTCGTAGGATACGAGATTGGCAGCTGTCTGATGAGACCAAATGAAGCCGAAGTTCATATTATAAAAGAATATCCACGGCCTACGACAAATAAGGAAATCCGAAAATTTTTAGGTCTGATATATTATAAACGGATCATCAGAAATTTCTCGGAGAAATCAGCTGCGCTCACTGATCTATTGAGGGGAACACACAGGCAAGGCAAACTCCGGTGGTCGGAAGAGTGTGAGAACTCGTTTATACTGCTTCGCGACGAACTGTGTCAGAGGGCAGTCACACATGCACCTGATTTTAGTCAGCCATTTTTATTACAATGCGATGCGACACTTAGGGAAGCAGCCATTGTATTATCACAATTAGATCAGGAGGGGAATGAAAATCCGATTCTCTTTCTCAGTAAAAAATTATCAGACGGGGAATTAAAATGGAGCACCACGGAGAAAGAGTGTGCTACCTTAATTTAGGGATTAGGGAAGTTGTTGGCTGGGCTATCCGGGACGAGCCGCGTCAAAGTCATGGTGGCTGACGTTTCGGCCAGCGTGTTGTGGCCTTCTTCAGAGCGTACTGCTGCCAGATGTTTTTTTTTCAGTTTTCCCCCCTCCAGTTACCCTGGAGAGGCAGGAATTTATTTGTCTTTGAGATACATTTTGTATAACTGCAGCCGATTTGGCTTGTGCAGTTGGGGAAGGCTTTATTGCTTACAAACTAGAACTATCTTATAACTATAACTATATATAATTCCACTTTGGGGTTTGTTAGTTTTTAGACTTTTTTTAAAATTTTTAATTGGAAGATCTTTAAATTGTTCTATTTTCTTCTTTTATTTTTTTTCTCTCACTCGCATTCACACTTATATTAATTATATTTACAAACGCATCCATCCATCCATTCATTCATACAAACACACAACACTTCACAACACTATATACACATTTAAAGCACGCCACGGCGCCGACTTCACTCAAGCGTCCGTGGCGCCGCGACGTCTTCGGTCTCCAGCGACGCTGGCCCAGCAGAGCGCGCATCCGCGCCGCCCGCGCGGCTTCCGGCATCCGTAAACGGCGACCGCGTCCCACGAACTTGCTGCTGCCCCGCGTCGCAGAGCTCAGAGAGCTTGTGCGGGGGCAGTGCGCGGAAGGTGAAGGCGACGTGCTGTGGGCCCTTTCTTCTGTGAAAGGCCCTGTGCACGCCGCTGTTCGTCGCCTTGCCGGTCTCGCGCAGGATGCGCGGAGCGGACGGCCTCAGCGCCCTTGCGAGCGCCGTCTCCGCCCTCTTTTGTAGCTCCGCCGGGAACTGGTTGCGAACGCCTAAGATTCTGAAGACGTCAGCGTTTTTGGGTTGTCGGTCAGGTCTGGTAAAAGGCAAGTGCGGGCGCGCCGCGAGGCGCGCCGCTCTGTTCTCTGCTACCCGGATGGGGTGCAGAGTGGAGGGAGAAGCTGCCGCGAATACCTCACAAGCGTACGCCCACAAGGGACGCACGCAAGCTGTGAATAGGCGGCGCTTTAGAGGAATTGCTAAGTCGGGAGAACGGAGAAGAGGTTTCAAAAGGAGGGTGCGTGTTTTAATTTTGGCGGCGAGATACCGAGCGTGCGCATGCCAGCGAAGGCCGCTGTCAAGTAGCACGCCCAAATATCTCGCTTCGCTCCGCCAAGGTAGATGCGTGCCAGCCAAGCTCACCGTTTCATTGGGGTTAGCCCTCTTACGAGTGAAGTTGACGGCGACGCATTTCTCGAGGTTGAGAGCGAGGCGTTTCCGACTTAGCCATTCAGGAAAGGCGGCGAGACAATCACTTAAGTATTTAACTGACTGCCTTCCGTTCGCCGATTTCGCGTAGTACGCGAAATCATCCGCGAACATCAGGAGCCCGCAGCGTTGAATACCAGTTCTTGTTTCAGCAGGAAGCGGCGCGTCATTCACGTATAAGCCGAAGAGGGTAGGAGAAAGAACACTCCCCTGAGGCACGCCTGCCTCGGCTCGTCTGAGGGACGAGTATACGTTATTGACGCGCACTTTGAACTGCCTGTCAGAGAGAAAACTCGCGATCAGTCTGACGTAGCAATCGCTCACTCCCGCCACCGCAAGGCACTCGAGCAAACCCGCATGCTACACAGAGTCGAAAGCCGACCGCATATCCAGAAAGACCACTGGCAGGTTCTGCCGTCTCTCGAGGGCGAGGCCGATCTCCGTGCAAAGCCGCGTAAGCTGCTGCGCGGAGCTGTGACCAGCTCGAAAGCCAAATTGTTCATCTCGGAGAAGATTGAGACGACGTATTTCCTGTTGCAAACGTGACAGGATCAGTTTCTCAAACGTTTTCCCTGGGATGGAGAGTAGACTAATAGGTCTATAGCTGCTCGGGAATAGTTTATTTTTGCCAGGTTTTGGTATTAGTGCAATGGTCGCAATCCTCCACGCCTTGGGAAAATAGCCACACGCCAGGCACGCATTCAGGAGCTCGAGTAAAAACTCGACTCCGCGCCCGCCCAGAGCGCGCAGCTGTGCTGCGGTGAGACCGTCCGGGCCACCTGCCTTCCTCGCATTGAGGTGTTTTAACTCAGCTCGAAGCTCCTCTCCCGTTACTCGGCGTGCAGAGGTGGGAGAGGGCAACAAGCCAATGGTATTGCTGCTGACCGCACGCGCCACTGGCGCACCACCAACAGCGGTGGCAGCCAATGGCAGCGAGGCGGCGCCCGTTTCGAACGCGCGGAACTGCAACGCAAGCGAATTCGCAAAGATTTCGCTTTTTGTCGCGTTGTCCCACGCGTAAACGGGCCGAGGTGGTGGAGCGCCGAGCGCACCCGTCCCGGCGTTGCTCTGAATCGGGCAGTTTACTCCCGGTTTGCGGCCTAGCGCACGAGAAAGATCCCAAATGTGCCTCTCGTGGAGATTGCATTTCGAAATAGTATCGGACCATTGAGCAGCTCTCTCATCCCGTAGAGATGAACGGAATTCTCTGCTTAGATTGCGCGCCCGCTCTCCGTCAACGGGATCGCCATAGCGGCGATGAACTTTGACAGTTCTGCGCAATTCTCTTAAGATCCTTCTTTGCTCATCTGTGAGCTCAGGGCGAGAATTCTCTACACGCGTGCCAATTGTATTTTGCTTGAAAGCCGATTTCAATGTTACAGTGAAGTGATTCACTGCTTCGTCGATCTCGTCTTTCGTATTTACTGGTTTCTGCTCAAGCTGAGAATTCAGCTGTGTTGTGAAACCTGCCCAGTTCGTGTCACGGGTAGTTCGAAAACTAACTTGGCGTTTCGCTGCAAGGGACGCCACAACGCATGTTACTGGGTTATGATCGGAATCCAGTACGGCAATTGAGTGGGGAACCACACACTCACCGCCTTTCACAATCATAAAATCAATAACGCCCGGGTTCCTGTTTCGTATTTCCGGGAAATGCGTGGGGCTATTCGGTGCGCAGATCTCTACGCCCCGCCTTGTCGCTACAAGATTGGCAATTTTGTTGCCGTTTCTGTTTGCTCCGAGGCCGCCCCAAGTTCTATGTCTGGCGTTAAAGTCACCCAGAAGGATAACTTTGGAATTGAGTGCGAGAAGCGCATCAATTCCAGCCGGATCTAAGGTTTGGTCTGGGCAGTAGACGGATACGACTAGTAGTCGGCCGTTTCCTACCCAGACGTACGCCCCGACCGCCTCTAGAGACGCCAGAGCAATAGCAGGGATTTCGGCTTCAAGCTGCGGCAGTTCTCGGCGCAGCGCGATTGCTTCTCCGCCACCTGGCCTGCCAGCGCGGTCTCGGCGATAAACAGCGAATCCCCGGAGTTTGAATTCGTGTTCATCACTGAGCCACGTTTCTTGTAAAGCCAAGATATCGAGTTGCAGTTCTTCTGCAAAATGTTCAATTTGCTGGGCTTTGAAGATGGCACTTCGCGCGTTCCAAGTGCAAGCGCGGGGAGGTGCTATTCGCTTATCTACGTTCTGATTTTGTCTAGACATTGCCGGGTATCATGGTCAGGATTCGCTCAAACATCGCTAAGAACTGGCTCTTAGTGACTGTTTGGGCGGCAGCTGCGTGTGCAGTGGGCCGCGCTCCGGCCGCCCCGGAGGGCGGTGCGTTGGCCTCTGAGGGGCGCGCTGCGCCGAGGCGCTGCGCGACCTCGTTCTAGGCCGGCCCGCCGCTAGCTGCCGACCGAGGCGCCGAGTTTCTATTAGGAACTACTTGGCGTGAGGGTCCCTCGGTTCCTATTTCACGCGCGTCTGACGGACGCGGTGGCAACGTGCAATGGCTGCATCCTGTGAAGGATGCAGCGTGATGCTGCTTACAATTGCAGCAGACGGGCTTTAAATTAAAATTTCCGCGTTTTGGGCAATGCGCCGTTCCGCGTTTGTCGTCTCCTGCAGGGTGACCCTCGCCCGTGCAGAGGCGACAGCGCACATCGTACTCGCAATTACGAGCGATGTGGCCCCATCGGCAGCATCGCATACAAAATCGAGGTCTGGCCCACTTTTCCCTTTGGACCTCGATTGCGAAAGATTTTAGTTGTTTAAGAGGTAGATTTTACGCGACGCGACGCTGTCACTGAGGGTGACAGCGAACGTTCCTGTGGGCACTTCCACCCGCCGCGTTTCGGTGCCTGTTGCACCATTGGCTACACCGGAATCGTGGTTTCTGGCGACCACGATTTCCTTCAGCAGGCAGATTTGTCTTACTGCTTTGAGAGCGTAGCCGAGCTTCTTCAGCTCGTTTTCCACGTTCTCAGCGGTGTAGCCTTGCGGTAGCCCTCTGACAAATACTCTGAGAAGCTTTTCAGAGTTCTCGGACGGAGGCGGGTGCGAATAACAAAATATCTTTTCGCTGCGAGCGTATCGCTCCGCCTCAGCGTATGCTACACGGTCAAAGGTGTGTATTTCATACACTGGTCGTCCGTTTCGGCTGGTGACCTTCGCAATGGTCGCCTTGTACTCCGTTCTGGGCCCAAGTTCTCTGCCGTGCTTTAAGACCTTGTCTGAGGTGATGCTCAGACGTATTTTGTACGGTCTCTTTGGTGGCCGTGAAGCGGCCGGTGGACGTGAGGCGTCCACCTGGAGGGCATCCGCGGACGGAACCTGCGCGGAGGTTCCCGTCCCAGTGTTTCCGGCTGCGGGCTGACTGCGCTGGCTACCGGAGACGAGTTGCCAGCCGTCAGATTGCTCGTCACCTAAGGAAGGGTTGGCGGAGGATTGCCGACGCCCAGAATCTGTAGGCGCACTCACCGCACCGACGGAGCTTTCTTGTTCCTGCGGAGGAGCTGGTAGCGTAGCGGGCGCGTCGGGAGCCTGATTTGGCCCTCTCGTCGTCCTTCCCGCGCGTTTTCGCTTCTTCCGCTTTCTCGCCCCGCTGGAGGCGCTGTTGGGGCTTTGCAGCTCTGCCGGCTGCATTTCCTCCAGCTCCGAGGAGCCTTCGCGCTGGCAAGGGCGCTTTGCCGGTGGGGAGACGGTGGCGGGCGAGGTGCCCGCCGCGTTTCCCGGGTCGGGGGCCGGCGCTGATCCGGAGCTCGCGCGCTGTGACGTTTGCTCTACGGCTGTCAGCGCCGCAATGTTGCCCTCCTCCTCAGCCAGCGGAGAGTTGGAGGGATGCTGGGCGGTGGGGAACGCACCGGCCAAACCTGGCAAAGCATCGCTGACCAATCCGGGCAGTTCGCTGGGGGACGGTTGATTTCGCCTCCACAGGGGCAGCTAGTAGCCGCTCCATTTGTAGCGCCACCAGGGGCACCCTTGGGCTCAGTGCTGCTCTCGGTGGCCCCGTCGCTACGGCGTCGCTTCCCGGAGAGAGAGATAGAAGAGGCAGCGGGTGGCGAGATGCGCTGCTCGAAAGAGAAAACGCGCTCGCGCACAGAGTGCTGCCTCACAGGTGTGCCGATCGGGAGAGATGGCGCTGCCCCCACGTGCCGTGGTGGTGCCTGCAAGACCGCGTTCATCCCAGCGAGGAGCTCGCTGCCGGGCGCCAGTTGCGGGATTGTTCCCACTCCGGCTTCCCGGAACGTTCCCCAGTAGGTCAGAAGGGCTTCTATATTGAGGGCGGCGAAGGCACAGATCACGCCTGCCGGGATACCGGCAAGCATCCAGGAGACGTCTGCGGCAGTTTTGGATCGCTGGTTTGGCTGCTGCTTGGACAGCAGCGGCTGCAGTTTCCGCGCCTGCGGCGATTTGGGAGGTGGTGGCGGTGTGGGCGGCGTTGGTAAAATAAACTTCTCATTGGCTCCTGCCGGGATGTCTTCAGCACCAACTGCGATGACCTCCATGTCCGGAGTGGCTTGCTTCACCAACTCTATCCCGTGGAGGTACACCAGCTCGGTGCTGCATTTCCGTGCTGGGGGCAGCGTCGACTTGGTCGAAATCGACCAGGTGACGCTGTCACTTAGGGAGCACCTGTGCTCTCGTTGTAGTTGTTCATCCCCCAACGACGAGCGCCGAGGGGTGGCGCCTGTCTCAATGGTAGACATGGGCACCGGGCGAATATCGGCTCTACGTAGTAGCCTGCCAATCCTGTCCGTGATGCCGCGGACGTAGGGGAGGCGAGCTGTCTTGCGAGGCGGGCTGGATGGCTCGTTGGTGTCGTTGTGTGTGGTGGCGTCATTTCGTGCATCGAGGTTCTTTAGGGCACGTTGTATGGCAGATGTGCTGTAGCCATTGGCCAGAAAAGTCTCTCTGAGTGTCTCTTTTTCTTTATTGAGACTGTCGGTGTCGCTGATGAGGGCGGCCCGGTACGTGAGGGTAGTGAGAACTCCTCGTTTCGTGGCAGGGTGATGGTGCGAATCGGCGTGTAAATAGCGGTTGGTGTGGGTCGGCTTCCGGTACACGGAGTGGCCGAGGGTCCCGTCGGGAAGAGCAGGCCCTGGAAAACGCGCCTCTGAAACCGACGCTCTGGCTTCGCTATGTCGATGACACCTTCGTCATCTGGCCCCACGGCTCAGAGAATCTACAAACTTTCCTGGCCCACCTGAACAGCATTCATCCCCGCATCCGTTTCACAATGGAAACAACTTCACGGCCAGCTCCCCTTCCTCGACGTCTAGATCTCCAGGCGTCATAAGCCATAGGAAAGGGATATTGAACGTAAATGCTGACATTCTCAGTAGGGTGTTTGAACATAAGCGCCAGGCAGTGTCCGAAGTTGCAGAGGGGCACATTGCACCCGGCAATGCCGATACGTGTGCGCCGAGAACACTGGAACACAGTGCCAAACACATAGTACAAGAAGAATTAAGTATAGGTGAATGTGATGTTTGTTGTGTAGTGTCAAGATTGGGTAAACTTTTCCCAAGAAACCTACGAAAGAATAGTTTCCAGCAAGTATCATGAACTTTTGTATTCATTTATATTCATTCTGGCAAGAAGAAAACTTTGTACAATCTTTCAAGAGAGAGATGTAAAAGTAAGTTCATTGTTTTTTTGTGCTGTGTAGGGTTTTGTAATTCAGTGTGTCAGTTGTGTGTTTATAACTGTATCAGATTTTGAATGTTTATTGATGTAATGTTTGTGGCTATATTAGTCATATTGTATGTGTCATTTTGGTGGGTGTATTGTACAAAATTAATTTAATTCAAGAATTTGGTTGTAAATGAAAAAGGAACATAGTGTGTTTGTTTGAGGTTACCACACCGCAGGCTGAAAAATCTTAACCATGCATAGGAGAGACCGACCGTACGGTAAGATCTTTAATATTACAAGTATAATGTACAATATGGGTGTAAAAATATATCAATGAGGTAGGTTAGAAGGGCCTTCTCTGTTTGTTTCTTGTGTATTAGCCAGGTCAGGCGCAGTTGTATATAATGTGAGCCGGTCGGCCTAAGATTCTCACATTTGTGGAATTTCCCTTCTGTGTTGTTTGCAACTGCGACGAAAATTCCAGGGATGGTATAGAGGAGTTTGTGGTGTCATATCAGTCGTCTTGTACAAATGTGACAAAATATTAGCCACGTGCATTTCAAGCTCATGAAATGCACGAGGAAAAAGTTGCGACAGCGCTGGCGGGAAGGGACGCCGGGCTGAACAATGGCAAACCTAGGGAGCGGAAAGGAAGGGGTACCGTGTCGTGGGTGGCCACTTGTGAACCCCGTAGACCACTTGGGACAAACTTGTGAACCCCGTAGACGGACTGGCTGTGGAAACGCGCCGGCGGAAACAGAGAGATGACGCAGTTCCGTCAGCCGGCCGAGAAGGTAATATAAACGGACCCCGGACCTAAACTCCTTCTTCTGATTTTTGGGCGCGTCGGTAGGAAGTCGTGTGGGTTGTGCGCGGCGCTGCATTTCAATGCATATGCTACTGAGACAGGGAACTGAAGCCGGCGTGCTACGTCGAGACGGGAGGTGCGGCATACTCGCTTGTATGCTCACGTAGGCAACTGGTGCATCACACCGAATAAGATATCAAATTATCAGGCCAGCGGTGGTGGTGACCAGACACATTCCTTCTGGTAACGGGTCAATATTGTTTATTGTAATTATTGTACATAGTATTCAGGTGTTGGAGCATATTTCAAATAAATACTCAATAAATTACAAACCGTTCACGTCAGTGAGAGTGAATATTATTCGGAGTTATACATTTGGAAAATGATAATGAACCAAAGATTACCTTCATGACTCCCATGAAGCTGACAAATACTACTTGGCTTTCCAACAGTCACTCCGAATCAAACACTCTGCTACTAAGAACATACTAACAACTAAAGTGTGTAAACGATTGCATGGGCTCTTAAAAACTCAACTCTGTGCTAGAAACCTTGTGTATGCCATCAATTCATTTCTTATTCCAGTGCTAACATACTCCTTTGACGCTATTACACGGAGCAATACCGACCTCGACAACTTCCAGAGGACAATTCGGACCGCTATGACTCAACACCGAACACATCACCATTCAAGTATTGTGAGTTTTACCCTTCCAAGATCACAAGGTGGGCGAGGTGTTGTAGATTTCATAATACATAATCTACATAACTGTCAAATTGCATCACACAGAAGATACTTCCTGGAACATACATCCTGGAGTTCAGCAAGCAGTCAGCGTAGTTGATAATAACAATAGTCCCCTGAACTTGAAAAATATTGGTCCGCCTGTTCAACTAGTTACTGAAACCGAAAAGAAGATAACCTCATGGAAAGTGAAGGCACTGCACGGAAGGTATCCCATTGAGCTGTGTAAACCAGAAGTCGAGATCTCTGCGTCGCACGCATGGCTCCAGCACAGGGATCTCTTTCCGGAGTCAGATTCTTTCATGACAGGTATCCAGGAACAAGTGGTGCCAATTTTGAACTACAGAAAACATTCTGAGAGGTTCGACCATCCATTACGTCACATAGAGAACATGTGAGGCCGCATGCGATACTATCCATCACGTGACAAGTGGATGTAGCGGCCACGCAAAGTTGGAATATAAAAAGAAGGATGATGAAGTGACGAAGCTGGTCCACCCATTATTGGCAATAAGAACGGGCTTACTCGTCATTTCCGTGCCGTATTATAAATATGTGGCTCAGAATGTGTTTAAAGTTAGAGAGCACACTCTCCTGGGATCGCTTCATTATCACTGACAGACAAGTTTGCGGCAACAGATCCGATATAACTTACACCAATAGACCTTCAGCAGGTTTTTCTTATCGATATATCAATACCCAACGCCCACAACATATCGGCAAAACATGAAGAGTACATCCAGAGGTATTCTGATCTCCCCCATGAAGTCGTAGCTCAGTGAAACTTCAGCAAAGTGACAACTGTGCCTATAATAATATTAGCCGCAGGAGTGATCCCGAAAATGACACTTCGAGCACTAGAGTGTCTTCACTTGGATGCCAGAAATATATACAATATACAGATGGCAGTCATCTTGAATACATTCGAATTCAAAAATTTCAGGCTATTAAAAACATGATACTAAGCAATCAAAACTCTATTAAATACCTCCCAATAAGTCCTCTTTAAATAATATTTAAAACTTTAATGGACGATTTCTCACAACCCAGTCCTTTGTTAATGGTAATAGGTAAATGGTCACTTCCTCAATTCATATTTTACTGTCCAGAAGGAATAGAAAGCCAGATTAGGAGAAATAAATGTCAAGTATATCATGGATGACGTTCCATATGAATTAGACATAAACGTAGGAGAACCGTCATTGAGTAGGAACATAGCCTCAGAATCATAATTGTCAAAAATAATTTCACCATCTGGGCAGTTTCTCATGCTACCCCATGAAACGATGTGAATTAAAATCGCCTCCTACGACAAAGTTCTTATGTTTGAAAACTTCATTAATAAAGCAAACCCATTCTGAGTTTATTAAAATCAGTTGTTGGTGATCTGCAGAAAGCAACCACCATATCAAGACAAACTTCTGCTCCACCAAGTTCTAAGGATTTAGAATTGAATTTCAAATCAACCAGACTGGAGACTAATCCTTCCCTGACAAGGATGGCCAAACCACTCCCTTGCTTATTTAATCTAAATAATCTAGCGTAATTAAAGCCTTTAAAATCGACAAACTTGTCCCTGGATAGCCACGTTTCATATAAAATAATATCTGCTCCTAAACTATGTTTTATAAATTCAGAGGTTTTGGGAATGATACTTCCGCAATTTCACTGTATTATTTTAAGAGGTCTAAACATGGATAGGAAAAATAGTAATAAAAAACCAAAAATTCAGTTAGAGATTATAAGATATAATCTTCGGACGAATTAATCTTTACTGATTCAATATCAACCTCCGCAGAAAGTTATTGTTCTTGATGCTGAACTCCAAGAGTAGAGATTAATGTTGACTCTGGAAATATCCTTCCACTAGCTAGGCTCGTCCTCTCCAAGCCCCATGGAGAATTCATCTCGCCACCTTCAGTAATTTTGGGTGTCGATTTTGAAATGGGAACACAAATATTTTTCGGAACCTTACTCACTTGCTTCCGTAATTTCACTGTATTAGACCTCAGCGAGCTAGAAACCTTTGGACTGCTCACCTGCTTTGTTTTTTAGTGAACCGTTCTATTGTAAGTCCGACGAACGTTTGGCTGTGACCTTTACACATAAGTGACTTCAGACGCTTCATACTTGTACAACATTTTGCGCAAAGCTACTTGGATGTTTCGCGTGGCTGCTGAAAGTGTTGGAAAGTTCTCCGGGGTCGCTTCTGGAATCTCAGTTTCAGATCTCTCTCGTACGTGGGCTCTTGGAGATATCGGTCAAACATCCTTAAATTTTTGGCTAGCCTCTTTGAAGGATATATTCTCTAGTGTCATAAAACGGTTTACTTTGTTGCTGAAAATGTAAAAAGAGCAATATCTATCAATAGATCTATGATTTTCAAGACAGTTTGCACATCTAGGGATTATATCTTTGCAGCCATTTTCATGATCTAACTCCTCGCAGATTGAACATCTTTTTTCTCTTCACGTGAGAAACTTAAATGTCCATGACAGCTAGATTTATAGCACAATTTTGGTAAGGATATGAATACCTTAACTTTCTTTGGTGCACCCATGGCCCTGACCATATCTGGTAGGATTTGCCCCTCGAAGATCAGAACCATCGTCCTCGTAGGGAATTTCACTTTTTCACCTTCTACTGTTTGCCGCTTTTCATTTCTCCACGCATTCACTACTTTGATTTTGTTAACGTGGTCGTTATTTACATCGGCAATGTCAATGGGATCTAGATCTAGAGGAACATCTATAATAGTACCCTTTCTAAAAGTCTTGTAGTACGGGATACTACAGGAATACTTTCCGTCTAAAATAGCTTTTCAATCAGCGTATTGGCCTCTTAACTATTAGCGAAGTTTACCTCGACTAGATTTCTGCCTTTTCTGGTGATATATTTGATGGAGCTGAATTTCTTCATCATAGTATTTCCAATAACCATTGATTATTGGCGCCTGTCCGATTCAAACAAATCTGTCAATTTCACTTGAACGATGAAAAGTCACATGCTCTGAATTCAGTATTCTACTATATTGCTTCGCACATCATTGAATTTCGCTTCTTTTGTTTCAGGTTGATCTAGGACTAAGTTCTTCTGTTTGTTTTGTACACCAGTTCCACTGCTTTCAGCTGATCTCCTTTTCCCCGGATGAGACAATTTCTCGTCGATATCAATCGGGTTCTGCACTTCTGCCATATTAGCACATAGATCCTTGAATAATGTAACATTGTCATTGGAGAACTCGCCTTCACGTAAGTCCAAGTTAGCAGGGACTGAGAAACAATTTTCATTTACATTATTAACAATGTTCATTTGTCTTTAATGCCGCCCGAGGAATAGTGGGCGGGAAGTAGAACTATACTGTACTGAAAAGTACATTAACATCTGTTCTACGCCACAAATAACCACACGAAGGTAGGCACTCGATGTACGCTCGGCAGTGTCCACGCTCGGAAATCAGGAATATCTGCGGTGGAACATTTCGCGTCTTTCTCGGTCGTGCCGCTAGATGTCACATGATCCCTAGCAGTGCTCAATACGGTCGCGATCATGCGACATCTAGCGGCACGACTGAAAAAGACGTGAAATGCCATGAGATATTCCATCGTGAAGATAGCCACTCATTCGCAATTCATAAAAACCCAACTAGGTCTATAGTGACAAATTGAACGTCGTTGAATCAGTATGGTGGCTACTTAGAGACGCCACATTGGCATGGCAGAGACATAAATGGCAATGAAAAATAAAAATAATTTTCTACCATTAGAGCAAAACATTAGCTTTGAGCTCGTAATACAAGAGATCATAAAAAATGACACTTTGAATTTAATATGGCGTACAGTTTGAGACACATCTGTATGGCATACAACTCCTTCACACGTTAACTAACCAAAAATATACAACAAGAATTAGCTGTGTATTCATTCCCCAATAGCATAGTTTTTTCCGGCACACTCAAAAATTTGTGCAGCGCAACACCGACACCTGCAGGCCGCCATACTTGCGTTTCCTTGTTTCTCATAACACAGGCTAACTTCTCAAAAAGTTTTAGCTTAGTTTTATCGTACGTGGATTTTCTTACTGGCTCTCAGTCTATTACTGATTACTAGGGGCGGATTTTAATTAAATGTCATTTTTTCTTTTCACTTTACTAGAACAATGCCGTATCTAGTATATAAATTCATTTTGTGTATGACGAAACGAAATGACCCATTTTTATACATCATTTTTTGCATTTTTCGTCTATTTCGACTAATAACTCATTTTCTTTACCCTTTTGCGACATTTTTACTGCAATTTCGCTGATTTAATCGATTTTAATATTATATAATGGTACTTGCTTCAAACAATATTTACGAATATTACGATATTTACGGTTAAAAAATGTTCACCACAGAATTCCTGAGTAACCTATTCGATTTCTTCGCTCATATATATTGTAATGTCAGCTGTTGTGTGTACTATGTAATCTAAGGTTTCTGTAACGTTTATCGGCGCCATTGTGAGTTCGGCCGATTTCGCGACAAATTAATGCAGAGATTTTCTTTTAAAGAACAGTCCAAACCCAAAGTTTGCAATCTGAGTTCACTTCAACAAAAGAAGCCTCGATTATAACAATAACATCCAATCCCGCTTGAGTTGTTCATTGGAAGTGGTTTTGATCAACATTTTTACGTCATTTTTCTTTGCTTTTGAGGCATTTTTAAAGCATTTTAAGAGCATTTTATTGATCATTTTTGGCAATGTTTTAGGTCATTAAAATCCGTTCTCTACTGATTTTCCAGCGAAGTGTCAGACATAACAGGGTAAATAGAGATCCTGGCGCGCAATGACAGCATTACGTGTGTCCACGGGGGGGGGGGGGGTTGTTCGCGGTCACCTGGCGGTCACAATGCCCGCTACAGCAAGGGTTGTCCACGGCGTTAGCGAAAACTTCACGACCATTACTTCTTTATTTTTTTCAATAACTTCCAGAGCGAGACGGCAGCTAATTTCTTCACAGCACAAATAAATAGTGAATATCTTTCCATGGGAAACCTCAGGTCATATTTCCACCCGCACCTGTTGAAACGGCGATGAGAGACGGCTTGTTGGTGAAACGGCGAGCTCAAAAAAATAAAATGTATTGAAAATCAATTTTTTAAATGAAAACTCCACTTGAATTCGAAATCTAGTGCTCCCACACTTACTAATATGTTCAAGAGAAAAAAAAACTGTGCGCGGCCCAAGATTTGATCTGGACACCTTCGGCACTTCAGGGAAAGGCTGAACTATTTCGCTCTTTAAACAAACCATTCTTTATACTCCTTTGAACATAGTGGCACTTCAAGGTCACAAGCTGGTAAGAGAGGGGGGGGCGGTCATCCAATCGAAACCACCAATACCAAAAATTTAAGTCACAAGGAAGCTCTCGATTGTCCATCTCTCCGTCTCTCGTGTGACACTGTTTAAATCGTAGAATAAAATATCACCCGCTACTTTCAATTTCATAATTTTGTTGACACTAAAAAATATCTCCAAAACTCTTGCACTTCGAAAAAATGTAAAAGGAATTATTTAAAAATAGATTGTATGAGAAAAAATCTAGCTTGAATATTATTGAAGGAGTTCGGGATTGCAAAACATACATATTGTCATCATATAACTCAAAATTATGCAAAACTACTAATATTTGAAAATAATATACATAAAATGATTTAAAGATGTAATATTAAGGAAAAGATTGCATTACAGAACTTTCTATTATTTAGAATTTTGTTATTAAATTGAAAAATGATGCATGCAAAAATAGTATAAATGAGTTGTATGACAAAGAGTACATTATTTCTTTTAAATTATATTTAAAAAAATAAAGAAGTAAGTGAGTTAATTATATACCAAAACATCAATTATTAATATTTCAAAAATAATTAACTTTTTAAAAATATGTAGTGAACTGTGGCTGTTGTTCTGGTTTAGAAAATGGAAATTTTGATCTGATGGATGATGGAATTCTTTGCTTTGTGTAAAACTTCATACTAGCTGAACTCACCAGGAGATTTGAAAAAAGGTGAATCCATCATACTTCTCACCATCTCTATAATTCTGAATTCCCATTTCAAATGATTTATTTTCAGCATGCTTTGGCATTTACATGTGCCTAAACTTCATAAAGGACCAAATGAAAAATGATGAATGTGATACTGGATGAAAGATACTGTACTTACAAAGAAATCATTGAAATTTTTTATCTTTTATACTTTTAATTAAAATTTAAATCATTGTCAATTTATTATACTTACCTCTCATTTTTCCTGAAAAATTTATTAACAATATATCAAGGAAGGTTAAATCTCTACCAACATATTTCTGAATGTACTCATAGGAACTATAAAGATATTTCCAAAGGTTCTAAGGGTTCTTAGGCTTCTTGCTAAAGGACATAATGTAACTGACGAGTAAAAAAAAAAACATTTCAAATAGAATTTACAATATTTATAAGAGATGGATAAAAAGTTTGTTTGAGTCTATAGCTGTTATCAGGAATATGAATCAAGATAACAAAACATGTGTAAATCCCATGTTACTAAATGTTTTAAAAATTTGTACTTTTAAATTGTACTCACTGCCAACAAACAGTCAAAACTTGCAAAAATGGTTTTATATTTTATGATTGCAAAGAATATTATATCAGGATAGTACTATCTGGTAATGTAAATGCTAGAATAACTTGAATTTTTCTACATTATTTATCCACCAGTAGGCTATATCTTTATGAATAACAAAGGAACATAGAAACAACAAAATTTTATCTCATAAATAATATAACATTCCAGTCAGTGATAGCAATTGGATTTAGTTTTTATTTGCATTTTAGAATTTGTGAAATAGGATATACAGTATCAATACCATTCTCTGTTAAAGTCAACATTTAGAATTGAAATGATCACTGACAATTATACAAACAGGGGCCTATTTTTAGTTCAAGTTCATGAGGAAACAGTGTTTCAATGAGATGTGCTGTAGCTAAATTACACATTAGTCAAGTATTCATCACTATTTCCTCAAACCATGGAAGTCCTCCAGTATTGCAAAATACTATTAATTTCTTTTCTACCCTGCTTATTCTATTCATTCTCATTCTTCATTGCATGACTAAAAATATTATCTGGATTTTGTTCACATTTAAAATGTCTCTTTATATATTGCTGAATGTGCTGATGTACTTTTTATGCAAGTTCAGAAATTGAGTTCCCTGCAAGATGCAGAAGAAAGCATCATGTTGTACTAGAATAAGACTAACAAATGTATTATCTAAAGAAAATATAAAATAAATTTTTTAAATGAATATAATGGTATTTAATACATTACTTTACTGGCCAGTGCATTCTTTATTGTAAATGACGTGTTAAAATCATTACTTATCACGAAGTAATGAAATCTTGCAAAATTAATTAATCTGAATTTATGTGGAAATACATGTTAGTAAAACAATTGGTATCTTATGCATAATTTACATTCATAAATAAAATTCCATATTTGAAAGCCAAGATATAGCTGCTTAGTTTCTTGTGACATATTATACAAAAGGATGCAAAAAATGTCCACAAAATGCTTCAAAACAAATATTAACAATATTGAATTTGCTGATTTATACTTATTTGTTTTATCAATTAGAAATTCATGAATAAATTGCTAAGATAGCAGTTATTTTCAATATCATCAATAAAATGTAGACACTCAGGGTAATTTTCAGAGCTTCAAACATATTATGTGGAATGTGGCAAGCAATATCCTCTGTCAATCAAAATTATCTATACATATTGGAAGAATTGTAGTATTAAGTGGTGCACACAATCTCTCAATGGGTAACAAATGTGTGTAAGTACACATACACTTATTTATATAAAGACATACACATGTGTATACATTATGTAAGTTTCTATATAATTATATCTGTTTGTGTATGTATTCTAAAATCTTTCTAGCTCATTTCTATTTCCATGATCTACAGTCCCATTGCAATATATTACAAACCAAAGTACTTCTATCAACCAATGGAATTAAAATTATTTATATTAAATTTGGATGTAAAAAGATAACTTCGTTATATTAATATTAATTTCCCTGCAATTTTTTTGAAAATATTTTGCAAAGTTAAAATATTCCCTTTACAAATTTAATTATTAAATTAATGACATTTCATGCTTTTAACATATTTACTTTTTTTTCTTAGAATTACAAATGGTATTTATCAAAGGTACATATTTTTATGCAATGCAAAACTCCATATATAAGCCATATTGTAATAAAACTAAATAACAGTTATAATGAAAAATCTTGTTCTTACCAGGCTTATTTCATTGTCATATGAACAGACTTGGATCATTTGTGATAGTACTAAGAGTGTGGTGTTGATGTGTATAAGTGTATGTGTACAAAAACACATGCATTTTTGTTATAACAAGGATATTTTTTATTTTTGCTCTCTCTTATGTATTAACAATATTCTTAGTGTTCTAAATAACTCATAAGTATAACAGGTACTACAGAATATACTTAATATTTTTGCTTTGGAATTAATACAAATATTCTGTGATATTTTGAAAAATGACTATCATTTAGAAAATAATAAATTGTGCATGTATCTTGGTTACTAAAAACATGTTCATTGACATAATTATAAATGCCAAGAGTTGAACTCAGTCTTTAGTTAATTCTAATTTTAATATATAGAGCCAGTGACAGTATTTCTCATAAGTTACTAGAGGAATATTCTTGGTGTTTGTAAAACACAGATTTCACAAAATTAATATTTTCAGTGAACAACAAACATTAACAAATTATTACCACACTGATTTTTATTAATATTGTTTTAGCAATCAGCCAATATTTCCTAGAATTTCTAATTGGGAACATTTAAAATAAAGAAAATGTTTACCACAGTTTTTCAACTTTTCATTTATCCCACTTAATTTAATCGAATAATCACCTTTTTCTGTTTTGTTGAAGAGCACCATAGAAACAGCATGCAATTAAAGAATAAATAAAAACCAGAAAGGTGTTGTTTTCTTGATATTTAAGTTCTTGATACATTTTTCTTTGAAACACCTTGGGTTTGGTGCATGATACGGTGATATTTTTTAAAATATGAATTGTGAAATTCTGTATACATACATTTGTTATTTGAGGAAATGAACAATTCTATATCACCATTTTGCTTTCCTGTAGAACATCTCACTGCATATAAAACAAATATTAAATAGAACAATATTATATCTTGATCTGCAATTATTAACAGGATTGTACAAATAACTGGATAAAATATTACACATTTTTCTAATAGACCCAGTTATAAAAACAGTAAGTACACCAATATCTTTTGTACAATGCAAGTATAAATGTATGAAAGTGTTCCACGCTACAGTTTTTGTAGGTATTGAGTAATGTCACAGTAGTGACACACCACTGGCACAGTTTGCATCAACATGGTTAGGGGATAAACACATTTGGATAGAAATACAATTGTTTTAAACTCATTTTGACAGCACATGATACATAATGTTAAGTTACTCAAATTCTATATGCAGTGAGAATGCTGGTAAATCTGAAGGAGCAAGAACAATTTAAATAAAACATCTTTTATACATTTTCTTCTAATATTGCTCCTCACCTGTTCAGTAATTGACATGTCACAGGATTTGCAATTATGTGCCATTATCCTCAAATTCTTGTGCATTAAAATATTGAAAACATTACAAGTTTCAGTCTGTACAAATATGATACATTTTTTGCCATGAATATTATTCTTTTGAAATGAGAAATGGGAGACAAAGATTCTTTTCTCTGAGAGTAATACATTATAACAATAGTCCTTTTTTATGTAAATTTTCATACCCTAAAACTAGAAAACCATAATCTTTTAACAACAGACAAATGGGAAGTTATATAATTGAAGTTTATTTCCTTCAAAGTATGAACTGCACTTTTGCACATATAATTAAAATTCATTCATGCGATTGTAACAAAAAGACACCAAATTGGTGTTCATTTTTGTTTATATAACATTTCTTCAACATAATGTATCCTTTGTTTTATTTGTTCAAAGGTAACAATGATTACTTGTAACTTAAAGATTAAAAGTACTCATGCCTGACTATTCATTAGGAAAAGCACAAGACTTTCATGCCATTTTAACAACTATCTCATGAGAATGTTACAATGTTTCACTCACGTCTATAGTATCAGTCTCAACAATGTAATTTTTATATTATTTTTTATTCATATTACTCCATAGTTCTGAAGATATTCCAGAGAGTTCAGGCAAGGTAAAAGACTGATTTCTTACACAGCCATATTCTGAAGAAGCTGGTTACCTTTGGTCAACTATGGAATGGCAAGTTGTCAAAAGATCTAAAGCATGGCACTGCCAGGAATGGGGAGTGAATAATGACAAGAACAGTGGCATGAAAAGTGTTTTCAATATCTTTTGGTGTTGTGGGTTGGAATATTTGTTATTTTTGGTTCACAAAGTGGAGATGCGCACCTCTGGTTGCTGATCAGGTGATGTAGCTGGCGAGGCACTAGGTGAGGCCGGTGATGTAGGCTCCACCTCAGAACCAGGATATGAGGCTGGTAGATTAACAACCACTGAAGCAGTCATAGTTGATGATGTGGTAGAATTAGGTTTGCTGATTGAAACCAATGAGGCTGACCCACCACCACCTGTTCCCCCAGTTCCAGCGCCTGTTCCTCCTCCTGAGTTTGTTTGGTTCAAACTGGCTCTTGAAAGTCGATCTGGTGTTGGCTCACTAGGTGGTGACCTGTTTGACTGCATCCGAATCTGTATGTCATTGAGTTCTTCATCATGGGCTGTTGATTCTGGTGTTGCTCCACGTTGATGCTTCTGAGAAGAAGACATTTTTATATGCAGAGGATTGTGTTGGTAATGGGACCCACAAAAATTGTTTTAATTATATGAGTACTGATCTCATTATTTAAGTGAGAAACCATATAAAGATTAGATCATAAATTATCAATGAGCATTTATGTCTTCATGTGCAAGAAAAATTTAACATTTGAATAGCACAATCTTCTTTGAAAGATTAGTCAAGTAATTTAAAAACTTTTAAATTTCCTCTCAAAGTTGACAATTAGATAAGTAGACAAGCCAAGCGTATATTATGTATTTGCAGTTGCATATTTCACTGAGTCTACCAGATGTCATTTCCTAAAAATCAAAATTTTATGTGTTGTTTGCTAGAAGTGATACTATCATTATTATTGTCAATTTTTTAAAAATTCTAACAAAACACATTCTTTTTTATACTTATTTTATGAAATATGTTCTTATAACAAATTAATGTAATTTTTATATTTTTGAAAATGTATCCATGGAATTTTATTCAGATTTATGTTTCAAACACCACTTCTCTTAGAAGTTGTAAAATTTTACACAAAACATTATGTTCACTGACATTGGAAAAAATTATGTCAATTTCTTATTCATTCTGTCAAAGCTATTTTAAAAATTAGTTATAATTTTTTTTTTCAGAAAATCAGGTGATGAATTGAAGTACAAGTTTAAATAAGAATTTTTAAATATTCTGGAAATCAAATATCAAATTTGATTTTGTTTCCATTGTTTATGCATTTTAAACTAATAATTATATTATATTTCCCTAGAAGAGTATTACTTCTAGCATTCAAGACAATACAGAAGTAAACATATACATGATTAGGCGCCATTTGAAACCTTTGAGAACATTTTATAAGGCACTCAAAATACTCATTAAAGAGATAATTATCACATTCTCTGTTCTCCGTTATACTGTTTTTTATGAATTTATATTTCAGTTTTTCTTCATAGAAATTTACTACTGAAATTAAACTCATTTATCTCTAAAAAAATGTTTTTTTCAAATCATGTGCATGTATACTCTGCTCTTGATTGATCAACATCTTACAATGATGGTGAGAAAATGTAATGGAAATGTGCACCTTTTAATTAGCTGCCCATTTCCAAATTATCTACAACTAAATTGTATCTATTTCTACCACTAGATCTTGGTCACTAGTTCCCACATGCGTTAAGGGAAAAAAGAAAGAAAGAAGAAGAGAAGATGGACAGCGAAAGAAGAACATTTTTGTGTCTTTCTTTTATATATATATATAAATTGCAATAAATATATATATATATATTCATTTTGAACTAAAAATATGAAAAGCTTGTCATTCCGACCCTTCACATCATCTGCTTCTGCATCAAAGACTCATAAAGCAACTGAGAGCAAATTTTAACATTTTACAACCTTGTCTAATATTAAAATTGGTTGATTGATTCACTGTAAATTGCAAATAAGTAATTTATTATTAAATTTATGAATGTCTTCCTTCTTTTGAAGTGACTTTGATGCAATAACATATAAGATGTGATTTATTCATGCAGCAGGAAGCACAGACTACTACATATTTGTTGTGCTAGATCTTGAAATTCATCCAGAAAGAGATTCTACAACCATGCTCAGCACATAGTGGACATAGGACATATGTAAAACCGTATTACAAAATGACAGATATCAAAATATCACAAAATGGTAATTGAATTACCTTGGTTCGTACTTCAATCTTGTCGCTATAGACAAGGACCACACGGTCCTTGCCCGGGCTGGTAGCCAGGAAGGGGATGCTCTTGACGCGCACACGCACGATGGCATGCACGGGAGTGGGCGAACGGGCGGACACGGGCGGGCAGGCCATGCAGTGGCATCATGCAGGCACAGAGAGCAGAGCGTGGCACGGTGAGGCGAACAGGCGATCGGGCGAACAGGCGAACGGTCACAGTTGGTTGAGCATGAGAACAGGAGGGAAGACGAGAAGAGAAGAAGAGGGGCAAATCAGAACGAGGCCTCTACAAGACAAGTGCTGTCCATCCCGCCCCCAGACTGGTCGCCCGGTTCAGCCCCAGCGGCGGGGAGGTACTGGCTGGCAGCCCGCTGAAATACAGGGAGGGTTTGTGAGCCTTGCCCCCACCACCATGGCTGTTGCTGCTGAAAGAAGCTCACACTCACACTAGTCCTTGCATTTAACGAGAATAATAGGAAGAGTTATTATTATAGGATGGGAAGGCATGATATCAGGTAATGTAAAATTGATTTAATAAATTATTTCTACCTGATTGTTGAACACTGGCATATTTAGAGCTAATGTGAGGCATCAATACTCTGTAATGCAAAGTCTTGTCAATTTACATGAATAGTCATCAAAGTAAAAAAAAAAAAGTAATTAATGCAGTGTATTTTAAAGTGTTCCATTGCAAAATTCATAGTGAGTGTACTGTGATGGTTCTGAAAGGACAGGACAACATGAGTGTTATCTACATATGCAAAATTTAAATAAAGTTGTTATTCTTGCCATAGCATTTACCAAATTACACTTTTTAGAGATATTTAACTTTTTCATGCATTTCATTCTCTGTTGGACTAAAAGGGAAGTATAGCTGGTCTGTGGGTATAAACTAATTTGTGTATCTATTGTAAAATTTATTTCAGCTTGTCTAATATGTTTCTATTAATTGAAAGAACTTTTAATGCAAAAATGGGAAGCAAAATACTAAATTTTAATAAGGAATATTTTCAAGGATAAAATAATTGTAAATGACATACCGTTCAAATGTAACTGCATGACAGTTCAGAATGGTGGCTAAAAACAGAAAAGAGATAAACAAATCTAGGGAAGTCACTTCTTAATAGTTTCATACATAACTACAAAAAGTTTGCATAGTCTTGAGATATGGATACAAATTCTGAATCAATAGAAGTACTGTAAATAGTGAGTTAAATGTAGTTTGTGGGAGAAATGGTCCATTAGTGTTTTAGATTTTAAAATATGTTAAGCTCATAAGTTAAATTGCATGCATTAATTTATAAATTATGATGAACAATTTCTTTCTCTCTACCTGAGAATTTTAAATACAAATAAATTAATTGAGGACAACAATCATCAATAATATCTGAATTTAACAAATTTAAATCAATATGAAAATATTGTTCTACTAAAGTAACCAAACTTTTTAAGTATATACATGAAAATGAAAAATGTTATATATTCTTAAAATAACATTAAAAGTCAACAACAGTCTCATTTATCATATAAAAAATTTATAATTTAGTCATTTGCTTTATAAATTATCATCATATGAAAATAACTTTTCAGAAAAAAAACATAGTTGAATTACAATCAAAGAAAATTGTACTGCTTTATTTTATTTTCTATTCAAATAAATACTTGTTCCCAATTATTTTCACAAAAGTAACAAAAAATTGTCTATTTTCTCATTTTTGAATCCAATGTTGCTCTATCATTTACATTATTAACAATATTATAAAATATAATGTGAATGGAGAAAACTGCTTTAAGTTCTCACTATTTCCTATAAGCTACATAAATAGTGACATTCCATAAAATTATTTTAAAGTAATATTAATTTTCAATAGTAAATTATAAATATCTTCTTTGGCAATTTGTTCAAAATATGGAATTTTTAATCTGAAGAATAAAACTGTCATCTGAATATAGTCTGCGAAGAATGTCAATCCTTGAAGAATGTTCAGGGTCTTCCTGCTTGTTGGATGTTTGCTTGTTACTGCAGTTTTATATAATATAATCCAATGATAATCCATGTCGATATTTAAATGAACTTATAAAATTGTGACAGATACAATATGGTAAATACCAACACCGATAGCTGCGAGCTTAAAGACTTTCCCGCTCGTGCGTACCGGGGATTGAGAAGTCGTAGGTGCCTCTGCAGGCAAAGATGCTAACTTTCTTTTTTCTTTGGGGGGGGGGGGGGGCGGGACCTCTGCGTGTGTGTGGTGCCTGTCGGAATAAAATTTGCAGGTCGACTGCTTTGATCACCATCACTTCATCTCCCCCCATCCGTTATGGAACCGTGGAAGAGTACCGATGGGAAGACCTCACGGACTAACGCTAAAAAAGGAAAAGATACAATATGGAATATACAAATGTAAGTGCATAATTGAATCATTAATTTTCTAAGAATGTGTTAAATTAAATACTTTACATATTTCAATCCATATTTATTTTAATTCAGCGTTTTTCAGTTAAATTATATTAATATGAAGAGATCATTGAAAAACGTCACGTATGCGAGTCACATAAACCTTAATAAGGAAACATAATTTTAAAATCGAGTTCTCTTGGCTAAACAGGTGATGCCGCGTCGAGGGCAGTGAGGCCGTCGTTTCCACCGTCTAACAAGACGGTGGTCTTCCTCTTCTCTCTTCTCTGATTGGCGGTTCCCTTTCATGTCTATTCCTTTCGGGACTCTTGATATTTTTTTGGGGGGGGGGGGCTGAAGATGGTGATTAGAGCTCTATTCCCCCATACGGGGATGGGAACCAAGGTTTGGGTGATTGGCTGGGAGACGAGTAATTTTATTCAGGGTATATGAGCACGGGTTATTTTGTTCAGAGTTGATACGTTATTTTATTTAAGGTAGGATAATCGGTTATTGTCCCAGTGTGTATGTTGGGTGAGAGGGAAAACGTGTTTTTTGTTTAGAGAAGGGATTGCTTGGTTTGGTTATGGAGGATTTCGGTGAGTCGAGGATATTTAGATGGGATGCAGGTGATTTGGCCCATTTAAGTCTTCGTGTGATATCATTCGTTTGTCTAATTAAATAATATCTCGTACAAGTCTTTGAAAATGTTAATAGTTTTCACATACTTTTGAATGATTTCGTGACAAATCTAAAATACATAAACTAGATTTTCTCGTTAATACCTCCAATTTTTTTCTTAAAATTGTTTCTCTCAAATAGAGCAGAGTTCACTTAATAATATGGAATAGGTCAGTTTTCATTATCACCTATGAAATTTCAAAAATTGCAAACGTTCAACATTTTTTTAATGGGCCGAGGGGGCAAGCTCGCTTGTGAAGTGGATAAGGCCGCTGATCCCGCGAAACGTGCTCGGATACGAATCCCAGCCCAGGCAGATACTTTTATAGGTTAATAACATCTGCGGGTTCAGCTAGTGTTAAAATATTACGAAACCGCTGAAAATAATGCGAGAAAGTGTACGCTGTTGTAGCACCACTAGTTTATAAAGTGGGTCTTTTGATTTTCAGCATACGACGATTACATACAGGATTTACATCAAAATGGATATTGCTTGATCGATCTGGGCGAAGTCGTGGCCCCTTGAACTTGAAAGGATCCTTTAATTTTGGGGATACTTTACATGAAGTCCTTACATCGTTTTCGAAATTTCCTCAAAAACTGTTCTGAATTTTTACTATTTAAATTATTGTAAGGACATAGTACATTAAATATCAATTCTACAAGTGCATTTTCATTGAAACACAATGCATTTTCTCTAGTCTCCCGCGCTTCTTTTTTTAGGGGAGGAGAGATAGTTTATCAAAAGATGGCTCTAAAAGTTTTGAGTGAGTGAATATCGATTCCGCGCGTCAACTTCAGATGTCATTAGTCTGGTAAGTGCTGTTGATACGATATTAAGAGGGGTGGCTGTTTTCCTCCCCTCTGGAACGTGAGAACCGGCGCCGACCTACAGGTCGACTTGCGGGGTTTTCCCACCTCCAAGTAGTATCCCTCCCAACGGGGCACTGTCCCAGCCAGGACGAGCTCTAAGCTCCGTCTGGGCTGCCAACGCGTGTAGTAGTGTAGTGTACGTAAGTGTGTGTAAGGGAAGAGAAGGGGACAGGGATGAGAAAAGAAAGATCGCGCGCGGTCCTTGGCCCATTTGTTGGGATATTGCTCTGGCATTCGCGTAGTATTAATTGGAGAAACCCCGGAAAACTAGCGATGAAAGCAGGCTGGCGCTGGAATTCTCATCCGGGCGGTTTGTGAATTCAACCCAGCTATCTAGCTAGTGTTGGAAATTCGACATCCGGGACTCAATCTATAGAACCGCCCGGCAAATGAAGCAGCAAATACTAAGAACTATCGCAGACTGTCTGAGGTATTTATAGGATGTAAGTAGCAATATTATATAATATTGCAATATTATGTGTATTGTATAATCGTTACAAATAATAAGATAAAAAAGGTGCAATTGTGCCACTAGTTTAAATATTTATGGCTGATAAGTGAGGTCTTAATGTTATCTCATTGTTCATGGCGACTTCGTATGTGTAACTGTCAAAGAAATCCCGGGCATTGATTTTTTTAATTTTATTTTTTTGTTATTTAAGGTCGCACAAACGTCTAGGTCAATAGCGACCACTATTGCTTGAAACGGTATGGTAACTGTGAGGATGACACGACATGATGATGATAGGGGGTGAAAGGACGAACACAATACAACCATGCCCGAGGCGGCATTCAAATCCGCGATCCTTCGGTCCGAGATCACTACGGCACTACTGCCTTAGCGATCTTGGCTACCGGATCGGCATTAATTTCTTGTTGCCACCTTAATGGCCAGTGTACCATTTTATTCTAAAGGCGGCTCCACACAATCGGCATTCACCGAGCTGCGAGCCACTATTCGCCCAATCCCGAACAGCTGAAATGTTCGGCGAATGTTCGCTCCCTTTGATATGTCCTAAAGACCGACACGCGGTGGGTAGGGCGAATACCGAATGTTCGTAGAATCGCAAGCAACCTGTCCACACTACTCGGGATTCGCCGAATGCCGCATGTGTGGAACCGCCTTAAGGTCGCGCCCACAAATCTTTATTGCTTGTTGTTCTCAGAAATCTTTCTGAAAGTATACGGTCAAACAATTTCTTATTCTTTTTTTTCTGTACATTATGTGTACGGTACAAATACCTCTAGAATATGTTAACTCTGAAAGCCGAGACTGCTAAGCAGTAGTGCCGTGGAGATCTTGGACCGGAAGGATCGTAGGTTCGAGCCCCGCCTCGGGCATGGTTGTGTTTGTGTGTGTCTGTATGTTTGTGATTGTCTCTTTCATCATTCACATTATCATTTTACCTCATCCCCAGGGCAACAACCCTGGGTGTAAAACGGATTAAGCGTGAAAATACCGATCCCTCGCATAAAGGTCACGTGCAACTACCCTCAATGATTATAACCGAGCCCCGGTGGGTTGCACGTTCACGTCCTGAGACGGTAAATTAGCAAAGGGAAAAAAAGCAAACATTTTGGCTAACATTTCAGAACTTCAAATTAATTTTTTGAACTTATAATACTTTTCCCCTAAATGTTTTATGGTTTTTTGAAGATCAAACTTTATTCAACTATATTTATATTGTACAACAAAAATTATCATATGAAATGATGTAACAAAAATGATATAGTATAGAAATATTGCAAAAGCATGTTTCACATTTTCTCTCACAATTCAAACAGTTCTTAATGTTTTTTGTGGTGTCAACAAATGATAAGTCTGTTGAAAGCAGATACTTCCACCGTATACATATGAAATTTAACCTGGTAACTTTTTTTTAAAAAATTATTTATAGTATAAAAACTGTTCACTATACAAAAATTTATCAACAAATATTTTTATTATTTGAACACAGGAATTTTGTCTTCTTTTGTTTCAAATAATTCAAGTCATTAATTGTTCATACTAATCAAATTCAGAAATTTCAAAATAATTTCACATAATAAAGTCTGTATAAAAATACCATAACTACTAACAGACTTTTACACTGACATAACATATGTGAAATAATCTCCTCTTAGAATGGTTAAATTTTTACTTACACAAAATATAGAATTATTTTGAGAATTGGTGCTGACATTACAAAATCCTCACTAGAAAGGTGCATAATTGAGGAATGAAGCAGCTCTCTTGTGAAACAGAAGCTACTACAATTCACTGTTTGGATGGAATATTGTAGCAGGACACTTCATAATTTATTATGGATCCATTTCTACCCTTAAAATAACTTTTGAAGTGAATGAGCATTTATTGAAAAAATGTACTTCTTATTGAACAAGGCTATGCAATATATGTATGTACATCAAAATCATAATTGATTTTGAAATGTTAATAAATATGTCATTGCATGTAGCATAAAAACTGTCTGTAGTATGATGATAATGATAACTACATGGATTGGTCACGTGGGGTAGAGAAACAAACAAAATTTAATTTAAACAAGTCAACAACAAAAATGACATGTAAAATGTGCAATCAATTATAGTTTATAATTACATCTAGCCAATGAACTGATCTTGTTACAGGTTGAAAGTGCTTACAAAAGATAATATTACAATCATGTAGGGATTCATGTTTTCAACCATGCTGTTCATGCTTTGAAATTATAGAATATAATTAATGAGTGTTTAAGAATCCAGTTTTTTTCCTGTAAAAAACAACATATTGTTTCTATGAAATTGTATTACATATGAGTGTCACTTACTTTTATTTTATTTTATTTTATTTTGAAATTGTGCCACACTTAAAGGTGAAAGCCCTTTCACATGCCATTTGCTAAGTAAATGAACCTCTTGCAACAGAGACAAACATCATTTCTACATAAAGGAATTTGATATTGAAGATGTAAAAAAAGTACTGTACAAAATTTGTGAATAAAAAATCATAATAATGTTACAAGAAGCACAAAATTATCGTATTTTTTAAAGCAAAAAACAATTACCTCTTTGAGTAAATAATTGTTCATAATATTTGCATTAACGTGAGTTTTTCAATACACATGAAGTTCACTTTTTTTCCTTGAAAAATTAAAAAGATTCACTTCAATCAGACCTAATCAATTCAGAAGACCCGGAGTTGCGAGCCGCCTTGCATCGGAGAAGAAATGAACGTCACTCTATGGCAATGTAAATGACTGAGGGGCGGTTGAACGAATACAGCCATCGGCTCTGGAGCACATGACACAGGAGCAACATGAATCATCTTTCTTTTTTTGAAATTTGAAACATAATTTCTTTTTTGAAACAGAATTTGAATGTAATATAATAAGTTAAGTAATTTTGAGACCATGGATAGTGCAGTGGAGACTGTGTCAAGAAGGGATACTTCCCCTGGACTAATATTAGAATTTTCCTAGCACATTTTAAAATAATGTATGTGTGGTAAACCTATTCTTTCTTTTAGTATTATCCTTGATTCCAACACATCTGTGGAACTCCTGTTTGTTCTCAGCCTCAGTTTCATTGGCCGAGGTTGCTTGCTCCTGCGCCCCACACTCTGAAGCTTTTTTCTTCAGATTAAAAAACTATATATTAAAAAACAAAATTTGTGCATTTTTTATTTACGCATTAATTGATACTGAAAAATGTGTAAGGTCAATCAGGCTATTATGGCACAGAAAAGCAAAATTTTCACTTAATCTTCTAAACCATTTGTAACAAACACATGGGGAAAAAAAGGTATCATATTTGCCCCACGTAACATTGGCACATTGCATTCAGAGAGAGGGTAATTTTATTTGAAGTTTATAAGTGATAAATGGTAACTTTGATTGAACTTATTTTCATCTTTAAGTGAATATTTCTATCAATAAAATGCATAATAATGACGAGAAGAAATTTGTTACATCTATAGCTAGATTTAATTAATTTGCTTTTCACCAATGTGGAAAACTTACCAATTAGCGAATGTTTAGAATATATTGTTTAACCCTAACTTTCTTAATCAAGCAAGATTTACAAAGTAGTAAATTGAAGTATTTTTCTTAATTTAATGTGATATATTTTATTGTCATATTTGATTATTATGTAGACATTAATTATACTTATTATTCAGCATCAGTGCTGTCTTTCAAGGATATTCTATAATGATTTCCTATTTACATTATCGAAAGTCTTTTCAAGATCTATAAAGGCTAGATGGGTTTTCCGATTGTTTTCTCTTCTTTCTTCAATAATTCTTTTTAATCCAAATATGCCATCTACACAAGATATGCCTTTCCCAAATCCTGCTTGTTCTTCTGAAATTAAGTGGTTTGCTATTACTTTTAGCATCTCATTGAGGATTCTCGTATATAACTTGTAGATTGTATTTACAAGAGACATTCCTCTGTAGTTGTTTAGATCTGATCTATCGCCTTTTTTGTATAATGAAATAACATTTGCTTGGCAACATTCTTGAGGGATCTGTGAATTTTTCCACCACATATTAAAGAAGTGTAATATTTGATGATAAAAGAATATTCCCACATATTTTCTCAACTCAGTATTAATGTTGCTGAGTCCTGGTGCTTTTCTGTTTTTTGTTCCTTTCAGTGCTTCCAACAGTTCTTTTATATCTAGATTATCTGCCTCTTTACCTGAGTAACTTTATATTCCTTGCGGTTTGTCTTCTTTATACCACAATGGTGTATAGTGTTGTATCCAAGCATTCTGATCTATGATATTTAGTTTTATGTTATCTCTTTCTTTATTATTTAAGTTTTTCATTACCTCATAAGCAAGTGTATGCCTTCCAAACATCGAGTTTCATGTAACCAATAAATAAATAAATAAAAAAGGTAAGTTAAAATTTGCAATGATAAAATTTCAAGAAAATAAAAATAAAGAGATTGCTTTATTCCTCCAAAGATATATAAAATGATAAAAAGATTAACAATCGTTTACAATGGGAGGAGGGTCAATGGTAGACTCCAGCATAGTTTTTCCTCTATAATGTTTAGGTAAGGAGTTAATTTCGCCATTTAGGACTTTTATTATTAGAACCTTATAACCCCAGGTGATAGTTTTGTCTTTCAAAGCTCATCGGATGTTCAGAAAATAGTTCAAAATTGTCACCATGCGTAATCACTTCGTGAAAACTCCAGCATTCTCTTAACGCCAGGCCTATTCATGCACACATTGCAATCATTTCGATGTAGATAAGTGAACATAAACTTGCAGAAAATGTTTGTAATGTTTTGCTAAATAAACGTAGCATTAGTTCTTAAATGCGTTGACCCCCCTCCCCCTCCCTTGCAGTGGATTGGCATTGGTATGCGAAATTTTAACCAGGTCAGAGGATAGAAAAACACACCTACAACATTCTAAGACAATTATGTTTAAAATATATTGATATGAACTCAAATAATGAGAAGTTTTTAGTAGATCTTTAAATTCTTTGGGCTCTTACTAGCTTAGTTGCCACTATAACTCACTATTACAATGTACATTTATTATATTTTTGTAAAATACAATAGCTTTTGAAATAAATTAACATCCCTTACTATTACTGTCTAGAGAAAGGGGTACTAGGGGTAAAATTATAAAAAACTGCAGGATTTAGAATAGTAATTGTAAGTGACCATCAGAATGTGTGTTATAGAACATGGTCTTCTTTGAAAATCACTTTTTTAACTGTTGGTTTCATACATTTGAATAGATTTTCTCTAACTCTCCCATTTTATAAATTTCTTACACATTAAGATTAAAAATTGAAACTTGAGGAAAACATCTATGTGATATGTATGAAATCTATGTGAGATATATCTACGAAAATATTAATATATGAGATGTAAGATCCTTCGATGAAAAAATATAAAAACAAGACTCAATATGGTATAAAATTCAAGAAAAGTAATAAAAAGGGTTGCATCATATTTTATTTTGTCAACATCTCTATCTCTTTGGATAACTGCATTTTTCAAGACACAAAGTGCCACTTACAGATACAGAACATTTGCATACTTGCAAATTAAGTGCTGCAGTTATTATACTTTTGTTGCAGGAGCCATGGACAGAACAGTGTTGTATTAAGATTTGTTACAGATCTGTAGTTACTGTACTCAAATTACATTGATTTACTCATTTCCCTTTCTTGTCGTTTGTATCCAAACAAAGTTGATTCTCTCTCCTGCAATACTGTCAGTACACAAAATGATTTATTATGATCACAAGCTTCTGAACGGCTTGAAGAACAAAATTTGTAATGAGTTTGCCATTCAGAAATGAATGTGACTTCGCAAAATGAGATAAGAAATTTTAGTACACTATACTGTGATGAATACACTAATATTGCTATTTTGCAGCTGAAATGACAAATTTTGTATGTTATACTTTATTTGAAAGAGTGTTTTAGTTTAAAAATATTTATACAAAAAGGGAAAATGGATATTGAATGGATTTCTGATCTTGTATATTACAAATAGGACCATTTTTTCCAATGCCGACACATTTCTCCATTTCACACTCATTTAAGAGGGAGTGAATAAATATAAAATAAATATATACAGAGTCCTTCATAATAATCAAAGAAACAATCAAATGATTTCGTTCAGTTGATTTCACACAATAAACATCTGTTCATTTATTGCCATTCCACTCCACTGTATAGAATATGGAGAAGATCATACATGGTGGAATGGAAGTAGATCTGATGGAAGTAGATGTCCTGGTCATTCATATGAAAAGGTTTTCGTGACTTCTTATATCTACTGTGGTGAAATATGTTATTGGTGATTGTTACCTAGAATATGAAATAGCAAGTCGGTGGTGAGAAAATTAAAAACTCTACAGATAAAAACAAATTTCTGGAACACCCGACAAGGAAAAGTCAAGGTTGGACGAAATTGCGTATAAATGAAACTAGTTTTATTCAAAAGACCTAAAAAACATCGAATTACAAAATACGAGGCGCTATGGTCAACACATGACCTCATGAAATGAAATCTCATTTTCCATAAACCCCTACAACACAACTATTAAGTCTGTTTTATTGTATAAGACACTAATGCAAACCTTCATTTTCTTTGGGCACAGGTATTTAAGCAACTGCAGAATATGGAAGTACGAGGCTTGCTTATGAAAGTAACATTAGATTATGTTCATCTTTTTTGAAACGACATTGTATATGTCGTGTCGGACAAACAACAAGATAAAGTGTTTTCCTCGGCATCATCTGATGGCAGCAAATAGAAGGCTACGATGGCGTCGAAGTGCCGAAATGAAGGAACCAGTGGCGGTTTCTCACAGGAGGGGAAGGAGGAAAGTTCTCCTCACACATGTTCTTCTTCTGAATGCAGTTACCAAATAAAATATTTTCGTTGATGTTTGAAAGAAAATATACAATTTTAAGTTGACAGTAATGGAAATTAATTTCCATAGAGATTTAAACTACGTGCGGTCTTAAGCGACGCGAAAACGATCGAGGAAATCTCTGTGAGGAGGTACTCTCAGCATTACCGTATTTCCACCATGAGCATTTCCTCTTTTGTGTGTTGATTCGTCACCCTTGGGAGAACTTGAGGGTGACAGTTGATTTCACAGTGCTCCTGCGTCCGGAAGTGAAAACGATTTTTATGAGCTTTAGAGATGTCCAGGACGTCACAATTTTTGGCGGGAAAGTGTTGGGAGGCAAGCTCTGGTGTGAGCGAAAGCATTTCCCAGAGCAGAGTAAGCTTTTGGTTATATTGTGCGGTTGCTGCGGTTTGTGTTTCTTGTCACGCTTGTTAATTACAGTTCCTTTTTTACAAGCTTCCTTTCCGTTTTTGGGGGGTACTGGCTTTGCATATCGTACACAAATGTGATTTAGAGAAGCACTATTCTCCCAGACTTTTCTATCCAAATCTCTACTTTTTATTTCGAGAATGGTTTGAAGCAAATATTAGCATGACTTTAACGATTATGCCAGGCGCGGGTCCACGGGGGGGGGGGGGGTGAGGGAAATCCCCCCTCCCCATTTTTCAGTAACCATTAATTTTAACTTCTCACGGAACTCCTAAGTAACTAATTGTGCTAAAACAGAACGTACTTTTTCGCTATTTTCATGCAAAATTACGCGAAAAGTACTAACATTTTCGAAAAATTGTAAATGGCCTTATTTCAAAATCTATTTTTAAGGAACAGATTTCATTAAGGGAAAACACCTCTATCTTAAATATTGTAGTTGCAGTAAGACTCCCAAAAAATGTTGAACTTGTGCCATTTTCGAAAAATCAGGGTTTTTAACGAACGTGAGACCTGCACCATTCTCTTAAACGTCCTTCACAGTATCTATAAAAAAAATTAAAGAAACAAACAACAGAAACGAAGGATCTTTTTAAAATTTTAAAAAAGGTCCCAAGAGATTCGTGTAAAGTACCTCCAAAATTAAAATTTCGGTTTCATATTCCCGGGGATGTGACATCAGCCCGATCGATTTGGGAATATCAATTTTGGAGAAAATCGGTGGAACGGTTTAGCCGCTGGCGTTGTTCACAGACGCACGTTTTGCCGTCATTCGATTTTTCGGTTTCATGGACCCACAAAACATAGATTCTGGCTACACCATGTGTTAAAGGATTTTTTAATAAATTCGGCAACTGGATTTATCCACTTTCTCGTTATCAGGGCCCTGTAATGAGTTTCCTGACGAAAATTAGCAGTTTTTCGCGCAGCATGATATAACTTTCTCTCTACTCCCTAAAAATATTTTTCGGCTAATCATTAAAACGAATAATAAGGTATCGCAGCATGAGCTAAGTTTGGCTTGCATTATTCTACATAATCTGTAATATGACACATTCGTCTAAAACATTTTGAATGAAAAACTATCCTAATTTACCGATCACACTCGACTCACAGTCAGGCATTTATGTAGTATCCCTAGGATGGGAAAATATAATAACTAAGGGGCGGATTTTGATGACCTAAAACATCAAAACAAGCCACGCTATTTCAGGATCTAGCAGATGAAATTGACGCGGTCGGGAGAGTAGACGCAATAGTTAAAGATTTTGCCAAAGCCTTTGATGTCGTTCCCCACGATCGGCTCGTACAAAAATTAATGAATTCAGGCTTAGATTTCAGGGTGGTGGCGTGGATTAGTGAGTTTCTGCGAGACAGAAAACAGAAAGTCCGAATTGGCCAAGAGTTTTCTACCGGAGCAAGCGTTACGTCAGGAATATCGCAGGGGAGTATCATTGGACCTCTTCTATTTCTAGTGTTCGTCAATGATCTGCCAGCGCAATTAATATCAAATGTTCGGCTATTTGCAGACGATTGCATAATATATCGTAGTGTGAATTCGAAAGAAGACGAAGAAATGTTGCAACGGCATCTTGATGCGTTACATAGCTGGGCGGAAAATAATGGAATGACCATAAATAGCTCCAAAAGCAAATCCATCACTTTTGGTAGGGGGCATAATTACAGAGAAACGAATTACCGTTTAAATAAAGACATTATTCCGATAGTTTCCTCATGCAAGTACCTAGGAATCCATTTCGATAGTAAATTAAGCTGGAAAAGTCACGTAGATTTTGTTGTAGGGAAAACCTGGAGATCTCTCCACTTTGTAATGCGCACCTTAAAAAAGAGTACGGCAAACGCGAAGGAAATTGCTTATTTATCGCTTGTTAGACCGATAATGGAATATGGAACAATTTGTTGGGATCCGCACAAAATTTGGCAGTGTAAAAATTTGGAAAGAATTCAGCGTAGGGCAGCTAAATTTACTTTCGGGGACAAGAAATTGGCAAAATGGGATTCTTTCCAAAATAGGCGATCAGTAGCAAGGCTATGCACTTTGTATAAAACTTATAGCGGTCAACCAGCTTGGAAAGAAATTAATCGGCGGCTAAGTATTCCTACATACATCAGAAGGGGGGATCACAGGCACAAAATAAATTTAAGACCGCAGAGAACAGATGTGGGGAAATTTTCTTTTACAAATCGAACAATAAAAGAATGGAATTCATTGCCTGCAAAAACCTTTGAACCCTTTCCTCGTAGCGTACAACAATTTAGGAAGTTAATTTAGGGCATTACTATATAAATGAGGGAATTAGCTGACAATATTAGGTTATAGAGCGATGCGTCAGTTATATATTGTGAAGTGAGGTGTCGTGAAGTGTAGATCAGAAAAATACTGAAAGAAATGATTAAAGGGTCATAGTGAATAGTGTAGTGAAGTGAAGTGTAGTGAAGTGCAGATGAACAAAGATTCAGTGCGGAGTTTGATTATGTTTCTTTTTTTAAGGTAATTTTAAATTTTTTTATGAATTAGTTTTATATCATTCTTATTTTTATTATCAATGTTATTTTTATTTTCATTATTATTTTATTATTATATTATTATTGTAATATATTATTATTATTATTATTATTATTATTATTATATAATTTGCATGTTAGCTGTGGTATTTTATTCATGTAATTAGCTGCCGCCGGGTTACGCCCATTTGCAGTTCAAATAAATTTATCTTATTATCTATCTTATCACCAAACATGACCAATAAAATACTCTTAAAATGTTTTTTTAAAATGTTGTAAAAGCAAAGAAGGACGACGTAAAAGTTTGTATCAAAACAAATTTAGGTGCGTAATTTAAGCGGTTGGATATGTTACTGATGTAATCTCAGTGTTGGGTCGAGGGAGCCATGCCCCCCCCCCCAAAAAAAAAGTCATAGAGAAAAAAACTAAAATGGTAAAAATTGCAGAAACGTCTAAAATGTTTCGAAAAAACTGCGCGTTTTGTCCGTAGCCTTTTAGTTACAAATGAGAATCCTGAATCTCGCTGTATTTTAGCCCAGTGGTACGTATGGAAAATGTCTTCGACTGTTGGCCAGAGGCGGGTGACGGCTCATATCTCTTTGTTACTCCGCTAGACAAGAGGTGCTACGGCGACTTCCACGTATTGGAGTGTGGCCAACACAACCGAAAACAGTGTTGACGGAGCAAGGTCTCGCTCTAACATCCGTTTACCTAATGAAAAATCCTGATGTAAACAAATGCACGTGTGTTAGGATGATTCTCATTGGTTTGTAGTGTGAGCCCTGCTGTTGTGGGGATTCTGACGCTAAAGTAAAATAGTTCTCTCTTTAAGAACTAATTTATCTGCCATCGTTCATTCAATTAACCTTGCGTCAAAACTATAGCAACGTTTTCGAGAAAGGAGATCATGAACTGAATGCGTGTTGCTGTGCGATGAGATTACGATAGTTCAGCCTACGAACGTACTGATCGACACGAGTTGGGCGTGAGACGTGGTTCGTGGGGTCGCGGCGCCGCGCTTCTTATCGCCCTGCAAGGCCCTGCTTCAGTTCGTTTTAGAATGTGTGAGTGTAGTTGGCCCTTCAATAATTAAACACAAGTGTGGAAAGTTTCTTCAGAGAAGCGAAAAGCGCATCATTCTGAACGTTTTCAATTCGTTATTGCATAGGAATCCGACGTTACCGGGGAAGCAAATCGCAAAGTTCACTGGAATATCCGTGCCCAGCGTACTGAAACTCCAGAAAGTGCTCACTGACAAGGGACAACTACAAACGTCAGAGAATAAGAGAAAGGGGAAGAAACTGTGATTGAAACATACGATGACTATGTATTCACTGCTGTTCGATCGAAAGTGCATTCCTTGCATCAAAAGGGCAAAAGTGCAGAAACGAAACACCAACGCTTGCAAAATTGTGGCAGTTTGTGAATTGTAATCATGAACTTCCGAAGTTTAGGGCAACCAATTTATACAAATAATTGACAACATCCGGTTATTGACAACCACTTCCTGAAGCAGACTAATCGTAAGTAAAGTAGTTGCACGAGCATGACATTTGCTTGACAGCTCGCATTCAATTTGAATTGGACGTATATGCTGTTTGCGTAATCGAAAGTAGTGCGTTACGAGTTGTCCAAACAGAAGCGTAGTGCGGCGCAAAGATTTCTTCAGTTTGTTTACATCAGGTTTTTTCTTAGGGTAAATGGATAATAGGTGCCAAGCGAGTGATTGTGAGCCGCTGTGACATTTCGTGCGATTATAGTGTACCCAAAATAAAAGAATATGGTATGATCGCTTACATGCGCCTAGAGACGGCGCGGTTAAAAGGTACTTAAGACGAGAAATAAAATATCCAAAAATAATAAGAAGAAAAGGGAAAGAAATCTAATAAAAAGAAAAAGTAGAAGTGGCTTCACTCATTTTGTGAAATCCTGTCGACTTTCTGGACAGTAATGTTTGTATGTGAGCGAATGTTTACTTTGTAAATCGATATCATGCGTTTTTACTTAAATTATATCTGTTCATATCTGTACCATAAAATGAAAAATATAATGATCTAATCCTTCGTCTTTTTGCAGCTCTCAATTCAATGATTTTAATAAAATTATTAATATTTTTAATTGAAAACCGTGAAGTACTAGTTAAATATATTTTAATTTTGTGAAAAGCATTTTATGATAAATAATTTACCTTGTTTATAATTAATATTATCTGTATATACTCACACACACATATACAAATCCCCCCCCTATTCATCTCAGGATCCACCCCTGATTATACTAAGATGCTACTTTATAATAAAATGCTATATATGAAATATTTGGATCCACGTGTCCTTTCACTAGGTATGAAAAGTGGCAACTTAGCGAATTTCAAGTCCTTGTGTTATTCAATTAGAAGAGACTCCCTCCGTACATTTTATAAAATATCAGATTTTTAACTTTATTTTAGAAACTTGTATTAATTATTACCATTGAGAGAAATACATTTAACTGTAATAATCGGGAAAAATTCAAAACTTTCATACATAATATCAAAAATGTTCGTATTTTTTCACGGAATGGGTAAACCTTAAGCTCTAACTTAAACCAAATTTGATATAATTTAACGTAATATTTTTTTCAATGTAATAATTATAATAAATAATGAAATATTTATAATAAATATATGCAATATTTATTTAAAACTATAAATATATATTGCACAATTTTTATGACCACAATTTAAAAATATTTTTGAAGTTTACTGAGGGGAATTCAAATTTTCAGGATTGAATTTCAATATTCAAGCTATGTGATTAAAAATCTTACTTGTGTTACCTTGATGGCTTATTTGCGTAATAAATCTTCTTTTCCCTATCGTTATTTTAATGACCAACAACTGCGATATTATTAGAATATGATATTCACATTCAAAACTTTAGATTTGAAAGTGTTAAATATTAGTGAATGAAAAATTATTTTCTAACAAAAAATGCAGTATTTTAAGTCACAAATTACGGTCTGTTCAGATTTCGATTAAAAATAAAAATGTTAAACTTTTCGTATCAAACGTTATATTTTCAGTATCTTTTGCTAGCCAAGTTTTAATGAACATTTGATCCATTTGCTGTAATATAATTTGCACATATGGTTTGATAACTCTGGTGGCCGAAGTAAACAGTTGAATTGGTGAGTGCATAATATTTGCGCTTAGCTTTCGCACAAATAAAGTCTTGGTCCACAAACGGGTTGTTTATGTTATTGCAAAAACGTGAAAAATCTGCATACGTTTGTAGGTAAAACATCTGAGAATGGAAGGAAAATATTTAGACGTTAGAACTGCAATTTACGAAGATGGTAGTCATCTGTAAGTTGTCACTTTTGATTTTAAATAAGCATCTAACTTGTCTCTCTTCAAAGCAGAAATCCACTTTGGTCATCTTTGTTCCGAAGGTTTGCTCCAAAAAATTGTCTTTGTTCAAAAAAATTGGTATAATTTTACATTCCCGATTTCTGGCACAGCAGGGAATATAAATCTTTGTCTCTCCCTCTCCCTTTTGCCCCAGTCCATTAACACACTCAACATGGTTATCGTGAAAATACAACTTTATTATCGAGAAAAATGAACGTCTCACTTCTAGATTGTGTAGTACCTACTCAAAACAAAAACCTTTTATATCCATGTGGGAGGGGGAAAACTACCGTCGAAGAAACATCTAAATCGACACCTATATCGTATTTTGTCTATGAGTTCGCGGCTTCCAACATGCGACACTTGCAAGCCAGAGGCCATAGTACTGCCCTCACCAGCCTCGAAGGTCAGGTGTTCTAGACATCTCTATACGACAGGAGAGGACCTTGAAATGCTGTCTCTCTCTCTCAAGTAGATGAATGCGTCGTGTGCGAGGAGGCATGTCACGATATGGCACTGCGGCAAGAGCGAACTAGTGATGCAGAGGCGGTATTTCGAATCTTTTATGGGGGGGGGGGACAAATTTGGGCGCTATTGTAAGCAGAAAAATATTCGTTTATGTTAATGCCAGGTAACAGCAATTGTTGAGTGATTAGTTCTGTCAATTTTTTTGTACAGGAAATTAGAAATTTATCTCCTGCTAGGTCTCTCCTTAAAACATCAACGACAACGTTTGAATTAGGAGATATGAAAAATCTCTTTGAGACAATTATGCGAAAATTAAACCACAATTATACATAATAAAATTAAATCATAATGATACAAATATGACGGAAATTACGAACATTCATGAAAAAATATAACAATAATAATAATAATAATAATAATAATAATAATAATAATAATAATATAAAATATAAACAAAAAATGACAAAAGGGTTAAAAAAGCCAAACTAAGACTGAATATGACACACGAAAATTCCATGATTTTAGACATTGTGGCATGCTTAACTTATATTTTCCATGGAAATAACACAAAGAAAAAAATATGACATGTCATAAAGATTTGAGCCCTAATTACGACTCATGATTTTAGGCACGAAACTTTAATTTCTAAGTAAATAACATTTAAAAGCAAAATATAATTGAAAGATTTCATAATAAGGGATATTCACAGTAACGCTAAACATTATCCCGCGCGTTTTGTAATACTGAACTAATGTTCATCAATTTACTGATGTAAGTTATTCGCTCAGCTTAATAAAATTATTGGTCGCTTAATTATTATTTAATTCCTTCTTAAAATACAGAAACAAATATTTTATAATATAAATTTGAAGATTCTCGAAATGAAATGTCTAAATATATTTTTTTAATGTTTCCCAAGATTGGGGGATAGTTGCTCCTCTTGCTCCCCCCTCTGAATCCCGCCGCTGCACAACGGCACATTCTTTCTACCATAATTTCCAACAATTGGAATTTTCGAAAATGCAGAGGATTAAACGAAAATGAAAACAGCATTATTTTCTAAGCGTCCTTTGCTTTATTCGAGGAAAAGAAGTAATGAAAAACATGTCGAGCCATTTTTTGAGAAAAAATTCATTAACTTCGTGCAGAAATTATTCAATACTACTTTAAAAATAATTGTAATTATAACTTAAATACCTGGGTTTTTAGAAAAGATTTCATTGAAGACACAAATCTTTATCTTTTATAACGTCCTTTTGGAATGTTCATTTTTCTTTTGCAATTTCTGAAAATACAGAGGGTTTGCTGAAAATAATAGCAGGAGCAGTTCTAGCTAGTCTTTTGATACAATCGAGGAGAAAATTCAAAGAAAAAAATGTAGCAGTTTTTGAGGGAAAAAATATTTTTAAAATGCTTATATTTCACTACAACACGCAAAAACTACTCATAGTTTCAGAAAATTGTTCATGACGTTATTTCAAGTATTGTCTTTGAAAAGATTTCAATAAAAATCTCTTATATTCAATATTGTAGTCGTAGGAAGACGTCACAATAATTTTGAACTTATGCAATTTTAGGAAAATCACGGATTTCAACGAAAATGAAAACTCTTTTAAGCATCCTTTATGCTATCAGAGCACAAAGTTTAATTTAAAAAATGGATCCATTTCTTAGAAAATTTTTACAATGTTGTTACAGCTTCTTGAAAAGAACTCCCAAAACTCTAAATACCAGTTTCAAACTCGCAGGGCTTCGAGTTCGTTTGATGGATTGGGGAAAATCAATTTTGGAGAAAATTGTCAGAACGGTTTAGACGCTGGCTTTGATCACAGACGGACGGACATACAGACAGAAGGACGGACAGATGAACGGCCAGACAAATGGTTTTCGGTCAATCAATTTTCAGGTATCAAGGACACAAAACATGAATTCTGTCTACACAATGCTACATTAAATAGCACACACTTCCCAGTTAAGTCATGATAGCTAAGTAATTCTTAGGCATTTTAGGATCCCCTGGGTTCCCTATATTTCCCCATGGAACCAATGGGCAATGCTAAATTGCTCCATCGTAATTTACAAATTGTGTGTAGAGCTTCTGGGAGCAATTAATGAGATCGCTTCGAGACGTCCCCTACTGGCTGGATTCTGGCGTTGGGAACTCCATGAAGTTGGCTGACAGGCAAATGACTGGTTGGTATTTTACAACTTTTTCCTCCCCTTATTTCAGAAGGTTAGACTCATCCTCGTGGCCGACAGTCACATCAATCACATCTTCCCGGCTTTTTATTACAAGGTCAGAATTGAGTCTAACCCCTTCGGCATCGGAGAAAGTGGTTGCCGTGGACACCACGGTGTCCGGGTTCCGGAGCATCTTCTCCTCTACGAAGGTCTTGATCTCGTCATGACGTTTTATTCTTGCTGGCTTAGTAAAATGCACTGACCGAGAATGTGATTCATGGTTTCTACAGCTATATTGCACTTCCTGCAGTGTATATCCTCCTTGGGCCTTCCTCTACTAAGAGTAGATTTATTGGTAGCGGTATTTGATCTCAATTGAAGTACAGTCATAAAAGGACGAGGTTTTAGAAGATTATAATCTTTCAAAAAGGCATTTCCAATCATATCATTTAGATGCGCCTTAACTGCTCTCCCTTGGATTCCAGCTTCTCCCAGGCGGCTATCTCGTTATCGGTGTATTTCTTCTTGTAAGTCATTAAATCTGGTTCAGTATAGGGCTAGTTGAGTCTCAGTGTTTTGGTGTTCTTTAATGTACGTTGGTAGAAGCTCGGATAGGAGCTCAGCTACCCTAGGAACGTGTTGGGAGAGCCGCAGCAATGCCAGTCTTCCATTCAGGTAGAATAAGCCATCTGCAGTCCTCATATGCAGATGTAGGAGCTGTTTGACTGCCAGTCTGATTTGACAGTCCGCTTCCCTGACATCGACGTAGATGGCATCGATAAAAACAATTGGTAGGGATAATGTGGCATTCTGTAGGTATGAAGTAAAGTCAACTTCTGAGTGGGCTTCAAATGCGCCTTCTGAAGCCTCGTCACTGCTTCCATCAAAATCGATATAGATGCTTTAGATGGGAAGCTGTTCCAAAAAGAGGAGTTCACTCCCATGAATGTTAGCGAATGATCATTACTGACCAGAGGAATTCTCTCCCCAAACCTTTCCAGACAGGGATCCTCAATGAACCAGGATCGTTCAAAGGTTGTTATTTGAAATGAACAATTTGCGATAGACAATGTCATTCTGACGGCCCCAAGATATTCCATCACAATATCAACAAATTCTTGAGTTCCTGGGGTGTCCTTTGCTAACAGCACCAGATCGTCAGAAAATGCTAACACGGACACACCCCTTTCCAATAGCATGTATCCTTTCTAATTTCTCATGCAGGTACTCTATAATGATATTAAAAAGGAGTGACCCTGTTTAAAAAAGGGGCCCTCTTGTTTTATTCCTCTACGAACTGGTACATCAAATCCGTTCGAGGGGTGCTGAATGGCGGTGGAAACATCGGCGTAAGAGTCCATTACCAAATTGGTAAAGGTGTCAGGGATCCCTTTCCTGGACAGAGCTCACCGAATCGCCGCGTGAGGAACAGTGTCTAATGTTTTGGATATTGCGACACATATTTGGACGTTAGCGAAACAGTCGGGTTCCCTGTTTTGCGTTGATAGAACTGCACCACGGATCGATTGCGTTTGTTCATAATACCCCAAAAGAATCTGCACAGCAAAGAACCAATTGTGATGGGCGATAGTTACTGACGAACGTATTATCCTTACCCTCTTTTGGTATAAGGATGGTGCGATCAGCTTTCCACCCAGACACAAAGCTACTGTATAAAATTTGGGCGTACAGTAGGGACACTATTTCAATTACTGCTCCTGAAGATGATTGTCTGGTCCTGGAGCCGTGGCATTTTTCATCCCCGCCAGACGACTTTTAATTTCGGCAACTTGCAGCGCATATATAATTGCGCGTAGGTCTATTCAGGTATCGACAATTTATCACCCTCTTAATCCGGAAAGCCGAATTGGGGGCGTGTTACCCTAAATGGATTTGTACAGGTCATTAACCTTAATCCTATTAAGGAGCTGTTGATCGACATTGGTACAATCAATGCCCGTCCTAAAGCATTTTGCCATAAGCGCTGGATCGTTCTTGAAAAGGTCTTATAGAGGAGACGCCCCTAAACTCCACCAACTTGGCATAGGTCTTGTTTAATTGGTCCTTGGGATTGAATATTTCTTTTGACTTCATTTCCCACCTCAACGAGCTACCTTACCTACTTTAGTTTGAGAAGTAACACAGGTTTCTATCCAAGTTGAAATGTTTTCCTTCCAATTAGGCTTGGCATGTAGTGTGGCCCTGTTCAGACAAGTTTGTAGTTATGTCTCCGGGCGTCATAACAACCGGGGACTCAATAAAAGTTTGGTCCCGTCCTAACCGACCAGCAATGACGGAACAGGCCGCATCAATAACAGGTAACACAGAATGAAAGAGGATTGGCACAGCCGAAATATCCTGATTCATCTCTGAAACTATGGCGACCTCCTCGTTAGGAGTGGAGAAACAGGATGTTGTATATAAAATCAATTACACTCAATGCCCCAAAGCTTATATTGGTCAGACCCTACGAAATATTAAACGAAGAGTATCTGAACATCAAAGGAATCATAAAAGGACCTTTTCAAACACTCAACTCGGTCTCGAGACATCAACTTGAGACACGACACTTTATGGATTTCGGGCAAGTAAAGATTCTGCACGAGGAGCCGTGGAGGTGCGAGAATTGTATCAAAAACGTTACATATAAAACCTAATGAAACTTTAAATACTATGATCGAATCCAAGACCTTCATTGGAATTTACAACAACTTACTTTTACATTTCAACGATCAAAATTAATTGTTCCTTCCTCATTCCCTCCCTCCCCCCTCCTTCCTTGACGGTTAAATACTTACTTGGCTTGTAACTGTCTCCAGTCTTTTTAAAATAGACGGTTAACTGGAAGGAGCAGCAGAATTATGCATGCTCACAGTGTTTTGTATAATATTGTAAATAATGTAAATAGTTTAAAATAGTTTAAATCACATTCCAACTCTATATAAGAAAAAGGTAAGCTCTGTCAACTTATATACAAAATGTAATACAAATGAAACAACCTTAATAATTTATAACTGCATTATAATCTATTTTTTAAGTTGTACATTTTTTAAATCAAATGTCTGAAGATGGCTATAAGTTGTAGCAGCAAGCTGTTATGCTAACTACATTAAAAAAAATAATCACACGATGTATATGTCTAAATGAACTCTGAATGTCTGAAATTTGAAGAGGAACTATTTGTTTTAATTAATATGACTAGATATTCATAAAAAGAAGAAAGAAAATACAAATGTATTTTATTGGATTGACAAACAGGGTTTAATAGTAAATTTTCTAATAGTAACAATATCACAACTCTTATAGGAAAATGAGAATGATTGAGATGATGTGTTAACCATGGTAAGTCATGCTTTGTAATTCAATGTTATTTATTTAGGTCTTTCAAATGAACTAGGTTTCATTTAAATTCCAGTGTCATCCAACTGTGACCTCCCTGAAGCCAAAGAATTATTTGCAACTTGTGGTGACACTTAAAACCTTGTTATGTGTATTTAGTGTTTTAAAAAGAAAAAGAAAGGAAGAATTAGATTTTCTACTGAAGTTAGATCTGTGTCTAATATGTCTGCCTATCCAAAAAAGTAAAAATGTCCTATGAGAAAAACAATTTATATTTCTCATTTAGAATTTTCAAAGTATTGTCCTATGTATAAAAATTCATAGATGAAAAAACCTTGAGAAACAGATGACATTATTCTTTGTCAATTAATTTACTGTTTCATAAACTCAAAATATTTCTGTAAAACATGCATAGAATACATAATTAATGCAAACGTGTGTGTGTGTGTCTATACATCTATATCTATATATGTGTATATACATATACATATATATACATATATATTATATATGTTAAACTTCTAATGAATGTAGGATGTCACTGATGATCAATTTTTTCCAATGCACATCTGGTGAGAAATCTCATATATGAAAGTTACGCATGTGACATTTACCAGTAATTGGTAGCAAATGCATCTTGCATTGATGTTTGGCAGGTACCCGCAATCATTTTTTACTGCATCAGAACACACAGAATGCCAATTTGTGGTGCGTTACTTACAAATTAATGTCACATGTGTAACTTTATTACAAAATATTTTTTACCTCATGTGTATTGGAAAGAAGTGATTTTCACCTCCCAAACCATCGCATAGAAGTACATCACATTTATTCTGAAACACCTGTGTGTGTGTACATAGATATAGATACACATACACACATGCATATTCACATACACAATTTCCTGTGACTTCCCTATTTTTGTCTTTCTTTCTGTTTATCACTTTACATATACCAAAAAACATTAAAATTTAGCCATGTTTTCACAACTTCTCAATTATATTAATTGTGGGATTGAGTTATGGGTAAAAAGAAATATATAATTGGTATAATTTATTAATGTACATCAAAAAGGGTAAGTTAGAAAATATTAAGATGATTCTTCATCACAAATAATGAGCACTGAAAAGGTGCACTAAAATATGTGGCACTATGAAAATCTGAGACAAATCTAACAAGCACATTAAATTTAACTAGCATAGGCTTTTTTGCAATAGTGATTTCTTAGCTGCATCATCATAAAATACGATGATATTTATGATAAATGTGACATTGATGTTTTCCAAATTTTTCCACAAAACATAATATTCTTAAATTTATATATTACCAAAAACATAGAAGTCATCAACAATTACAAAAATATTAAGAATATTTTTTATAAAGATAACAAAAACACAAGAAAAACTTGATATTTTATTCTCATATTTTTATATTCTGCCTTAATTTTTGTATATAATTAAAGAGACATTATATTTATGATAATGATTGAAGTTGTTATAAGTTTTTGATATGTTAAAAATTAGCATGTTAATTTTAACTCAAAGAGAAATGAATAAAAATTTTCTCACTTGACATTAAGGAAGCATGTTGTTTGTCCTTGTTTACTAACAACATATTTCAGTTTATTCAACAGTACACTAAGATTAAACGAGCTCTGGAGTAAAACACTTTTTAACCTCAATTTGTTTCCCCTGTATTCATTATCAATTATCAAATTAATGTCAATTATAATGCAGGGGTGGATTCAGAGACAATTTTCTTGGTTGGGGGGTGGGGGTGGGGGGGCAAAATGTTTTGGTCAAATGTGTCATATAAGAGATTATGTAGAATGAAGCAGCTTAACGTGGCTCATACTGCACTACATTTCATTCGTTTTAATGATTATTGAAAAATATTTTTGCTAGAACGTTTCATGACAAGTTAAAATTAACAGTTACTTAAAAATTTGGAGGGGGGGGGGATTCCCTCATTTCCCTCCCTGTGGATCCATGTCTGCGTAATGTACACAAAATAAATTGTAATTCTCAAATAATCTTATTCGGATATACACAGAGAAAGTGGTGATTCAATTTAACACTAATGTTTTTTTTAAATAAAATGTTTTAAGAGAAGATTAAATGATAAAAAGAGGGAAATTTATCATTATTTGTATTATCACTATTGCAACCAAGCATCTATGATTTTCTTCTATTTTATGAATGGAGATAGAGATGAAGGCTACTCACTTTATTGGCGAAGCAGATGACTTATTGTGAAAATGTGGAAGTGATTATCCTATTTGTAATAAAATTCTCAAACAGGGAAAATTGTCAGTGTTATTAACACAAATCTCTCAATCAGAAGTAGTAACTATGAATTTGGTTTCTTTGATTCTGCTGTATTAATTAATTATTTAATGTTCTGTCACTAACAATCAAACCCTTAACACTGTTTTAATCTTGTGACAAAATGCTATGAAATACTGGAAATTTGCAATCAATTGTCAAACAATGTCTATTCCATGTTAGGATCATTCACTTTATTTATATTATTCAATGACTGATTCACAGAGGTATGCAAGAGGAAGACAAGTTCCTACAGAGACCCAGAAAGTCATTGCAGAGGCTTCTGATACATTAATTAGTCATAATATTGATTTTGTTTATATACAGCTCATATCAAATTGAGAATAACTGCTAATATGATAGAAATATTATTTTTAAGAAGTTTTTTTCATGTGGTACAATGTGATTATTTAAAAGCATAATTGTAATATGCAATAACAATATTGAACAAATATTTTGTGAATGAACTATTGTGACTAATAAACACAAACGTTGCTACATACAAAACCTATTAGGTTAAAAGCTAAGTTAAAGAAAAATAGAATTTTCTATTTCATTTAGCAGTTCTTCTTAAAACATATTGCCTAATCATTTTCAATTACTTGCAGTGCTTTTAGAAATGTTTGTCACATTTCAAAAGGCACTTAAGTCATCTTGTTTTTAATTTTCATCATTGCTACAAGAATAGGTAATTTTTTTAGTTGAATAGGATATCTAGATTCGAAATGTAATTTCTAATATAATATAATAATACAATACTTCAAATCATGGCATGATCTCCATAATAATGATTATTTTGAAAACATTCATAATCATAAATATATCATAAATTACACATCTGTAAGAATTATTTTCTTTGCCAATATAATTATTCTGTTATTATTTATTACATATCTATAATATCATTAACTGTGAATATTTTCATATCGATTTTTTTGAAACCAAATATTTTTGTCATTCTAAATTAACAGTAGTGCTGAAGGAGCAGAGATGTAAAACAGTAGTTCCAAATGTAAATATATCAAGCAATAATAACATTAAAGGAGATAAGAAAAAAGATTTTGATTTTGTAGTTATGATTAACAAAGAAAAACTGTTTCACATGAAAAATGAGCTTCAAAATGATGCAGCTATGATGTACTGGTATCCTTCTATTGAAGCAAATCTAATGACACATACATCATATTTCATTTCTAAATGGAGTATTAATGATCATTTAAAGAAGACACTGATAATTTTCAGTTTCCTTATTTAAGAGATCTGTGCTTTGAAATAAGGGAGTTGTAAATAGCTTACTAATTTGTTCATCTGATTATTTCAAAATCAGGATGTGAAAAAATATTAAACTGCAAAAGAATACAGTTGGTTAAAAAATATGATGATGGGCTTCAACACTTTTGTTCACCATATGTAATAAGCTGAGTCTTGAGTTACTGAATAATTTCCGGTCACAGACTTTAGCATTAAATAAGATGTTACTACAGGTGAATTGAATGAAATATACCATTATGTCATGGCTACACTTGCAGAAAATTTATTTTTAAGCAATACTGTCATAATTATTTTGTAGGCAAAGTACTCATGTAATGCAACACATATTATCAAATGTTGCATTCAGAAAAGATGTCTCCAGGTAAATTACTTTTAATATTGAGTATCAACCCCATTTCTCCTGATAACAATGTTATCCATAATTACAATTACTTTTCTGTTACTTTTAAAATCTCAGGTTCATCATCTATTCAAATATGTATAAATACTATAATTTTTTTGTGTAAAATAAATCTTGAAAATTTGTTTGATTACAAATATTACCTTGGCACTAAACCTTGCACATTTTACAATGTAATTGTAATATCTATCCATAGTTTGCATGTATTCACAAGGATATCAGTATATTGAATCTTTAATATAATCCAGAAGATGGGTTTTAGATTTGATTTCTGCAACTAGTAATTAATAATTTCATGAATTAACTTGAATAAAATGTCTTCAGGTTTGATAAGTTGTATATTAAATTTCTCATTTGTATTTGGGTCCAAATTCAAAGGAATTTAATCCAAAGAAATTCATTGTATGGACGTAATTAAATAATATGCGGTTTCATTCCATCAAAGTAGAATTAAATCATATGCTACTCTTGAAAATTAAAGCTTACATTTCTTATCAGAAGCCACGGCAATGCTGACAATTTTGTACAACTTTATGTTTTTTAAGCATATATTTGGAAGTCAAAATGTAGAATGTTTCAAACAATAAATGATTTGGTTTTATTACAGAAGATAAATGTAAATTCACATGTAACAATTATTTATAAAAAGAGATGGATACTGAATGGTGGACTGATATGGCAACAACATATTACAAAGTTGAGTGAGCTTTGCAAGCCTCTACTATTCATCCTCATTCCAAACAACAACTCTTTTTCATGAAAAGCTAATAAAGAGAACCTTTTCTTTTATCTTTCCTTGGAGCAATGTTTCAGTCCTTGTTCAAAAAATTATTGACCTTTGCACTTTGTAGGAGAGTAAAGAACTATGTATTAAAAATGGAATTCTAAGGAGATAGACTTGTCTTTCATAAACATTGTCTTTTATAAAAAATACAATAACTGTGATATGTTTTCAGTCACAGAGAAACATCCCTTCTATTTTAGTCATTATTAGGGAAGACACACAGTATCTCTTGTATAATTCTAATGGATTACTACAGGAAGTCTACAAAATATATTATGTATACAAAAGTATACACATTGAATTACTAATAATATTTCATTATTTAATTAAACTTCAATGAAGTACTAAATTGAACATCATTTCAAATACATAATAAAATATCAGTATGGTCTAGAAATCTGTGATAAATTGTATTTCTTGAAACAAATATTTCCAAAGGGGCAATACTATTTATTCTAAAATCTTAATGATGAAAATAATGGAAAATTTCCCCCACCCAACTTTTTTCACAATGAAAACTAAATCAAGATTCTTCAGACTCTTCAACTACAGAAGTGGTCTTCAGACTCTTCAACTACACAGGAAGAAATAAGTACTTCAAACACAGGCAAGCTATACATACATCAACATATACAAGTAGAGTAAAATTGCATGTGAATGATGCATTTATCTTCTTGCTATGTAACATATGATTTACTACAAGAAAGAAGGTGTGGCATTCCTCAAATCACACCTACAGTGTGAAGTGGAGAGAGGCCTGGACAAAGAGAGGAAGAAAGAAGTAAAGATATTTGCACTCAGCTTAAGGCTCTCTTCAAAGATAAATATTTCTCACATATAGGCATTTGTTCAGTCAATTTCATTAAAGCACTGCCCTGCTCTGATTCATTAAAGGAACATCTTGGAACGAGATAAGAAGCAAGTTTTTGAAGACGTGGCTGGAGTCTGGAAAGCTACTTCCAAAGCTTGAACTTGTAATCCAAAAATTAGCATGCAATAATAAATAGTAGATACTTTTCATATTTGTGTTGTCTAGAAGATGCAATAAATCATGAAAAGTTTTGGAGTGAAATCACAGCTAGATTGCTTCGCTTCTCTGCAAAAAAAAACACAGTATTAATGAAGAATTTTAAGCTGAGGTGAAAAGGTATGGTATTGTAAATTCTTTACAGATCATATAGAACAAAGAAACTTGTTAATTTATCATACATGAATATATACACACCTCTTGGCGCCCAAAAATACTCATACACACATCATTCATAGATATGCACATATGTACACATGAAAAGGCACATATACTTATTAAAAGTATGCATTTGTGATAATTGCTCACATACAGAATATATATAAAGACATATTTTAATGTACAAGATAGCCATAATTAAACTTTGTTGTTTGGTAGGTCTACATAGGAAATAATAGACTGAATGTAGATGAAACTTTATGCTAACTTTTTTAAGAATGCACTCAAAATGTAAAATAAAAGACAATTCCATTTAACATGTAATTTACAAGTAGTGCTTAGTTTTTAATTAGGTATACTACTTTATATTAGAAATGGGTTGGTCATTTGAGGCATTGGGGAGTAAATGATGGAAATTGACATTTTATTTTTTGCATGGAAATGCAATGAAAATGCCATTTTACATGTAACAAAGGCACAAGCCATAACATATAAGTGAATGTTCTCTACCATTTGTGAAACCATTCCTGAAATCAATGGATATATAGACAGAACTACTGCTTCATGAAGCACAATAATTTTGCTTTTTGCAAAATGTGAGATACTGTTATTTACAGCGCAACACTTCATTTGTGCCCAGGACAATTTGTAAGCTCATAATTTTTTCTCAGTGCACTTCTATTACACAGCTTTTTACCATTCTTGATAGTGCAATCCATGATTATATGATTCTTGAAATAAGTAACCGCGTCTATAATACTCAAAACAGTTTCAGGATACATACAGGCTACAGTAATTTTTTTTTTTTTGAGTTCATTAATAATAAAAGTTTAATTATAACCACTTTGTACAAAGATCCATTCACTCAGTATACATGTGCAACATAAGAAGTTTTTTAACCCTGTAAATATCAAGAAATTCCAGTAAATTAAACTGCTTATTGAAAACTAAGTCACTGAACACATTCAAGCTGAAAAGCAATGAAGGACCAGATAGATACAAATCTCATATCACTACAATACACTATACAGTCAGCTGAGATTCATCTAAGATTTTATGACAAAAATGACCAACTCTAAATATCACAGTTTAAGTGAGGGGTGTTTGAAAGATAAAAAGAAGACAGATAAGAAAGAAGAAAGAAACAGAAAAAGAAGGATAATATGCAAATATTTGAGAAAGATGAATGAGAAGATTTGATATTGGATATAATTGGAATATTTTTTTAAAGTAAATCTTCTACAAATATATTTAATTAGGAATGCATTTATGGCTTTAGGGGACAAATATATACCGTAGTACTATAACAGTAGCAATATTTTCCCAATTGATGTGAATTTTCATACAAATGGAAATGAAGGAAATATCTAATGCCTTAAAACACTGAAATGAAAACCAATGTACTCTTGTCTAAAAACCACAAATGTACAGAACATACACATCAAGGCAAAGAAACACTAAACAAAGGATTGAAAAACTACCAAAATGGAAGACATGTTTCATCAATAAGTCATAAAAATGGACGTAGAATATAAAATAGGAAAGACAGAAAGAGAAGAAAGGCTCGAGGTTGACAAAAAGACAAATATACACAGGCAGTACAAGGAACAAAAGGAAAATACTTGAATGACAGTAATTTGTAAACCACAAAGAGCTGGCTTGCCTATGGTAAAAGAAAATTAACGAAACTGATCTACTTTCTTATAAAACAGTATCAAAATTTGAAATTACTATTATGCAATTAAATGTATTCAGATATACATTTTAGATAACACCCAGATCTTATAATAAAGCTAATGCAACACCTGTGTAAAGGAAAGGAACAAATTATATTGGTTTTACAAAATAAAACATAAATTAAAGTTATTTACGATTTTAAATCATTCTTATTTTATGATCTATTTATTGCACATTATATCAATTTTTTCATCATTTCTCAAGGTTGGTTACTGATCTCATGGTGTTAACTTCATTCAACAGAAACATAAAAAACAACAAATATATATCATGAGATGGTTGCGTTTATTATGCAAACTACAACATCTTTGTTTGAAAATTAAAAATAAAATGGATATGAATTTATATGGATGTAATGGTAGTTATGAGCTTCCATTGCATCATTATTTGAACAATTACATTTAAAATATATAATGTTACTCTAATATTACTGAATTATTATATTTTCTGTTTTATTGGAATAAAAAAGTAATTCTGTTCAAGGTAGCATAATGATTGTCTTTTTTCATTCTAATAAATTAAGAGATGCATTTAGAATTAATTTTGCCAACAATTGACTATTGACTATTATGATGAAATGGAAACATTTACCCCATAGCATCTCTTAGGTACTATATTTCTCTTAATAGATTGCAATACACCCCCAACTATATACACACACATGTTATGTTATTCAAAATTCAGAATTGATTTAACAACAGTGTTTTATATGCACCTTAAGTGAGAAGCAAAATTTTTAATTTTAGCTTGTTTTGTTTACAACTAGTAACAAGTTACAAATAAATATAATGTACTACTGTAATAAAAATTAAACAAATACATTGTAACATGACTAATTTCAAAGAACAAGTTAACTGAAATATCTGAAATGTATAAAAATAGTATTATTGGTTCCAATACTCATCTTAATGGAATTTATTCTTATATTCATATTTATATTTGAATTAAAAATATTAAAATGATCTTATATTACAAATATGTAATCATCTTTTTATATATTACATAGATATAATATTCACCATGTGCCAGAAGCTAAGATACCAAACAAAATCTCCAACACACTGTTTCAAAATAGAAAATGCTCATGAAATGAATTTCAAGGTTTACTAATTTCAGGTTAAACTGTTTATGAAAAATTGAAGAATCCAACTGTATCTTAAATTTGACTATTTTTTATGGATTATAGGATTTGAATTGTTTTCTGCCACAGTTTTGGTTTATAAATTTGTTTAAGGGTTTGTAGTAAATTTGCAGCTTTGCATTAATTTTCCTAAACTTACAAGCTCCATGACTCCATAAACTACATTATCTTGGATAATCGGTTATTTGATTATCCTATTATCACAAAATTATAATATAAAAAATTTGCCGTTTTGATTTCCCTACAAACATGCAATGGAATATTAATGACTGTAAGAGATTACTGTAGACTTAACTTCACAATATTTTTGAACAATGTAAATAAAACAATGTTATGATGTCATAAACCATTTTAATACGTTTTTTACTCAATTTTTGACACTCAATTTATATCAGACTTAAATTTCTCATACTTTTCCATGATAATTCAATCCTCATTATTTTAGTTGAATTCTGTTGCCTAGAATCATGGAGCCTTGCCACCATGAACTGTTCTGAAACTTTTGCAACAAATAAAGGTTAGTACTGAGCTTAAAAATTTTCTCAATTTAAAAATTAATAATAAACTCTGCTTGGCAATCCAGCACTACACTCTCACTCAAAATGGTGAATGGATATTAAAGAGATTATTTTTTAGAGAAAAAAGGCATGATATTAATATTTGTTGTGATATCTCTAACTTCTGATTCACAGTATTCTGTTATCTGAGGGCATAGATTTATACTATTAAAAAAAATACTTTTTTGAAAAATATTTATAGTCAAAATAATTTAAAAAGGTTTATTACTATTAAGCATAACTGTTATCTACGAACACTATTATAAATATATTTTTTTGGCTTTTCTAATAACTGTAATGAAAAAATTTCCAGAGAAAAAATCCATTTTCCAATTTTATACAGAAATTAAATATTTGCCTATCATATTTCAGAAGAACTTCATTATCAAAACAATCAAGATTTATAATCTTTTATAGGAAGATTTTCAAGAGTAGAAGGACTCAGATTTTCCTGCAGACATTGAATATCAAGTTTAACAATATTACTTTTATCGATAATATGGTTTAAATAAAAAAAAATTTTAAACAAATTTACAAGTTTGAAAACAGGGAAAATAAAAGCCTTTAAAATTAAACAATATTTTGATGTAAAATATTATAAGGTTATGAATCCTAAAATAAATATAGAAGTTGTTGGGGCAAGTACTCTTGATTTTCTTCAGACAGAAATAATTGCTGAGTCCTTATACCACTGTTTGTTCGTAAGGATTATAATGCATGAAATTAAAATCTATTGGAGACAATGCACAACATTTTTTAATAAAATATGATTGACATGTGGCAACTGTACTTTTATGACTATGTATTCCGTGTGAATTGAATAAATAAATTATAACATATTACAACATTATGAACTTATTGTACATTTCAATAATAGATGCTTTAACATTTGGTGCCATCTGGGACAAAATAGTAGAAAGAAAACTGAAGTTACAATATACTGTTAATTTTTTTATGATGATGAAAAATATACAAGTATCTTATAATAGAAGATACAGTAAAATTCTAAAAATTTCGATAAATCTAATTATCGTTCATGATGCCACCAAATCTAAAGCATGATATATAAACTCAATGGAGAATATAAAATCACCAAAATTAAATTATCTTTCACATAATTTGCAAACAAATTATTGTAATAATAATAATAATAATAATAATAATAATAATAATAATAATAATAATAATAATAATAATAATAATAATAATAATAATAATAATAATAATAATAATAATAATAATTCATAACTTAGAGAAAGAATCATGCAAAATCAAATATGAATTGTGAACAGAAAAAAATTAGAAATTCAACTTTTTGGTTCTTGTTCTTTTAGAAGTGTGCTGGCTGGCTGCACAAATCTCTTTCTGCTTGTGTTTCAAACTGATTAGAATGAAATCTGTAATATGTACCCTGTTAATGTAAGATTAGCAATTTGATACAAAATATAGCACATGAATTCTGAAAAGGGTCATTGCTGTTACTTAATCACTACATTATAAACTGCATTAAAACAGGTTAAAAAAAAGAAAGAAAAAAATACGAAACAAATAGGAACTTGTACATAATGATGACTATAGTCTTCCATGTTTTCTTCATTACGAAAACCAAAGGTATATTCAATACAACAATTTAATCACCGTGAATAAAAAACAAATTTTTGAAAAGAAAGAAAGACATTATTCCCTTATTAATACATTACTTAATTTAATTTATAGTTTTGTCTAAACTTATGAAATATAATTCACTCTCTATAGGATATTTAATCCTTCATTTAAATTGTAGTGAGGTTATATAAAAGTTATGGAATTATTGAAAGTGTTAATATTGTTTATTGATAAGGATCGTTAACAAAATAATGAAAGGATGAATTTCAAAAAAATATTTGGGAGTGATCAGTAATTTTAAAGTTTACTTACTTAAAGACAATGCAGTCTATTAAATATCCAAAACATACACATCTCCAAAACAACACAGAAATACAATGAATTGTTTTAGTGGATTATATCTGTCTTTATTTTCTTACCCCAAATTTAACTTATGTTTTCTAATATTTTCCATTCTCTTTTTTAAATTTCAGGCAACCACAATTAAATCCACAACATCCAAATTTATTTCATAATTTTATTTAATGACATTTGTTGATGTTTTGTAGTTTGTTTTGTCTCCCTCATCAGGCTGATATTCTATACATATACATATATATATGTATATGTATAGAATAACTGACTGAAAATATTGTATATATGTGTGTTTGATTTTAATGACAGAGAGATATTTTTGTACATACATTCAAATTAATTTTCTCACCCTTATAAAGAAACTTTTTATGCATAAAATAATAGTCTGATGAGGGAGATGGAACAGTCTTCGAAATGTCGACAAATTTCATTAAATAAAATTATGGAATAAATTTAGATGTTGTTTATTTAATTGTGGCTGTTTGAAATAAAAAAGGGACTGAAAAATATTAGAAAATATAAATTAAAAGAAACCACAACCAAATTATACTTGCACCTTCAAATTTCATTTGGTTTATTTACACATACAATAAAGCATCATTGCAAGGGCTGTGGAGAGTATCTCGCACCTCTTTGAATACCACTATCCAAATGCAGACAAATACTAGATTATTAAAAACATAATTTTACTAATTGATTTAATTTCCTATTAACCACATTCATATTCAATTTTTTTCATTATGTTTTGATATAAATGAAAAACATCTTTCTAATTCAAACATTATTTCCAATTACTTTTCCAGTCAATACTCAGAATTTAAATCTGACCTAGGGTGAGAAGTGATGGTTAGAAAGCAGTTTTCTATATGCATTGTGTTTGTGATGCTTCTAATGAATTTTTTTCATTGCATGTACATTCTAATTAATAAGATCAGTTACAAAAATTAGGTGCTAAGTGCATACTGAACTTTAGAAACATGTAAATGGTTGTAAAAATTTGTCCAAATAGTGTTTGCAGTGATGAGTGCTGTGCTTGGATGAAATTTTACATCTTAGTGAAATATCACATAAGACAAAGAGAAGCAGCTCAGCCAGCATAAACTACTTGTTTAGTGAGCACAGCTGTGACACTGAACAGAACTAAAGGAAGGATAACATGCTCATATGTGAGATGTGATAATAATGATGTTTCAGTGTTTGGTAAAAGCTTAACAGTAAATTAAAATTGTATGGATGTCTGTAGTCTATCATCAATATTTACCAACATGTTTCTTTTTCTCATATTCATATTGGTCATAGATACAGCTATATTATACAGATTAATAAAATTACCTTTGAATGTGTGTACGTATATAAATGTTAGTAATTATGTGTGAATGTGTATTTTTAAAAACGTGTGTGTGTTTTTATATATGTATGTATGTATGTATGTATGTGTATACATACATACACACACACACACACACACACACACACACACACACACACACACACATATATATATATATATATATATATATATATATATATATATATATATATATATATATATATATATATATATATATGAGTGTGTGTGTGTGTGTGTGTGTTTGCAGGTGTGCACACACATTTAAAGATAATTCGCTTTATCTACAATATAAATACTGATGAATTTGCAAGCATAATTCTCATGAACATGTGAAAAAATTATTCTCAAACCTACATATTCATACATCACATTTTCTGGGTGAGATTATCTTTTGATAAATTCATATCACTTTTCATATATAAAGTATATGATCAAAACCAAAAAGACATTATCATATATTAATTATCTACATGTGTCTTACATAGTTTCAGTATAAAATATTTTTAGTGGGTGAGCAACCATAGCCAACCTAGCGCTGAGGCTGTGCTCAAATTTACAAGTCAAAATAGATCCTCATTTACTACAGTTCCCATCATACCTGGTAGCGCTGGCCACAGCAGCGCCCACAGCAGGCATGCAACAATCCTGGATGACTTGCTGCGGAGTGAGTAGGGCTTGCTAGTGGTGATGGTGATCCAGGTCGTTTAGGTTGACCATTATAGGGAACCTCCATCTCCACAAATTCTCGATCCTATTTATCACAAAACAATACAATTAATTTGCATAATATAAGCAAGATAAAATGGCTAAAATAATATTGTAATGGTATGAATATTGTTATATGTGTGAATATTACATTAAAATATGAAACTTCTTTTATTTTTAATCATTAGTACTGTCTGTATTCATTTATATCCTTAATTTCTCAATTTTCTTATTTTGTATATACCCACAGTAATATATGACAAATTATCTATATTTAATACGTGTATATGAATAGAAACAAAAACTATTTTAAAGGCCTGTTTACTGAAATACAAAAGAGATTCTGTTGTACCCAGGCCAGGTCAATGTATTTTGCCACCCCAAGCCAATTTTTATTCTCTGCCCGTATGTATTATTATATTTTTTTAAATTAATGAACAAAAATTGTTCTATTGAAATTAAACTTTCATTGAATAACATTTCCATTTAGCCTTAACTAATGAAATAAACTCTTGTAATTGAAATTAGCACTATTTTAAATACATTTTTATTGTTTTTTAAAAATCCTTATATGTTCAGACAAGTTTTTTAATTTTATGACAAAACACTACATTTTTTGATAAATTAATTGTCAATAAATAAAAAAAATTACAATATATTCAAGCAATACCATGTATCTTGACCGAATACATATGAAAAAATTATTTAATGAATAAGTATTAAAACTTATTACATTGATGAAATTATAGTCAGATATGTCTTAAATAGTCAAATAGTTTTCAACTCTTTTATAAACATATTAATTTTTATTTTTTTAAATATTGCAATGAAATCTTTGTTCATTATATTTTTTATAATAATATATGAATGTAAATACTCATTTTTGTTATTTTTAATCCCAATCAGACAAATCAACATAGTCTTCAATTTTCCGTTTGAAATTTGATTTAAGGTTAAATGTACCGAAAAATACTTGTAGGAAAGTTCAATAGATCGCAGCACTATCACAGGGGACTATACTTTGCCGATAACGTCTGAAGCAATTGTCCGATTTTCGATCTGTAAACGGACTTAACGCCTCTTCCTCCAAATACCGTCATTAAATTGTTTGAAGCATTACTCAAAATATCTAATCCGATTTGGATCTGATTTCAGAAAGAAAATTGAACCAATTGTGTAAATATCACCAATATTCCATCTATTCACATCTTATTTTAGATATATTTTATTTCAGCAGATCTTCCGTTTTCATTCCCCATACTGGAAAGAGCAGAGATTACTCACGAGCTCTTTTATCCTATGCCTCGATTTTTTATCTCGAAACGGCGTTTGTCTTCTTGATAGAATTCACCTTGTGACTCTTTTCCCAAGTAAAATAGCTGAAGCTAATTTTAAAAATGTTTGCGTGCTCTCGGACAAATTTGAAAAAGTGGTAAAATAGCACGCTGTCATTGTCGAATCAAATTATCCCCCGAGTGAGTATGTCCATTCACAATGCAAACACAAACATAAGCATAACGCATATACGTAAACATGAACATAACTGATATACTGAAGTATTCACTATGTCTAACATAAATATAAGCAAAACAAGACTTTCTATTAGCTGTGAGACATTTTAGTTTACTTTTGGTTGGATGTGAAAATCGATTTCGAGGTATCGACTGTGTCCATGGCTCATGATACATGAGAGAGTTTGTGCACGCCATAGCGTCAGCACGATCTTTTGCGCATGCACAGATGCACTAAAGTGGTGTGAAACTTGAACTACGCATGCGCAGAAGATCGATAGTTCTTGAACGATCGAGGTAGCACAAACTCCCTACGGCGTTAGTTCGTCTATCGACTTCGATCCTATTTCCATACTCTATTTTAAGTTGACGTACTGTGATTGGTTTATTTCTAATGTCTTACTAATGCGTAAGCACAGAAGTTTAAAGCATGCATGCTTTAAGAGTACATCTTACGTGTTATACTTATGCGAACGCATTGTGAATGAGTAGTCCGCTTATGGACGTGGTCGTAACTTTTATGTTAACGCAATGCTTATGCTTATATTTGCATAGTGAATGGGCCTTTAGAGATTCCTAAACCAGATGGATTTTGGGCAATGCTTTAATTCTGAAAATTAAAATTTTGAAGTTAAATTTATATGATATTTACATTTACAATCCTTGTGCATTGTCGTCTAGTCCGATCCGTGGAGAGGGCGCGATGATAATTCTGCGAGTTTTTCCGAACATTTTTGTGCGTATAGTTAAACTTAAATACTGTTGGTTCTAATTTCATGAGCGGAAAAGTCTCTGAAATTTCTTGTTTTTCTGGTGATTGCGGTGCTACCTTGATGTCAAGTTAGCCGAATATTTATAGCAAGGCCAAATGAAGAGCGATACATTTTTGCGCAATAAATTAGCCACAAAAAAGCGTCAAATTTGGAGTTTAATTTCATTTTTTAAAACTTTGACATGCTAATTTTACCGACCTCGTGAAGAGGAAGTCCTGGAATTCGAAATCCGACATGGCACAAGAACTGTGGTTTGCAAATAGATAGCTTTGCGAATACCCTTTCCAAGTTCATTACTACTGATTGGCTCGCTATCTCGCTGCCCTTTTTTGCTTTATACTTCCTGCTCCACCTCCGCTATCACTGCTACTGATAATTCTTGAGCCACCAAGTCAACTCAGTTTACGGGACTTGTTCGAAGGATGATTGTGTAAAAATCGGAATTATTTGGCATCACACAATTTTAAGATAAACTCAGTTCCATACTTCGATTACAGAAGATATGAGAACGTCTGCCCCAATTACAGCACCAGAAATGTGGTTTGTAAAATAAAATAAACTAGTGATGATACAGAACGGCACAGATTTTCTCGAAGGAGTTCGTTTTCCTAATTTCTTTCATATGGGCTATATTTTCAGTCTTCCCAGCTACAATTCATTGCCACCTAAAAGATCATTTTTTCAGGTTTTTCCAATTTTTCGGTCCTCTACTGATAGAAACAAAACACGACTTTAAGAATACCATAGAAGAGAAAAAAACCTCATTTATGGCTTTTTTCATTGAAAAATTTTAAGAAACTGGAGTTAGCTTGTTTCTGAAAATGAAGAACTGCAAGCTCAATTTCTCTTCTCAATTTCTCTGAGTTTTTGAGAAACTTTATGAGACATCATTTAAAGCAGGAGTAATGCAATAATGTATACAAGTGGGCGGTAATGTAAATATTAAGAACGCGAGAAAATGTAAAAAAATACAATTGTCAAAGTTTTGAAAAAACAACAAAATAATTCAACAATAAGGTATTTATGTCATTTTATTCAGTACAATTAGCAGTATCCCGTCGAAAAGGTTAGAGAAAAATTGGAGCCATTTTTGAGAAATTTTTGTTTTAAATATTTTTTTTGTAAAGCACTTATTTCACGCAATATTGCGCGAAAACTACTAACATTTTCGAAGAAATGTACATGACGACAATGAAAAAACTAATTTCATTTGAAGAACAAATTTAATTTGAAGACAAAATATATCTTCAATATGGTAGTTGTGAGAAGACACCGAGAAAAAATTAACCTTTTGTACTTTTCAAAAGTTCAAAGTTAATAGTAAAATTCAGACCTGTGCCATCTTTAGAAGCGTATTTCAAACTATTCTTACAACAAATTTGAATACAAAATTTGGAACCATTTTTGAGAAAATTTGGAAATTTTTCCAGGAGCTTCATCTAAAGAATCCCGAAATTTTAAAGAATCTTTTTCAAACTCGCTAAGTTTTGAGACTGGCCAGATCGACGGGGTAATATTCATTTTTGAAACCATTATAGGAATAGTTTAGGCGCTAGTGTTGTTCCCAGATGGCCACATACTTATGCCAGCTGCCATCTATCGCCACCCAAAGTACATTTTTTTAAAAATTTTCTCAATTTTTCGGTTAGCTAATAGTCGAACCGAAATATTACTTCAAGAATATTAAAGAAGGGTAAACTCTCGTTCTAAATGGGAATTGTCATTGAAAAATTTGGAGCACATAGGCAAATTGTTTGAGGTTTCGAAAAAATTGATTGGAAGTCATTTGAAGCACCTCTACTCAGAAATGAAATAGTGTTTACAAATCGCTCGAAATGTGCATATTATCGACCTGAGACACATTTAAAAAATACATTTGTGTAATTTTTTAACGAACCAAATTATACAGCAAAATTAATCTGATGCGATCTCACAGAGTGCAATTAGCACTATATTCACGACAAGTTTGAAGAAAAAATTTGGAGCCGTTTTTGAGAACATGGCCATTGATCATTTCTGAAAATGCGGATTTTTGAGTTCATTTTCACAAAAAACTTTTGAGTTTTTGACAAACGTTATATGACATTATTTAAAGCACACGTAAATTGTTATGTGTATGTGTAATAATGATTGTTTCAATTCTAGCATTAGGGAGCCGAACAATTGAGAAAAAGTAAAAAAATGTCCTTTGGACGACACAAAAAGGCTACTGGGAAGAGAATAAGGTCTAACTCAAAAGCTAGTTCAGACTAAAGAGCTAAGAAAACTAACACGTGCGAGAAAGTCTGTGACATCCTATAGCACCACCAGCTCATATTTCACTCAATACTGCACGTAAACAAGTAATATAATTTTCAAAAAATTGTACATGACCTTTATGAAAGAATAAACTGTAGACAAGAAGTAGCATTTGAAGGGAAAATCTTTGTCTACGATTTTGTAGTTGTAATAAGACGCCGAGTAAAATTCAAACCTTTAAAATTTTTGAAAATTCAAAGTTAACCGTAAAAATCTGACCTAGGCCATCTTTATAAGTGTATTTTACACTATTCTTACAAGAAATTGAAAAAGAAAATGTGGCCCGTTTTTGAAACAAATTTGAAAATATCCCATGACTTTATGTAAAGATTTTTCCTAATTTCTGTTTGAAGTTAACGAATTTTTTTTAAAAAAAATTTCTCAAAAAACGGTTGTAATTGTTTTGTTTACATTTATTCCAAGAACAAAGCAAAGAACGTGTCAAATATGGCGCAGAACTAATTTTCGCTGAACTATTTGCATTTTCAGAAATTTCAAAAATTAGAAATACTGTGAGAAGGTATGTATTGTTGTTGCACAATTAGTTCCCATAGAATCATTCAAACTGTGCCCTCTTGCCCGAGGTTTACAACAGCCGAAGAAACGATTGAAGACGTTTTCCCAGGAGTTGCTATGAATGGTGCCCAGAACAAGAAATAAGTGATGGTTCTCGCGTGACCTCACTATCTAAGCAAAACATAAATGAATGAATAAATGAACATACATTTATGAATAATAAAACATAATGTATGAATAAATGAAAATAAATGTATGAATAATAAAACATGAGTGTATGAATACATAAACTAGTGGGAATGCGCAGCATACCCAAATATTTCCTTCTCTTAGTGTTATTACTCAACACCCCCGCAGATTGAAACAACCATAAAAGCAGCAAAACGAAAGTTGCGTCGACGATTCAAAGCTATTATTTATTCGACATACAAGTGACTACGTGAGTGTGAGGAAAAACATGCACTATTTTGTTTTCCTTGCATCTTATTTAACAAGGAGGAAAATGTGTGGACGAAGACCAGTTATAATGACATGACCAATTTGAGTGAGAAACTTTTCTTACTTCTTTTACTTTTTCTACTTTTCTTCTTCTACTCTTCTACTTTTTTTTAAAAAAAGAGACACATCTCCATAAAAACAATAATGTTGAACTGGCTTTACTCGAATATTATTATTTGGCTGGACGACACTGTCTCGTGTTACTGTAAAACGACAACGATGAAGAGCGTAAGAACAGACATATTCTAGACACTTATAAACTGTGTAAAATTTTGTTTTGCGCACGCTCAGCTTGCGTTGTCAGGGTGCGACGAAAGTGAACAATCGGAAAACCCTGGAATATTTTGAGGGTTAGTGGATTTTGTTAGTACCACTGACGGTGCTTTAAAAATGAACTTATTCATTCAAATTCAGTACAGAACACAGTAGCAAGGAACGTACAAGAGAATCGAATTTAGAAATCCAACATGAGCGGTACCATTATTTCAAGTTCTTAATGCTGCAAAATGAAATGTCGGAAGAAATTTTTCCAGAAGTCTGCAAACGTTTTCGAATTCTTCTCACTACTCCAATGACTTCTTCAGAAGCTGAACGATCATTTTCAACAATGAAGGGGATAAAAAACATTTCGTAGAAAGGCAATGGCAACCGAGCGATCGCCATCGTGCGCCTTTGCAATGCTGTCAAATACTTGAGGAGAAGCTTAATTTACCCGTGAAACCAGTAACTTCAATGAATTGGTGATGGAGAAATTTGTTCATCTGAAAAATAGGCGATTGGATTTGCATTTCAGGTAAACAAGGTAAGTTTACAATTTCATTTCTGGGTAGATTGATTAAATTGATAATAAATGTGTCGTTCGGAATGTTGCCTAATTAAACAATTGTACCGGAGACTGTACATTCAGAAGGGTCAAGCTCAAAAGTAATTTATATTACTTTACTTTATTGCTTTATAGCAATAAACGAGAAATTAAAGCATTATTTATTAAGATTAGTTTTTACGAATAATATAAATATTAATTTTCTTCACAAATTCTCTGGTCAGGTCGAAACAGTCAGTAGCATAGTAGACAGACCCTTCACAGTGCAAAAGCAGTCGCTCAACATCCACTTATAAGTCGTTGCGGACATTGAAAGGGATGTGATGTGCCGCGTGGGCTGACCTGCCGCCGGCAACGCATGTTTTGCTGACCTCAGCCGTATTTCAAAATATTGTAAAAACTAGTGTCTGTCAAAAAACTGTGTGGTCGAACTCATCTAATATGACTGAATGAACCATTAGTTCATGACAACAAAAATACAGTCTTGCTTGAAAGCTAACAACGATTATCTTTGACAGCCTCTAATTATACCTAAGCCTTTAATATACTTGCAATCAACAAATATGTCTTTTAGTTGAAGCAAAATGAAAATCAAATACAGCTCAGGGAATTTTTCTTAGTATCATTAAATTGAATCATAAAGAGTATCTTTTGAAAATAAATAATTTGAGAATGAACATCACAGGTTTTGGAGACTATATAGTTTCCTATGAAGCTCATGATAAATAATAGTACTTTTCAATATAACTAACTAGTATTTGAAAACTTCCCAGAAGATTTTTGGTGTTGCTCAAAGCAATGACCAAAGACATCCTTTTAACGTTCTGAATAATTATTTAGAATTATTAATTATAATATTATAATTTATATAATAAACTGTGTTGGACTTAACTAGGCCTACTATTAAATTAAATCAATGTGAGAAACTATGACATGAAAGGAAGAGTATAATGAAAAAAATACTCACTGTTGTTTTCTCAAGACATCGCAGAAGGTGATGGTGTTGCAATTCAAATATGTCTTCCTGGTGATAGTTATCATCGATTTCCAATCCTGATTCTTGAGCTGCTATTCTCGCTTCGGCAGCTTTCTTTTTGCTAACAAATGCTGCTCCTGATGATGCTTTGGCAATGCGGATTCGTGCCAGTCGTGCTTTCTGAAAACAAGAAGATAATGTTGATTTGAATTTAGAAATGTGTTTTCCTGCAAATCACTTGTGTATAAAACTTAATTTTTAGATTTAGAGAACTAAAGATATCTTCAGATAATAAAAAATCACAAATTCTAGAAGAAGTGGAACGAGATTTATAGCTATTCACTTCCCTTAAGAACATATCCTTTTTGCACTTCCATTTGTTCCTGACCCCTGGGATAATTTTTTTGAAATAAACTCACTCGTAAATTCAGGTGCTTCTATAAGTTCTTTCGCATATATTTCCTTCTTATATTTTTGGTTTCTCCTGCTACTGAGAAGTAGCGGACCCCTTAGCCCGCCCTCAATAATCCTACTTTTGCAACCTGTAGGTGTTCAGTAAAGGGGTCTTCTATCTTGATTAATATTGAGTCTTTGGATCCTACATCCACTCTTCCAGGCTAGAAGGATGTAGGCAGGTGTCTTATGATAGGTATACGGAATCTCCCAGCTTCGCAGGAGGATTACGAAGCTGGGAGATTTCGGGGACAAAAATACTTGAAAAAGCGAAACAAGACAAAACGGGCACTATAACACAAAGGAATTCAATTTTATAATTGGTTTGTTTGTTCATTTTTTAAGACTATTTGTTTATCCTTGTTTATTTATCGTTGAAATAGTAAAAAAAACATAATGTTTGGGTAGGAGAAAGCTGCATTTAATGTTCAGAACAAAAGCAAAGACACAGCTCTTTCTTTTCTCCAGCATAATTTTCTCTCCAGATAATTTTCTCCAAATATGAAGATATAAGAGTTTGTGTGTGTGTGTGTGTGTGTGTGTGGGGGGGGGGTAAGGTACACAGTTATTAACTTCAATATTTCGAGCTTCATTGAATTTTCACAATCATATGAAATGTTTAACAGAGGATTCACGATAATGTCAACCGCGTTTTACATATTTTAAAATAATAGAAAAAGTAAGTAAATATAGAAAAAAATCCTCTAACACGTGGTGTAGCCCGATTCCATATTTTGTTGGTTCATGATACCGAAAAATTGATTGACTCTGTCCGACGTCTGTCCGAAAAACATCCGTCTCTCCGTCCGTTTGTTGTCAACGCTCGCTCCTAAACCGTTCAGTCAATTTTCTTCAAAATTGATATTCCCCAATCGATCTGAATGAACTCGTGACTTTAGGAGTTTCAAACGGATATTTTCATTTTTAAGCGTACTTCACATGAAGCCTCAAAAACATTTACAACATTATCTCAAAAATGGTTACAATTTTTTTGATTAAATTTTGTAGTTGAATAGTGAGAAGGACGTTTAAGAGAATGGTGCAGATCTCACTTTCATTAACATCCCCGTGCAAAATAAATAAATAAATAAAATTACCAAATTGAAGATAGAAAATTTTGCCCCAAACACAGAATGTTGTACTAAATACGTTCTTTAAAAAGACCATGCACAAGTTTTTGAGAAAACGAGTTATATTTGCGTATTTTGCGCCTAAAATTATCGAATGTTTCTTAAAAACCGCTCAAAATTTTCTTCACTTTTGTAATAAAGGACGGTAAGAAATATAGTGCTAGTCAAATTTGGAGGTATTCCTCGATTTTTCGAACATTGCTAAAAATAAAACGTTTTAAATCTACAAAATTGTAGAGAGGCTTCAGACAAACTCAGTTGTACAAAATTATCTCTTAAAAAAGGTCATGTACAATATTTGAAAAAAGAGTAGCTTTGCGTAATTTGCGCTTGAAATGTACGTTTTTTCTCAAAAACCGCTCCTTTTTTTAAAAATATTCACCACATATGTAATTAGAAACGGTAAAAATATGGTGCTTGTCTCATTTTCGGCTATAGCTCCATTCTTTGGAAAATGCCAAAATAACGAGAACATTTCAAAACTACAAAATAGGAGGTAGCGATTTTTGCTTTAGACAAAGCTTGTTGTAAAAAGTCAGCTCTTTAAAAAAGTTCATGTACAATCATTTTAAAAAAAGTAGCTGATTGCGCATAATCAGTGTCTGAAAGTTATTCTATTTCTAAAAATATTTTAAAATAATATATTTGTTTCCATAAATAAATAAATACGTAACTAACTAACTAACTTAATAAATAAAATAAAATAAAAACTATAGGTGCTGTAAATGGCACACACTTTCTCGCTCTAGTTAGTTTTCTAATTTCTCTAGTTTGTACTAGCTTTTCGGTAGGCCTTTTTCTCTTGGCGGCTGCCTTTGTCATCCGAAAAACAATTTTTTTTCGCATATTCTCATTTTTTCAGCTCCGTAATGCTAGAAATGATAAAATTATTTCTTGACTAGTATAGAAACAAACAGCCGCCCAAACTCTTGGATGGCCGAGGTCGCCAAGTGGCGTGTACGGATTGAGCGCATCGGTTGAAAAGGAATCGGGTTTGTATCAGAAGCAAGAATTTTAATTTGATGAATGTGTTGTGTTGCTGAAAACTATTGAGAAATTAAAAAACTTTATTGAAAACCATTTGAAGACTTCTACTCACACATATTGTCAATATATATATATATATATATATATATATATATATATATATATATATATATATGTAAACCGGACATGTCTATAAGTGCTCTTCCACTTTGTAACTTTTAAACTTTTTTTAAACTTTCTTTTGCGATTTGTAAAACGTATGTCCCGTCAAATCTATTGTTGAGTTTCTGTGCATGTGTATAAACCGATTTATGTAAACTAATGATTCTATCGACTTGAAATTGAAATACATTATGAACACCAGCCATGTGACAAACTTAGATATCCCTAACGGCTCCGAAATTATTATTACGGTCTCGCATTACGAATTAAGCATTAAGAAGAGAAAGTTATGTAATCAGAAATTGAAACCAGAATTCCGCTACCTCCCTATAGTTCATTTATTAAAACTTGGCAAAAAGCAGTTGATTGTAAATCAAACAATTATTGTACTTTACAATCTACAATCTCTCGAAAACCACCCCCAACCAGCAAACATTTCCCTTCCCTCCTTCACGGCAGCCAAGATCAAATAGCCAAACAATATTTAATGCCAACCTACTAATTTGTCAAATATTATGTCAACAATAGTCTCCCAAGTAGTATCTACAATCGTTTCTGTCCTTTGGCACGACAGCCTTGGCCTACCAACGGTTGCCCAGCCTTTCGGCCATGGGATAAGCGGTTTGTGTGGTTAGCACGAAGACATCCCTCTACCGAATATACTGGTCTTCTTAACCTTATGGTATGCTTTCTCATCGTCCCAAAGCAATAGATACAGCGGCACTTGTAAGGAATGCGCACAGTTATAATTTTGCCCCATCCGGGAATCGAACTAGGGGTTGCGCTGTGCAAAGCGAGCACGCTAACCAACGAGCCAGCGAGGAGTCTACAATCATTCCACAAATCCAAAATATGGTAGAGACTATAGTTACACCACTAATAAATAATGGCAACTGTTCTAGGGGTAAATAAACTATTAAACTGGACCGCCAAAGGTCTAAAAAACAGGAAAATAGTTATGTAGAATTAGTTTAGTACAATAGAAGTAGTTAAGAAGGCATAAATAGCTGAGAAGGTAGAAGGAAGAAGTTGAGAAGTTGAATTAAAGAAATGACACTTTTAATTCAATATGGCGTACAGATTGAGACACCACATCGGTATAGCATACAACTCCTTTACACTTTGGCTATCCAACGAATTCCCCAATTCCCCAATGGCATTTTTTTTGACATATTCAAAAACATTTGCAGTGCTACGCTGACACCTACAGGCCTCCATACTTGCGTTTCCCTGTTCTTCAGAACTGGCTAACTTCTCAAAAAGTTTTAGCTTTGAGCTTATCATACGTGGAGTTTCTTGCTGGCACCGGCTAATAGGTGGTCATAAGGTGGTGTAGATAGCAGCATCAGGTGGTGTAGATACATCGCACCCTTTATAGAAAAGTGACACAATTCAAAAATATTCATTTTTGAGTTGTTACTATGACACAGTTGTACAAACTAAACTTGACTAGTCAGCAAAAATGTGTTTTTATAACTTCACATTATGGCCGGCAGTGGGCGGTTGTGTCACTTTATTTGTTTGGAGTAGGAACGTGCTGATAACTACAAAAGTGTAGCACTGATAATTTGGCAGTGAATTCCACAGCAAACGGGTCATAGTTAAGAAGTGCAATACTGTGTTATTTTGAATTGTGTAAGTCCTTTGAATGGGAATAAATAATCTGGGTGATACTTCTCTTTGTGTCACTTTAGTTGATTAAGGTAAGAGTAAAACAGTTAAATAATTTGGATTATGCCAGTTTTGAAGAATCAGTTCAGGGAATTTTGAGTTCGGCTAGTTAAAACCCAACTTGATAAATTACGACTTTCAAGTTTCAATAATTATATAGCCGACATTCATCCAAATTTGAGTCACATCTGGTCATCGCTCAAGCGCCTAATGAAAGAAAAATCAAACATGAAACACTGAAAAGAGGAACGGACTGAGTACACTCAGTCGAGGGTAAGTCATCAGTACTGGGGGAACATCTTGGAACTACCTTCAAACCTCACCCCGTGACAAACGTACCATTTAACATGGAATTCGAAATGTTCGACAAATCTACTTTTCCAATCACCGCACTACCCATTTACTTCATTGCTCCATCTGAAACAGTCTTTGAAATCAAGAATTTGAAAATTAGGAAAGCATTGGAATTGACAGTATAAATACGTCAGCATGAAAATGTTGAACAGGTTGTGTATTGCCGCCTTTACGGCCATATTTATGTTGAAATCTACAGACCTATTTGTCTATTGCCAACCATATCCAAAATATTTGAAAGACTAATACTGTATAGACTTACTAAATGCCTCAATTCTATTTCCGAAAAAGGTATTTCGAAAAGTCAAAGTAACAGAGCGAGTTCGTTCAGATCTATCGAGGAATATCAATTTGGAAGAAAATTGGCCGGGCGATTAAGGCGTTAGCGTTGATCACATACAGAATAACGGACGATCAATTGGCCGTCAATCGACTTTTTGGTACCATTGGCCCACAAATTGTGAATTGACAGTACAAAGTCTTTAAGGAAATAATTTACTACATATAATAATGAGACTTTGGGACGTTTGGAGATGATAATAACTCCGATTTTATTCTTGAGGAGGAGAAACCAGAATAAATTACCCATGTCTGTGTTCTGTTGGGTTATTTTGTTAGTCGGAGATTTTTGTGACAGCATAAAAAGTAGTATCAAAAACTCTTATTTTGAAATCTCACAACAGTTGCTCTGGGCATAGTTCCCTCGAACTCAAATGAACTACTTGCATTGCCCGTGACCTTGACTGGTCTATACGCTCGTTCCTCACTGTCAGGACCGGCGGAAGAGGTGGGTACGATGGGTAGTACTACCCATGCGAAAATATTACGGTGTATACGGTGTATACGGTGTATCCACCTGGAATTTTGACAAAAACTGGAAAAATATTTCAATTAAACACATTTATTAGCATCAAACTGGTGAACAAAAAAGTATTTTCGAAATCGATCAAAATCATTATTCAATATGAATGGGACATTTATCATAATCAGAATAAAATATATAAAAAACGGTAAGACGGGTGTTTTGAGGCGCGTGATTAGAGCTAATCAGCTGGAGGGGCGTAGCGGCTTCTGCGCCGCGTGCTCGACAAGGCAATAAATCGCCTCCTCTTAGGAAAATTTCCACCCAACGTGTCCACCCAACGTCCAGTAAAATGAAGTCAAATTTGACTTTCTTCGCCCCTTAACGTCTAAGGGGCGAAGAAAGTCAAATTTGACTTCATTTTACTGAACCAATTACGACAAAGATAGCCGAGCTGAATGGTAGCTACGCGGATCATTGGTGTAGATAAGAAAAGGAGGGGATGTTTTTCGAAAAGATGGAGTGGGGAGCAAAGCCGGGTAGAAGCGAGCTCGATGGGAGAAAAGGCAGCGAGGAGCGGTGAGCCAGACGTCAGCGAAAAGGCAGGTCGCGGCTCGCGAAGAGAAGTTGGTGAAATTTTATTCGTCTGACTTATTTTGATAAGGGGAACTTCCCGCTCGACGAACTGAGAACCCAGTAATAGTCCGCTCAACAAAGTATTGTGGTCTCACAGTTTATTAACATAATTATGATTGTGGAGCAAATTTGCTATCGCGTTAGACATGCAATTGCAATATTTTGCCATTGCCGATGAATTTAAAGAATCGTGACTGCCAGTGAAATTCATACCGGAAATCCAAAGTCACGTCACGAAAAATGAACTTTTCCCCTACGGGAGGCCGTGAGTACACGCCGGAGCAGTGAATGGACAACAGGGTGCAGGTTATGACGCAACAGCTTCTGCGAGGGCAGTGACTGAGGTGTCAGCTGACGGGCCGAAGGGCGAGACTTCCCGTGGCGGCGGGGTCGCAGCGGGGCGCTTCGGCAGGGGGCCAGTGCCAGACGACCCGCCCCTCCTTTCTCTCTCTCTGTGACGTTGAATTGCAAACGCCTCAGGTACCTCGCGCTGCTGTGGCGAAGGAATAAAAAGGGTATGTGGAAAGACTTTTAAATCATTATGTAAACAAGTGAGAAGATTAAGAAAAATCCTATTGTAAAGTACATTGAATTTGCATGTTGAATTCAGCGCATTGCAATTTTTCGTCTTGATTGTAATCTAAATTTATAATTTGAAGTAAATGACCTATTTGTTGATTTAACTAAATCTTTTCGTTAAACTACCATCTCAAAATCTAGAATAATTAGACACAAGCACGTGTGAGCGTGATCGGGAACAAACACACAGACCCAATGAGTAACTTAATGACAATGTCAACAATTCGGCAAAACCAGTTTTCATCACAATATTCAAACTTCGCGTGCGATGCGCACTTGTGATCACGCGCAATATGTTTATAGCGCGCTGTCTGGATTCCATTGTATCCAAAAGAACCGACCGGAAAGAATGGACCGGAAAGATGGTTTATTGTTCGAGGGTTCCGAGGGAAAAGAGTGAATGACAATATTCATTAGTCGATGAATATTTCAGGCAAGCGCAAAAGAGGAGCACGCTGCAGCTAGCGAGGACATCGGACTTAACCTCGAAACATGCTAATGAAAACCTATTAATTAACCATGTTAATTAAAAATGTTGATTAAACTACATATTTTATACCGTTATCATGTTTTTCTTTTGATAAAATTTAAGTATAATAAAAATTTACATGACCCCTCACCTATGGTACTATCCACCTGAAATTTATACGTTTCACTGACCCTGCTTACAATCCCTGGCCATATTATCGTGAAAACTCTACATTTTCTACATTTCTCCATTCTGTAATTTCCTGGTCCTCCGTTTGAGAAAATTGACGGTGTGAAAGAGGTTCGAGTTCTATTACTGCCTTAATTTCTCGTTTTTTCTTTGGAGACAGGTTCTTTGGCCTTATCATCACAAAACTAACAACAAATTTAGGTAGAGATGAAGTTACACAAAATGTTGTCAAAAATACATATTTACGAAACAAAAAGATAAAAAATCTAAAATACAACAAATTATAGAAAAACGTACCGAAATAACTCGCATTTATTGCAATAAAACAATTATTTCACAAAACAATTATGCAAGCTAAACCAATCTCGCTTCGCAAAGGTCCAATGATGTCATTCACAAAAAAATTGTAGAGTTGCCAATACTGAAAAATATCAATTAATGTATTTAAAAGTTTCACCTTAAAAACGTATGAAAAGCAAAAGCAAAAAAGACTAAAATTTGTTGGTGGTCACAATAATATGGCCAAGGATTGTAGTCTCTCTTCCCCCTCCCAGAAACGTCATTTATACGTCATTTTAAAATTACACATTTCCTCTCCGAATCGAATGTCAGAAACGAAAAAAATTCAAAAGCTCATTTTTACTTGATACTACGACATCTTTGTTAATAAAATATATTTAACTAAATAATCGGTTAACATTTTTTACATATCCTTTTTGCCACTTCGACTAACATCATCAATATTTAACTCTAAACTGTCTAAGAAAAAAAATATACAATTTTCTGACTATCGTTTTTCACAGGCGGATGAACAGTCAGACGGCGACCGGGCGGATAGTTTAAGTTTTGCCGTCATTCGATTTGTTGGTATGAAGAACACACAAAACATGGATCCCCGCTACACAACGTGTCAGTTTTTTTCTAAATTTAGCAACTGTATTTATCAATTTTTTCGTTACCAGGGCCATAGAATAAGAGTCTCTCCGTTTTTTCGCGCAGCATTACATAACTTTCTCTATCCTGCGTAAGCGGAAAGGAAAATTCTGGTTTAGCATTAGGTGCGACGTAACCACTGACAATGATTGAATTACCATTTTACAAAATGTAGATCTGTATCCGAATAACGAGCCACAATTTTGATATATAAAGTTTATTTCTTGAAAGTATATTATTTTTTGCTTGAACTTACTGATGAGCGCAATGAGATTTCCTAAAAACATTATCGTATAACGTCCATTTTAAATAGAATAGCTTAGGCGAAAGAAGCACGAGAGAGAAGAGAGAGAGAGGGAGAGAGAGGGAGAGAAAGAGAGAGAAAGAGAGAGAAAAAGAGAAAGAGAGAGAGGAAGAGAGAGAAAGAGAGAGGAAGAGAGAAAGAGAGAGAGAGGAAGAGAGAAGGAGAGAGAGGAGAGAGAGAAGGAGAGAGAGAAGGAGAGAGAAGGAGAGAGAGAAGGAGAGAGAGAAGGAGAGAGAGAAGGAGAGAAAGAAAGAGAGAGAGGGAGGGAGAGAGGGAGGGAGAGACGGAGGGAGAGAGGGAGGGAGAGAGATGTTTCATTTGTTTTCTGAATACTGGCCTCTCAAATGAAAGTTTCCATTCAACCATTCCTATGCAACAGCATTTCATTTTCATTTCAATTGAAACTTCATGCAACCCCTATTTTTACTTTCTCGCAACCGTTATGGCGGTAGAGAGAAAGTTACTGCTCCCACAGACCGGCGCGGAAGATTGGCGCGGAAGATCGGCGCGGTTGTGGCGCGGAAAGTTCCGCGCTAGACGCGGCGGCGGAGTTCACGGGTGCGTTCGCACCGAGCGTCAATTACGAGTCAGCGTTTGGTGAGTTCACCCGATAAAGAAGACGCGCTCGCTTCCATTGATACACGAGGTAGAGAATGCCAATATTCCTAGTACGTTTTCTGAGCACATGCGGTACGGTGCTTTAACCTTCTTTATGTACGATTTTCCATTAAATTGTTAATATCTCTTTAGAAAAAGTAGAAAAGGAGTCCATGATTTTGACCTAGAAAGGAAAAGTACGGAGAACTTCACACCCTGCTGCCACAAAGGACGAGAAACGTTTTACATTGACTAGAATGATTAGATATTGTTTTGATGAAATTTTGAATCTGATCGCAGAAGACATACGACAATCTGACACAATTATGAAGTTATCTCGCGTCAAGAACGACTTGCTATTGCTTATTTATTAGACCGAGCTACGATATAATCCCCCCCCCCAAAAAAATTGTGATGTTGGACTATGCGCGCGAATTTGAATGTAGCGAGGCGGTGACGTCAGGATCTGACGTCAGAAGCGGTCAAATGAAACGAAACCGCAGCTGACCAAAAGCAAATTTACGACATCAAGAGAAGGAATAGCAAGTTGTCATTGGTCAAGAAGTCCAAAAGCGAAGGAAATAGCGGGCGGAATACTTTTCTCCGTTGCGGAATCCATTCTGCTAATTTTTTTCGTGAGAGGAAGAGACAAATTCTGCTAAATTTTTTCGTCAGAAGAAGAGATAAATTCTACTAAAATGTTTCGCGAGAGGAAGAGCTGTTAAAAGTTTATGGAAGAGTAATTACCAGTTTTTCGAGATGGGTGGAGACACACTGACTGCTTCCACAAAACTTGCAACAAAATCCGCCGCGGATTAAACGCTGCCAATCCGATTCAAAATTTTGAAAAATGGCTTTAGATTAAACTTTGTTGTTGGATAGTGTGATGGACGTTTAAAAGTATGGTGCAGGTCTCATGTTCGAATTTTTAGAAAATTGCAAAAATTTAAAATTTTACTCGCGTCTTCCTTCAACTACAATTATGAAGATAGAGATTTTTTCCTTTAATGAAATCTGTTTCTTAAAGAAAGATTTTGGAAATAAGGACACGTACAATTTTTACACGACAATTTGTGTTCTTTTCGCGTAATCTTGCGTGAAAGTCCGGGTGAGAAAGTGCGTGCTGTTTTAGCCCATTTGTTTCTTGTATGAAGTCCCTCATTCCGGTTTCAATCATCGATCACAGCGAATATAGTATCGTGGAGATCCGCCAGGCGCAGTCTACTATACACCGTTGTGACATTCAGCTCTCATAGTTATATTTGGAGCAGTCGAGAGTTAAGTGTATGTCTTTTGAGTAAACTCTTCCACGGGGCACGTAATCAGCCTAGCCCTGCCCCCTCTCAACAATGGTGATACAAATCATTACTTAGTGTCGCAGAATAATCCACCCGAAGGAGAAATGGAGGTTCGCACATCTGCAGTTGTCGACCAGCAACGCTTCCCTGGCAACCAGGTAACTGCCTCGAAAAACTCCAGCACGCAGACTCAACCTTCATTATCAGGCATGGACACTAACAAAATTGTGGTGTCCCTGTGATTGTGAACCTTCCGCAACACAAAGAAGAGAAGTGGAGACTGAACGCTAACCAAAACAGTGATCCAAATGCAACGTACACGTAGAGAAAAGATTCGATGAGCTAGTTAACCTCCATCAGCTAGTCAAACTTGACTCCAATTCTGAAGGTAAACGGTTTGAATTTTTGAACGTCATCACGGATGATCACTCGTCGCTACGAGGTAAATATGACACCAATTTTTGTGGCATATATATCAAATGATCGTGAATTCATCATATAAATCAAAACTAATGGCACTAAATATTTCATTACAGGTGTTAACTAGTGGTGCGTCAACAGCACATCCATTATTTTTTTCTAAATTTGCAATTTTCGAAAATTCAGAAAGTTCAAAGACCCTGAGATCTGCCTTATTCATTTAAGACTATCTTATTATATCCGTGGAAAAAATAAAAGAACAAATATTGGAGTAGTGTTTGAGAAAATGATTTTTATTTGCATTAACTTCAAACAAAAATAAAGAAAAAACTATTGTTTCAAGAAAAACAATTGTACAGAATCTTCTTTAATCTTATTTTTTAGAATAGATTTTTCTAAAACGAAAATCTCTCTATTTTTAATATTGTATTTTACAATGTTCACTTTTTGAAATTTTCGAAAGTACAGAGAGTTAATTGAAAATGGGACAAGATGTATAAACACTTATGGGACGCATGTATAAACACTTCTTTGATACATACAAGGAGACAATTAAAAACTAGTGGTGCTTCAGAATGGCACAGACTTTCCCGTATTAGTTAGAATTAGTAGTAAGTATGCAAAAGTACTTTTTTTCAAAACGTTCGGCTGTCCGTCTGTCCATCTGTGAACACTACTTGCGCCTAAACCATACGTAGGACCTTTTCCAAATTCAAGAAACCCGTGTCGATCTGGCTCAAGTGAAATCTTTGAGATTTTGGAAAAAAATCTTTAAAATTTGGTGTTACTTTACATGAAGCCCCACGGACATTTTCAAAATTTTCTCAAAAACTGCTCAAAATGTTTTCTTTACATATCTTATGAGAATAAAGTAAAATACACTTACAAAGGTGGCATAGGTCGGATTTTCACGGTTAACTCTGAATTTTCGAAAATTTCACAATTTCAACATTTTTCGGGCGTCTTCTTACAACTACAAAACTGAAGATAAAGATTTTTCCTTCAAATAAAATTTGTTCTACATTGTGAATGCGTTTATTAAGGTCAGGTAGATTTTTTGAAAATTTTAGAAGTTTTCGCGCAATATTGCGAGCAATATTTAACTATGCCACTGCAATGGACAAAAATTCCGTCGCTCGCTATAAGTATTTACGTCCCACATTTGAGCCGCACAGCTGTGTCTGATTTCTTCCTTCACTGTTTGGCAACATTGAACATATTTTTGGTGACATCAAACGGGTTTGGTAGTTACAAACTTTGAAGAACACTATATGGCATTTGGAAACCAATGAGCTATTTTTTCGTCTTAGTTCTGGTCAGTGGCGGCCGGTAAGGAATGCTTATTGGTGGTGCCAGTTAGTGATGTGACATCGATAACAAAACATCAATGTTCAAAATTATAACATTGATACTAATAAACATCGATCACAAACTATCGATATATTTAAACATCGACATCGAAATGTTTTAAAACAGGTTTAGTAATCACTAAATTAAAATTCGTGAGTAACAAAATTTAATTTTACAGAGACCATCTTTATTAAGCTATATTAAAGATTAAACTGAGAACAAACCAATAATAATAAGGCAAATAAAAGTACTCAGCCTGAAAGACTGAGCACTCACAGTAGTCCCATGAGGTCACAGCTTCCAGGGTTCGCTGAAGGGTACGGGAAGAAGAGGGAAAGCCTTACGCGTACTGCGTACGCCGCCTCTCCATGTGCGAAACACAAGGAAAGACGTACGAAATACCGGGGTATCAGGGTCATCCAGAGCGGATAGTCTGCGCGATGAAGATAGTGCAATTCGTGTTTTCTATGGAGGAGAAAGTGAACTTCTGTGCCAGTTCGAATCTGCCACCGTCTCGTCCATAAGAGACTCACAGAAACCTACACAGCGTTCTTTACACAGCGTTAAATGGGAATAGACGGTGCCAATTCGTATGTGGCTGAGATTTTCAGGAGGCCGATAGATGGCATCATGGCATGTGCGTTTGAAGAGAGTATTGATAGAGCATCAAAGGACTATGTGCTCGTTCAAATGAATTACTATAAAGAAGAACATTGAAGAAACTATATTTTATACTCATATTTGTGGTGGAAATTTTCTTTTTCTTCCTTTTTGCTGGTGGTGCTACGGCACACCTACAAGCCGCCACTGGGTCTGGTGCGACGGTGCACATAAGGTATACTATCGCACCCCCAGTCTGCTCCCGCGCGCCGCCCGGGCCCACGCCGCTGAAGGAGGCCCACTCATTAATGCATTCTGAGAAGCCACTCTTTCTTTTTTTCAGAATTCTTCTGAATTATAAATTTATAAAAGAATCAAAATTAATTTTAGGAACTAATTACGAAAGCAGTTTTGTAGTTGGCAACATATACATTGGTGTTATGTCGTCTCGCAATTTGGACAGCAGATGATCGATTCTTAAGGACATGAGAAAGAAAGATGGATTCTTTGCCAAACGAAATTGTAGAAGAAGCCGCGAAGGCAAAAGAATGTTTAATACCTGCTAAGTCGAGTGCATGGTACGAGAAAGAACACAAAAAAAAATTAAAATTGGGTGCAAACAAAGAATGTGAATGTTGTATGCGAGTTGCGGGTCAGTTGTTTCAATATATTAATATATATATATATATATATATATATATATATATATATATATATATATATATATATATATATATATATATGCCGGAGTTGGTAAGTTTTTCTTAATTTTTTGACATACTTAATCGTGTTTTACAGATACTACAATTTTTTAAAATTTTTATTATGTTGCAATCAGTATGTAAGGCATCAAGTTTATGGTGCAGTTACTGAAAATTAAAGACAATGATGAAAATTAAAGGAGGTATTGACATTTCTGTTTATAATAAAGTTCATTTATAGTACCCGAAAGAAGCTAATATGAGGCATCTGATCTGATATGAAGCAGATAATCTATGGTATTTTCCTAAGCTGATGTGAACAAATTTTTAGAAGAGGCAGTTGATGAGAAGTATCTCTTGATAAAGGTATGCAAATAATATTTATTTGAAATGTTTATTACCTGTTGGCACACACCTTTTTCTCACTTTTGCAGGTTGTTGCGATATTCGGTATAATTGGTGTTTGTAGACGGGGGAATTTTATAATATGTGGGGTGATTTCTCTAAAGAAGGTTTTGTAGTAGTTGTAAAAATTAAAAAAAAACTAAAATGAACAAACAGAATATTTGGCATTATTCCCCATGATAGATTCTCTTCAATAGATTGTACATTACCCTAAGACCCCTTTCAAGACAAACATAATAAACTTTTCTTGTTTTATAACAAAGGTAAATTCAGATGTAACCTGGTTGGGAGCGCCCTCGGTGGCCCGTTGGTTAGCGTGCTCTCTTTTCACGGCGCTACCCTGGGTTCGATTCCCGGGCGGGCCAAAATATTAACTGTGCGCTTTCCTTCCAAATGTCCCTACATCTATTGCTGCGGGCGATGAGAATGCCCCCTAAGGTTAAGAAGACAGTATATTCGGTGGAGGGATGCCCCTTACCCCATGGCCGAGAGGCTGGGTCACCGCGGGTCGGCCATCGGGGCCGGAACAGGACAGGGACACCGTTGGGATTAACATGTTTGAAAAAATTCCTAAACTGATTGCCGAATTCCTTCAAGTTCCAAATCACGAAAAATATATTGGGCATTAATTCAGGAGACAATCGGCAACGATGTTAGCCGACAATGGTAATGATATTACAACTCTTAAGCGTCGTGGAGGATGGCGATCCTTAAATATTGCAGAAGCATAGTAATCCATTCAGAATAAGATTAAGATAGCCAGAAGAATTGTGTCAAATGACGCAAATAACGTAGCAGGCACATCAGTTAAAACATTTAATGTACCTAGTTCTGTTCTTTTATCTCTCAAAACATTCACAAACTACTCCGTCTAGGACTTTTCTAACCGGCAGCCGATGTCCCTTTTCATCCCAATGGAACGCATGTTCGATCATACACTAGACACCAATATACTTACGGGCTTCTCAGATCTGAGGTCAGCATATCGCGGGGCCCTCCGCGACATGAGAAGCGAGGGTCAAACAGTCATGCCCAAGGCGGGACTCTAACCCACGACCCTTCGGACCGAAGCGCTGAGTCGGTTCACGCTCTTAGTCACCTCGGCCAACCAGGTGGGCTCAATTAATATTAACAAGCAATAATAATAATATTATAAATACGTATTTAACTGATTTATTTGTATCTAAGAGTAAATAAAAGTTGTTTGGGTACTTTGGTTGATTGTTACTCTGTGAACTATCCATACAATTTCACAAAAAGTTTTCAGTTTCAAAGGTGAGTTGTGACGCAACTATGACGTGTGTGACAAAGCATTTATACGTGTCGTAAAATGCTAAAACGTCATCATTTATGCCAATAACTGCCCTTTTATGATCGATTTCTTGCAACAGAAAAGGACATACAATGCTGGTATACAAAAAAAAATAATTTTTGGTCATCTTCCTTTCCCCGCTTTGTCCCATTTGTCCCCATTTTATCCCTCTTTCTCCTTTTGGTCCTTTCGCATACTGTGATTGTTATTTTAAAACGGTATCAAAACCCTGTACAAAAACCCTTGCTACAGAACATCGAGAACAATTCTTAACTCACGAAAGAGTTTATTGATTATTTTGAATACCTAGAATAACTAATAATAAGAAACAATGTATACAACACTTCCTCTGCTAGTATTTAAAGACTAACTTTGAGGACTTGTTACATAAATAACTATTACTTTGAGGATCCTCTTTACCTCTGTAAATTCTGTTGACACATGAATGAGTCATGTACTATATTCATAAACAGTACTTTGCACTGAAATGATTTTCTAAGAGTTTATCCCTACTATTCCTAACATTCAATTACATCCTAATATTTACACAATCTAAAACATCAAAAATCCCTTTTAACAAAAAGACTATTAACAATATCATTCTACTGGTGGAATGGAATATGCAATTGACAGTAACGTGTCTACCTATACTGCTGGTCCTGAGTAAACCTTCATTCACGGAACAAACAATACATTTACTGTAATACTGTACGATTTCGGCTCCGGAGTTGAAATCCCCGACAAGCCGCTTGGTAAGCCGCTTCCCCAGACCGCCCAGCCCTGCGCTGTGCCGAGCGGTCGTAGCGCCGCCGAAGTCTGCGTCTCTGCGCACCAGCACGACGCGCGGTGGCCGCTCTGCGCCGCGTGGGGAATCGCCGGAATCCCCACGCGCAGATAATGCAAATCCCTCGGGGGATCGCTCCTTATGCTGTCCTTCGCGCGATCAGACGGACTCGCCTGTATTCCCCACACCACAATGGCCGCGTGTCCAGAAAATTCACTCATTTCCACTATATTGTTAACAGCGGTCTATAATTAATAGTACGATTAATGGCTATTAAACTTATTTCGAATTCTGACAGGCGCTTTCTTTTCAACACAGTTCTGGCCAACCCTATCCTGTTCATTCCATCTCGTACAACACGTTACATTCAGTCCTAATGAAAAAGACCAAACAACATGCGAAATTTGATGAATTCATCACTGTGTAGATGTCACACGCATTGTTAAAAACCAATGTATTTCTTAATTCTTCCTTCAATTATTCTCCAACGCCCTTTTCAAAATAATTCGGAATGGCCAAAACATGACCCCACAATTATGTAATAAATTCATACTCAGTTCAGGGATCTTCGTAGACAGTAATTTTCTCACTAGTACATGAATATTCTACATTCATTTTTGTAAAATGTCTACAAACGTTGAGATTTTACGATATCTTTTCAAGATCAGTAGCCACATGGATCCGCACTTCGCCTATAAAAACCTAGTGGTGCTGCAGAATGGCACAGACTTTCTCTTACTACTAAGATTTGTAATTTCTATGTCTGGTCGGTCTAGCTTTTCTGTGTTGCCTCATACTCTTGCCTGATGTCATCTACCGCCACCCAAACTACATTTTGTTTTACATTGTATCCAATTTCCGCTACCCTAAAGGTAGAACCGATATATTACTTTAAGAATATTAAAAAAGAGTATAACCTCTTCCTATATGACAATTTCCAATGAAAAATTTGGAGCAGTTTCTAAGAAAAAGTCGTTTAAGCGTTACTGTAAATGCGAAATTTGAGGCTCTTTTTCACAGAAAATTTTTGAGTTTTCTAAAAACTTCATTTGAATTCATATGAAGAACTTCCACTCAAAAATGCAATAATGTATACAAATTGCGGGAAATGTAAATACTCCCATACTAAAGGCGTGGAAGATATTTAAAAAAATACTTTTTTTTAATTTTTGAAAAAAAAGAGTACCCCAAAATTAACTTTAAGTCATATTAAACAATGAAATTAGCTCTATCTGTAGGAGAAGTTTGAAAGAAAATTGGAGCGACTGAAATGGACTCGATTCCACGGGGAGTTCCTAATCTGCGCTTGCGGAGGATATGTGAAGACACATGGAGCTCCTCCTCCACCTCCACAGCCCGTACTGCCTCCAAAGTGGAGAAATAAATGGGAGGGACCGAAAGGGGTCCCCGGGGAGGTGATACTCGCCTACGCACGGGCACGCGAAGCGGAACTGTGGAGCTACTGGGAGGACTGCGGCGCGTTCAGTGTTGGAAAGGGTGCGTGCATTCGACGCGCACTCCCCAGCCCCACAAAGAAGCAGTGCCAACCCATCCACAACGCCGCTGGTCCCCACGACCTGCGACAGAACTAGCGGCAACACAGCAGAGGAGAGTTGGACGCTCCTCTCCTCCACAGCAAAGCCCGAGCCGCCGGGACCCGCAGACCCAGATGTCAGCGACCCAGCACCTCCTCACAAACGAGCAGCGGGACACAGCACAGGGAGAAGTTGCAGGCCTCGGCCTCACCCCAGGCGGAAACGCCTCCGGAGGGCCGCAGAGTCTCCGCGGCGAGCGCGGCGACCTCCCTCACGCCCAAGAAGAAGCGTCGGCACCCCGCACGCGGCGCTGAGCGTGGCTGCCCACGGCGCTCTGCAGGAGCCCCGGCGGCGGGTCACGCCCCCACTGCCCAGTCCCCTCCTTCCCAAACCCGAGACGGCGAGGGCACAGATGGCGGCTGGCAAACCCGCGGCAGGCCCCGCACGCTAATTCCCGACGGAGGCGTCCGCGCACGCCCCGCTCCAACCACGGCAGCCCAAGCGGCAGCCGCCTCACGATCGCCGAAAAAGCCATATCACATCCGGCTCAATATTTCCTCCAATGCTGTACTCGCCCACGGTCGTGCACTGGGCGATGCAACAGGGAAAATGTCACAATTGGTTAAGTCAAAAACCAGGGGAAGTATATTGTTTACGCCCTACATACCACCAACACGGTGGCGTATTTAGAGGCGGAGAAGTATGCCAAATTACATGACATATTCTTATTCTCGCACCCGCCACCACGTGAAGGTCATGAAAATATCGCCCGAGTGGATGTCAGGCAACACTGGCGCGTAACGGAAGCTGCGGTCGCCGGACCCGCAGGTGAAGGGGAATCCCCTCTCGATGAATGGCAGCAGGAAACTACTCACGGGGACATTCATGGTTACTCTATGTGACACACCTACCTCGCGTAAAATCTAATCGATCCGTAGTTGGACAACTTTGACGTGAACGTAGAGCGCGAGAAGAGGGCACAACACCTCTTTTGCGCCCGCTGCTCCACATGGGGTCATCACTCGGCCAATTGCGACTAAGACTACCGCTGCAAGCTCTGCAAGAGAAATTGTCACCCTACAGAGCAGAACAACCCTGAGTTTGTTGGCACGGCACACTGCCCCAAAAGCAGAAACTTCAACCTCCCGCCTGAATGCTGCAACTGCGGCGGACGCCACCTAGCCTCGTACTCCGGCTGCAGTTCTCCCTTGTACTCCCTCCCTCGTACTCCCCTGTCGTCCCTCAGGCGATGCCGGGGGAACGCCGGGCGGCAAAACCATGGCACATATGTGCGGAACCGGGGCGCTGTAGTCCGTCCGTCGCAGGTAACAGGACAGCCTGGCCAGCGGTGGCACAAATCCCAGCAGAGGCAGACGCCGCTCAGGCCCCCGACTCATGGAGCACATCTGGTGCGGTGGAGACGCGGACTAGTGCTCCGCTTGCGACCGCCCCTGCAGCATTCTCCAAAAGCCAGTTTCTGGCAAAGCTCACACAACTTGCATCACTCCTCCCGGAATATGGCACAAACCAATAGGAGACGCCCAGAATATACCTGCGTGCAACCGCTGCGTGCACGCACTTGGAATGCGCGTATCCCACTGCATAAACCCCAGAAAATTGGGTCATACGAACTCGACGTCTTGGCGATACAAGAGGCGTGGTTCTATGCCCGGAGCGACTTCCGAATTCAAGGATTCGCAACATACCGGAGCGATCGCGAAGGCAGATTGGGAGGTATTGAACATTCGCCGCGACATCCTTCAGCTCAAAGCAAACCTCCCGACTCAAATGCTGACGTCTCTCGAAGCGGTTGGAGCGCACATCTGGGAGGGAAACATCCGTCCCCTTGTGTTGTCTACTGCCCAGATCAAACTCTTAACGTCTCGGAAAACGAAGCTCTCCTCGCGCCCTACTCCAAGACGATTACTTGATAATTTCTGTTCAAGGAACCAGACGTGGTGGTTCTTAGGCTCCAACAGGAACGGCACCAATCTAGCCACTCTAGCAACGACGAGACGGGCCGTAAAAGACAAATGCGCACCGAAACGACTCACAGCGCCGAACCAGGTATTTTCGATTTTGCGCTCGCAAAGGGAGTTAATGGTGATGTACCGTCGTCGCTTCCCGAACTGGATTCCGATTACAATCCGGTAATGTGTAGTGGCATCTCTTGTCGCAGCACGCCAACAAAGAGGGTAAACAACGCGCGACACTGACTGGGTCGCTTATCGAGCTCAAATGAGCGATTTGCAGAGACCGCTAGTGCCCAACATGGATATAGAATCTGCGGCGAACTTGTTCACTGACACGGTTATGTCCGTATACAAAAAGGTCACGAAAGTGAAGCCGGATTCTCGTCGCAAAGGTGGACACTGCAAGCGCTCCGCAGAGCAGTAAAGCTTCCTCGCCGATTTGGCGACCCCGCAGACGGGGAGCGGGCTAGAGCGATGAGCCGAGAATACCGTGCGTCTCAGAGACGAGAGAAACGCTCGGTGGAAAATACAATAGAAGTGTGCAATCTCCACGATAATCGCCTATGGGGTGTATCCAAAGCGCTGGGACGGCAACCAGGAGTAAACCACCAAGTACAGACCAACGCGGACGCCCCAAGGCTCCTCCGTCTCCGGAATATAGAGGGCTCCTGATGATCGCGGACGACTTTGCCTATTACGCGAAATGGGCGAACAGCAGGCAAGCAGTGAGATGTCTGAACGAATGCCTCGCCGCCTTTCCCACCTGGCTCCGCCAGAAACGCCTCACCCTAAACCTGCCAAAATGCGGGGCCGCCAGCTTCACCCGTCAGAGGGCAGGCCCCAAGGAAAAGGTGTCGATAATCTCCCCTGCTCCCCTAAGTACCTTGGCTTGACTCTTGATCGTGGCCTGTATTGGCACAAGCGCGCCAAGGACCTTCGCCACAAAATACTTTCAAGGACCTCCCTCTTAGTCCCCGGACCCGCTTCTCCCGCAGAAGCGACTCCTCTTCGCCGCCTGCATACGCTGCATGTCGACCTCGCGCCCCATTTGGGAGGCTGAGAACCGAGCGGCACGCGCCGCCTCGCGGCCGCCTCTTCCTCCCCTCCTCCCAATCGCCCCCGTAGAAGCACTGTGACCTCTGAGGGGCGAAAGCCGTCAGCTGCCAGAGGAGATCCGCCGGTGGCCACGCACGGCGCCTGCGCGAAACCGGCCGGCCGGTGGTCTGTGGGGTCCGCAGGGCCCTTTCCCCAGGAGGCCCCCGCAAGTGGCCTCCGCGTTCCGGGCGCTGCGAGCAGCGGCGAGAGGCCGGCCGCACGGCGAGTGAGGCACCGGTGCACGGAGGCGAAGCGCTTTGGGCAAAGTCGGCGCCGTGACATGGTGTATATAGGGTCGTGTGAAAGTGCGTGTATCAGCTATGTAAGTAAGTGTAACAAAATCATGAAGACTGTAGAAAGGAAACTTGAAAAGGAAATACAATAAGCATGCAAATGAATCTTAGGTTGCCGGCCAAAGAGATGGCTTCTTCCATAGGTTATGTTAGGCGAGAAATTAATTATTAAGCACTGCCCCCTTCTTTGCCGCAAAAACCGAAGAGCTGCGGCGCATGTAACCCCTACTTGTTATTAAACGACCGCCCCACCATGGCTACTGGCGGGGGGAAAGTAAAAAAAAAAGACCAGTTAGTTTGCAATTGCTTCCGTGCGATGGCAACACAGTGGAGCATTAAACGCATTTAGCATAATTCGGTGGTACATATGTAAGTTACAGCATTATTAAGTGTCTGGGGTCGAAATTAGCCAAATTTGACCTTGCAAACGTTTATCTCTACACTGTATTTCAAGATAGTTAATCAAGGGATCAGTTTATATTTATCCATTCAGAAACCATCCAAAAATGTTTACTGTTACTGTTTTCGAAGATTGTATTCCAGGGCGAGAATGAGCGAAATTATTTTTAGGCACATTTATCGATAAAAAATGGAATAATAAAAATTGTATTTCAGCTATTGAAGTCTTCGTCTTTGTAGTATATTTACATTCATGTCTGTGCAAGAAAATGTAGGAACACATCGCCTAGTGCAGATCTATGTGGTTTTATGTACGAAACCATCCCGCGTGTTCAAGTAGCCCACACAGCAGGTAACTTGAACCAAATCTTCAAAAAAGTTATTTGCGATTCATGTTAAATATATCTTATGAAACTTCTCTTTTATTGGCACTTCACAATAAATCTATAGATCTATAGAAAAAAATTATAACTTTTTTTTTAGTTTTTCAAGGATTAGTAAAGGAAAATGTACGAAAGTAATTTGTAAACACTATTGCATTTGAGATTGGCAGTGCTTTAAATGAATTTCAATAGTTTCTCGAAAACTCAAAAAAATTCTGTGAAAAAAGAGCTTAAATTTCGCATTTACAGTAACACTTACGCGCCATTTTATTAAAATGACCTCCAAATTGTTTAATGAAAATTGCCCTTTAGGACGAGGTTTTACTCCCATTTAAAGGTCTTAAAGTAATATTTGTTCTACTATTAAGAAACTGAAAAAATGAGAAAATGTCAAAAAATGTACTTCGGGAGACGATAGTTGTCAGCTGCCAAGAGTATGTGGAAAGTCCAACTAGCTAGCCCAGACAAAGAAAATACCTAACTAATACGACAAAGTCTGTGGCATTCTGTACCATCACTAGAACCTTCTATCACCCGAAATGACACGGCTGTCTGTTGGAGAAGTTAATCGACGTCTTTTCGGTTACGTTCATTCTCGTACCGCCAGCAACAGCTGAAAAGTTATTGTTTGTTGTATTGGGCTGATTGGACGGATAGGTGTAGGGAAGTGGGATAGCAAGTTTAAATACCCTGTAGGGACGTCGTTGACCGGCAGGTGTCTGAGAAAAGATAACATCTTTTTTTCAGACAATTTGAGAGATCGTTGACCAGATATATGGGCAGGTGGCAGATCATTGTTTACAATGGTAAGTCAAGCCGTCGAGCAACTATCAACCTTACGCTCAACTACTTCAGGGAGCCTTAAAGGTTACGTTTATTAGAGATGACACTAAGGGAGTAGCCACCATATTTCTGTAAACAAAGTGATCTGTAACAAATTATTGTAACCGGATCTTGTAGGCCTAAATAGATGTAAACAAATGTGTTGGTTCTATCAATTGATTTAATAACGAAAATACTTCCGGACATCAGAACCAAGAAAGTCTGCAACCAAATTTTTTACATCGCTTAACTTTTCCAATATTTCACGAATTTCACGAAGGGAAAATAAATATATAAAGTTGTTTTGGATTCTGAGTATGCTTGCAGTTATACAAAATACAGAAAAAAAATTCAGGAGTGTCTGGTCTCCCCGATTCTCTTCGTCGTTACTTCGGTGTGGGACAAAGAGAGTGAGGTGATAAATAAGAACGTAGAGAAGTATATATATATATATATATATATATATATATATATATATATATATTGTGCCGAAACGGGATTATACACCCCGTCACAGCACAGTTTCGTCGGCGTTTACGCTCGCAGACGGCGAGAAGAGCAGTCGGAATACCTGTGTAGCAAAACGCGCAGCCTGGTATCCGTTGCTTGAACTAGCAGCCACGAACTTTGGAGTCACGTTTTTCCTGAAGGGAGTGAAGTAGGAGAAATTCCCCCCCCTTCTCAGTAGCTGCTCAGAACTTCCCCAGCGCAGCGCTAATAAATAGGCTGACGCGCATACGAAAGCTCTCTTTTGTCGCCGACATCTCGCCTGGAAGCAACATCTCTTCTGCTAGTACGCGTCAGGTCTGCAGCTCTTCACGTAAGGCACCGCTTGGCAAGTGTGAAGATTTTGTTAGAGAATTAGATTAGCTAAAAATTGCCGCAACGACTCTGTAGAATAGGAGTGTACGGCGTTACAAAACGTCTAGCTAGTCATCCGCGCAATAGTCAGGAGTTAGAGAAATATTCTGCTATTAAATAACGCGGAAAGTAAAAGTGTGCCCGTTTCTCAGAAAGCTCTGAAAGTTCTTAATTATTAGAATAAAGGTAGGAACGAGCGACGTACTTGCACTCGCAGTTAGGAAGTGCAAGGGACATTTCTGTAAATTGGGCGTAATTGGAGGCGATAGCAGCCGTGGGAGGAGAATAAATTGGTTAGTGAAGACGCAAGAGTACGCGAATCAGCCGAGAAAACGACGATTGAGCAGAAGGACGGCGAGAGCAACGCAGTACATCGAACTCGAGCATCGTGGTGCGGGGCGCAACACGCTGTTCAAGGTTGAAAGGCGGACAATATCGAGGTAACCCGTAAAGCTGAATTAGGTCAAGTTCACGACGGCAGGGAAATAGAACAGTTTCAAACGTGGTAAAATTTGAGGACACGGATATTCATAATTTGTAGCTTGGAGTGGGAGATTTAATGCATAAAGTGCTTGCCTTTAACCGTTCTAGAGTAGCAGTTATTATTCTGCTACCAGCATTTGTAATTTAAGGAGTAATTAAGAGTAGTGCGCTTGCCCACAAGTCAATTATTGAATGTAAAATTTTAAAAGGCAAGAAACTGTAAATTAGAATTAGTATCACAAACAATTGTAATTAGAGTAAGTTCAATTTAGACGTGGTAAATTTTCAAAGGGAATCCCAGTACTGGTTTAAAGTAATTAATTCAGAAAGTGAGTTATAAACGAAACTAAGTGTTTCATGTGTTGAATAAGCTGTAGAAAGTTGCTTAGTTGTGTTTACTCAAACATTTGGAAGTGTAAATTCTATGTGTGATTAGGTTTAAAGTAATTAGTCCAGAAAATCAGTTCCAAACGAAATCAAATATTCACGTGCTGAATAGGCTGTAAAAAAGTTGCTTGTTTGTGTTCATTCAATCATTCTTTTGGAAGTGTAATTATATGTGTGATTTGTTTACCATTATCATCAGTTCATACCACCAAATTTTAAGAGAATTATATGCTCGTTTGTGTTATTTGTGTGACTTTTATTGTGTCGAGGGTTCAGACCTTTCTCGTACCCCAAAGATCCTGCTTCCTGAGATTCTAAGCTCGCTTCACGAGCATAATATCTTATCGACGTGCTTAAAGCACCTGGAGTGTACAGATAGGTACTGGGTGGCTACGATAGTATACGTTCGGTTAGATATTTTGGCGCCCATAACGTGGGGCAGCGATCGATTGAAATCGTCGAATGGTGCAAGTGAGGGCCGGTTAGATATTTTGGTGCCCATTACATGCGGCAGCGATCGATTGAAATCAAGCAAGCAAAGGTGAACCCTAGACACAATAAACGAGCATTTTGTGGTATTTATTTGGCTGTGTACTGTATTCTTTTTCAGCAAGTGTTTTTTCTGTGTACAGTGAAGTGTTATATAGTGTATTGTGTTGTGATTTTGGAAGGGAAGTGCATTTTGTATTGTTAGAAAGGTAAAAGGCAACGCAAAGCACTAGAATGGCTGGCAGTCAGGAATATAGGGAACCAAGACAAATTAGGAGCGACGAGGACAGTGAGGGCGACGCGGGGGACGAGGTACTTCGTAGGATGCAAAATTTAGGGTTACACGAGGCAGATGAAGTACGTGAGCCGACCGCGGATCGCACCGAATCAGCCGAAACTACGCCAGAGCAACCGTCGCAACGCACGGAAGAACAGACGATGCAAACATTAATGCAGGCGTTATTAGGGAATTTTGCGCGACAGATCGGAATACAAGTAGAAAATCTAAGGCGAGATTTATCCGGAGACATCAAAGAACAGTCACGAAAGTTAGAGGATCAGGGACGAAAATCGGAGGAACAAGGGCGAAAATTATCCGAAGAAACTAAAGAAATAGTGCAAAAATTAGCGGCGGAAACTAAAGAACAGTCTGAAAAATTAGCGGCGGAAACTAGAGAACAGTCTGAAAAATTAGCAGCCGAAATTAAAGAACAATCACGAAAAACAGAAGAGCAGGGGGAAAAATTAGCGGCAGAAATCAAAGAACAATCGCGGAAATCAGAGGAGCAAGTACAGAAATTAGCCGAGAAAATTGACGACCAGACCACGGTTTTCAATGAAAAATTCGAGCAGTTTCAACAATCCATAATGTCGGAAGTAGTTGGTAAATGCGACGAGCTTCGAGGAGAAATCGCTGTGCAGGTAGCGACGTGTACTCAGTTAATCGAGGAAAAGCACGCGGAAGTCGGAGCGAGAATTGATTCGATGTCTACGGAAATCGAAAAGAAAGATGAAAAGAATAGGGCACGTTTCGGGCAAATACAAGAGGAAGTCCAAGAGGTTCGCGGCAAGATTACCGAAAGCAGTGCAGATACGAAGCGACAATTTGAAGAACAAGAACGTAAGATTCAGGAATTGCGAGAAATAGCGGAAAGTAAAGTAGATGGAGGGGGAGCATGCCGTGGAAGCAATATTAACATACCAACATCGCTTAGATTCTCAGGTCATCCAAGCGAGAATCCGAACGCGTTTGTTAAAGCGCTACAGAGCTTTTTCGTGCTTTCAAATGTCCGCGAAGCACACAAAACTTTGTTATTGCATCAAGCATTAGAAGGCAATGCAAAGGCATGGCTAGAAACGTTATGCCCAATGCCAAATTCATTTGACGAATTTGTAGCTCGATTCCTAGACCGTTACTGGGGAAAGGAACAGCAAATGAATTTTAAAATTTCGTTAATGAGTGGGTATTACCGTAATGCTAGCGGAACCATGCGAGACTACGCGGCACGAAAAATAGCAGCTTTAAAAATGTGCTCTCCTCCAGTGCCGGACGAAGAAATAATTTGCATTCTCACGAGACATTTCCCGTTAAGCATCCAGAATCTATTGCGAAGCGTTGATATAAAAGACGTGGATAAATTTCAAGTTTTATTAGGCAACTATGATTTGACGTTTGCAAACATGAACCAGACACCAAAGACGACCAAATCCAATATCAACGCGATGCAAGTTGTCCAAGACACAATAGTTTCGTCGTCGAAGAAAGGAGGAGGCAAGAATAAAGGTGATTCTCGACAACATGGGCAGGACGCGAGGTCGCGGAACGGAGAAACGGCGAACGGAGAGCTGCGCGGTCAAGGTCACGGTGGCGAACAACCGAGTACGAGCAGGAATGCGCATAGCTTTCAGCGCGCAAGGTCGCGGAGTCCGCGAGTCGAAAACGGTACTAGAAATCAAACGGGACCGGGAAACTCGCCAAGTTCGAGTTGAAGAGGGGTCCCAAATCGAACAAAATTTACGCCAAACACGCGATCCCTATAACTGCGAACCGAATAACAAATAATGGAGAAAATTTATGGGAGAACTGGAAGCCAAGAAAAGGGGAGAAATGTCCCGTAATAGAAATTAATTGCGCTGGTGTGCATAGCAAGGCATTGGTAGACACCGGATCAATCAAATCTGTGATATCGGAGGAATTATATGAAGAATTAATAAGCAAGAAAATAAACGTCTTGGAATTACCAACCAATAATACTCGTATGGTAGATGCATGGGGGCGGAAATCTTGTCCAGTAAGAAAACAAGTAATGGTAGAAGTAACAATTAGAGGAAGAAAGTTTGATATAATTTGTTTGGTGGTGAAGAAATTAATTTACCCATTGATTATCGGAATGGATTTCTTGGCGGAACATGGCGTTATTATCGACATCGGAGAAAAGCAAGTTTTGATCAACGGTGAAAATATTTGGGAGGAAGATGAAAATGAAGAGGCGCGAAATACACATGTAGATGAGGAAGACGAATCGAAAGAATTCGCTGAAATCGAAATGTGTCGCGTAGAAATGGAGGAAGATGAAAATAAAATGGCGCAAAACGCACAGGAAGACGAGAGAGTCGAATCAGAAGAATTCGCAGAAGTCGAAATGTGTAGCGTGCAAATGGAGGAGAATGAAATAAGGAAGAAAGTAATGGAGCAAGAAAAATTGAGGGTTGATCAAAAACATGCGTCGTACGAAATGTTGATAAGCGTCAAAGATGTCGTCAAAAGTCACAACGAACCGATAAAGGGGTATGAGCTTCAGATCAAGTTAACGGACTTGCGACCATTTAAAACGAAGGATTATCCCATCCCCATAGCCTACCATGACGAAGTGAGAGAAGTAATGAACGAGATGATCCGAGAAGGAATAATTTGGAAAGCGATTACGGTGCACATCAACCCAATTCTTGTAGGAGAAGTAATAAAAGCGGTAGAAGAAGTAGGGAAAGCGGTAGAAGCAAGGAAAACGGTAAAAGAAGCAAGGAAAACGGCAGAAGAAGGAAGAAGAGTGGAAGTAGTAACGAAAGAGGAAGAAGTAGGGAAAGCAGCAGAAGTAAGGGAAGGCAGAAGCAGCTTAAGATTTTGTTTCGACGCCGAAAAAAATCTTAAGAAGAAAAGGAGGGGGCAATGTGCCGAAACGGGATTATACACCCCGTCACAGCACAGTTTCGTCGGCGTTTACGCTCGCAGACGGCGAGAAGAGCAGTCGGAATACCTGTGTAGCAAAACGCGCAGCCTGGTATCCGTTGCTTGAACTAGCAGCCACGAACTTTGGAGTCACGTTTTTCCTGAAGGGAGTGAAGTAGGAGAAATTCCCCCCCCTTCTCAGTAGCTGCTCAGAACTTCCCCAGCGCAGCGCTAATAAATAGGCTGACGCGCATACGAAAGCTCTCTTTTGTCGCCGACATCTCGCCTGGAAGCAACATCTCTTCTGCTAGTACGCGTCAGGTCTGCAGCTCTTCACGTAAGGCACCGCTTGGCAAGTGTGAAGATTTTGTTAGAGAATTAGATTAGCTAAAAATTGCCGCAACGACTCTGTAGAATAGGAGTGTACGGCGTTACAAAACGTCTAGCTAGTCATCCGCGCAATAGTCAGGAGTTAGAGAAATATTCTGCTATTAAATAACGCGGAAAGTAAAAGTGTGCCCGTTTCTCAGAAAGCTCTGAAAGTTCTTAATTATTAGAATAAAGGTAGGAACGAGCGACGTACTTGCACTCGCAGTTAGGAAGTGCAAGGGACATTTCTGTAAATTGGGCGTAATTGGAGGCGATAGCAGCCGTGGGAGGAGAATAAATTGGTTAGTGAAGACGCAAGAGTACGCGAATCAGCCGAGAAAACGACGATTGAGCAGAAGGACGGCGAGAGCAACGCAGTACATCGAACTCGAGCATCGTGGTGCGGGGCGCAACACGCTGTTCAAGGTTGAAAGGCGGACAATATCGAGGTAACCCGTAAAGCTGAATTAGGTCAAGTTCACGACGGCAGGGAAATAGAACAGTTTCAAACGTGGTAAAATTTGAGGACACGGATATTCATAATTTGTAGCTTGGAGTGGGAGATTTAATGCATAAAGTGCTTGCCTTTAACCGTTCTAGAGTAGCAGTTATTATTCTGCTACCAGCATTTGTAATTTAAGGAGTAATTAAGAGTAGTGCGCTTGCCCACAAGTCAATTATTGAATGTAAAATTTTAAAAGGCAAGAAACTGTAAATTAGAATTAGTATCACAAACAATTGTAATTAGAGTAAGTTCAATTTAGACGTGGTAAATTTTCAAAGGGAATCCCAGTACTGGTTTAAAGTAATTAATTCAGAAAGTGAGTTATAAACGAAACTAAGTGTTTCATGTGTTGAATAAGCTGTAGAAAGTTGCTTAGTTGTGTTTACTCAAACATTTGGAAGTGTAAATTCTATGTGTGATTAGGTTTAAAGTAATTAGTCCAGAAAATCAGTTCCAAACGAAATCAAATATTCACGTGCTGAATAGGCTGTAAAAAAGTTGCTTGTTTGTGTTCATTCAATCATTCTTTTGGAAGTGTAATTATATGTGTGATTTGTTTACCATTATCATCAGTTCATACCACCAAATTTTAAGAGAATTATATGCTCGTTTGTGTTATTTGTGTGACTTTTATTGTGTCGAGGGTTCAGACCTTTCTCGTACCCCAAAGATCCTGCTTCCTGAGATTCTAAGCTCGCTTCACGAGCATAATATCTTATCGACGTGCTTAAAGCACCTGGAGTGTACAGATAGGTACTGGGTGGCTACGATAGTATTCGTTCGGTTAGATATTATATATATATATATATATATATATATATATATATATATATATATATATATATATATATATTCCATAATATTTGAAAGTTTGTGGTATTTTTGCGTTGTGATCATTCGTATAATTGGTTTCTGCAATTTTATGAAATATAAAATAAATTTTTGTTTAAACCTAGCAAAGAAGTAAACTAGTGGTGTTACAACAGCACACACATTCTCGCATTATTTCTAAATTTTTATTTTTCGACAATTCATAGAGCTCAACATAAATGAGACTCCCAAAATTCTTTTAAGTATCCCTTCTATCCGTTGAAAAAATTGGAAGACCACATTTGGACCACTTTTGAGATTTCTTTTATAAATTGCATTAATTTCAAGCGTAAATTACACGAAAACTACTCGTTTCTGCAAAATAATGTACATAACTTTTCTGAAAGAATTGATTTTTACATCAGACTTAGTCTAAAGCAAAAATCTCTATCTTCAATTATATAGTTTTTAACAGTTGACTTTTTGCAATTTTCGTAGAAAATGGAACTGGTACCATAATTTTCCCGTCCATTAATACATACCACGAGAAAATGTAAATAAAACATTTGGAGCGTTTTTGAGGAAAAACAATTGCTAAAAAATTTAAAATTGTTTACAGTAAATTTCGCGCAATATTTCACGGACAAATTGATCATGACCTTATTTCAAGGTGCCTGTCAAGAAAATATTTAATTATGGAAAAATCTCTATCTTGAATATTGGGTTTGTAAGAAGACGTCGAAATAAATTGCACTTCTGCACTTTTGAAAATTCAGGAGTTTCAACGAACTTGAGACTACGCAATTCTCCAAAGTGCCCTTCACGCTCTCCGAGGACAAACTTTAATAAAAAAATTGGTGCCATGTTTGGAAAAAATTTGAAAATGTTTTCAAGTCTTGATATAAACCGTGACCCGTTTGTTAGGGTACTGCTCAGACAGATATTGTGATGGAAATACATCATTCTCACCACATATCTCCTTGCCTTCCAGGCGCAGATAATATATAAAAACAAGGCCCAAGCTTGAGAACTAGATTAGGAGACAAATATCGAAATAACCCCTAACATACCTCATACATGCATAATAATACATACATAAGAGAAATAAAATTAATACAAAATGTTTTATTTTTACTATTGTAAATGGAGTAGTTGTCGCAAACGTTACGTAACTATTTAGTGGGATTCAAGTGCATGTTACAAGTGCGTTTCAGGCAAAAGAGATGGTATTCAAAATACTCCAAATTTATTATAGGTAATTCTTGTACGGCCTTGGCTTTGATGAACAAGTATTTTTCAGGAAAAAACTATCTTCAATATTGTAGTTGTAGAAAGAGGCCGACAAAAATTTCTACTTTTGAAATTTTTGCAAATTCTGTGATTTGAACGAAATTGAGTCCTGCCTCATTCTTTTAAGTATTTTTTACACCATCCAAGAATAATGTTCAGTAAAAAAAGAAGCTTCATATAAATTGCTTCCACAAATCAAAATATCCATTTCAAATTCGCAAGACCGCAAGTTCGTTTAGGTCGATGAGAAACATCAATTTTGGAAAAATCATATGAATGGCTTAGGCGATAGCGTTGACCATAGATGGTCGGGCAAACGTTTTGCTGTCACTCAATTTTGGGTATTAAGGACCCACAAAATGTGGATTCGGACTACAAATCGTGTTAAAGGAAGTACTTTGCTACATATACAAATAAGATTTATTCACCTTTTCCCTAGCAGGGCTCTACAATACGATTTTTCCTTCGCTGATCGCCTTCAATTGCTGATTTTTGTCGAATTACAATGATTTTTCTTCGCTTCTTATGTAGTAAGACGAGAAAACAAAAAGAAAAGAATGCGTTATGTACTATGCAATATTTTCATATAATATTTGTACAAACAATACGTTCTGCAATATTCCTAATTATCATTAAAATAGAACAGTAAAACTAAAGAGGAAATGTTAAGTAAGAAACAAAAATTACGTATCAGACAAATTCATAGCTATTAATGAAATATTATGAGCAGAAGAACATCACTAATAGAGTAATACGTCGGCAATAATTCGCCGGACTATCATCAATATATGGTGTAGTTTTTGAAATATCTTGATTTGACATGGTTGTCTCCGTGATCAATTATGTGACAATTAACCTATCGCTGACGTGCACACAGATATCCACGTCGGAAACCAGACCTTAGTGTGTGTATACTTGGGCTACATTACTAGAAATGTCTGCTAGCCCAGAAGATGTACCATTGCAATAGAGACAGACTTTTACTGGTCTGAATGATATATACTGATTGCATATACATCCAGGCAAAGCATCTCCTGCGTTAGCTAGAATACTGAAGTTAGTGTTTGTTACCACTACATTTAGCAGCCCACAACAATTTCGACAGCTTCCGCGACAGCCCCGACAACGATAGATACAATTCCGATGATTTTGTTCTTCATTCAGTGAGAAAAGCGACTCAACGAGTACGAAGAACGTAGAGTTAAAAAACGTCATAATAATCAACTAGATGTGCTAAAACAGCAGATACTTTCTCGCATTATTTCTAAATAAGCAATTTTCGAAAATTCATGGAGGTCAACGAAAATGAGACTAAGTCGTTCATTTAAACGCTCCTTGTTTTGTCCTGGGAAAACAATTTTTTTTAACTGAAGCGATTTTTGAGACTTTTTAAAAATAATTTGCATTAATTTCAAGCGGATATTACGAAAACTACTGTGTTTTTTAACAAAAGTGTACATCAACTTTTTTTAAAATCAGATATTTTTAGAACATTTTATTTAAGACACAAATCTCTATCTTCAATATTGTACTTTTACAACTTTAACTTTTTACAAATTTTAAAAATACAGTGTTCGCCGAAAATAAAGCTAGCACAACTTTTTATTCCGTCCTTTAAAACATACAAGGAGAAAATTTAAAGAAAAAATGGAGCCGTGTTTTGAGCAAAAAATGTTTAAGAATTAGATCTATTTCAACCAGAATTACGCTTAAATTACTCATATTTTAGAAAAATTGTACAGGATCTTATTTCAAGATCTGATTTTATGAAACAGATTACCCGAAGGAACCAGTGGTGCTACAGAATGGCACAGACTACTTAGTTTTCTAATTTCTTCGGTCTCGGATATCTTTATGGTCATGCCTCAACCTCTTGCCAGCTGCCACTTATCGCCGTTCAAAATATATTTTTTGAAATTTTCTCCATTTTACGGTTTCCTGATGGTAGATTCGAAATATTACTTTTAGAACATTATAGAAGAGAAAAACCTCGCCCTACACTAACATTTTCGTTGAAAAATCTAGAACAAATGTTAAGAAAAAATCATTTAAGCTCAAGTATAGTTGCGAAATTTGAAGCTCTTTTCCATAGACATCTATTGAGTTTTCGAAAAACTTCATTGCAAGTTATTTGATGCACTGCCACGCACAATATAATCACTCACAATGTATGTATGTATGTATGTATGTATATATATATATATATATATATATATATATATATATATATATATATATATATATTGTGGCGTTATGGGATTGTGCGACCCCATAACACCACCGTTTCGTCTGCATGAACACCCACAGGCAGCGAGGAGAGCAGGCGTAAATCAGAGTACCTAAACGCGCAGCCTGGTATCCGTTGCCTGTACTAATCAAAGACGAGCTAGCAGGCAACGTTTTTCCCTGTGAAGAATTGAGAGAGGAGAAATACCCCCGCCACGGAGAATTTCCCCAGGCGTCGGACAATAAATAGGCTGACGCGCATGCGGAAGCTCTCTTTTTCTTGCCACCACGCGTCGAGTAAGCAGCTCTCTTCTGATTGTCGTCGTTCGTCGGGTAAGAAGCATTTCATCACCGCTCGTCAACGCCAGCTGAGATATTGTTTGCCGCCGCAACGACTGCTAGGTAGGAGTTTTCGGCGTCGAACAGACGTGCTAGTTAGTCGTCCGCGAGATTTGAATATTTAGTAAAGTGTTTCCTCAATTAACATCACGAGAAGTAAAGTTAACCGTTGTGCGAAAAACATTGAAAGTTCTTATTTAACGAAGTAAAAGTAGCAACGAGCGAGGAACTTGCACTAGTATTCACGGATGTGCAAGGGACATTTTTTCACAACGTGGACGTAGTCAGAGGCGCCGGTAGCAGCCGAGGAAGAAGAAGAGGCCGATTAGGAAGAACGGAAGAGGACGCAAGAAGCCGAGGGAGAAGAAGAGTCCGACTACGAAGAAGGGAAGAGGGCGCAAGAAGGCAGCGTACAGCGCAGAAGCTTGGACCTGAGCGACGTCGATGCAGCAGCCAACGCGTGACCTTCAAGGCAAGAAAGCGGGAGTTTTCGAGGTAACACTCAAATCCATCGGAAAGTAGGTCAAGTTCACGTTGGCAGGGAAAAAGACTAGTATAGGAAAGTGCAGGAAATTGAGGACACGGGTGGCAACAAATTGTAGCATTATAGGAGGAGACTTTTGATGCACTATTGCCTGCCTTAAACATTCTATTTGGAACATTTATTATTCTGCCGTTAGCAGTTACAGTTAAATTATAAATGAGAGTAGTGCACTTGCCCACAGTTTGTTCTTTGCATGTAATATTTTTTTTAAAAAAGCAAGAGATTGTAAACTGAATTTGGTTTCATGTGCAAATGTAACTAGGATAGCTTAAATTTAGATATAATTAATTTTCCAAGGGAATTCCCAGTGTAGATTAGAGTAATTAATTCAGAGAACCAGTTTGGAGTAAATTATGTGTTCATTCATTTAATGTGCTGTAAAGGTTTCTATTTGTGTTTTTGATCATTTTTTTTGTAAAAGTGTGATTCTATTCCTGATTTTTTTTGTCATCAACTTATGCCACAAAGTTTTTGGGTAAATTATACGCTCGTTTATGTGCAATTTGTGTGATTTTATTGTGTCAAGGGTTCAAACCTTTCTCGCACCCTGAGGATCCTGCTCCCGAGATTTTAAGCTCGCTTCACGAGCAAATATCTTATTAACCCGCTTACTGTTCATGCGGCTGTTGTGAAGGTACCAGTTGTGTGCTAGGTAGGTGGGTTGTTAGAATATATATTAATGTATACATATTGCTAGAAATATGTATGCATAATAATGGCGTAAGAAGTATTTCAAAAAAATTACATTTGCGTATTAAAAGAATACAGCAAAATTAATTTTATGTCGTCCTAAACAGTGAAATTTGCACTATTAGTACGAAAATTTTGAAGAAAAATTTTGGAGCCGTTTTTTAGAAAATGGAGTTTTGACATTTCTGACAATGCGAAAATTTGAGCTCGTTTTAACTTTTCAGTTTTCGAGAATTTTTGAGAAGAAGAATTTTTGGAAAAAATCGACTTCACGGTTTTGGCGCCAGCATTGACGGTCGGACGGAAGGACAGGTTTTGCATCAATAGATATTTCGGTGTCAAGGACCCCCAAAACATGGATTCTGTCTACAAAACGTGCTAGAGGAAGTAATTTAATACATATAAGAACAAGGTCTTTTTTGGTTATCAAAAAAGCTTGGGCCTGGCAACCGAGTTTTCCTGGCGACAAATCACCGATTTGCGGCGCACGATTACAATACTATCTCATCTGATGAAGTGAGGGCAAGAATGGAAAAGTTACAAGGTGCTCGTGAGGGGTGTGCGGATGTCCCAAGAAAATTTGGAATTTTGGAAGTTGCACGATAAGTAATTGCACCAATGAGGTGAAACAAGGTAAATTATATTTCTTACATCTTCATTATTATATAAACTAAATTCCATGTACACAATTTCAACAACACAATGAACAAAGTCCTTGATCACACAAATACCGAGCACGATGACTGGATAGAAAAGAAATTTGTATTACAGGAGTTAAAATGTTTAAGTTAATTCTCTTACACAGAAATTACCCGCAGGTTCATTGTACATAGATTTATTTACATATTTATTTATTGTAGATGGAATACATCGTTTTTATAATTAGTACTTTACAGATTTTTTAGACTTCCGCTAGTTAAAATATCTAAGCTAATTTAATCTATACATTGGAGAGGATACTGGAGAGGTTATCATGGTTGGCTAGGATTTTGAGAAAGGCTTCAAACGGGAATCTATTTTTTATTCGGGTGTGGGTTGGACTTTTTGCTAGTTTGAAATGAATGCTGCTGGGATGTTTGTTAGGTTTTGGTAGAAATTGTGTGATATATGGGCTATTAGGTTTATTATTGTATTGATTATTCGGAATGGTGTTGTGTATTACTTATGAACCAGGGGACATTTGTGATTAATCTATTTCACTCGTGAAATTAAAACCAATAGGGTTTAACTATGCATTCAAAATGCCCCAAGGTTGGTGTATCTTAAAAAGTTTATCGCTTTTTCTATCCTATTTTTCTTACCGGTTCTCCCTTCAGGCCAATCATAAACTGTGACTCATCTACTATGTTAGGAGGGGGTATACATCGATCGCTTTGTCGATAAACCACCTATGTATTACAACGTAACGTTTTTGATTTTAACATATTCAGTATTTGGCGCAATTTAGAACTCTGTGTGAACTCATAATTTCACTCGTGAAATAGTCTAAATACCACTCGTGCTTTGGAAGTTCTCAGATAACCGCCGACTCACGAAGCTAGTCGGGGATTTATCGACAATTTCCAAAGGACCCGTGGTATTACCTACGACGATAAATTTGATGATAAATTTATTTTGAATTGCTGGGATTTTATTATTTGCTGCGTTTGTTCATATTGGGCATGTGTAGAGCATTAGTGACCTTATTATAGCTTTATAAATTGTTGTAGAGTTTGTGTATGACAGGGATTTCTGTTTGTTGATTAGTGTCCGGAGTTGGAATAATGTATTTCTTACTTGTTTAATTTTGATACCTATAAGAGTTTTCCAGGTTAATTTGGTGTCCAGGTAAAGTCCTAAGTATTTTGTGGTTTGTGATGGTGGGGTCCAGGTGATGGGGAAGCTGTTTGTTATTCACGGCGGGGGAAGGAAAACTTTCTGAGTGAGAAAATTTTTGCTGTAGTTTTGTCAGGATTAAGTTGCATTTTCAAATAAGCAGAAAAAGAGTAAGTAAAGTATTTAAAAGTTAATACATAATACTATTTAATAGCGTTGGCAAACTAATAGATTGAAAAAATATATAATAGTAAATATTAAATATTTAGTATTGTAATATTCTACAAATATATAAAAGGATTCGGTTTTATTACCACGGAATAAAAGTAGCCGTCATTATCGCCTTTTGTTATCAGAGCGGCGATACAACAATGGGTAACAACAACCAACAATGACCGCTCATCTATTCGTTTTCACATTTAAAACAATTAAAGGACGCAGTTTAAAATGAAGTAACAGAAATATAATATAAATAATAATATTAAACTGAAATATAGAATAATATTTAAATTCTAACTTAATTAGCATCCTACTGCGTAAATTGGGAGCGGGTGACTGAAGGCTATCAATCTCTATTTCATATTTATTTCAAATAGTTTTAAAATGATTTATAAAAGATTAATTTGTAAAGCTATAACAAAAGTTCCAATGTAAGAAACGAACAAAGAAATATGAGATAATATACACATTCTAACTTGCGTATCCTCCAACTGCCTCAAAACACCTAAAATTACGATTAAGACCATGGATATGGAGTTATATGGAGCGGAAATGTGGCCTTTGACAAAACGTAGGAGAGACAAGATAAGAACAGTAGAACTGGATTATATGAGAAGGTGTCTACAGTTGACCAGACTGGATAGAATTAGAAATGAAGTGGTGTGGGACAGAGCAGGGGTAACTACGTCCATCACAAAAAGACTAGAAAATAAAACACTCCAATGGTATGGTCACGTGCAACGTATGGGGACAGAAAGATGGCCTAGGAAACTCCTACACTGGACACCAGAACGAAGAAGGGTGAGGGGTAGACCCGTTTTGACATGGCAAGCCTATGTAAGTGAAGCGATGGAAGATAGAAGTCTCCAAAATGAAGACTGGAAGAATAGAGATATATGGAGATCCAGAACGGCAAACTCGTGAGGGTAACAGCCGAAGAAGAAGAAGAAGACCATGGAATAATACCTCAAAAACGCTGAAGACTTATGTTTTTGATTTATTATTAAAATTTGTAAATACAATTTCCTCTGAAACTGTTCTTACTTTCCTGTCATTTCTCCATTTGCAGAAACATTCGTACCCTTTTTCATAGATATGCATAGATTTTTCAGAGAGTAATTTTTAAACATCACATTCTGCTTCTTTCATAATATCATTAGGAGTTTGAAGATATTCATCTTCAGAGTCTAAATAGTATGTATCATTTCTATGATTCAAAAATTCCCACTCTTCCATGCAAAATACAAACCAGCCGAAATCACAGGCACCTAAAGGTGACCCTTAGAATGATGCCCGCCGTTTACTGCACGTTTCGTAATGTCGTTTAAAAATAACATTTTGTATATTACACTGGATTTACCTGAGCTTTATTCACTCAGGAAGATTATGTTCTTCGCCTTGCCGCGCTCGTGATACAACTGTTCTCCCACGCGAATAAAGCTCTACTTAAACCCCTTGTTATTTAAATAAATATTATAAGTGAAGTCATAGATTTATTACAATATGAAACTGCGGCGCAATGTTTTATTGTCCTCAGTAGGTCAGCTCAGCTAACGCTAGGTGCGGAAGATCTGAAGTGCATGGATTTTAAAAAGGTGGAAAATCCACAGTGGCCATGTCATTACATACATGCTTAATGCAATAGAACGCTGACTGAATGCTCGGTAAAATTATACGGTATTACCTGACAATCACCATCCTAATCAAATCTAATATTCACTTAGCCGGGATGGATGGAATATGTCAAGGGACCTCAAGGAATGGATGAATATTTCTCAGACTGTTGTGGCGTTTCCTGGCAGTAAATCTAATGGTTACTTCACACGATGCCTCTCAGCAGCGCTTTCGAATAGTGCGCCAACGCCAAAAACAGTTCGTTACAATTTTGTTCCTTTCTTTATCTTTTCTAATGAACATAAAAACAAAATAAAAAAACAACGAAAACTAATAAATCATGAGCTAATTAAAAAAAAACAACTATTAAATCACTGTTTTACTTATATTGAGCAGCCAGGTGTACATTATAGGACAAAAGGTTGAAATTTTGGGAAACTGTCGAGATTTTACAGGGCTACAATATGTATTTAGACCTTTTTACGATCATGTGTGCATTAGATATTCGATTCATGCGAACATTAGGTATTCTTAAAAAACGATGGAAAAAGTATTTTTCTTTTTATCTTCTTTTTGTTGACTGTCAGGGTGAAAAACGGATATAAACGCATGAAAGAATGCTTGAAACATCAGAATCACCTATAGAAAATCGCAATAATGATTAAAGTCAATATTCAACAGCTTAATGTTAAAAAAAATAAACTCATATAAGAAGCTAAAAAAACATTTCTTTTCCTTTGTACGAAGTACTCCGGAATGAATTGATTAAATTAGGCGAAAAAATTATTATTTTTACACTTCAAATACGATTTTCAACATAAACAATTTGTATCCCGAGGCTCTTTTGACTATCTTCTTTGGACTACCCTCTTTACATTATAGATGAATTTCTCTGTTTAATGCCTTTTTTAACATATAAGCTTTAAAGTATCTTTAACGATGGTTTTTGGAAAATTCTTAAGTTTTTTAACATAAAGAAACTAAAAATGACGAATTTTCGGAAACGTTTGAAACAACTTTTCTCAAAAACTATGGAAAAGTTTCCCCAAAATCTCCACAACGAAAAAGAGTTCAATTCTTTCCGATATTCCGAAAGCCTGATTTGGACCAACAAGTCAGGCCCGAAAAAAAATACTGATAAATGTACGTATTTTTAAACACAGAATAAAAAATATCTATTGCACAAAACGAAAAAGGAAATCATCCCGTTAATTAAAATGTTTCCTAAAAATTAGGTCTTATAACATTTTGTGAAATTTTTGTAAATACTCGTATTATCGAAAATGTGAAATTTGTGTATTCGCTCGGTTAAGAATTGCCGTGTGAACTTCGTTGAAATTGGTTACCATAACAAGAATATTGTTATTAGACAATATGTTTGTTTTGTCGCGGTGGAATATATAAATATTGCAGCCATTGAAGATTCATCAATGGAATATTCAAAAAATAATACAGTGTGGTATAAGTCTCATCGTAGTGTTCTACTTACGTAGTAATCAGTGGCGTGGCGTGATTTTTTTCTGGGTAAGCAGAAAATAATCTGCCAACTGACAAAATATAACCATTTTAAGTTTCCACTTTTAGATGATTACACTAAGAATATTTTACACAAAAAGTAATATACCCAACAGTAAATAAAATTCTATAAACTATATGTAAGGCGTAGAAGATAATGTAACAGTAAATAAAATACTATAACTATATGTAAGGTGTAGAAAACGCAATTTTGCGCTGTTCTTTTTTCTACGTTATTCTTCTACACAACTGTAATTTTCTTGACATCTCATGTGTTCCATATTTACATTACCGGCGATTTGATTACATTTATGAGGACATGTGTATCCGACATGTGATCAATTCTAACTTTCCTAAATGACTTATGTAAATTATATAGCGAAGGTGGGTTTGCAAACAAAAGTTGTGTTTATAGCTTTATGTATATTTCCTATATCATTGTAACATTCAGTGTTCCTCATACGGTTTTCTTTGTAAAATAGAAAGCAAGACTAACAATAGTTTCTGCATTTTTTTGATATCCAGTAAGCCATTCGTGAGTTGCGGGAAACTGTTAAACTTTCTTTCGGGGGTCTTCACTTGTGTTCTTATTTTTAATTGAGGTGTTGGCCTTGCGTTCAAAATTATTTGTTTCTTTGCTTCAAAACTACGATAAATGAAGTTTTGCCGTAAAAACTTTATCGATCACATGCGTTTTTAACCCCCCGTTACCATGCAATCCTACAGGTTTGTTAAGTTCACTTACCTACCTGTAAGTTAAGAAATGTGTCAAACTGTCCGTTAATATATATGCATAACGCGACCCAGTAGAAGAATGAAAAGGTAATTTTAATGGCCGCAGGCCGTTACAGAGCCAAGTGATTTTCAAACTATTTATTTTACTTCGAAAACAGGTGACAAACATAAGTAACATATACACACAACATAAATAACTCCAACAAAAGTAACTTTCACCTGTTCAATTAAAGTACGAGTATTCTTATTTTTTATTTATAATTTCTCATTATAGTAAATTTGAATATTGAATGAACAATTATTATTATTATTATTATTATTATTATTATTATTATTATTATTATTGCTAATTTCTAGTCTTTTGATGTTGATGCAAACTCCTCGGTGCTGAATAACTATTAATTCATTTCGATAGCGATTGTTCAAAATATTTTTCTACTACTGACAAGGGCTCCCAACTTCCAAATTCTTTCAACGAGAGCAGATCGCCACCGTTTTCGACTAGTATTGTGGCCGATGATTGTTGAAAACAATGCTCTGTGTAGAGACCAAGAGAGTCTAATTTTAAAAATTCCGCTGTATTTTTTGGAGTGTCTCCTATTGTGTGCATACCCACAGCTTGTTTAGTACATTTCGCATTTCTATAATGTATTGAAAAGGCGTGTCGTTTCTAGGTTAGATGGGAGTATGTATATTTTTATACAAATAACATGCAATTGAATGGAAGACTGGCTTTGGGTAATACAAATATTTTTTTTGTGGAATTGAATGTAACTAGCACTCCGTTGCTCGTGGCTCGGCAATAGTCAATGACACTAGATCGTCTCGTAAAAATATCCTAAAAGTATAAAAATTACAATATTTTGTTAAGTAGCCATTTGCTTCCAGTAAACGTTTTCTAATGTTCTTACGATAAAATCTTGACTTGCTTGTAACTGTCGCGTCTGAAGCAACAATCATATCGAAGAAAACGTTGCACTCCTACGTGTTAAAAGCAAAGGTGTTTCTTATTTATATAGTAGTTTTTTTATGACAAGCTATTACGAAAAGTGTTGAACGACTCGCTGCCGATAATACAAATAACTGACGCTATCGCCTCGATTTACAAACTTCAACTACGTCTGTTATTTGGTGTTTATCGGCAAAATGACGTTAAAAACTATAATATCCTTAGCTACGGATTTTAACATCCTTAGAAACGTAAATAAACAACCATTGATTCATCGCAAGTAAAATGTTTATTAAGAAAAAAACTGGCGATCTTTTGTACAAAAATCAAATTCAAATTTAGAATAAAAGTAAACCATATTAGTTTTGAAGATAAATATTGTTAACTATAATATTGAAAGTGCAATTAAAAATGTGTATTAGGTAAATTAACCTCATTTTCATGGTTTTCCACCAAACAAAACTCTTCTCCGGTAATCATATTTTAATAAGCTACGTCACTTCAGATATTGTACTATGGATTTGTATATGCCAGGGTAGGAGATATATTAAATGTGATATGCCTGTTTGGAGGGAACTGGGCAATTTGATAAGCCACTTTATTTTATTAATCTAATCTGTTATAAAAAATGTTCTTCAAATAAGATTATGTTCAATTTTTTGAAAAAAATAGTATTTGCGTAATTTATGCTTAAAATCTCCCAACTCGTTCAGGTTTTTGTCCAGTTTCCCTGAACCATTGAGCAAATGATGCGATGGCCCCTTGTTTTGCTTCTGGACGTAAATGTAGCTTCACTATGCGCACGTTTTGTTGAACGAGTTTAGGAAACCAACAAGTACTAGAAAGTCTGTGCCATTCTGTTGCACCACCAGTTTTCTCTTTTAGGTATATCTTAGGTTAATGCAAAACTGCAATTAAAGGCATCTGATTTAGCAAACAATAAATATTGTATATTCATTTTAGTTTTAAGAATTCAATATGCAATTAATTTAATTTAATTTAAATGATAGAGTCAAAGGCGCTCATAAAAGTTACAATAACAAAGTTTTCCAAATTATTGAAATTAAACTCAAAATTTGTCGCTTGTTTGTTGCAAATTTGTTGCGCAAAAAAATTGTCGCTATTCATTTGACTCTATTATTAAACATTCGCCCAGCTTGATATCAAGTTAGCACCGCAATGACAAAAAAACGAAGAAATTACAAAGATAAATAAAAAATAGTTAAATGGGAAGTTGTCTCTTTTTTGTTGCTTAATACTTCCCAAAAAAGAAAAACAAAAAAAATTCGCAACAGTTTTTGAGACAATGTGACGTTTCTGACAAAGCCTAATTTCGAACGGAGTTTTACAGAAAACTTTTGAGTTTTCGTGTACCTTTGTAAGAAATTATTTAAAACACTTGTATTTTCAAATGAAATAAGGTATACAAATAGCCTGTAATGTAAATCTTATCGACTTGAGTGTGAGATCAAAAAATTACTGTTCGTTAATTTTTGAAGAAAAAAAAAACCGAATACAATATGACGTATAGAGTCTATTTTGTTCTTGTTTTTTTGTACATATTTTACATACTATGGCACGACTACTACTAGAATTTTGAAAAAAATATGCATGGCATGATTGAATGTACAAATAATAGAGAGTATTTTTCTTGTAAAGAAAAACATTTTCTCTTCAATATAGCAGTTGTGAGGATATAAATAAAAAATATCAACTTTTGTAATTTTTAAAAATTCTTGTGACAGTGAAATTCGGTCCTGTCATATTATCAGTGTATTCAACCACAACAACAACAACAACAACAACAAAAAGATGAGGATAAACTTGAAGTCATATTTGACAAAAATTAGAAATTTCCTGGGGCTTCACGTAAAGTACCTCAAAATTTTAAAGATTGTTTCCCAAGGAAAAGTTCCAGTTGTACCAAATGGATTAGGGAATATTTATTTTGAAAACGAATAGTTGAGGGGCTATTGTTGTTTACAGATGGAAGAAAACGATTGTATCAAGGTCACCACAATTCATGAAATCACACCATATAACATTTTAGACGAAGTAATTTACTTCATATTGGAACAAGATTTATCTTTTTTTCTCTACCAGTACCCCACAATACGAGTTTTCCTGTCGAAAAATTGCCATTTTTTGGCATCAGAATTACATAACTTCCTCTATACTACGCATTTTATTCTGAATGGCTTACTTAGTACATACTTTAAGGCACGTACACGAGAAAATAATATACGGTAGAAGTATTAGATTTCCAATCACAGTATCCCCATTGTATCCCAGTATCACAGTTTTATCACTGTAGGTAAAGTAATATTTCCAATTAACGAAACTTTAAATTAAAAAAACAACGAATCAATCCGCCATTGCATGCCAGAACCTTAAAGATATCTGGGAATTGCAACGTTCTATTGGATTTCTAACGGCAATCTGAAGTTGCAATTATTGAACATTTTAGACCAGTAACCAAACATCAATTACCGTAAATAATCTTAGTTATTCCAAAATGCATTGCCGAGTGTAAAGCAAAACACCAGATTACAAGTAATTTTGTTTAAGGCATTCGATTCATTATTACGTAACATCTGATAGGTTAATTCTGAAGTACGCCCGGCGTTTCGAGGCGGATATCTTTCACAAAGCTTTAGTGACACCTGCCTTAGGCAAAATACACAAGACCCGCCAGGAGATTAATTCAGTGGCGGATGGAAGGCGCCGGAGAAACCGGCAAGAAGAATGTCACAGACGGGAAGACGCTCTAGGGAGAGGGTGGGATCGCGTCCTCATGGTTTGGAATTTCCTGGGAGCTTTTAATATATTTTACACTCCATAGTGTTCGTTTTCTAAGCACAAGTGTCTCTGGTATTTCAATGTTCATTATTCTCTAAAGGAACATTCAGTTTCGTTGGGTTCTTAGAATCCATTGCGAGAAATATCTGTCAAGTTGGCTTCCCCACTTCTCTGAAATTCAAACCCAAATATTCTATATTATCTTTTTACCAACTACTGTAAGTAATAACTTCGTACCGAAATAAAAAGAATTTGCTCTATTATAAACAATGAAAAAACGCAGTGAAAAGAGGGAGGGGTGCCAATTCGACATATACCTGACATCCCGATATCTAAAAGTTAAAAATTGTAATAATGCCATAATTATGTACTAATATTGTACCGTAATTTAAAAGGATTCATTATAAAATAATAAAAAATGGTGCAAAAGTAAAGATATTTTACTTATACCTAGCGACCTCACTTGTCAATAGTTAAAAATATCACAATAATAATGCACTAATTACGTATTAATTTCCTCCCGAAATAAAATATTTTCTACTTAATTCTACACAATTAAGAAAGTGGAAATGCCAGCTTGAAGTGCAATAGCAACTCCCATGTCAAAAACTAAAAAAACAAATACGATACAATGCACTAATTATTCAGTAACTTTTTACAGAAATAAAAAAAATGTAAACTGATGCATACAATTTTTATTGTCTTGCTACTGCATAGACAGTACAGAGAAAGTATATTCTAGGAATGTTTCATGGTTGCAAATCCTTCTGAAAGGTCGGCGAGCAATTCTCTACAGCGAGGGTACCATAACTTGTTACGGTAGCCCCCTATCCAGATTCAGAGACTGTCACCTTCGTGGACAAAAAAGGAGAATTGCTAAGTCTAAAAAGAAACTGGCATTCCTCTTTTAATATATCAGTGCTATTTCAAATAAACCATTTTGACGTGCCTGCCATTTTGACGGACGATACTTAATCATTAACCAAAGTTGTATTAATTAGTAAATTGAGAGCATATGCATCATCCCGACCCAGAGCGTCTCACCCCCTTTAGATCTCTAGAGCTTGAACAAGAGGCAGGATTGTATCGCGCTTGGCGCCCATATATAAATAAACGTAGCGTGAGCGACCTGACATCCACCATTATATCGGGCACTCACGTGTTTGGATGCGTTGTGGGACCCCGGCAGTAGCGTACCGAAATAGGTGCGGACCCACCCTCGAAACTTTTATCCGCGCCCACTTCATAAACGCGTACAGCCGACACAAGCAGTATTAGTAACTGGGATAATGAAATGTATCTACTGAAAATAGGCCCTGTTTTATCCAGGCCCGCCTGCATTGCGGGCCTTGCGTTTCGTCACTGGACCCCGGCAGGTTCCGTCCGCATATGTCATTGGCGTTCTCCGACGGGCGGGGGCTTCGCAGAATTCGTTTCCATTTTATCACTTGTATTTTACGAGATATTGAGGTTACTTTGTTTTTTTTAATGGAACTATACATATCGTTTAGTCTACCATGACGAGTGTAAAAAGACCAATCTAATGACATACATATTGTCATATGTTTGATAAGTAATTTTTTGAGTAATTTTGGTCTTTTGCGACATGTGGTTAACGGATATAGTGACGTCCCGAGAAGCAGATCTCAGGAAAATCTTCCAACAGTTTTGGGAAGTTTTGAAGTATGTTTCGTATCATCATATACTTCGATCATCAGTTTCCCTTACCCGAGCGCGTTAACAGCGATAGCGCTGCGTGTCCTTGAATGGTGGACTGTTACACACAAAATATCCGTTAAATACGAGTTGCAGAATTTCAAAATTACACAAAAAATATTTTTCTAACATAACAATATGTATATCATTCGATTTCTATTTTTACGCTCGTCATAATAGACTAAAATGTATATTTCCATTTGAAAAAACAAAATTTCCTCAATATCTCCTACAGTACAAGGGATAAAATGGAGACGAATATATGCATCAATTAGCCCCATTCCCTCATGTCCTTCCGTGAAAACTTCAACCGTTCAAAAATTCCAGAAGGTGCTAAATTTACATGACTCACTCTGTAATGCAACATCTGGAGTATCTCAGCGAACCCATCTGGGAACCTCATTTTCTATTGTTCATTAATGATATAAAGCTTGGTTTCTCCTTACGTTTATTATTGCTTTTCGCTGACGACTTGATATTGTATACGGAATTTAAAATACTTAATGATTGCGTTACACTTCAGTTGAGAATAACAGATTAATTTTAAATTATAACAAATTTAAAGTAATGAGATTCTCTCGAGCGAATAATATTGTTCATTATGAATATGTGCTGGATGGACATGTATTGAATTCGATTTAAGAATCAGGAAGTGATATTTGACTCAAAACTCAAATTTGATAGTCACATCCAATATACAGAAGATAAAACATATCGCATGCTTGGTTTCATGAGGTTGACCACAGGGTTTACAAACATGGCAACTTTTAAAATATTGTATCTATTGTTAATTGGAGGCATAATTTTAATAGGGGCACAACTCCCCTTTTTTGAGAAATTGAGTTAACTCCATTTTGAGGTCCACGCAAGTGTTATACATTTAATCTGAAAGAGATAGAACTACAAGTTCCTTCTGTGGACGACATAGCGCATCACAATAAAAGTGAATCACAGGAGATTGCAATCTATTTATTTTAATAGAGGTACAACTCCAGTTCTACGGCTACATGGTTTTCTCCAATGCTCGTAATGAGTTCTTCTCGAGATATTTATAGCGTCTGTAGCGATATGATGATAAAGTGCTCTATGCAGATTAAGTAATAGGAACAACAAAAATAATATAATTAAATTTAATTATATCGCACATTTTTTATTTAACACAGAAATTAAACTTAATGGTCTATGTGTTAAAAGATCTTTAAAAGTCTGAAACAAAAAGGAAGAAAAATGAACAAAATAGTGTCTGTAAGTGGCTAAAAATGTACCAGAAAATCAAACAAGACATTGTACACAGTAAACTTTCAGACCACCAGTGGATGAGGAAGAACTAAGGCTTAAAAAAACTTAAATATCACGTTTCTTCAACCACAGCAAAAGAAGGTTAATGAAAAGAAATAGGTAATGCTTCATTGTTTCCATTGATTTCAAGCGTTAATCACGCTTATTTCACTGATATGCGGGTGGAACCGGACGATTTCACGAAGATGAAAACTGAGTGTATCTCAATAAAAATATTATATTAATATTTAATGTTTTAATAAATCTACATTGTCCTCATTTCTAAGACGTCTACCGATTTCACCAACAAACCTCATTTTTACGGTGGTGTAACTCCTTTACACCTCCAATATTCCACGAAGTATGCTTATTCATATCATCATCAGACAAAGAAGTAAATATGTTAAAAGAGAAAAACACAATTTTTGTCTAACTTTATCCCGGATTATTTATAATCATTTAACTTTAGAGCTCAACATGTCAAAATGCGTGTCAATGGAGTTGTACAACTATTAAAATAACGCCTCCAATTAGACCTACTCTTCTACATATACCTCTCCAGTATGATCAACCTCTTCTAAAACCTATATACGAGTAAATTTGTGTTATAAATTTGTGTTATAAAACTGCAAAATATATAAGCAAAGTAGAGTCCATCCAGTATACATTTTTCAATTTTGTTATACTTATTTGTTTTCTGATGCTCCACTGAATAGAATGGGTAGAATAGCGAATAAACATGATATTTATTTTTCTCTGTGAAGGAATGATTTCGCAAAAGTATCTAAAAGAGTGATGTTGATAGATTTTGTATAGTTTTGTTTCGTATATTTCGATGATATTAGTAATGTGAGAACTTTGAGAGAATTTGTATACTTTGTTTTGTTTTTATATTTGTGATGATGTGATCTGATGGTTAATATTGTATATTTTTGAGAGTTGTAATGTGGAAGAGGTGTGGCGAGATGTTGGCCTTGGTCGGTGTATAGTTTTGTACTGTGCGATTTCCTGTTTGATAAATTAATAAATATTGTTTAGTTATAATTTTGAGAGGACATATTTAGCCTTTTCCTACTCGATAACCGAAATCATCCATATGAAGTTGGGCAATTTTACAGTTTAGGTTTTTTAAACACTGACGAAATTAAACGAGAAAATTCAAACGATAAATTTTCCATCCAAAAGCACTGATTTCAGAAGATAAGTTCCTTCATGTGTAATAAAAACAGCAAACTTTGTGCTTGTTGAGTCACATATTATTGCCAGAGTTCTTTAGATAAATCAAACAATATAATGAATGTTTCTTAAGCCACTTCATTAATTCTAATGTTCAGACTTGGTAACGTTTATTTAAGACCCATAAGGTATTTACATGCCCGTAATCTAGGGCCCTATGCCATTTCATTTTTCAGTTCTTGCTAACTCTTTTTGTCTTGGAGACAATTAAAAACACATGGTCTTAAAATTAGAAATTTGAGTTAATTCAATATTGTGTTTCCAGGTTGATTTGTAAATATTTATTTATATTGGTATTATGTGATTTGTATTACTTGATATTTATACATTTTTTCTACCCCTTAACCAAATTTAATACTTTTTGTTTTTATTTTCTCGCTCTTTCTTCGTAAGAAGAGAAAGTTATGCAATCGTGCATCAGAAAACGCCGGAATTTTTTATCTCTGAAAACTCTTATTGTCACGCCTTGGTAAAGAAAAAGTGAATAAATCCTTTTCCTATATGTAGTAAATTACTTCCACTAACACACACTGTAACCAGAAGGCATATTTTGTGGGTCGTTAATAACGAAAAATTGATTGGCGACAAATTCGTCCGTCCGTGGTCAACACTAGCGCCTAAACTGTACAGCAGATTATCTCCAAAATTGATATTCCCCGATCGATCTGAACGAACTCGAGATTTTAGAAGTTTTAAATTTTGGATATTGTGAATTTTAAGGTACTTTACATGAAGCTTTAACAACATTTCCAAAATTTTCTCAAAACGGGATAATTTTTTATTAAACTATGTCATTTAAGAAAATGGTGCAGGTCTCGTTTTCGTTGAAACCTGTGAATTTTCGAAAATTGAAAAAGTGCAATTTTTCGGCGTTTTCCTACAACTGCAATATTGAAAATATATATTTTTTCTTCGTAGAATCTGTTCATTGAAATAAAATCTTGTAATAAGTTCACGCTTATTTTTTTTTAATATGAGTAGCTTTCGCGTAATTTTGTGCGAAATATAAGCATTATTTAAATTGTTTTAAACATTTTTTCTTCAAAATCATTTCAAATTTCTTCTTTAATTTTTTTCCTCGCACATATCAAGAGACGGTAAAAAATATGGTGATAGTCCCATATCGGCAAACTCTTCGAATTTTCAAAAATTGTAAAAAGTTAACATTTTAAAACTCAAAAACTAAAGATAGAGATTTTGGCCTTCAACAAAGTCTGTTAAAAAACCACATGTTTAAAAAGAATAATGTACAGTTTTTTGACAAAAACTGTAGTTTTTGTGTAATTTGCGCTTGAAATTAATGCAATTTATAAAAACAAATTTCTCAATAACCGTCCAATTTTTTTGCATCAACAACTAGGTCATTAACGACCACTATTGAATGTAACGGTATGGGAACTATGAGTATGACACGATATGATGATGATAGGGGTGTGAAAGGACGAACACAATACAACCATGCTCCAGAGAGGATTCAAACCCGCGAACCTTCGGTCCGAGATCGCTACGGCACTACTGCCTTAGCAATTTCGGCCATCCGGACCGGGTCTACATTTTTGAAAATTGTAAATTTAGAAATAATGCGAAAAAATATTTACTGTTGCAGAACCACTAGTTTAAAGTAGTACTACCGCCATCTAGTACGTCCAATAATACTAGAGTACTACAGTACGTCATACAGTACGTAGTTTAGTACTATACGACGCACTACAGCACGTATAGTACTTAAGTATCGATTTAGGAGTTTTTAAATAATATGCGTAAAATGTGGCTGCTAACTAGTTGCTACCAAAGCTAGAAAACAGTCCTAAATCCATTAGACATTGTAAATTTTTGAGAGTTTCAAAAGTTCCAATTTTGTCGAAGCTGTTCTGTACCGATAATATTGAAGCTGGACATTAAGAGTTTCAGCGTTTTAATGAAGTCCTTTCGACGCAAGGTCTGGTTGAAATCCCAGAGTACTAGGTCATTCTTGTTTGATTTTTTGTGTAAGGCATTTGTCATTATAGAGCATAATATACCAAGTTCAGTGGCAAGAAGACATTTTCATTTAAAGGTTTGGAGTCTCAAAAAATTAAAAATATGTTTTTTCTAACCTCTCGCGTTTTGTTTAGTAAAGAGTTTTTCAAGTGTGAGTAGAATGAAGTTGTAATAACATATTACGTAACCGTTACCAATAACATGTCAAAAAGTGCTGTATTTGCACTATTAGATAATTCGGTAACCCTAGGTTCAGCAGTAAAGCATAATTGGTCGATACGTAATGTTATTCTTTTATTTATTCAGTGCCTCACAATACATATTTTTTTGATCTATAATACTCATATCGTTCCAAGTAATAAGAAAACAATATATAACAATATGAATTTTATATGTATGAAATTTTGGATAGGGAATTAGGAAAACAACTGTCTTGAACAGTAACACAAAGTTCATTCTGATAAAATTTAAGTTATAACTTTAGATAAGATATGACAAAAAACTCTAGAGATTTATACAATTTTCTTATTTTAGAGATATATCAAGCCACACGAATGTATTCAGAGAAATAATTTCGCAATACATTATTAATAATGTGTTATAATTTAAATTTAAACTGTGGACTTGTACTCTTTTTCATCTCAACGAAAATTAACTACCCAAATTTCTTGCAAAATAACAATGTGGAACAAAAATACCAGATTTTATTCTTGTAAGAGTGCACATAAGTAATATAACTTGGGATCGTCCAAATTTCAAGTTAAGACTTTCAGTAGAGCTCATGCATTAGAACAGTTTCCCTTTCATTATATTTTTATGAACAGTCCGTGTTTTGACGTTCAATTAACTCGGCATAAATTTAACAAGATTTGACGAGTAGCGAGAAATCTTCGTTGGAAAGGATTCTGTGTGTTCTTTTATCTTTTAGAAGATTTTCGGACTTCATTGCAAGGTTTCATTTTTTCCAAGTCCATCCCACCAAGTTGTAGGCTCTGGTTCTTACATACCCTTTGCGCTTTCCTCTTGTCTGCTCTCTGATTCTGATGATAGATTCGACTAAAGTTCGACACGATAACAGGCACAGGCAAAGCGATCACCAACACACCACTGAGAGAGCAAACGCCTCCCACTATTTTACCAGCGATCGTCTCGGGAACCATGTCACCGTACCTGAAACAAAAGAAAATGTATATTCACAAAATACGAATGTATTTGGAATATATGAAACAGCATTTACCAATAGACTCTCCATTTCATTTTAACGTTCACCAAAGGCAATGCACACCCTCTTCCCCAGTAAAAGCGTGGGTAAAGCTCCATTAAGTTAAGTTCAAGATAATATTTGGCGTTTTCAATTGCATATGAGACAGTCAAATTAATCCTCTTGCTTTAACTTCCATTGAATCACCGTATAAACATGAATACCTCGGGTTCAGTCCCATCGCAAACTTTAAACAAAAGCATGGAAAGCTTTTCAATTGCCTTCGAAAAAATTACTTGAAAAATTACTATTAATAGGTTATTAATTACACGTTGTTTTAAAGGGTTCTACATTCTTTTCTTTAAAATTCGCGAAACATAATCGATGTTTTAAAGAAGTATAACAATTTTTAATGAAACTTGAAGAAACATTTTTAGTTTCTAGTATTACATTAATAAATTATGTGGACAACTACTTACACGTTTTGTGCATATGAAATTTTATTTTGACGTTTTAATACATTTTTATTTTGTACTTTTTAGTGCATTTCTTCAATTTTATTTATTTTATTTTAATATGAAGAGAAGCATTTTTTACAAACTTTTTTTTGTATCTAGACTCGACTCCCTCCCATTTTACCGCGGTGACAGAATAGCCAAATGAGGGAACCGATGTGTTCCTAGTCCGGACGCTCAATAGCTTGATTTTTTTACAATACATGTCTTTAATTTTTGGATAATAAGATGATTCACTGCTCCCGCAATAACTCTTTACCATTGTATTCTGGATGTTTAATTCTTTGAAAATCTCTTAGGCATTTTGTTAGCAAATGCTCCAGCAATGGTTAATCGACTTTTACGAGGAAATATACTCGTAGAAATATTTGAATTGAGAACAATGCAGATCTTGGCATATCCTCTACCAGCGGATACTCGGACTTCCACCTGAGCCAATTGTGGGAGGCATGTTTGCGGAGGGAGGTGACGCCCCTGCCCGCTCACCGCGGCGCAATTCTCTTCTATTTGTTCTCTCAGTCTTCCACACAAAGGATACTTTTCAGCCTAGTTTCCGTACTACCAGACCCCGGATAATATACACCCAATGATGAATGTTTCAAATCCGGCGTCTCTAGCCGAATTTCGTAACTACGATCCGTGAAGCAAGGAGGTTAAGCCAATTCAAGACATCGCTTGATTTTAGTTTGGTGACCATCTATGAAACCAGGATCTAACAGCACCGAGTACCTGGCCGAAGGGATGAAAGGCAATGACTGACTACGTCTGACGATGACTGACTCCATTAAAGGATTTCAAGGAGGATTACGCCAAACGCTCAATGCCCAATAACGGCTTACAGACGTTTTGCGAAGGCGCAACAAATTTTAAAAAAATGAACAAATGCTTCAATGATTATGACAAAAAATGATATGTTGTGTCAAATTGTAAAGATTTATTTATTTATTAAAGGTAAAAAAGCAGTTCAAACTGTGTACGGGGAAAAGTGCAAACTGTGTACGCTTCCTTGAGCTATGAGATCTCTACATTAATGTCCAGAAGAAAAATTACGAGCCATCTCAACATTTTCTCCAAGAATCAGGATAACTGGACAAAAAATTTCATTGGGATAATTGACTAAGAAGCGGAAGTAAAATACTTAACAGGATTATTTAATAGTATAGAATTATTCAGTCTGAATAGTAACTAATACATTAAATATCATTGTTTAAATCAATATTATTTTTCTTTTTGATACAAAGTATGCTCTCTAATTGTATAAAAACTGTTATACAGCAGAAAATATTTTACAAGAAGTGTAGTTTTGTTGTTTTGTGATTTGTGGGAGTGAATGATTGTTTCCTTCGTTATCTATTCAGACTTGAGTTATTTTATCAATCTGTTATTCAAACTACTACGACTGCATCAAGAACGAGTGAGAAGACAAACCTGACGATGGGGACAATATATCCCCGAAACTGTTGCGAATAATATAACGAGACTCATGAAATAAGGAATTGTTTATGTTAATTGTTTGTCTATAAATTATTGATGGGACTACTTACCTTGAAGATTAAGAAAATACTTTACTTTGAACTTATCGATTTTAATCGTGTAATGTCATCTGACAATGTGTTATAACGTAGTGTACATGTATTCTTTGTTAATTTTTTGTAGTGAGCTGTTGATACTGACAAGTTGATAAATACGATTACCAAATAGAGTGTTATATATATATATATATATATATATATATATATATATATATATATATATATATATCTTGGATTACTATTTAACATAAGATAATATTACTATTTACTAATACGAGAGAATACAAAATAATATTATTTTTTAAATCAAACTAATCTTGGGTTACTATCATTGGCGGCTAGTGTTCATGCAATTAGGGCGTACAACGCCTCTATTCTCTCTCTCTCTCTCTCTCTCTCTCTCACACACACACACACACACATATACGCAAACATGCCCATACATACAGGCATACATTAGACGCATACATATATATTCATCCCATCTCGATATTATACCATCAGGTTTTCGTCTATTTTCTCTGATCCTTGAGCAAAGGCTGCCTTGTTTTACTTCTGGACATAAATGTAACTTCAAATTAACTTCTCCCGCTAGCACGTCACACAGTTTTTAACTGTTTCTGACGTAAATAAATAAACATTAACATAAATAATGTCACTCAAGGTATCTTATGAGTATGTTAAACACAAGGTATCTTATGAAGTTTGAAGAGATGCCATTTCTTTTCACAACACCCTCTTCGACTTTGCTGTGACAGATCCTTTCCGAACTACTAAAACATTCTGGATATTCTGCCGCCTACACTGTCTGTCTCGCTTCAGTCAACACTGTTTCTTTTCAGCATTTTCTGTGACTTTTTCAATGAAGTCATTGATTTCCCTCATTTAATGTTTTTGACGCTATTCATTGTTAGTTGCACAAACGCACTCGACAGAAAAACGAACACTAATTTCGTTTTTTTCAAAACGCAATAAAAAGTTGCCTTCTACATGTTCTCTCCTGAGTTTTTTTTCAGCTTCAGGGAATGAAGATTTCGATTATTCGCCCCGGGTATTCACTATGTCCCTCAGGAGACACATTTTAGCCTTTTACACTAGACACACTTGCGGGCTCCTTGGTCAGCTGACTTATCAGGCCTTCCTCGACTACACATATACATGAAAGACAAGGAACAAACAGCCATGCCCACAGCGGGACTCGAACCCGCTCTTGCCAACTCGTCCATTCATGTCGGCCAAAAGTATCCCGTTACATGCATTTACAAAATATATTTGGGTTTTCACATGCTTTGGAATAGATTTGTAATTGCAAAGCGCTTTAAAACATTCGATTAACACATTACTTATGAACGCAACACTGCATAGCAATGTATTCGCGTTTTGCGCGCTAGCGAAGAACTACTATTTTGTAAGGTACACTGTGTGATCAAAAGTATATGGACACGTCCAAAATGGTGTTATCGCGTGCTCGCGTTTTTCATGGAGGAGGCTTGCAGCCCTTGTTGTTTTGTGTGGCACTATTACGGCACAGGCCTACGTTGATGTTTTAAACACCTTCTTGCTTCCCACTGAGCAATTCGGGGATGGCGATTGCAATTCGGGGATGGCGATTGCATCTTTGAACACGATCGAGCACCGGTTCATACTGCAAGGCCTGTGGCGGAGTGGTAACACGACAATAACATCCCTATAATGAACTGGCCTACACGGAGTTCTGACTTTAATACTATCAAACTCTTTTGAGATGTTTTGGAACGCCGACTTCGTGCCAGGCCTCATCAACTTACATCGATATCTCTCCTCAGTGCAGCACTCCGCGAAGAATGGGCTTCCATTCCCCAAGAAGCTTTCCAGCATCTGATTGAAAGTATACCTGCGAGAGTGGAAGCTGTCATCAAGGCTAAGGGTGTACCCTATTGAATTCTAGCTTCACCGATGGAGGGCACCACGAACTGGTAAGTCATTTTCAGCCTCGTGTCCGGATACTTTTGATCACGTAGTGTATCTCACACACCCTTATCTTAAACCGTGAGCTAGTCGAGTGTTATATTTTAGAGACATGTCAAGGCACACGCAGAGGTCGCCACTGCGTTTGCGCAGTAATATTCTCATCATCGGCCGAATGCTCCGTCTATAAGCTACCGTTGTTCACCATCTTTCCCCAGCAGCCCCCCGTCATTCCACGATGCCCTTTACTCGTTCGCTTTTCCCGAGTGCTGCAGCTGGCTTCCACGTATGGCGGGGAACTGTCAATCGTAGCTTCCGAACCGCGCGTGTTTTGAAATACTTTGTTTTGGAAACACTATGAGAGGAATTAAATTCCCCTCTTTTTAAGATACGTTTAAGAGCAATTGCACCGAATTAATTTGGGTATGCACATGCGTACGTGCGAATAGCCACGAGCCGCCAATGGTCACTATTTAACACTAGATTACGCGAAAACTATTTATACTTTGACACAAATTGTACATGAACCATTTAAAGATCTAATTTTGTAGAACAGATTTTATTGAACAGAAGAATTGTTCTAGCATCAATATTGAAGGAGTAGGATTTTGAGAAAAAATAACTTTTGCAATTTTCAAAATTTTGAAGGTGTAATGAAAATCAAAATGTCACAATATTTATTACCAAACCTTGCTTTATTCGAACAACAACTTAAAAGAAAAAATTTGGACACAGTTTTTAAAGTATTTTAGAAATGTTCTAAAAGCTTCATACGAAATATCCCAAAATATTATATAGATACATTTATTCTGCAAATAGTTACAAGCACTAGTGGCAGAATTTGATGATGATGATAATAATAATAGTAATAATACAATTATAATACAATAACAATACTACAATAACAATCATACAATAATAATACAATAACAACACGAATAATTGTACAACAATAATAATATACAACATAAATTATTAGTAAGCAAAATAAATAAAAGCAAGTGCGAACCACAGCATTAGAACCAGTGCATCAAATTTGAGTACGATATCATTGTCGTTTTGCACATCAATTCACCTCACCTCACTTCACTAAGCTACTTTTCATGCCCGGCCCATTCCACCTCTTTTCTCTTATCCGATTTCATCACTGAACATTTCACTGAACCCAACACTACACTGCACCATACTGCACTTAAGTACAAGTACATTTATTATTCCAAATAGCAAATACAAACTAGGTAATATTGTTAATATAAACTAAATTATATTTGATTTAATCTATTTCTAAACTTTTTAAAGAGTGAGGAAAGATTTCAACGACTGTCGAGTGTAAGCTGTTCCTAGCATCTGATTCATAAAAGAGTGTTTTATGACGTCTGTTCTCTGCTTTCTTCGTTCGATTTTGTAAGGATGATCCCCTCTATTATTTACTAGGCTGTGCGGGTGACGCCGCGTCCATGGCGAAGGTGCCGACGTTTCGGTCGCCATTCTGCGACCTTCCTCAGGGCGTAATGCCCATTCGCAGAATGGAGACCGAAACGTCGGCACCTTCGCCATGGACGCGGCGTCACCCGGACAGCCTAGTAAATACTGACTCCGGCCGCGGAAGCCTACGCTCTCACATGCTCCCCTCTACCATAGTGCAGTGGTTTTTCGATTCTGCTCTGAATTTTACCGCATGCCGGTTCTCCTATGTAAACTTAAAATAGAGCGCAAAACCTAGCCCGTTTTTCTAAAGGTTCCCAAACCTTTAGAAAAATCCGTTTCTAAAGGTTCCCAAACCAACCCATCGAATGTGTTCTGTTTACCGAATGAGAAGTTTTCTGCGCGCCTTTGAATTTTAGCCATAACGTGTCTTTGAACCTTTCTGTAAGGGTCCCAGCTACCCCATAAAATAGGGCGAATAAGAGACGTGTAAGCTAACGCTTTCTCACGTGGACTACTTTTTTTAAAGTTCGCGCTTTTATTTTCAAGTCCCGGTTGCCACAGTTACCTGAATTTGAATTTTTCCTACGTTGGGATTATATACCGATTTAAAATACTTATTAAAATGCATTAACTTAATTTATTTATATTCACAAGAATTTTTTCTCTATTTCCCTTGCTTCTCCGAACATAATTGTGAAAACTACTCCACTGATTTCCTTCGTTATTTAGTGTGTTTGCCAAAAACATTTCTTGTGCTCGTTTCTTTTCTTTTCTCACAAGAGATGTATCGAATTCTCAGAGACCCGCGATCGGACGGGTCGATCACGGAATATCGATGTTGAGGACAACCCTGTGTAAGGTCTGTCTTGTTATTCACAGACAGGCTTTTGAAGAAAGAAAAATACATTCCGGTATCAAGGTATCGAAAAACCTTTTTCCCCTAAAACTCTCGACATCAATTTTTGCACCATTACATAACTTTCCCTAAACTATGTATAGATTCGCAAATTAGCCAAAGGGCGACTGAAGTAAAGTGAACTTCGAGTGTGTGACATGAGTGTTTGAGCAAATATTTGGCATAATAATGCGTTGCATAGACTCAAAAATGATTTAAGAAAATTGCGAAGGTGCCCCGCGTCACGTGAACTCAGAAATGCGTAGCGAAGCGTCAACTGAGGTTAGGGTAAGTCAGGGGCTTTTGACCGATCCGGATACCCGCTAAGGCAGTAGTGCCGTGGTGATCTCGGACCGAAGGATCGCGGATTCGAATCCCACCTCGGGCATGGTTGTGTGTGTTAAAATTCAAGAGATTGTTTGTGTTGTTTAAATATAATGTGCTAGTGTAACCCCCTCTGTTGGCGTCTGGAAGGGCGTCCGACTTCAAAACATCGCTAAATCAGGGTAAAAAAGGAGTGTGCGGAAAATCAATAAAAACTGAGCCCATCCCTGTTAACGCGAATCCCATAGAAAAAGGAAAAAGACCAGGTTTAGAAGAGTCAGGTGGTTTTGGGAAAATAGAGATTTAGAACCAGGCGCGGAGGATAATGTCGGTATGACGGGTAGCGATACCCGCACGAATAATCCCCAGTGCGTAAAATACCCACTCAGAATTTGGGGTAAACTTCCAAAACGGAGTCAATCGTGTGAATGAATTTTGCAGAGCAACAGGAATCAGCAGTTTTTCTTCTTTAGAATAAAAAAAGGAAAACGAGAATGGAGAAAAAAAACAAGAAATTACAGTTAACTGCACCAAAATATTGTACCATTAAGGAAGTGAAGTTCGAAGGTTTTGCACATAGTATGCTACGACTCAAATTCAGTGCGTGTCTATTTAAAAATGTTCCTGAAACAGTCGTGTATCATGAAAGATGCTAATGACAAACATTTATCAAATTTTAAATATTCTCCATTTTATTACTTAATTATGAAAGTAGGATTTGAATTTCAAAAGCGAGGAAAAAGGCTCTAACGATCCAAATAAATGATTTAGAAATAAGAAAAGGAACATAGTGAACTCAGATGGAAATTGGATAAACATTGGTTATAGTGTATTGTTTATTACATAAATTAATTAATCAATATTTAACGACACAATCAACAATTATATTTTTTTCATTTTATAAGGGATACATGTAAAACGTCCCTGCGTATTAGATATTTGCGCTAATAAAAATACGGCAATAATAATACTAATATTATTATTAATATAAATATAATAATAATAATAATAATAATAATAATAATAATAATAATAATAATAATAATAATAATAATAAATGTGCGAATAAAACACTTTGCCAGTAGACGCATGTATTCAGAAAGGTAGCCGTGATTTTGGAACGAGCGGAGAAGAGAAGAAATCGTGTAGGCAACAACGCGAAGATTCTCCATAAAACACATTGTGCCTTCACAACGTGAAAAGTAGTATAGGTTGTAAGATCGGCTCAACAGTATTGCAATTTTACATGTTTATAGCGGCATGACTGACAAAATCGATTTGCAAAATTCTTAAATAAGTGTATATAAAAAACTCTAAAGCGCTGCGATGTTTTCGCATTGCAAAAATGAACCGCTAAAGTTACATAAAATATATGTGATAACAATTTTATTACAATTTAATGGTAAACATACCAATTAGAACCCCCCCAGGTCAACTATCCACTCGTACTTAACACGAACACCCGAACCTGTTTAGGACTGCTACAGTGGAACTCGAAACTTATTGAAGAATCAAATATGTGAAATTTGTTCCAACAAAACGGGTTTGGCTGCTTCACAAGGGCTAGTCCAACCTCTGTGAGGTGTTCTAAACTAAACTGTGAGGTGTCCTCTTGAGGTGTCCGTATCCTAATTCCTCCCCAATTCTGGTCGCTCGATAGTGATGCAAGAGCGCGTAGTAGGAAGCGCGTACGCGGAGATGCTACCTGGCGGTCCTCTTGGAAATTGACTGCGCCGAGTCGTGACATATATTGACTGAAACAAGTAATGGACGATTACTCCTAAGCGCACTATCACGGAGGATTATCCCCAAGTGCAAAGCGCTCAACGCACGCCAAGGAGCTTGGAGACGCGTTGCGTCGATTCAGGCGCAACAAATAAAAAAATATCTTACTAACCTTAGAAATTTCCAATTAAATTCTAATTATTGTATATTACATACTAATCTATATTACTAATTTCCAATACACACACAAAAATTGAAGAAAAAGAAGCTCTAGCCTGAGTAGCCTTTGGATATGTGTCAATGGTTTTGTTCGATAACCAGAAATTCTGGAAAAATAAAAAACAATGAAACAGTTTAAATTTTGACTGAATGCAGGTATTTAATTTTTCATTCCGCCTCTTCTCATCTGCGTGTACGAATTTAATTTTCATACTGAGCGCATCACTCTTGCGACACAGTGGACGCCATGCGCCGCCACGGCTGCGAAGAAAAGGACGTCTCCATTAAATATTTGCTATTGACGTATTACAATTATTTTGATATTTTTGGAATGTAAAAAGGTGTAGTATTTCTCTTTATATACTATACTGGGTGTACGATGAGGAAACCTAAACACTTTACTTTTCAAATAATTATGAGTTAAACATCGTCTATAAAATATAGTCAATTCTTCCACTATTAGCAATATTCGTGTAGTTCATTTTGACGAGTATAGAAGTAAAGCGATTGGTACTCGCCAGAGCGCGCAATTAAGAAACTAGATTCAAATAGCCCGCCAGATTCGAATGCTGCCCATTAGTCAGCGGGCTACTGGGGTTTATTTTGAAAAACTCACAGAGTCGTTTACATGTTTTCTTTAGAAACAGAGGCGTCTATGTGTTTACTTACTTATCCGTCTACTTTTGACTTCTGTGTCGTGCATTTCGCATAAAAAGGTCGCGAATATTGCAGCAACGAGAAACACGCAGGCATAATTTATGTTTAGGCTTTTGAGGTGACAGTGCGGAAATAGCGGCACATAAACATCACACGATTTCCTAATCGTATTGTACCGCATGAAAGGATAATTATTAACGCCTTAAGAAGGTTACCAGAAACTGGTTCATTATTTATCCGAACGAGGCCTTTCTCGAGCTTCGGAACAAGCTCTTGAATAGAAGCGGAAGAAAATCCATCAACCAGTGAAAGAAGAGAATTTTCTCGATTTGGTGTTGCGAAGAGTGCAATTTGTAAATTCCTTCGCAATGAAGGTTTGTATTCTTACTTATTTTGCAATGTGCAACACTTACAACCACAAGACAGAAAATCGCGTATGCAATTTGGTATCTAGCTTCTACAAAGACCTGATATTTGGGGGCAGATATTATTCACAGACGAGGTACAGTTCACAAGAAGTGGAATAATTAATTCTATATACGGTCTACGCAATCTAGAAACAGTCATTTGTGGCCCAAACTCATTTATGGCCTTCTAATCCACATGCAACACGTGAAAGGGCCTTCCAAGAAGACTTTTCCTTAAATGTGTGGTGCGGTATTGTTGGAAATCAAATTATAGAATCTCACTTCTTTGATGGAACGTTAATTGGAAACACTTATTGATGTTCTAGAATATTAATTACCTTCTCTTCTAGAGAAAGTGTCTCTCTCGGCGCGTTCACACTCTTGAAAATTCTTAACAACAAAATCATTTACCACCATCTTCACCTATGGAGTATATACTAATTAACTAAAAATTAAAACATTTGGAGGATGTAAACAATGTAGAATATTCCGTTGAAGTAATGAAATGAGCAACACAGAAAACTATTCAAACACTGCAATTTAAGAATGGTTATATTTACCAGGTGGGTCACGGTATAACAATCAACGTGGAGCTGGAGCATGGATTCATATCTTATTTATAAAGCAGTTGGAGTTAATTTAATTAATTTTGTTTGAGATACTTTGACTATACCTGCAGCATTGTCTCAGATTTTAGATAGAAAACATATACCTGTAAGTTGTTGCATTCAGCGATTCAATACCTCCTACACAAAGTAACGAGTCTTCAAAATGTCCAGTTAATAATAAAATGAACGCTATCTAAACGCTTGCTAAGCAAAGTAAATTAACTAAGTTACAATGAATTCGAGCAAGCAGGTAACGAGGTATCAAGCAAGCAGACTTTCTGGTTCAGAAAGGAATTGTGGGAATGTTGATGAGGTGTTGACGTAATTAAATGGTGAAATAACTGAAGTAATCTTCGTCAACTTATAAGGTTTATTCAGAGAGCCGAATTTCGACGGCTTTGCCGTCATTATCAGTCTATAAATAATATAAATAATAGTATTCATGCATCAAGTGCGCTATAAAGGTTCTAATGTCCGAAGTCATTAGAACCAGTTAACGCCCGTGGTACATACAAGATTTTATTTTTTAACTTATTTTAATTATTCATTTATGCTTATTTACAAATTATGTAGATGTTAATTTGACTCCGTTTCTAATATGATTGTATCTGTGGCAACACGATCTTCGTTTGTCATTGTTAGCGTTATTTGCGACCGCGGCAGAATCAAACGGAGGAAATGGAGGAGAAAATATTCTAGAAGAGACAGAGCAAAAGAAAAAAAAACAACATACGGAGGTTTGCTACCCGGAAAAATCACGGATGTACATAAAAGGGAGTTATAAATGACAAAGAATAATGTTGCTCTCAATGAGACTGTTGCTGGCATTGTTTCAAGATTTGGTTTGTTGATTTCATATGAATAAGTATATGGTTATTGATACTAAGAATACGTATTACTTGTGAACTACAGGCGTGTATAACTGTTTGCAGTCCAAGACATTTAGTCCAAGTATATTGTAGACGAAATATTCTATGCTGAAGAAAATGCTACTCGTTGAAAAGCAGATTGGTGTTACGATATACATCTGTTCGCACGCTTCAAAAAAAACAGTCAAAAGGATATGAACCCAAGAAATCCGCATTTTTATCAAGAGAGGAAATACTGACATTTTTAAAAAACTCACCAAACGAAATCTACATTTTTGATAAAGTTGCACCTGTTTGGTGGTATACGGTGCTCTAAGAAGTAATGAAATAGTAAGATTCAAATATAAATAATATCTGATATGCAGGTTCTTGGTTATAGTTGGTTAATTAATACCACCAGGAGTAAAAATGAAATATCCAGAAGCTTCCTAGTAACGGATGAAAATGAGATGTCAGGCTATGCATTAATAAAACTGGCGAGACTCAGTTTGTAATTTCATTTGTCCCTCCCATAACTCCCTTTCATAATTCTTTCCATAGGAGAAAATGAAGCATCATTCAACTGTTTTCAAGTTTCCCTCGTAACCACGATTCTCTCGATCCAGGTAAGTTATGCCGTGTATATTGAGCTCCGTATCGAAGGCAATAACAGGATGTAACGTATCAGTAAAAAATAAAATATATAATAACTCTGCCATTGAAGCATCTGCCGGTCTGGCCTATGTACTCGTATTTATCTTCGCAATTGTGGCAGTTGAGTTCATAAACTTCGTCATGTGTGAGGTGAGGTTTCGAGGAGAGAGTTGGTGTTTTAGGGATTCACCTGTGAGAAAGGAAACGAGAAAATTGTATTTGTTAAGAATGTGAGCTACTTTTTGTGATATTTTTCCAAAGAACGGAATATAAATTAATTTTGATGGTTTTTGGGTGAGTGGGGTGAGGTTTGTGTATGTGCTAAGATTTTTTCTTATTTAGTTTGCGGCGAAGTATGTTGAGAATGATAGTGGTATCTATTGGTATATCCATTGGTGGTAGCTATATATTTGATAGTGTGTGCCCCTCTTTGACAATTGTCTTGTGATAGGGGAAGGTTGACAAGTCCGTGAATCATGACATGGAAAGCCGCGTATTTGTGAGCAGATGGATGTTGAAATGTGGATGTTGTGTGAATTTGTGAGCAGATGGATGTTGGGATGTGTCCTCAACACATTCCATTCCCCTCCACATTAGGCAGCAGTTTATGAACTCCACTGCCGCATTTCCGTGGCTAAATACTCGTACATACGTCAGACCGGCAGAAGTTTCAATGGCAGAGTTAAAGAACATTTACATGCATGGATTTTTGGACATGCATTCAAAAAAGGTAACAAAAACCAAATTCAAAATTATTGATCAATTTCTCTTTTGTCGTTTTTTTCAAAAATAATAGAGATACTTTTAATTACGAGGGGAAACCTTTTTTAGTGAACACGGCACATATTTAGATTGCCAACATGGTTTGGAAAATCAAAATGTACGGACAGCCATATTATCTTTTCTTAAAGATGTCGCCTCATCCATGGATCAAAACAAAGTACCTATTGGAATATTTTTAGATCTTTCAATAGCTCTTGACGTCACTGATCATAACACTTTACTTCCAAAATTACCTTCGTATGGAAATAGTGGTATTTCTCTAGATTGGTTATCTTCGTACCTTAAACAACGTTCTCAGAGAGGAGAAATACCTTACTGGAATAATAAAACATTATGTACACACCTTTCCAATTTTTTGCCAATTGCATGTGGAATTCCACAGGGATCTATTTTAGGCCCCATTATCTTCCTTCTATACGTACGTAAACGATATGCTCTCGACGATTACAAACGGAAGAACAGTTCTCTTTGAGGGTGATACCAATATTCTTTGCAATAAAGAAACCGTAAATAGTACAATATCAGAGATTTCGAATTGCTTCCGTAATAACAAATTATTAGTAAATGAAAAGAAAACGGTTTCAACGCAGTTTTCCATTTCAAATAAACAGCTTTGTACTTCATTAAAAATGAACTGTGGGCCATTATCTGATGTTAAGGTAACAAAATGTTTAGGTCTTTCAATTCAGTCAAACCTTAAATGGGACGTCCATTTAAATGAATAAAACACTAAATTAAGTTCTTTATGCTACGTTTTCAGAATTCTTTCAAATTCAGACTGCCTCCATAGTGTTCGTTGTGTATAGTGCCTCCATAGTGCTCGTGTGTATTAGCGAATGATCATTCTCGCCTGAGATATGGCATAATATTCTGGGAAAATACATCTTATAGTTCCAAGACTTTTAGACTACAAAAAAGAATTGTACGAATAATAAGCAAATCCCACACACGTGATTCTTGTAAGCCTCTCTTTATTAATCTAGGTATTTTACCATTACTTAGTCTCTTAATATATGAATCAGTGGTTTTTGTCAAAAATGACTTACTTAAGGGCGGGAATATATTTTCAGCAAACGCTGATGTCTATAACTACAACAATTAACGTAGTAATCATATTCATCAGGCGACAGTGTCAACAGCTCACTACAAAAAATTCACATACAATGCATGAACATTATTTTACAACACATTGCCAGATGACATTAAACAATTAAATTCGATACAAATGTCCCAAGTAAAATGTTTTCTGCTACCAAACTGTTTCTGTACAATTAGAGACTATACCGAGCATCCAAAAGGAAAGTTATATTAATTTTAACACCATTTAGATTATTATTTACCTTTGGATTGTATAATTCTAAAGGACCTGTAACAGTATTGTACTTCAGTTTCTGGGTCAATTACCCCATTTCGACGTGGTTTTCATCCAATTTCCCTGATCCTTGAGCAAATGCTGAGATGACCCCTTGTTTTGCTACTGGACATAAATGTTTTCCCCATAGCAGGTGACACACAGTTTTAACTGTTTTTGACGTAAATAAATAAATAAATAAATAAATAAACAAACAAACAAATAAATAAAACCGCCATCTTGACGTTCGACAACAATTAGCATCTCAAATATCGATGTCGCATTGTTGTGAAATTTCTATTAGGCTTTGTGGATTGCTTAAAAAGAATTGCATTAATACATTGAAAATACAATTTTATTAAAAAGTAAAAAAGCGAGAAAAAATTGAATTAATAGTGGCATTTTCAATTGAAATTTGTAATAAAAAGAATGTATATAAAAAAGTTGTACATTAAGTTTTTAAACAGCTAATTTTTTTAAACAGACTTCGTCTAAGGCAAAAATCTCTAAATCCAATTTTGTAGTTAAAAAATTAGTTTTCTTGAAATTTTCGTAAAATCGAGCTATACCCGAAAATGGCACTAGCGTCACATTTTAATGTCTTTTATTACATAAGTGAAGAAAATTTAAAGACCAAATTTGTAGCGGTTTTTGAGTAAAAAATGTAAATTTTAGCGCAAATTACACAAAACTACTAGTTTTTTTCAAAACATTGTACATGCCCGTTTCTAAAGTGCTTATTTTTGCAACATACTTTATCGGAGGCCAACATCTCCATCTTTAATTTTGTAGTTGTTAATTATTATTATTATTATTATTATTATTATTATTATTATTATTATTATTATTATTATTATTTTGTACATTTCGAAAAATTGGGAATTTCAACGAAAATGAGATCAGCGCCATTCTCTTAAACGTCCTTCACAATATTCAACAACAAAGTGTAATAAAAAAAAATTGGAACCATTCTTGTGAACATTCTGAAAATGTCCGGGGGCTTCATGTGAAGTACCCCCAAAATTAAAACACGGTATCACATTCCAGGAACCGCGACATCCGCCAGAACAATAGGGAAATATCAATTTTGGAGGAAATCGGCTGAACGGTTTAGCCTTTAGCGTTGTGCACAGACGTTTTACCTTAAATCGATTTTTCGGTATGAAGAACACACAAAAGATGGATTCTGGCGGAACCACGTGGTAGAGGATTTTTTTCTTTATATATAGCAACTGGAGGTATCAACTGTTTCGTTACCAGAGCCCGGTAATAAATGTTTTTGTGTCAAAAATTCGCCGTTTTCCAGCGCACAATTAAATACTTTTTTTTCTGACGTTAGTAAGTGCTAGAAAGTAAAAATGACATATCCTGAACATGTTCCCAGAGCGCTGATAAATGAAGTGTGAGTTTCCCGGGTTTGGACGGGTCGTGACCTCCTTGCATTCTAAAATACCACCTCACCACTGTGTGTGCGTTGATATGTAGAAGATAGAATTATGAGCAAATATTTTTTAACATGCCGTGCGCGAAACGCTGTTTCTCTTTCTTGTTTTCCGGGTGCGAAACAGCTAATTTTTCACACTGTGCGAAACATCGCAAAGAGAGTACGAAAAATCGCGAAGCGCGTGAGAGACATCGCAAAGTGTGTGGGAATCATCGTGAAGCGCGTGTGGACAATCTGTAAAGATTAGCAATTGTCTTTCGTCTTGACGTCATATTTGTTTATTTACGAACAATAGTGTTATGAAAATGACTGGAATCCATTTAATTTTGTAAAAGTAAGGTATTCCCTTACTTGCATTGCGTTTCGTTCATGGCGTGTTAAAAAATAGTATATGCAACATGGGCGCGAGACGATTCCCGCACACGTCTCTTTGTCGTCGAACGACAAACTCGACTCGTGCGAGAATCACGTATTTTGGGCCCTTGTTACGTGAACAACTGTTTCAAACTACCATTCTCCTCCTGCTCGAGGTTCTCTTTTTTACGACCCTTTGGGTTTTAATTCTTACACGGATACGGATTGCACCCGCTATCGCTGAGTTGAGCGTCAACGACAGAGGTTTAAACGTGCTGTTTTGGAGAGCACTAAATTTGCAGTTTCTGGATTCTTAAAATTAGCTTGTTATCAGTTCAATACATTGAATCTTTACATATACTATTATTCAATACATTGAATCTTTAAGATACCAATTTCTGTTATACTATTAATAAAATGAAATTCATAGGTAAACGCAAATAAATGTATTTCGTAATTCGAATAATTTTTTTTTAAATACTCATAAGAAAATGCGTAAAAGAATAGTAGAAATTGTGTTTCAGAATTAATTTGCGTATTTATCCTATCTATATCAAAAGTGCCTTTAATTTTTAAACATGCATTTATTCCTTCTTTTTCGGGGAAATGGGTTTATTGTAGAATTGAAAACATTTTCTTTCACCCTTTTTTATAAACTAGACAAAAGAGCATGCAACATGCAAATCCCACAACATTTTTATGTGACAGGGAAAGATTACTTCATTATGCACAAGTACCTCATTTAGAAAAAATAATAGTAAGATAGATATTTTATATTTTTCTATTTCAAATCCTATATGTTCACTGATCGGTAGGAATGGTTCTGAACACGGTTATGTGAGCATTGAAGTATAGAGTAGTGGTACAATCAGTTGAGAGCGAATGACATTTGACATAAGTTTAATTTTAAAACTCAAATTAAAACTATTAATGCTACAGCAGCTCATTGTTTCACGTATTACTGACAACGATTACGTAATACTATAATATTGCAACTTCTACTCTAGAAACTCTTTAACCATCTCTGGAAACTCTTAACCAAACGGAGCACGTGAGATTAACGAGTGATGTTAGTGGTGTAACTAGTGATGTTCTCGCATTATTTCTGACTTTTGCAATTTTCGAAAATTCGGAGAGTTCAACGCAAATGAGACCTGCACCATTCATTTAGGCGTCTTTTATACTATCCGACGATAGAGTGTAATAAAAAATCCGGAGACGTTTTGAGAAAATTTTAAAAATGTAATTGAGGATCCATGGTAAGTATTCCCCTAAAATTAAAATACGTTTAAAACTCGCAGGGCGATTATTTCCTCTACGTCATTAAAAATATCCATTTTGGAGAAAATCGGCTGAATACTTTACGCACTGTCGTTGACCACGGGCGGAGTGGCGGAAGTAGAGACGGACGGATGAACATGCGGACAGACGGAAGTTTTGCCGTCAATCGATTTTTCGGTATCAAGGACCGACAAAATATGCTTTCTGACAATACAATGTGTTAGAGGAAGTAATTTAATACATAGAGGAACAAGGTTTATCCGTTTAAGCGTTTTTCGTTACTAGGACCCGGCTCTATGAGTTTCTTCTCGAAAATTCGCGATGTTCCGACGCACGATTACAATAATTTCTCTTCTTATTATGTAAGGGCGACAAAGTTAAAACATTATTCCGATATCAGGGATCCTCAAAACTTTCGTCAACATCCCATCCAATTTTTGAAGGGGAAGCGTCGATCAGAACTTGGGAGGTAACGGAGAGCCTTGTTCTACCACTCAAGTCAGTCGTCAATGTCGTATTACGGAAACACCATATACCTACCTTGGACAATCGTCTTTACGAAGGGTCAAATCGAAAATTGAAGGTGAATGAAATGATGTTTAAAATTACTTTGAGAACGTATTGTCACGAACCAATCAGAATGACATTTCATGCACTTTTGCATTCTTGTAAATCCTTGACATTTTCCATTTTCTGCGAATGTAGTAGGCTTGAGGTTCAATACTTAAGGACGCGCGAGATGATAAGGAAATATTTATCGAAATTAGAATACAACGTATGTTTATAAAAAGGAGAAAATCAACAGCTAGTACATTGACAGCTGGGGAATATTATTACTAGGGTAGAATAGGCAGTTGGAACTTGTGACTAAAGAACGAATTCTTATTGCCTATCATATTTTTCGTCACAGGGTTGATCAGTTTTTAAGAGATAAACGTAATTCTTAGCCCTCTAATGGATACAGTGGTTTTATATTTATTTATACATTCATACAACAAAGGATGCCTCTCAATTAGATGAACAAATGTTTCCTCCCACATTTTGCTGGAAAACGCGTTGTGTCCGCACAGCAATTTCTTGACAATTTGTCTTCTTCTGAAAGCCCAGACTAGAAATCTGCAAGGCACGCCATTTGCTCGCTCGTACTGGCTCGGGCATTTCAGCAACAAGTACCGTGTGCACGAACACCCTGTTGTGAACTCTCGAGATCAAAACATTCCGTGGACTTTAGCAGAAACTGGGGTAAAAATCAGCGTTCCTTGGACATTTCTTTATCACAATTATGTATTAGATAGAACTAGTGCTGCTGCACCAGCACATTCTGCATCAAATCATTAGTATCTTTTAAGTAATGTAATATTCCAACTTCTGTCCTAACACTTTAGCCAGTATTTGTCAAACACCTAACCAAACAAAGCGCGCGAGATTCGAACATGTCAATACTTCGGCAGTCAGGAACAGTTGGTACGTCTTGCAAAACAAACAAACATGATTAAATCTCTACTTAACATCCTCAGCACATAATTATACACACCAATAAGAATAATTTCACTCAAGCTTACCTTGGTTACTTCGAAAAGAGCTCCTAACATTTGAATGATCATGTCATAATCAGCGATTTAACCTTTTTAAAGTATAAGAAGCCAATTAAATAAAGACTTTTATCCAGACAATTTTTCAGAAAAAATGTTTTAAGTTCAGCGAAGATTTAGAAAATCAATCTACGGAAACGACCATTTTTCCTTAAAGATGTTTTTAATCGATTGATAAAAAAGAAATACCTGTTGGAATATATTTATATATTTCGAAAGCTTTTGTCGTTATTCATCCTAACATTTTGAATTCAAAATTACATTCATATGGAATTTGTAGTATTCCCGTAATTAGATGTCCTTCTACATCAAAGATCGATAGCAACGAAAGAAATTCTAGACTCATCTTTGCAAATCTTTCCCAATTAAGCAAGGTGTCCCTCAGGGTTCGATCTCAGACTCTATCTTCTTTTTCTGTACGTTAACTGTTTGTCCTCGTTCGTTAGAGATGAAAGAACAGTTCTAGTTGTTCATGACGCGAATATTCTTTGCGAAAAAGCAATATGCGGTTCGATTTCAGATGTTTCAAATTTGTTTCATAATACATTAATTGTACACGAAGAAAAAACCAGTTTCAATATACTTTTGCGAATTAAAGAAGCAATCGAATGCGTCATTCAAAACGAAAATATGCAATTGGCTGTTAAGTAACACTATTTCTGGGTCTCAGAATTCAGTCAAACTTCAAAAGGAATATCCTTATAAATCAACTGAACCCTAAATAAAGTTGTAAATATGTTACGTATTTAGAATCCTATCAACTTCATTCAGACTTCATGAAGATCGTGACGTGTATTTTTCGAATATTCCCGCATGAGATGTGGCATAATATTCTGGGGAAGCGCATTCTATTGCACTCAGACTTTTAGATTGTATAAAAATATACGAATAGTAAAAAATGCTATCCACGTGATTGCTTCAAGCCTCTCTTTATTGCATTTGGAATCTTACGACTGTCTTGTTTCAAGATTTACGAATCAGTGATTTTTGTCGAAAATGGGGATGGGAAAAATGTACAGCCAATACAGATGTCTCTGACTATAACATTCGATGTAGTATTCATATTCATTAGGTGTTACTATCAACAACCTACTACAAAAGATGGTCATACGGTGTACATTATTTTTCAACACATTTCTAGATGACAATAAACGATTACAAGCGATACACAAGTTAAAGTGTCAAATGCAATATTTTATTATGCATAACTCTTTCTACACAATTAGAAACTACTAGTGGCCTGCAGAAACTTCTGCCGAACGAAATCACACAAAATGTTTTTCCAAAACATTGCGCGCACTCACACACTGCTCAAGAACTAATATGCTAAAGAACTAACTGCTAAATAATATTCTCTCTTGTACTAAGTATTACATTATATACTCTCCTATCAAATATTTTACAAAAAGAATGTTCAAGAATACAGCAGTAGAATGGTGTAGTATACTAGCATTCACAATACAACACTTCTTTACACACCAAGAATATTAGAAAAGTTGTTCCATAACGCAACTCGTGAAAGCAAATATTTAATGGTGGCCAGCCTCTACTTTGAAGCCTTGCTGTCGCATGATGTCAGCTGTCTCCTAAGAAGTGAGACACTGAGTTTGAGAATTCACTCAGAAGGTGCATTTTGACAATAGGCAAAATACGAATCATATACTTGAATTTATCAAAACATTATTTCATTGTTTTTGTATTTTTCTCGATATATTTGGAATCTAACAAAATCATTGAGATATTTCGCATGGCCATAGGCTCTCAATCTCTGCGCGCATACGAAATTAGTAATATAGTTACTGATCACCAAAAACACAAATTTAACAATGATACTTAATAAAATAGTTAACATTTGCACTATATAATTTTAAAGTACTAAATATGCCTGTTACAAGAAATGTAATTCAGCTTCTGAATAAATGATCACCATCTCAATAGGTTTTTCGTCCAGTTTCCCTGACCCATTGACCAAATGCTGAGACATGGGCTGACCCTTGTTTTGTTTCTGAACATAAATCTATAGCTTCACTGCGCGCACTTTTGTTGATCTCTCCTTTTGCAAGTTGTGAATGAGTAGAACGGGGAATTGGTGTTGCTATTTTGTTAGCATGCTACAAGAGTAGTTTGTTTCCAATACAAATAAATTTTCTATTACTAGAGGAATTTCTAGTTTTCAAATATTGCACTTATAACTTTCTAATATTGCAAATATTGCTAATTTTTTGTTTTTGCCCTGGCGAAAATAAATCGAATAAATTAAATGAAACTCCCAGAGCGACTTATGAATCTATCGTCTTTTATATTTGAAATATTATATCAGAAAAATTAAAGAAACATTTTTCTACAAAACTAATACTTTTAATCAAATACTCCAACCCAAATTCAACTACCAAAAATTGCATTCTCTATAGTGAAAAACATCCACGAATCTCATCATTATAACTATGCAGTAGGCAGCCACACTTCATATATGCTTTCATTAGCTTACTGTTTTGCGCTCTTCTGTAGGCTCCAACACAATATTGTCATTTGGGTATATTTCGGCCTGGTGTGAAATCGGTCGTGATGTCGATACCAGTCAAAATTACATGAAAATTACTAAATCCTTTAAAAATGCGTAAAATAATTAAAAGATCTGATATTGAGAATTTATTACATTAAGAAATAAATATCTAACTTAAATATACTAATTGTAAAAGGATATAAACAAATATTTGCAATTTTTGAAATTTCGGAGGTATTAACGAAAAAATCATAAGTAATGGTTTGGTTCTTGAAGGAATAATAAATTTTATTTCATTCATCAGTGGAATTTAACAAATTTTCTGCTTAAAGTATTTGATTTTGTCACTCCTGAAAAGTAGTTATGTTAGTTTGACCCTGAGCTCGAGAAGCGTACTTTTGGTTCGATGTCGTTAGTTCTAAAAGTACTAGGTCTAATGAGAAAAAGCCTGTTTTTTAAAGTCTAATGGCAGGAGACCAACGAAAACACGCCCAATAAAAACGGTATGATGATTAAAAATGACTTATAAAGTTTGGTAAAAACAATAATAAAATTTTACTGATACAAATGTCTAATCCATTTCAATCTAAAAGAAAAAGATAACCTAATGTCACCCACGTTATTACCGCTAGTATATTAAAATCACAATATGAAGTGATAGCCTCATTCACAAAGTCCATAATGAGAAAAGACGAGGAAAATAGTTTTCGCTTTTCAATGTGACTAACGTGAAACGTATTGATGGAGACTGGAATGTTAATATATAGCTCAAAGACCGGAAGTAAACATCGATATTTGTTAGTGATACAAGTTACCAGCTCCTTTTTGTAAATGCTTCGAATATATTATATTCTTAGTAGAGTTTTCAATTCAGAAATCATAAGCGTAGTCGTTGTGTACTAAAATACTTTTTCCTTTACACGACGTGTTGGAGTAAGTGCTCATTTTGTTTGAAATGTATAATTTAATATGAACGCTTGCTACTAACGATTGCTACGGAAACAGCTGATTTGTTGGGAATGTAGTTGACATTATTGATATTTATACTTTAAGTTTTCAGTCAAAATTTGCTCAACTATACTTGTAACTTTCTTAATTATTAAGAAATGAAAACTTGATACTATAAGACCTAGTTTCAGACCACTTGTTATTGGGTCTTCTCCCTCGTAGACCTGAGCATTAAATCTGTTACCTTAGGCCCACAGAGTATCAGTCAAACTATCAATGGATCTAATGACCTAAAATCGATGTAACACCCAAAAATGAAAGATAATTTTACTTTCTCATCTTGCAACGTGCCAGCATAGTTAAGAAAAAGTATTGTAATGCTACAGTAGAGATCTGCGTTATTTTGACAGAAAAACGCATATTCTGGGGACCTGGTAACGAAAAAGCGAATACAATTTGTTCTCATATGTAGTACATTAATACGTTATGTAATCAAAATTCACATTTTGCGCATCCTTGTAACTAAACAATGGCCTGGAAAACGTCTGGCCGTCCATCTGTCTTGGTCAATATTATCGAGTACACCGTTCAGACGATTTTCTCTACAATTAATATTATCCGATCGATCTGGCCGAATTCAATATCCTCCGAGTTTGAAACTATTATTTTGATTTAAGGGGGTACTCTACATAATTCCTCAACATTTTCAATATTTTCTCAAAAATAGCTTCAAGTTATTTGATTGTACTTTTTTGTAGGATAGCGCGAAAGACGCTTAAAAAGTTGCCCAGGCCTCGTTTTTGTTGAAATATCTGAATTTCGCAAGATTTCAAAACATTTTCGGCCTTTTCCTACAACTGCAAGATTAATGGAAAATTTGTTTTCCCTTAATGAAATCTATTCTTCGAAGACATCTTGAAATAAAATCATGTACAATTTCTCGAAAATATGTACTGGCTTAGGTGCTCAATTTGAATATATTCCGTGTACAATATATGTAATCGTGAAATTATTATTTTCTTAAAAATCGCTCCGAGATTTTTGTTTAAATTTTTTCCTTGGTTATAGAAAATGTCGATAAAATGGCGCAGATCCATTTTCGGCGAACTAACTGTATTTTGGAAATAGCAAACTACAAAATTAACGGTTTTTGTTAATGAAGTGTGTTCTAAAAAATACAATATATTTTAAAATCAAATCATGTATATTTTTTGCAAAAACAAGGAGTATTCGTGTAATTTTTGCTTGAGGATAATGTTATTTATCTTAAAAAAATTGCCAAAACGCTTTCATTTTTTTACCTGAATGGGTGAAAACAAAAAGAAGTGACATTATATAAATTGTGAGAAAAACGTGCTAATTTTAGGCTATATTTCAGTAGTAATGCGTTTTTGTGGTTTTGATGATGAAACAAAGCACCACGACTTTACAATAGTATTGACAATAGTGTTGACTAAATAAACAGATTTCTCAGAATTGATAAAATGTCACTTATACCGTTCTGTTTTTCACCCATTCAATTGTTTTCCTAGGTAGAGAAAAGGACGCTTAATATGGCGCAGTTTTTATTTTCTTTAAACACTGTATTTTCGAAAATGTCAACATTTGCAAGATATTAAGTGCTACAGTAGCCCCACGAGTTAAATTCAGAGACGAGTGCAACCATATCAATCCAGGTTGCGACCATGTGCTGCTTCCGAGATAATCACCTAGCACTCCTCTGGCTAGGACTTCGCTATTGCAATCGGCCAGCTGCAGCCCGCTAGCACCACGACTTTACAATAGTATTGACAATAGTGTTGACTAAATAAACAGATTTCTCAGAATTGATAAAATGTCACTTATACCGTTCTGTTTTTCACCCATTCAATTGTTTTCCTAGGTAGAGAAAAGGACGCTTAATATGGCGCAGTTTTTATTTTCTTTAAACACTGTATTTTCGAAAATGTCAACATTTGCAAGATATTAAGTGCTACAGTAGCCCCACGAGTTAAATTCAGAGACGAGTGCAACCATATCAATCCAGGTTGCGACCATGTGCTGCTTCCGAGATAATCACCTAGCACTCCTCTGGCTAGGACTTCGCTATTGCAATCGGCCAGCTGCAGCCCGCTAGCGGAAAAAAAGCACCGAAGTTGCTGCCGACTAGCGCCTCGAGGATTGGATGTGAGCGAGGGGCCACGGGGGAGGGGACATGGTGCGCCACGCCCCCGCCGCCTCGTGCCTCGCGCCACCATCCATCGCCTCCGCGCCGTTGCGCACTGCTCAGTTTTCGTTCCCAAGCTGGACAATAAAGGGAAAACGTAATGTGGCCCAGAGGCTTCAATACAACATAACTAGGTTCCTAGCAAACACAATCTCAAAGAAATAGGCAAGAGAGAGAATCAGCTCGTGCAAGCGTCGGGTAAGGTCCGTTTGGGAACGCTCAAGGGGAGGTCGCAACTGCCGAAAATCTGGCCAAAATAATAAACTTTGGCTTCATTTGCTTGAAAATTTGTATGCAATGGCTCCGAAGATCACTAATTAAGAATAACATACATTTTTACAGGCTTATTTAGTCCTTTAGAGGTATACAGTACGAATGTTATCATAAATATTAATTTCCATATTTGCGCCAAGGGTAGTCTCAAAATTGTACAGAAACAGTTACGCAACAGAAAATAATTCACTACGTACTCAGCTAACATTACTACTGCCACTACCACTACTACTACAACCACCACCACTACTACCACCACCACCACCTCTACTACCCCCCACCACCACTACTACCACCACTACTACCACCACCACTACCATCACTACTAACACTACCACCATCACCACTACTACTACCACCACCACCACACCACCTCCACTAATACCACCACCAGCACCACTACCATTACCACCACCACTACCACCACCACCACTACTACCACCACCACTACAACCACCACCACTACCATCACCACCACGACCACCACGACCACCATCACCACCACGACCACCACCACTACTACCACCACTACTACCACCACCACCACTACCACCACCACCACTAACATCACTACCACCACCACCACTACCACCACCACTACTACCACCACCACCACCACTACTACTACCACCACCACCACTACTACTACTACCACCATCACTACCACTACTACTACCACCACCACCACTACTACCACCACCACTAACACCACCACCACCACTACTACTACCACCACTACCGCCACCGCTACTACCACCACCACCACCACCACCACCACCACTACTACCACCATCACTACCACTACTACTACCACCACCACCACCACTACTACTACTACCACCACCACCACTACTACCACCACCACTACAACCACCTTCACTACAACCACCACCACTACAACCACCACCACTACCATCACCACCACTACCAGTACCAACACCACAACCACCACTACTACTACCACAGTCACTACCACTACTACTACCACCACCACCACCACTATCACCACCACCACCACTACTACTTCCACCATCACCACCACCACTACTACCATCACCACCACCACCACTACTACCACTACTACTACTACTACTACTACTACTACTACTAATACTACTACTACTGCTATTATTATTATTATTATTATTATTATTATTATTATTATTATTATTTGGTGTTCATTTTTCTAAAAAGTTGGCATTGTGTTGTTGCAAGTTTCAAAACATTCTGAAGAATTATTGTTTATCTGACGTTGCTTGAGAGAGTGGCGTTATCTATGATTCCTGCCACCGGTTTGAGTGCGGAATACATAAGCCAACGCAGAGTTACACGTGATGTGTCCAGTAATCGTGATTCCATAACTGACAGCGAAGAGAAAAAATAATGTTGTGTCTGTCAAAATTTACTTTCACAAATCGTGGCCTTGATTTGACAATGTTCTAACTAACAAAATTGGCAAAATTGCGTTTTTCCCTGAGAAATCTCTTACAACAAAGCAGTCTAGTGTCTACATAAATTTTAATGCCATATGTTGAAAAAAGTATGAAATTATATAATTTATATTATTACTAATGTTATTTTTATGTGAATAATAGATTTTTCATGTACTACTCTTTGACCTTTAAAATGCAATTCTGTGCTCTAGCGAAATATTAGTTTTTTTCTACTCAAGGAAATTGAATGTTACATCCGAACTGCATATTAACTGTCACTGAGAAAGTGCAAGGTGCCATTGCACCTTGGATGATGGACGGACGTGATGGCAGGACATGCAAGAAATGATATACTGAGGTAGATGTACTCGTAATAGTAGATGTACTCGTAAAGAATTATTGTATTGAATAATTAACTTGGTTAAATTCATGCGTACTTTAGAACCGAAATTCCATAATGTGGTTTGCTATGTTGAATTTTAAGTCATTTTAATGTTACATGGTAAGTGGACCTTAAGAGGGAACCAATGTCGCATCAATGACAATGAAATATTCAGTGCCAGGACACAGCGTCCAAGAAGGAGATGACGCCCATAGCGTAATAAAGAAAGCAGTGGCTACGATGGGTTTTATTCACGTCTTGGACTAGTGCGATTGCTGAAACTTGTGAACCAACGAAAACCTTATAGAGTAATGCACATTCAAGTGAAGGGTTTCAAAGAGTTTGCAGTAACATTAAAATTGCTCAAAAGCAAGACCATTCATTCCGGTATCGTGTCTTAAATTTGGTTATATCCTGCGTTAAGTGAGTTGTATCACTCACAAGATTCCGAGCGTATTGCACGCAATAAATACAGTGAGAAAAACGAAGGACTTCTCTCATCCAACTATTTGGTCAACTTGGCGCGTGTGAAGAAAAGCTAACGACACAAAAGAAGAAATCTTTGATCTGAAGAAGAAGATAAAATCTATGCTCCTTTTAAGGGGAGAGCGTACCATGTATATACGTTAAATTTGCTAATATTGATGTATATTTCCCAGAAAATGGTTGACTATAACATTTTTATACATCTCGCACTTATAAAATATTTTTATTACTTTGACAGTTTTTGAGTTGATTAAAAACATTTAGTTTTTTCTTCAATTATAGCTTTTGCCCAAATTTTGTCAGTATTTTTGGACAGGAATAATTTTTTTATATTTATACAAAAATGTCCAGTTATTGCCAATTCTATAAAGAATGAATTCTGTAAGTTTCAATAAATTGTTAATAATAGTTTCTGAGAAAAGGAATTAATTACAAAATAAGAACATTTTCGGGAAACACCTTTGAAAAAGGTCTGTACTAGAACATTCTGCTCCGTATTCTGGATAATTTTCTTCCTCGGAAAAGACCAATGCTACCAACGTATGGACAAGAGTATGCTTCAGTAACGCATTAACAATCCAACACGCGTTCCAAATTACGAAGAAATAGCCACACATGTATACTGTGTCAAAAAGGGGCGTGGCTCATGCGCACTCCGTCTGCCTACTTGGCGCTACAGCCCGCGAACGGGCCAGGGCCTACCAGCAGCGTCCCGGTTTCGCAGCCATGGGTTATGAAGGGGGCGTGTGGTTCATATTATAGTAAATTGTAACTTTGAAGCGTTGTTTCTCGAAACATGGTAAAGTCAGTTAGAACTTTGTCAAACCAAGGCCACGACATGTCATTACTTTTAAGTTCTACAAACTTAAACTCTTAAACCTGAGTATTTATTTTAAAATCTATTGACTTGTACTATTTACTTGATTTGTGCGTTGATGTAGAACCTCTAAATGTACGGTATTTTGATTAAGCACATTTATATCCACTAATCTTCTGGAGGTTAACATCCCAAATTACATGTGATATTACGACGTAACATTGAGTGTGTTTTTCAAAGATTTTTGTTAGCGTTGTATTTAAGAAAGTAACGAGTTTAATTTATGAAGCAAAAATAGGACGAATTTGTAATTTTCTTTTTTTTCAGTTTCAAGAGATAAATCCCGGATTCGCGAAGCGAGGAGGGGATTTATTTGAGAATTTCAAAGCACGAGGGATATTTAATAGAATTATTCTCTATATGCACGAGAGCTATATAATAGAAAAAAGATTGAGAAAAAAAGAAATCCTATCAAAATCAATTTCCATATAATAGTCAGAACTAACTGATGTTTTCCTTAGATAGCACTCGAATGTTATATGAATTGAATGCTTACAATTAATACTCACAAACAAATGTTTTAACGATCACTCAACACGATGTTTTTTTAGGAAGACCAATGATTTCATTTTCCGCGAACTTGCCAAGTTGCATACGAATCCATCTTTCCGTTTTCATCCTATCCGTGCATTTCAAAGAACGAAAATTTCGTATTTTTATTAACAAAGAGAAGCTGCGATCTATTCAATATACAGTGACCTCCACTCCTATTTTTTCTCCTTTTTTGCTACTTCACTTGTTTAAAACCGTTACTGGCCATTAGGAGGGACATCAAAATCGTTCTCTTTAGAGCTTTAATACATATATATTTGTGTGTGTGTGTGTGTGTGTGTGTGTGCGCGCGCGGGAGTGTGTGGGTGCGCGCGCGTGGGTGCATGTTGGGTGTGTTTGTGATTGTTATCAACCACTTAAGGTTGCAAGAGAAAATTGGTCGATCTTCAGCGTGAAAAAAGAATACTGAAGAATAAGAATGTACTATTTCGATATTTGTTTCTTCATTTTTACCATTGAGCATTGGTAAACATTTTAAAGGAATTATCAGTACCTGGCACCATTTGGCGAAAACCAACAAATTAGTGAAAAAATTCCATTTGAGATGTAGAAAGTACCCAGTATACCTTCGTCTACGTCTACGGCGAGACATAACTTGAAGTTGCACGTCGTGGGGTGGTAGTAAAAGTCGGGCTCCCTCAGGTCTTGTGTTTTATCGCTGTCGTTTCCCAGCAGCGCAGCCATTGCCAAAATATTCCCGCATACGCCTGCTACATTCACGTGCAAACGCCGTGTAATGGACCGAGCCCTTCCCTCAGGGCTGTACTACGGTAGCGACTAAATTTTAATATTCCATGTATGCCATGAACTGTGCTTCAACTCTTCAACATTAGAGATAATTCAATACAATTTGAAATAAGTAATGTATTTACTTATTACGAGAGAAAGTGGTGTCATTTGTTCATTTCACCGGGCAGAACGTGGTTTTTCTTTTATTTTCTTGCCTTTCTTCGTAAGAAGAGAATGAATTGTAATAGTGTGCCGAAAATCAGCAATTTTTCGACAGAAAAATACTTGTTGCCGGACCCTGGTATCGAAACGTTGAATAATCCCGATCGTATATGTAGTAAATTACTATCTCTAACACGTTGAGTAGTCAGAATCCATTTTTTGCGCGTATTTGATACCAAAAAATCGATTGATGGCAAAACGTCTGTAGGTCAGTGGTCAAAACTAGCGCCTTAATTGTTCACACGATTTTCTCCAATATTTATATTCTCCAATTAATCTGAACACACTGGTTGGCCTGCGACATTGAAACGGATATTTGGATTTTGGGAGGTGATTCACATGCATTGGCGGCTCGTGCCTATTCGCACGTTCGCATGGGCACACCCAAATTAATTCGGTGCATTTCCTCTTGAACATCTCTAAACAAGGGGGAGTAAAACCCTCTCAGAGGGTTTGGGAATCATGGAACTTCAAAACACGCGCCGTTCGGAAGCAGCGATTGATAGTCCTCCGCCAGTGCCCTTTGTGGAAGCCAGCTGGCGCACGCCCGGGAATTGCGAACGAGTAGAGCGCGTCGTATGGTCTCGGGGCTAGAAGGGAAAGAGGGAACCACAATGGCTTTATAGACGGAAAGAGCATTTACTTGAGTGTGCGATAGCCACTGCGTCTGCGCAGTGTCAATGCCAGCGAATGTCTTGCCATGTTTAGAAGATATAACACTCAGCTAGCACAAGTTTGTAGGAGAAGTAAGAGTGACATTGAACGAAGGAAGTGTGAGATATCTTTCCACTGAGTAGAGCTCTCATCCCTTCCAATAAAACAGTTCTTCGCTAGCGCACGAAGCGCAAACGCTTTGCTTTCCAGTGTTGCATTCATAAGAATTGTGTTAATTTAATATTATATGCACATTCTCTTATATTTTGAAGTGAGTTGCAATTACAAATCCATTTCGAATTAATGAAAACTCAAATGCGTTTTGTAAACGTATGTATATGGATACTTTTTTTAAATGCGTTTTGAAAAACCGAAGTTAGAATGCTTGTTTTTCTGTCAAGCGTAAAGAAAAATTTGCTGAAAAGAAACAGCGTTGAATTGATTTTGTGTTTCGTCACACAGTCTAGGCGGAAAATTATTTAGAGTGTTTTAAGTATTCGGTAACTTGTACTTTTAGCCTAAAATTTGTACAACGAGCTTATGGAAAATACTATATAGCAAATGTGCGAGTAAAAAGGCTTTGATTCAACGTGTACAATAGAACTCTTAACACTCTTGGGAAAACGGTTCTGGCACGTGCTGAGTAGATACGCGGTAATCCGACTCTTAGGAGTAAATATTTGGGAGGGGCCCTTGCGGGGCGAAGTCCAAGCAGGTGTGAAATGAAATGCGGCCAACCCTCACTGCTGATGAAAGATCCCGTTCAGCATGCTATCAGACTTCACAAGATGCTCTGTGTTTAATTGTCTTTATCAACGTACATAAAATTATTACATTCTCTCTCTCTCTCTCTCTCTCTCTCTCTCTCTCTCTCTCTCTCTCTCTCTCTCTCTCTATATATATATATATATATATATATATATATATATATATGCTTGTAATGTATGACTGTAGTGTGTATGAGAGAGAGAGAGAGGTGGGAGGAAGGGAATGTGAAATAAGACGTAGGTGGACACCCTAATGGTGGGTCATTCCACGTCAAATCTCACAAATTTAAGGAAAATTTGACCTTTATGCCCCAAAGTTTTAAACCTTTTTTTCTGTGAAGAGTATAAAAAAATATGAATTACGTGCTTTTCGTTTTTTCCCAAATATTATTTTTCGAGATTGTATCAATTTTAAACATTTTCGAAAAAGTGCTCGCTTTGCTAAAGTTAATCGTTTTTAAACTCGTGTTGTATTTTTGACCGAAATCTAATATTTTGCGACATTAATGAACGTAGGATGCTCTTTTATTTGATGTATACATTGAATTCATTTAATTCTTTTAAAAACATTTTTGACCTATTTTGTTTTTATTTTTTAATTTCACCCAATACTCGACAGTTTAAAAATTTGAAAAAAATACCATTGAAATTTCTGAAAAGTTCTACATGTGTTTGATAAGTCACAAAGTGGGACATCGAAATGATTCTGAGAATTAAATACATTAGAAATATCTACTTACTGTTTTGCTGCGGCGTCATCCCTCAAGCACGTGCCAATCAGCAGTAGACGATTACCATGAATATACTACTTCCACAGAGCAATTAAGTTGAAGGAGTATCCCTTCACATCTTAGTGTGTGCTATATGACCGTTGTTTGCGACGTACATATGACCTTCATAGCCGATTAAATTCAAATTAAAAAGTGTCAAACGTATTCTATTTAGTATTAAAGGGACGGAATATTTATACGAATAAGAGTACAGTTAATAAGAATACAGTTAATTATGTTGATATTTCTTTTACTTCACTGTACAGAAAATATCGTTAATTTGCCTTTTCTTAAGAAATGAAACTATATATTTTCTTTGTGTCCTCTAGTGTTATTTATGATATCATTGTTACAATGTTCATATTTCTAAGTATTGTTCCGCGTTGCTAAAAATATAAAGTTTTTAAAAATTTATGTAATTTTTGTTGATGTTTACACAGTTCAGTATGATTTACTTCTTCACATGTATTTTGTTGACTTATAAATAATTTTTTTCTAACTTAATATTTAATTTTACTAACTACAAATTGATGTAGGGGACTTATAGAACATCTGCTATTTTAGTTTTTGTGTGAAAAATTATTTAGGAAAACTTCTAATGGAAATCTGTTTTTAATACTGGTTGGGAAATAGTTGATTGATGCTAGGTTGTCGTAGACGGCTTGATCTATTGAGTTTATATTTGAATATAAGTTATTAGATAAGTAGGCTATGTAGTGGAAGATAGGTTGAAAGTTTAGTTCTTTGTGGAGTTGTCTGTTTGATATGAACCGGGGAGCATTTGTTGCTATTCGGAGGAATTTGTTTTGCATCACTTGAACTCACTTTATATTTGTTTGCGAAGCATGATACATATTGGGCATGGGTAGAGCATAAGCGGTCTAATTATTGGTTTTTATAAGGCTAGTGCATTATTTAATGAAAGTTTGCTCTTGTTGAGTAAGAGCTTTAGTTGGATTAGTTTTATTATAGTGTGTTGTAGCTTTGCGGTTATATGAACTTACTAATTTAACCTGGTGCCGAAATTCAGTCCAAGATACGTGATAGTTTGGTTTTGTCGGATCCACGGGATCGTGTTATTATTTATATGAAGTGGGTTGGGGGTGGAGAATGGCTTGAGTGAGAAGATTTGTGTTGCTGATTTGGTCGCGTTAAGTTTTATTTTCCATTTAATAGACCAGTCTTCTATTTTATGATGTTGGATATTATTTCTAGTGAGGTTGATTGAATAGATGAACTTATAGATTACTGTGTCGTCAGCAAATTATGCTTGGGTGTGTGTCTGATGTAGTCGGTATGTCTGCTGTATAAAGATTGAAAAGAGTAGGCGATAAGTATGATCCTTGAAGCAGTCGTGCTATTATTTTTCGTGGATTGGAGACGTCGTTTTCAACTGTTATCGCCAGAGTGTATTATTGTCAGAGTGTATTATTTGTAGTATTAAGGGATGGAATTAGATTTTTATATTTTGAATGATTGCTGTCAGTTATTGCTTTTTTAGTTATTGCTTTTAACAAATTAAATTCTTTTTTTAATTGTGGTAATCTAGAGATACACCAAAGTCGTCTTGTTTTATTATTGGTGCTTATTATATCCAAAATGGATTTAGGCAGTTTGACTTTTGTGGTTCTATTGCTATTAACATTTTTATCCTTGCATAGTGATTTAATTGTACTAATAATTAGATTATTTAGAGGCGCAAGTGCTTGTTCTATTTCTATGAATTTTATGTTTTTAAATTGGGGGTTTGACGTGTTGAGCTAACGACTGGTAAGTGATCGGAATCTAGTTCGAAATGAGGGTCTAAGTGAAAAATGATTTGTGTATTACTTATTACGATATTGTGACGTAGTGAAAAGGGAATAAATTCAAATAACAAAAATAAAAATAGTATATTGAAAAGTTACAGACTAGATACAATAAATTGCTAAATTTAAACACTCCGGCAACCTTTTCCTTCCAGTACTCTGCTTTACCGCAGAAAAAAAAGCCACGCGTGATGCGAGCTGTCGGACTTCCGTCCCGTGACAATTACCGTCACCTGGCCTGATGCCAAAATTTAAACCGGTCGCCGTCTGGCGGACCGCGTGCACGAAGCACCCGAGATCGTCTGGCCCTTACACTCCGGACATCTCGCCCCCACTCTTACGCTCCCTGTACCTTCACGTACTAGGCCCTCTGATGTAAACTGAATGAGAGTGCGGGCGCAGATGGCGCCGCGTTAAATAGTTGAGAGCTACACCCCCACCTCACAAGTTCCCTAGATAGGCTCGCCTGCTGTCGCAAGCGAGGCTCGCTTGCTAGCATCTTAGGAGGGGGGATACACCCCCACCACACAAGATTCCCAGGTAGGCTCGCCCGCCGTCGACAAGCGAGGCTCGCTGGCCAACTTCCTAGGAGTTTACAGCCTAAGGTTATTTTTGGCTCTGCCACGCTGTCTGCGTCAACTGCCAGAACGCAAAATCCCGGAAGTTCAGGCTCAACCCCTTCCTCCCCCGCAGCGCACTTTCACCGACCTAACGGTTCTGGCCCTCGTGTTAACGACGCCACAATATATAGGATATCCGGATGCTTGTTTGGGTGTAGTGGATAGTGTGTTGGTTCTGGTGGTGCGCTTAATTGAAGTTTTGGATCGCTTATGATTTTAAACAGCACGAGACCTGCCGTATTGGAGGTTCTGCATCCCCAGCTTGTATTTTTAGCATTTAGATCAGCGATAAATAATTTGGGGGTGTTTCGTTAAAGTAATGCTGTTATATTTGTATGGTTTATATTAGATTTTGGAGGTTTGTATGCTGCTATAACTGTTATCAGTCTATTGTTTAATGGAACCTTGATTGCTACTGTTTCTAATCCTGGAGTACGCGGGAGGTTGGTTTGTATATTTTGATGCTATCAACAAATTTCTTAAGGAAGTAAGAAGTAAATCTACCAATTTAAGAGATAATTCCTGAACAATTACAGATCTTTCATTATTGCAATATATACCAGGGTAGTAACATTTTTGAAATCAAATAGTTTTATCATCACCACTAATAGCAGCACTATCAACCAATATCATGAAATGAGCTAATAAAAACTGTGGGAAAACAATAGTGCCTGTTATAAAGTGCTGGAGTGCGATCACCGTATTTTCGAAACCTTGTTCGTTTTTGTCTTGTATGAATTGTGTTATTGGCAATTGACTCAATGCTGAACTAATACAAAAACTCGAATGCCCACTGGAAATCAAAGCCAGAACAATGTGCGCGGCAGGTTGACATATCTGACACAGACACTACGCATAAAATGATGTAATACTGTTTGAATATAGATTTGTATTAAACTTTGTTTTAATTAATTGACATAAATTGATTGCATTTTTATATATATGAGTGTTCCGAATTATGGAAAGCACATTTCAGTGATTTCAAGGAGCTGCTGGACAGCGGACCTGCCGGACATTTGAATCCCCAGCTTGTTGAGGCTCCAACCGCCACTGCCACAAGATCTAGTTTAAAGATCAGCTTTCATTAAAGGGAGAAAAGTGTTATTAATATTGCACTTTTGCAATATTAATTTTTGGCAATTTTCGAAAATGTAGAGTTCCCCGAAAACGGGATCTGCGCCATTTTTAAGAGTCTACTGTTCATTCCAAAGAAAAAATTTGGAACCATTTTTTGAAAAAAAAATTAAAACGTGTCTGTACTTCACGCAAAATTGTGTGAAAACTTCCCATATTTTCAAAAAAGTGTACATGAAATTCTTTCAAGATATGTCTTGAAACAACAGATTTCATCCAGAAATAAATACCCTCAATATTGTAGGAGAGGCCAAAAAATGTTAACTTTTCAAGTTTTGAAAATGCAAAGATTTAAACGAAATTATTTTTTAGAATCCTTTACGTGAATTGAGGACAACCTTTAATTTAAAAAATGGTGCTATTTGTCAGAATATTTTGAAAATGTTGAGGCTTCATGTAAAGTACACCCAAAATCAAAATATCAGTTTCAAACTAGCAGGGTCTCGAGTCCGTTCAGATCGAATGAAGAACCAATTTTAGCAAAAATCATCTGAACGGTTTAGCGTTGACCAGAAGACATACAGACAGTGACATACGAGCAGCGACATACAAACAGTGACATTCACTTTGGTGAAAATCATTTTTTTTTTGTATCTAAGACCCACAAAATGTGGACTCACTATAAAAAATGTAAAAGGAAGTAACTGTCCCTGAATTTTCGAAAATTGAGAGAGTTCAAAATTTTTTCGGCAACATCTTACTACTACAATATTGAAGATATAGTTTATTTTCCAGAATAAAGTATGTACTTTAAAGATAGATCTTGAAATAACAACATTCACAATTTTTCAAAGTTATGAGTGGTTTTTGCTTAATATAGTTTGAAATGTAAACAAATTTTTAAACAATTATTTTCTCAAAAGAGCTGCATTGTTTTATTTCTTTCCTCAGATGCAGGAAAGGAATCTAAAAAAATTGCGTAGGTCATTTGTGCGCAAGTTGTTTTTCTTTCGAAAACTGCAAACAATTAGCACAGAAAAAGTTTAATATTGATGATCGATATTTACTTTCTTAATGAAATCTGTGATAAAAAAATAATTAAATAATTTCATGTACCTAATTTTAGCGTAAACGGATTCACTAGTTTTTATGTAATTTCTGCTTGAAGTTAATGGAATTAATTTAATTTCTTTCTCAAACGCACTATTTGTTTAATTTTTTCCCCGAGTACAGCGAATGACGCTTTGAAAGCTCGAGAAGGAGTCACTTTCGTTGCACTCCCTGATGTTTGAATATTAAACTAGTGGTGCTGCAACGGGACGTATTTTTTCGAATTATTTCTAACTGCTACATTATATTAATAAATGAACATTATTTTCCGCACCTAGACGCGAACACAAGTCCTCTGAGTTAACTCGCCGTCAGCCGTACCACTGCGCCGTAGAAACGTCGTGAGGCTCGAACTCGGGCCGACGCTGAAAAATGTAATTGACTCAACCCAATATTTCCAACACGCAATTTTTGTAATTTTCGAAATGCCGGAGAGCTTGCCGAAAATGTACTAGCACCATATTTTTGACAGTTTGTTGTAACATTCGAGGAGAAAATTTAATGAAAAGATTTGGAGCAGTTTCTGAAATATTTAAAAAAAAGACATACATTTCAGTCAGAAATTACGCGAAATCTACGCGTTTATTAAAAATATTCTACGTGATGTCTTTTAAAAGCTAATGTTTTAGAACAGGCTTTTTTTAAAAACCTCTATCTTCAATTATGTTGTTTTGAAACTTCTTGCAGTTTTCAAAAATACGTCGTTTCCCGAAAATGGGACTAGCACCTAATTTTATCCTGTCCTTGATACAAATAATGAGTTAATTTAAAGAAACAAAATTGGTGTGTTTTGGAGAAAAAAAGTTTTAAAAATTAAAATTGCCTAAATTTTGTGTAAAAATTACAATGAAATTTCTCATATTTTCGAAAAATTGAAAATGACTTCATTTCAAAATCTGTCTTGAAAGAACAGATTTCATTAAGAAAAAAAACTCTTTTCTTCAATGTTGTTGTTCTAACAAGACGCCCCTAAAGTCAATATATCCGTTTGAAACTCGCAAAGCCTCGAGTTCGTTCTGGTCGATCGGGGAATAACAGTTTTGGAGAAAATCGGCTGAACGGTTAAGGCGCTACTGCTGACGGACAGACGGACGGATGGACGGACGGACGAACAGACAGACAATTTAACAATCAATCAATTTTTCAATATCAAAATCCCATCTGATGTAGATTCTAGCTATACCACGTGTTAGAGGAAGTAATTTACTGTATACAGAAAAAGGATTTATCAATTTTTTCGTTACTAGGGCAAGAGTTTATCCGTGCAATAATATAAATAAATTTTCCGGTGCACGATTACAATATTTTCTCTCCTTATGTAAAAGTGCGAGAAAGTAAAAGTTTAGAAATGATGCGAGAAAGTGCGTTATTTTAGCACATTTGTATATTAATGAAATCTTTTTTTTATATTAGTCCTTTAATTAATGCCATGATAAAATTTTGAAAACTTGGTGTAGTATTCGCGTAATTTTGAGTGAAGTATTGTCACTTTTAAAATATTATGTGAACAACATTTTCTTAACAACAGCTCCACATACTTTTTTAAAATTTTTTTCTTGAGTAGATCAATATTCGCTTAATAAAATATCAGAGGTCCAATTTTCGTCAAATTTCCAATTTCCAATTTTTCTCAGTTTTCGAAATTTCCGAATGTTCAACTTTATTTTTAAAGTGTCAGAAACGTTAATGTGCCACTTCTGCCAGTTGGTATAGATGTTAGTCCATTGCCTGCGAAATGTAAATATGTCATTCCGAACTCCAATTGTGGACAAACTGGTTTACAGGTGGGAACACGGGTTCAAATAGCATTAAAATATTACGTAGCCATTTCAAATAATGTGAAAAAGAATGTGCATTTTAGCACCACTAGTTATCATCTGAAATGACCAACCCCTGCCCAGTGAGGAAACGACGAAATTTTAAAACTTTACTCTTCACGTTGTTCAGACTATCAAATCTCCTATAAATGCATAATCAATTTTTCGTCCGTTTTAGAAACTTAAATCAAGCAGCGCGCCAAATTCGAAAGCAGCGCTCCTATGGGCGTTCCACTGTTGTTTAGCATAAAAATGCTGAAACGAATTAATGTTTCTCCTGTTTTTGAGTTTATGTACTGTGTTTATGTACATAACATGTAGTGACATAGTTTCAACCACTGATGTAATGTTAACTGTAATGTCTGTATTCATTTAACAAAAACGTACAAGTAAGTACTTTCTATTTGTATTTATATGATATTGTTTGTTTTTCCACTAAATTCACTGTACACCCCCCTTTCTTGTGTTAATGTTTTCATTTCTCCATTTTGCTAGAGATTCACTGAGGATGGGAAAAGTGTTTTCCCGAAAGTTAACTACGAAAAATTATTAATAAAAATTATTAAAACTTTTGTGGAGATTATTTCCTTTACTTTACTATACAATAATATAAATGATATGTAACCACGCTACGAAAAACCCTTATTATAAACTTACAGTAATAGTTGCTTGCTCGCTGTTGATGCTGCTATAAATAAATGAAAAAAAATTCGTTGGATGTTTCAGAAGCACAAGAAAAATAAAGCTTCCAATATGAATGCAGAATATGCCACCAATATTCAAAACAATCTACCATCTAAAAACAGCCCAAACATGGTCAATTCAGAGTTACCTTCATCGTTATAATAACACTTCAAGCCCCACACGATTAGCATTATGACAAACCTGCTCATATTAATGTATTTACGCCACAAAAACAGATTTTATTTTGCACAATCTATAACATTATTTCCTGCGTCCCCCAAGTGTATCGTTGTTTGAGCAACTGGAACAAAATAGAAATGTGTTTTTTTGCATATTATTACTTATGATTGACGAATACGTTTCCAAAAAGGATTTTTTGGATAGGGCGTAATCAGCAATAAAAGAAAAATAACACAGGAACACACATGCACACACTCACACGCACTCACACACACAAGTTGTCAGACCCGAAGACACGAGACATGTTTCTCTAAGGATGTCGACGCGCTAAATCAGATTGTAAAGCCAAAATTTTGCCCTCACCCTCCATTTTTTAATCGCGAAAAACCACCGTGAAATTGTAAATTGTAAATTTCACGGTGTTTTTTTTCGCAATTTAAAAAGAACTGGAGGGTGGTGGTACAATTCTGGCTTCAGGGCATCGACATATATAGAGACATGTATCGTCTTTGAGTCTGATCATGTTTTATTTTGTGTGTGTGTGTGTAATTGACCAAGTCGCTTTGAAATTACTGGTCTCTTTTGATGATAGTGGAATGATATCTGACGGTACAATTTCGAGTCTTTCCGTGAGCGAGCGGAGCTCCGTGTGGTATTCTACGCGCCAAGATCCAAGTGATGAGCTGGGCGGAAAGAGTAATATACTGATGGAGACGATTTCCCCCTTTGGCCTTTTATACGCCGATGGCCGACTTTGCCAGCTAGCTAACCGTGCCCCCATGCCTGGCCCTAATTCAATTACCACACTTAGGTGGCAAGAGAGAGGTGAATATGACGTGTTCCGTTCACCGTAACTAGCAAACTTCGCCTGCCTGAGCTTTTCTTTCGTCACACAGCTACAGAAACTGAGACGATTTGAAAGGAAAGCTACAACTCTATTTTTGACTCGACCGGGAATCCAACCAGAGATCACACCACGGGAAGCTAGTACGCTGCCCATGAGCCATCCGAGTAGCTTACGTTTAATGGTAACGAGATTATTCATTACTGTAAGCCAATAAATGTTCAGAGCCAATTTGAAATTCTTTGAATTTCAGAAAGTTCAGGCAAAACGTTTAACAACGTCTGTTACAAAGGTGAAATATGTCATTGCAATAATGCCTTCGTTCTCACTAACTAGTCGGAGAACCAATTTTTCGACTAATGTCTTTCAGAAGAGTTCTACCTTGCCCATGGTCATTTTCACGAATGGTTCTCCATATTTAAAAGTTTTTGTTAATGAGAATGGTTCTCAGAGCAATTTGATGCGGAAAAATTTGGATAAAGAAACACATTGCATTTTCGTTTTAAAAAATTAAAAGGTCTGCTTTTTATTATTTAAGAACGAAAGAGTTTAATTTCGTCCCATCATTTTTTGGGAGTTACCCCAGACTAAGAGAAACTAGTGGTGCTACATAGCGCAGACTTTCTCGTACTGGTTAGTTTTCTAATGTCTTAGGTCTGAGCTAGGTTTTCGGACTTGCCCCATCCTCTTGCCAGCTGCAATCTATCGCCGCCTAATGTACATTTTTTTAAAACATGTTCTCAATTTTTCGGTTTTCAAATGGTAGAACTGAAATAATGCTTTGAGAATACTAAAGAAGAGTAAAACCTTGTCCTATATAGATATTTTCGGTGAAAAATGTGTAGCGGTTTAAAAAAAAAAGTTATTTAACCGTTACTGTAAAAGCGAAGTTTGAAGCTCTTTTTCACAGAAACCTTTTGAGTTTTGAAGAAACTATTGGAAATCAATTGAAGCACTTGTACTCACAAATGCAATAATGTATACAAATCGCTGGAAATGTGCATATTAACGTGCATATTAGCTGGCTCGGTGTCTCAGATCCAAGTCGCTCGCCTTTTACCCATGAGGTCCGGGTTCGATTCCCGAACAATTTCATGTATAAATCCAACCAAACAAGTTTGACTGCTTTACAAGAGCTAGCCCAACCCCAGCGAAGTGTTCTAAACCCTATTCCTATCCTAATTCCTTCCTAATTCTGGCCGCTGGGTAGTGATGCAGGAACGCGTAAGTGGGAGGCGCGTACGCGGAGATGCTACCTGGCTGTCCTCTAGACAACTGATTGAGACGAGATCTGACGGACAATGTTAAGAATTTATGGAATTGATTACTCCCGCGCAGTAATTAATGGAGGATTACTCCAAAAGCGTGAAGCGTTGAACGCCCCCGAAGGAGGTTAGAGAGGCGTTGCGTCGTTAAAAACGCAACTAATTGAAAGAAGTCGTGAGAGATACTTCAAAAACACAGTCGGAAAACACAAAGTAATACAGAAAAATCACTTTTGTGTCATCTTAAACAGTGTATTTAGTACTATAAGTACGTACAAAAAGTTTAAAGAAAAATTTAAAGCCGTATTTGAAACTTTTGAGTTTTCGAGAAACTTTATCAGATAGCACTAAATGCATATGTACTCATTAATGCAATACTGTGAACAAACCGCCGTAATGTAAATATTAACGACGTGAGAGAGAAGTAAAAAAAAACATTTTTGTAATTTAAAAAAAAAACAAAAACAAAAGAATACAGCAAAATGCGTCATGTAATCTTATGCAGTACACTTAGAACTATCCCTTCCCAAAGAATAAAGAAAAAAATTTAAGTCTTTTTGAGAAATTCTCGTTTTTGATATTTTTAATATTGCACATATTTCACGCCATATTGCGAGAAAACTATTAAAATTTTCCAAAAATGTACCTAATCTTAATGAAAGAACTAATTATGGAGAACTAATTTTATTGGAATGAATACTCTATATCTACAATTTTGAAGTTTAAAAATTTGAAACTTTCAGTTATCAGGGAAAATCGGATGTATGCCACCTTTAAAGGTTTATTTCAAGAAATTGAAAGAAAAAATTCGGAGCCACTTTTGAGAAAACTTTGAAAATGTACCAGAGGCTTCATGTAAAAATAAAGAATGTTGTTTTTCAAAACCACAGAGCTTCGAGTGGAGCCAGATCGATCAGGAGATACTCATTTTGCAAAAAAAATCGTACGAATAATTTAGCCGTTAGTGGTGTTCTCAGATGGACGGACAGGCGTTTAAAAAAAAACACAAACAGTTTTTCGATATCACGGGACTCCAAAACCTGTATTTCCGATGAAATCTGGAAATTGATTTTCCGCGACATTACATAACTCTCTATACGAAGTATATAACTCCGTATATACGTACGTATACGACAAAGTAATATACTGTTTTACTCATCAATGTTACTCACCCAACTGATCACAATATTAATAAAACATCTGAAAAATCTAAATATACCTAATTTTCAACAGAATATGAAGAAATTAATATCTTATTATTATTATAGTTATTATTATTATTGTTATTATTATTGTTATTATTATTATTGATATGAAGTAGTAGCTTTTGTGGCAGTTGTAGCAACAGCTGTATGCAAATATACATTAAGCAGTTGAATCCCGGAAGCCCCGGACTCCCCCGAATAAATTCAATACAATGGAAATGATCTCTATTGACCAAACAGCTATTTTTTTTAATGGAAAAACTCCAAATATTTGTTTAAAAAGCAGACCTAGAATCCCTTCAGACATTAAACCGGTCCTTCCTGCAGTCATCTTTGCAAATGGACCGATCTCTGCGAATTCATCTGTTGCGGGTCTTGGCCTTAAAATGTGGCGACAACCGACAGACGACAATGCAGGTTTCTCTCCCAAGTAGTGTATGTATATGGTATTCGTAAGTTCCGAGTCACGTGAAGGTCACGTGAGTGACCGTGTTCAACTGGTTTGTAATCTTGACTTTAAAGGATCTGGTGGCTGTTGCGAAGCACCTCGCTCGACGAAAGAATTATTGAACATAATGTTAACAAGCCCTCGATGGCTCGTTGGTTAGTATGCTCGTTTTCCACGGCGCAACCTCGGGTTCGAATCCCGTACGGGGCAAACATTAATTGAGCGCTTTCCATGCAATGTTCCAGTATCAGTTGTAGAGTGGCGATGAGCTCGCTTCTCAGGTTAAAAAGACCAGAATACAGCTTAGGGATGGCTATGTGCTATCCACAAGTACCTCTTAACTCATGGCCGCAAGGCCGGGACTGCTTGCTTGCTTAAATTTCAACGCTAAGTTTTTTCAATTACATAACATTAATATAAACGTTTTATTGATATGGTTAGATTTTCATGTTACACGTAAAGGTGTTTAACGTTTGAATTTCGGCTGAAAAAGCCATTTCAGTACATCTTTCTAGTGAATTCTAAGCAATCTAATAGTACGTCTTGCAGGTGTCTATCTACTGAAGATGAATAAGTCTTTGAACTTTCTTTCACAGTTAGGCTATTGCATATCAACTTCGCATCCCTATATCTTCCAACGTTTGGAGAGAGGCATTACGATCACTGAAAGTCCAACGTTCTGCTAGCTAGCGTGTAGCAACAATTTTTCCAATAATCGAAGAACTAGGTATTGGCATTGGATAGAATAATGTGTTTGTCTTAACTATGTTAGTATGTTTCGATTTAAAATTACGTACAAGATAGGAAAGTTAATTTACAACAACAAATTGTGAATAAAACAGGATGGACAAGCTAAATAAAAGCTTGTAGAAAGGGTTAGTTTTGAGATACAAAATATACAACAGCTATGCTTTGATGTAAGCGGTCGATAGGAGGTAAATAATTCCTCACTAAAGGAATAAGAAGACTTGAAAGATGAGACAAATGCATGGAAGTTTTGGGAATTACGTGGGAGAGTTGATAAAAAAATGTATTTATTTAATAAACCATTTTTATTGTGCAGCAGCATTTGGTTGATTATTGACTGATCGCAGAACATTATGAAGTTACACTAGTGTTTCTTAAAATATTATTATGAAAGTTGAATAATATATTCAATGCAGAAATTAGCAGAAATCAAACTACAACATGTTTGTTTTTGCTCGTGTCTCATTATTCATTTACTCATAAGTCCTTCATGTTCCTATCAGCCAAAGAAGCTTTAAAGATGTAAAGTAATTACAGTAATCGTAAACTGTAAACTCAAGGGAAATCTGAAATGATTAAATCAACAATAACTGAAATTCAGATGGAATCGTACGAAAAACATAAACGAATATTAGAATTAATTTACATCAATAAGTCATGCAGAGAAACGTGCAAAAACATAATTTAATATTTAAATACATGATACGGAAATAAAAAGTGAAAAAGATTGGTAATGTATTCAATGAAACAACAATACATTTTAGAAACTTTAGCCTGGGAAGTTATATTTGTATTCAATATTTATTTCTCAAACTGCCCTACGTCGAACTACAAATGGCGAGAAATCCTTCTATATCCGCAAGTGTTTCTATTCTATCTGAAATACCTTCTCTCGGTGAAGTAAGAAAGTAAAGTGTTCTAATGAATATTTTTGATAAAGGAGCCTAAGGCGGACGACTTGTGGCTTTTGAAGGTCACAGATTAAACAGGTCGCTCACGCAACCCACCGCTCACGTCTGATAAGCTACCCAAAGCGTAAGTATGTGTCGCTTGGATACTATTATGAAGATTCTCTTACCATAGGAATAATGTCGTAGTACAACGAACGACGGCAAAATTTCGGCAAATGTAGACTGACATCATTGAAAACATTTCAGTATCGTAAGGGCTCCACGAGTATACAGGTGCTTAACAATCACATTCTTCAGGGTTAGGGCACGCGGCACGGGCGATGGGCCTTGACTCCGGGGCTGCCCTCCAGCATCTCGCCTCGCACGGCGCCTTGCGAATGCTCTCCCCCTCACTGAGCGTTCCAACAGAAGACGAGGTCTGACTTTCCTCTCCATGAATCTTGTCTCTTTCAGACATTTCTCCTCGTTGTGGCATGTGGATTGATTTATAAACAGTCCTTCATTAAACCTCACAAAAACGCACAGGTGACACACAGGAATTTCTCTTTGGTCAAAGGCAATGATTACTGTATCATATTATGGTAATTTCTTGCTCATCGATATTTGAAAAAAAAACATTCAAACAAAAGTACTTTTCTATCAAATTGGATCAATGGCATCTCGAGCTAATATTTATTTATTTATTTATTTATTTATTTATTTATTTATTTATTTATTTATTTATTTATTTATTTATTTATTTATTTATTTATTTATTTATTTATTTATTTATTTATTTATTTATTTATTTATTTATTTATTTATTTATTTATTTATTTATTTATTTATTTATTTATTTATTTATTTATTTATCTATAGTCAAAAACGTTAAAAACCATGTGACGTAGTAATGGAAGGAAAAAAAATTGCGCACGTTTTCTTGGGCTCCAGAACCCTACGTCTTTACTACACGTAGTTGAATTATGAATGAAGGCACCAAACGCATGTTTAGCATCATTTCAAAACTAGAAATTTTTGTTCCCTAGTAATAGAAAACGTAATTAGATCGGCAAATGATCTAGAAATTTGATTTTATAATCTTTCAAACAAAATAACACGCTACATCCCTGGCCCTACTCCTACTACAACTAGCAAATGGAAAAGTCGATAAAATGTGCCATAGTGAATATATCTTAAACATGCCCAGAAGCAAAACAAGGGACCATCTCAGCATTTGTTTAATTGTTTATTGGATTGGAGAAATTGGACGAAAATCTTAGAGGGGATGGGGATCATTTGATGTTAGATTCTGAACAAATTAGGCTTCCCGAGCGTGAGGGAGTGCAGAATTAAAACACTTCACTCTATCTGCATAATTTTAAAAAATAATTTAAGATCAACACCCCTTTTTATTCTTGCTTTCAGTGTGTTGACCAGAAACTCCCGCCTGAACTAATTTCCATCATCCCAAACCTCGTCTATCGCTTTCCAAATGATCATTCTACAGAATGCCTATAATAGCCTTTTTTCCCTCCTAAATAGGCACCTCGTTGTCTTACAATTCTTAACTACAAAGCTTCTTCGTCTTCATTAGATCTCTAACTTTCAGCATACAAGGCGTTTTTTAAAAATTGTTGTTAACAGGTGGGTTACAAAACCTATTTGACTTCTCAACGTAACATTCCGTAATATTCCGGGATTCGATTATTAAGGAATCATATTACCTGAGATCTGTCTTAGAATGGAAATGAATAAATGAACACGTCCCTAACCTGCGACCTCGGAATGATTAAATTAATTAGAGTAAATTTTGAATTAACCCAGAGCTATGAGGGCAGAAATTACAAAATAATTACTAAATAAAAAACGATTTTCTATTATATATATATATATATATATATATATATATATATATATATATATATATATATATATATACATGTCTTAGTTAGCACACTTGAAAAACAAGAAAATATATTTTGAACAAGGATAATTCATTTTAATTCATTTTCCGAAGATCCTGTTCCTTTTATTTTTAATTTCGCTTTTTAAAACTTAGTCATATAGCGACCACTGTGATAGTTTTAACTTAGGAAGAATGTGCATGGACCACAAGAACACACACAAACGTCCATGCCCGAGACGGGATTCAAACCCGCGACTCTTCAGCCTTAGCGATCTGTGCTGTCCAAGCCGGCACCCTGTTCCTCGCCATTACCCGAGACACTCATATTTAAAAATAGTTTGTTCTATTAATACGGACCTTTTTTTTAGTATTTTTTCTGAATTATTTCATTTTCTCGTATTCTACTTATAGACTCATTATTTCATTAACTTTGTATTCATTTCATTGAACTACTTTATTATTTGTTGATTAATTGTTTAACTGTTTTTGTTTAGTTGCCGTAGCTTTTAAAAATATATGAAAAAATAATTACACGCTTGTTGTTCATACTTAGAAGTATAATGCAATTATGAGCGCCTCCCTCATTTTTGAAAACACGTTGTTACTGTCAGAACTAAGTCTGTGTCAAAACAATGGTGTAAGAAGTGGACTCCCCGTTTGTTATGTCACAAAAATACAGTTGTTAAAAAATATACGTGTTACTCGAGAACATCACAGCTATCAAATTAAGTATTGCCAGGTACTACAAAATCCAACCGAAGGTAGCCATGCAAGACTTCATGCAAATAAACTGAATCAAGACAGGGTAAAAAAGAAACATGCATCCTACCCCAGGGATGAATCTAATCAAATATGAACTGGTTGGGCAGCGTAACCAAATACGTCAAATATTTAACATCAAGAATTGTTTCGGCAAGGAAGGTCTCCCAATGTTTTTCACTGATCTGTAAACAAACCATGATAACAGAGACACATACAGGGTAAAATATTTGAAGAAAAATAGAATTAATACTCATGCAAGAAATGTGAAATTTAATCAGTGTAATAAGGAATACATACAGCCGTGTGTCTCAGATTAAATGTATCAAACTTCTAAGGCACATATAGGGATCTGAAAGGATATTGTTTTTGCCCACGAACATGTGGTAAATTTTAAAAAACGAAGCGGCACATGTGACAGTCGCCCCTGACATTTAGACACGTCATCATGCACTGATAGTTGGCAAGTAAGGGAAATCATTTTTCCTGCGCCAGATCTACACCTGTCAAACGCCAGTGCAAAATCAGTTGCTTACCGAGGAGCAAATGCCTCATGTGAAACTTGGTTATATAAGATTTCTCACCATTGGCAAAAAGGTATCATTTTCGACATCCCCACGTGCACACGTTTGTAACATTCATTCTGAGACATGTGTGTATTTGACATCTACCACAGAACATGTGTAGAAAACGTGGAGAAAACAGTTTTCATGAAAAATAAATAAAATATAATTTATATCCTTGATGTGAAAGAGGAAAGAAAAGCGAAAACTTTAAGTTCAATACAATAAACAGCACATTTTAAAGTGAAAACGCTAAATTTTGAAATTTTATATTAGATTTGCTCTACTGAGAAATGCTTCACAGTGGATAGTGAAGATAAGAAACACATTTAAACCTTGAAAACATATTGAAGCTTAATAGTAAGAGTGAGAATAATTCATATAGACATTTTTGTGCATTTCATCAGAAGTAATGATTTCTACTCTCCTGACAAAGCTCAATACACGTATATTCTGCTACATTTATAACACAATTTCACGTTGTCATTGTACAGGGTTCACAGATTTTGAGTTTAAAAAAACAAGTAAAATACTTGTATACAAAGCTACTGTAGGTAAAATTCCCAAAATATTATTATTATTATTATTATTATTATTATTATTATTATTATTATTATTATTATTAAAAATAATAATTATAATAATAAAAATAATAACAATAATACAACGTTCGTCAGGACTGGCTCACTTTAGAACGTTACTGGATGATTCTCCCCTACCACTACCAACACCACCTTTTGAGAGGGAGGCTTTGCTCTGCAATTGGATGTATGGCTAATAATAATAATAATAAAAATAATAATAATAATAATAACAATAATAACAACAATAATAATGATAATAATAATAATAATAATAATAATAATAATAATAAATTAACGATCTCGTATACTACTTTCACAGAGAAGCAAACCGACAATACAATGTTCGATGTCATTTGCAAAGATGGTATCAAGGCAATTCCATTGTATCTATCAGATGCTGCCACTTTTACTTCAAAAAGTACATCAATAGAAGATTAGAAAAAGAACTGGAAGTAAAACGAATTGCTTGGCACATTTCCAAATCAATTTGAGAAATATATTATAGATAAGGAAGCAACATGCCTCTAGGTCAAAAGTGGAAACGTCTTTGGCAAAACAACTGTATTTATAATGGTGATTCAAGATAGTGTAATAACTACTAGAAATTATCGGAAATACATAATCAATGAAGCAATTTCAGATGACAAATGCCAAAAATGTAAAGGAAAAGCAGAAACAATAGAACACATAACAGTGTTCTGCCGTACACGATCAAATAGAATATACCAAAAGGCACAATAACGTAGCAAAAATCATTCATCAAAATTTAGCAGGCGGCAGAGCTTCAGCCCCGCCCTACGAACCACCACCAGCCGCTGATAATAGTGATTTCAGACTCTATTGGGATAGAGAAATAAGGACTGACGTCACCATACCAGCTAATAGATCTGTCATCGCTTTGCTAGACAAAGAGGAAGAAGTTAATCTGATTGACATTGCCATTCCACTCTCCCACGATATTAGTTATATTAGACAATAGCTGTAGTAAGAAGATCAGCAGATACAAGGACCTGGCAGATGACGTTAAGAAAATGTGGAAACACAAAAACGTTTACGTTAGACCCATCGTCATTTCGGCGACAGGACAATTTTTTTAAACCGCGAAGAAACACTTAGAAATCCCTCAATTAGAAAGATAGTTATCACAAATTGAGACATCTGTGATACTAGACACTTGCCATATTGCGAGAAAGTTCTTTGGAAACGAGCTAGACTGAATTTAACTCAATTACCGTTTAACAAATGGTGTAGGGCCAACGAGTGCCGTTTGTAAGTCTATCAGGGAATGGCGATAGTGACGTCAGTGGATGGTTTATATCAATGTTTTATCTCTATTATTTATTTCAATTCAATTTGACTTGTATTCTTATATGTACATTTTATTTCACTTGTGTTTTGATGAAGCAAAATAATGAGTCAACTGTAAATACAAATTCTGATGTATTATGTAATGTCCAACATTGTTGAGAAAGTTAATAAATAAAAATAATAATTTTAAAGTGGTTCCGATAGATTATATTCAAGTTAATATGCACACTGTGAATAGAGAGTATTCAACACCTACTGATATCAAGGCATTGAATAATATCAGGTCGAACGACGCAATGAAGGATAATTCGAAGGAAGTAAGACACTTTATGCAATCCGCTCTAAACCTGATTGAAATTGCTCCAATTGGTTGGTGCTGTGTGCATTGGTGCATTGTGCCTGTAGCTTAGTAGAACTTCGTACTGGTACACGCACCGGATAAACCAAGAAGACTGCTTACAATGCACCATGTCACCCACCCAAAAACTGATGTACATAGACTCTTTATGTGTCATGCAATAGAAGAGGAAGACAACTCAAAGTGAAGCCTCCTAGCACAAAATGCAATAATGGTAATAAGAAAGTAAATGGTCAGTCATCAAGAGCCACATATGAGGCTCATCATTAAATCTGTCTGAAAGAATGAGAAAAAGATGAATTATAAGTGTAGCGAGAAGAATTAACGGAGAAAACTACAGACAATAATCTTCTGATGTTACGTGACATAACAAGAGTGATACAAAAAATGATATAGCAATCGTGGAGATACAATGACCAACCCATTGTATCATTGAATCAACATTGACTGTACGGAAGCAGCAAACAAACCGCATATTGTTATCCGGGATTTCGAAAAAAAATTGTGTCTACTTCAATATGCTGGAATGCAAAGGAATTATTACGTCGTAACCAAGGAAGAAAGAAACGTCTAAAACCGGGAATCAAGATCATTCGGTTGTAGGTGCGTAAAACCCAGATCGCACCAATAGTTATCGGAGCTCTGGGATTTGTTCTCCAAAAGGTTTGTGTACTTTACTGCCCAAACAATAATTTTCAGTTATTTCGTTATATTTTTTACATAAAAAGGAACTGAAATTTTTGGAGTGAAATTAAATTTTCCTTGAATAACATTTATAGTCAACTTTATCAAAATAAACTCTTGTAAATGAAATTTGCTATATTTTAACTATATTTTCATTGTTTATAAAGATTGTTATATATCAAGGACTCTTTAATTTTTTGATAAAATGTTAAGAATAAATTTATTATACGAAAAAATAAAAAAAGGTAAATAGACAATACATGGCTCCAATAAGATTGATTTTCCCGCAATAACAATAGCGGTATTAATCGATCATTTTTGTTATAATAACACATTTAAATTTAAGATTGGAATACTGAATACTTTTATCCTACTTTTGAGTAATTTTTTAATGGCATAACTCACCAAAACAAAAAATGACGTATGGTCTCGTGAAGATGTTATAGAAAACGATGGAAACTGACCAAGGGTATCTGTAAATCTGTAAAATGAAGTCAGTCTTATATCTGTTTGCATTTCCGCAGTGGGAATTGTACCTAAACCTTTGTTTCACACTCTCAATAACCTGGGTCTCAACGGGAGTCTGTTCGTCAATACAAAAAGTGGTATTGTTGTCAACTATGCAAATAGGAGTATCTTTAATGTATTCAGTAATTTTAATGCACGCGGAGAACAGTTTTGCCCGCGCGGGCAGCAGTATTTCTGCCCTCGCCCCGCGGTTAGGGCCAACCGATGTCACAGCTATGGGCAGGCGAAGTATTCTAAGAGCGGAAACGTCACTGGCAGCTCTATAAGTGAACAAGAAAAGACAGAAGTATTTTTCCCATGTATAATAACATATATCATTCAATGAATATCATTATATGGTATGATTCTATTGTATGATATTTTTATGATATATATATATATATATATATATATATATATATATATATATATATATATATATATATATATATTATCATCATTAATTAGATCGTAATTAGTTTGCTTACGCATCTTGCATACAATGCCTACATTCTGTAAATAATATTTGTATTTCGAATTTTAGCTCTGAGGATGATCGCTGCAATGCGATCGAAACGATCATAAGGTTAATAAAAAAGTTATTGATACCAGGCAACATCCTTTATTTATCATAATATATTATCATCATTATGAATCAATGAAACAAATGAATGCTCGCTGCAAAGTCGTACAAAATATTTTAGCGATCTCTTCTAAATCAACATCTTGCTTTCAGAAATTATAAAACTTGTTTTCTGTGAATCATTTAGAATGTCCATATATTGACAATATAAATCGCACAAATTAATACAATGGAAACTACCTATTTGAGTTGACAAAAATGTGCATCCTAAAATGAGGGCGCTATCAAAAATTGGAAACGTGAACTCGGTAATGATATTAATGAATCAGTTTACGAAGTGACAAGCATTACATACAAATACTAGTATATTAACTTAGTATTTGATTCAACTTCGACTACAACCTTTTTAGAGCGTCCATATCGATAAATGAAGAGTTAATCTCACAAGGAGGCTACGGGCGAAAACTGAGATTATTAGATAACAAAGGAAAACTTTTCTTTTTGATTTCTTCCCTCTAAATTGAGTTCTTGATGTTTCACACTTGCCATAGTATACTTAATTTAATTATTGACTTTATAAATGTTTTGTAATAAATGTCTTCAATATTTGATCATTTTAATGTGAGTACCCCATTTTAGCTAACCCATTGTTCAAAACGGGGACATTGTCCAAAAGTACTTTTCCATCAAAGTAAATATTTTTGTAAACACAAAAATCATCCGATTATCTTCCGATAATCTAAGTTCTATTTAATATCAAAATATTTTTCAAACTGTTTTTCATCGACAGTTTACTTTCTTGTATGTTAAAATTTGTTCGCGTCTCCATATCGGACGACTTTCCCCTACTCACATAATTTCCTTCATTTTGCTACCATTTGGATATTATAACTTTCCTAGTGAAAAATCAATTATTACATTGCAAATGTGTGGTAGTTAGAATTAAATAATATATTTTTTAAAAGGCCACTACTTTAAAATATTATTTAAGAGTCACATAACCAAAAGAAATGAAAAAAGGAAAATATGTCAATATTTTTTCTCTGCAGTGCAAAGAAGAACATAAATAGTGAATTACGGTCCTTGTAGCTACAAATACGGTAGATTGTTCATTTAAATGAGTGAGCAAATAATTGCACAGCAAGGATCAAGATGACCAGGCATTCAATTTAAGCGTCACATTGTATTTTCTTTGCCCCCCCAAGCTACGCCCCTGCTCATAAACCTGCCCACTTCCGACTACTAGCACTTGCAGCGCTCTCGCAGGCTGACGTCTGGCCCTTGGGAGCAGAATGCCCGCGGAAGCAGGCGTTGTGTAGGCCTGCCGGAAGGGACCACTGTGGTAACCTTCATTCACGCATTGCTCTGATGCGTAGAGGGACAAGTTGTAATCTAGTGTCAGCGGCGTTAATCAAGTAGTTCGCTGTTGCATGTACAGCGGGACCGGCTTATATCCAGGCTATAACAAGTATAACGGGTAACAAGTACAACAGGCTAACAGGTACAACGAGCTCCCAAACATCGCCTCATTCATGCTCCATACTTCTCGTGTGACTAAATGGATTGCCAAGGAGTTTCAATGTAATGTGCTCATCATCAAGGACCTCCTACCGGTTACATTTGCTGGCCTGGCGTAGAATATACCACCATATCACCCGCTCGCAGCCCCGCGTTTCAATGTCGAAAAATCAATTGACAATTTAATCGACACCGCCACGGCCGCGGAAATCATGTTAACGGGCAAAATTCTTCTATCGGATGGAATGCCCATTTTCAAGAACACTAAACTGGAATGGGTTGTGTGCGGAAACATTCCTCTGAACAATGTAGACAGGTGTGATTGTGCAGTGATATTCAATTTTACGTATTCTATAAAGAAGGTCTCACAGCAACTACAGAAAGTTTGGAAACACGTAGAGCAACCAACCAATTTTTCCTTCCCGCCGGATGAACAATATTGCAAAAAAGGATACACAGAAACGTCTTGCTCTCCTGACTTATGTATCAAAGAACGATATAAAAAAATATTCCAGTCCCATTTGGGCGAACTTTCTGTATTTTCGAAAGTTGAAAAGCCTTAACATTGCGAAAGTACAATTCTAATGATATGTCTTAAATGTAATCTGCTTTGAAAATCAGATCTTTAAAAATATCACGTACATATGTTTGAAAAAACAAAAACCATTAGTTTTCACGCTTTTGATTGGACTTCATACAAATTATTTGTTAAAATTCTCAAAAACCGCACCATTTTTTAAATTTATTCCCACAGACTGAACAAGGGACAGTTGAAATATGGCATCTGTTTCACTTCCATTGAATGCTCTGAACTTCGGAAAATTGAAATTTAGAAATACTGTGAATGGAAATGAATACTGTGGTGGAAATTTCATGTAATGAAGTTACTCATACATTTTCCCCTGATTGTTAGGCAATTCCCCAAGCATTAGTGTTCGCACGTCACATTCTGACACAGTCAAGGGGATTTCGTGTTCCACTTCGCGTGCTCTTTACCTAACTACATGATGGGTAAATGATATACTGTTTTTTTTACTTTCTCACTACCACTTTCGCGGTAGAGAGAAAGATATGTAATGCTGCGCGAAAAACCGGCGAATTTTCGGCAGATTAACTCTGAATACAGGGCAACGAAGAAGTGGATAAATCCAGATGCTAAATTTAGAGCAACAATCTCTAACACGTGGCGCAGCCAGAATCCATGTTTGTGGGCCGTTTATACCGACAAATCGATTGACAGCAAAACGTCTGTCCGTCCGTCTGTTAACAACGCTAAAGGCTAAGCGTTCAGCCGATTTTCTCCAAAATTGATATTCCTCAATCGATCTGACTAATGTCGTGGCTCCTTGAATTTGAAACCGATATTTAATTTTGTGGCGTACTTCACATGAAGTCCCTGGGACATTTTCAAAATTTTAAAAAAGTGACTTCAACGTTTTTGTTTTCACTTTGTAATTAGATATTGTGAAAATGAATATCATTAAATCTCTCACGCCTTTAATAAGCACATTTCGAGCAATTTGTAAATACTATGACTCGAAGTGCTTGAACTGACTTGATACGAAGTTTTCGAAAACTCAATTGTTTCCTGCGAAAAGAGCTTCAAATTTCGCATTCATATAGAACGAGATTATACTCTTCTTTAATACTCTTAGTCATAATTCGATTCTACAGTTAGGAAAACGAAAAACTGAAGAAAAAAATGTACTTTGCGCGGTGATAGATGGCAGCTGGCAAGAGAATATGGCTAGTCCGAATAGCTAGCCGAGACCAAAGAAAATAGAAAATTAATACGGGAAAGTCTGTGCCATTCTGTAGCACCACTAGTTTCTTAATTAGATATGTTCGTCAAAAACATATATTCAAATAGGGTCATGATGAATTTTTCGAAAATATGAGTATTCTTTGAGTAATTTGGTGTCAAACATAGTCGCCCACTTCGAATTTACTGTGCCTCGTGAACGTGAGATCAATGGTGATGTCAGGTAGATGGATGCTACGGAAGTGAGCATTTTTACACTATTTCTTATTTCTTTGTTCGTTTCTTACATTCGCGCTTTTGTTATATGTTTTAAAATAATATTTTAGAAATTATTTAAAACCTATTTTCAATTAAGTGCTTTAATTGAGTTAAGTGTGAAAACGAATAGATCATTTCGCTTTGCTTAATAAGATGGGGGAATGAAGAGTAATACATGTAAAAACCGAGTAATTTCGATCAATCTAAAAATATATTTAATTATTTTATTTTTCTATACATCTTCTTGCCAGCGGTATCAACAATGCTAATCGGCCAAATGTGTACCCCATACGCATGAGCGGTAATTGTTGTTTGTTGATAATAAAGGTGATAAAGACAGCTGCCTTTCGTTCGTGTTAATGCTGGATCGGAGTTTAACTCATTTGGTAAACATCTTAGAATCTTCGGAGTTGTTGAGTGTTCAGGACCATATTAGCAGTAATTGAATATGATGATAACACCAAGTGCCTACATAGTCTATTTAAGTATTTATTTATTTTACGTATTTACGAATTAAATTTTACGTACTTACGATACAGCTGACGATGAATGGATACTGTTGATATGGCAAAACTGTGATCTCGCCATGAGTAATTTGCTCCTTAAGCAAAGTAAAAAATTCCACGTTTTTCGTTTTAAAACAAATTCGATGTGCTTTCGCATATTTTTAATAAAAATTGTTTTTCAGAGGTTACTACTAACAATATGCAGTTATTTTCTACAGGAAATGGTTTTAGCCTACAATCAATATTGCAAAGTTTGTAATAAAATATGAAACATTGCAAAAAATGTCTTTGAGGAATAAATTAATTTTGATATAACGGGTTAAATGAGGTCGCCAGTCCGCAGCTGTGTCTGCATTCTGCGACGGCCTCTGAGCCTCATGGCAGTTGTTGCGTAAATGGGGGAGATAACTGGATCTTTGGAGTATTGGGGCAAGATTAATCTTTGACTAATTTAAGATTTCAGAACGTGAATGTTATTTTCTTTGTTTAGTAATAGCTGTTTATCTACTTGGCACCAAACACACTGAAGGTAATTGCAATGAGGCTCTCGAAAACTTCGTAAAATTTAGTTCACATAATGAAAATAAACGAGTATATTATTCTTCAAATAATATTTTTCAATGATTGAAGCAAAATTGTTTTCCTCGCTTTCATGCTTCCACTCATTTGTCACAATTCCCTCTTCGCAGTGCAGAAAGAATCCTGTTTGAAGGTTTATTTATTGCATACATTTCCTATAAAAGGTGAAAGTATACACTATATATTTGATTTATTTATCTTTTCGTTACAAACAATACTCTAGCCGATCCGGTGGCCGAGATCGCTATGGCAGTAGTGCCGTAGTGATCTCGGACGGAAGGATCGCGGGTTCGAGTCCCGCTTCGAGCATGGTTGTATTGTGTTCGTCCTTTCACCCCCTATCATCATCATATCGTGTCACATTCACAGTTACCGTACCGGTACAAGCAATAGTGTTCGCTAATGACCTAGAAGTTAATGCGATCTTAAATAACAACAAAAATTTAATACTCTAATAGAACAAGTCAGTAAATTGACATTTCTAGGTTGTGAACTCTCTTGTTAAGACGATGTCTCTGTAGAAAATAAACTCATAAAATTTAATAGCATATAGCGAACTGTTCGAAGAATGTTAGGAAACACCACTAGAAAGGAAATTATTACGTTGAAATTGACAGAAAAATTCAATCTACAATACGTACGACTGTCTGTACAGATTTTATACTTAAAATTATCGATGATTGTTTACAATAGCAGAGAAAATTATCTTATCTTAATATCCAATTGGGAACTACTTATACTATAATTACATAACAATGTTGGAAATCAGAAGATGTGTTAATGGTCGCCAAACAATTTCATAGTTCTTTATATAAAATATCCCATATCAACCTTTCCCACAACAACCTCAAATTTTATTACTGATTATTACCCAAATTTGCCAGCTCGTGTGACGCAGCAAAACCTATTAAATTCAGAAAAATATCATATCTCCAGAAAATTGGCTCACCATCAACCATCCATATATATATTTTGAATGAAAAAATAGACGGACAATGAGAAAAAGTGGCAGATGATGTAAAAGGTATGGACAGGTTCTCATTTGACACCTTATTCATTCATTCATTCATTCATCAAAACTGTATACAAAACAACGCATGTAATAACAAATTTTTCATTAAAATAAATTTACACACAAGTCTTAGCGATACCTCATTGATTTACAGCGTAACCTAAACGTAAATTGTTAAACTTTCATCGTTAAAATTTAATTGTTCAACTTTTCGATTTCTATAATTGTTGAACCTATTCTGGAAGGCATATATTAAAATTATGTATTATGATTTCAAGCAAAACTAAAAAAAAAATTTGATTTACTAACTTTAATTTAATTTAAAAAATGATTGGAAAACTAGATTGCACACACACAACCATCAATATGTTGTAGCATCGTAAGTCTGATCCGTATTACATTCCAGTAAAAAGTCATGTTGAGAAACACCTCCTAGACCCGAACACATACCAAGTCAATTCTATTCCTCCTCGTCAGTGTGAATCTCAAGGGAGAACCTGACCTACATGAAGTTTATAGCAATCATAGAGTTTCAAAGAGTCCATCTGTACATTCAGTGTGTTTCTGGTATTACAAATGTTATATTTCTGTTGTTAGCCTGTTATAATAAACAATAATCTTGTTCCAAAATCATAACATTTTTCTAAATCAAACACATGATTAGAAGCATGTCTGTTTCGTTAAAACATTATGTCTGTATAATTTTATACTTTTTTCATATTCTATTTTTTAATCCCGTGTATGACGTACTTACATAAGCGGTACTACAGTCCAGTTGTTTACATAAACATTTGCAGACTATGTTGTATGTTGATTCTTTGGAACTAGAATCTTTTCTTCTGCTGAAGTACCCAAAATGTTTGTCAACTAAGTTACAAAGTTCTTTTCTTTAAATCCAATATAGAAAATGATTTTATAAATTAATGGCAAGCAAATGAAATACAGTAATTCTAAATGTAGGCACGTATTCAGCAAATTAGAATTATTTGAGAAACTAAAACTAACAATAAAATAAACAATAGAATTTTAAATGATAAACGTTACAAATTGGTGACGTTATAATGACACAATTTGTTTCGATATGAGTTTAAGAAAGTTGATTAAGTTCCATAGGTATCATGATATACAAACTAGATCCGAGATAACTGCACATATCTTTTTCGTTTATTTTTATGTGTAATGTATTTCACACAGATATGCTTACGAGACTGAAAATGGGTACCTTAATCATGATAATGATAATGATAATGATAATAATAATAATAATAATAATAATAATAATAATAATAATAATAATAATAATAATAATAATAATAATAATAATAATAAAAGTATACCACAAACTAGATAAGAGCCCCATTACTTAACCTCACAACGCGGCTCTAGGGCATCCAGAAGTCTCCCCCGCCAGGTGAGCCTTGGGAGGCGAGGTTGCCGTTCCGCCGTCTCTGCTACTTCATGACCGAAGTTCACAATTATTAAAGTGACCACAGCTATCTCCAAAAAGTGAACAGCGACGGACCACATCCTCTCCCTGGACGTCCTCCTCTTATTGAACGCGCAACGACTAATTATTTTTATAATGGATTATCTTCTCATACCATTCATATTAAACAAACAGAACAAACATTACAAAAATTAATACAATATATTTACACTAAACAAATGTTAAAAAATTAATATTATCCAAACAAAATCTTCGATCGTATCAATATTATGCCTCGAAAAATACTGATAATGGTTTTTTCTAATGCCTGTGAAGTTCGAAGAGATGATATAAATGTGGAAGAAGAGAAGCAGTTACGTTAGTGACGCCGATGGGATTTCAGTTTTGGGCAAGAAAGCACAAGAATTACTTTTCTGGTTGTTCCTTTTCTGGACGACGCACATCAAGGTCTGTGGCCTTGGCAACTTGGGCGGCCAATAGTCGATTTTCCAAATTTCACTCCACACAAAAAATACTACATCGCAAAAAAAGGTCGCATTAAACGGTCGAATATTAACAATTGAAGCAATTTTATCGTAGGTATGATCTTGAGATGGCGAGATCAGAAGGAACTTCAACTGTTTTTTCATTGCACGTGTTCGTTCGTGACTCTCACTTGCACGCTAGTTTCTAAAAGAGAATTGGATGTATTCGGGTTAGAGTTTACAGTGAAGAGGCATCGAAACTGATGAAGCAGCGAAACTGATGAAGCACATTGCGTGTAATTTGTACAGATTAGTTATTTTTGTCGAGGGAGAGCTCTTTACTTAAAGGCTATATCGTTCTTTTAGTAAGCAAATATTGTTGTAAGTGTAGTCCATAAGCGCCGGTTGCTTGAATTTTGTTTTATTTCAGTTCCGATGGTAGGTAGACTAGTCTGTTCTTTGTTTGGTCACTAAATATGTTTGTCTAATCTCCACAGTCAAACGCTTTTACAGCAAATACGCTCTCTCCAAATACACTACGTTTTGGCGCAGTCGTCGTGTCTAAAACAGAATCAGCTGAGACAAAGTACGAGCAATTGGCGCTTAAAGACTACAGTGAACTTATTACTTAGTACACTTCTGGGGATTTCTCAGTTACAATTTCTGGTGTTACAAGAAGAATTTTCTCCTCCACAATTTCTTACGAGGGGCACAATTTACGTAGGAAGGCACGTTATGGATATTTTGACATGTATTTATTTACGTTTTAATTTCCTCCAAATTTCGTTTTAGGGCTTTCAGGCATCAACGAAATGAATCCAAAAAGTGGTTTAACGTGATGCAGCAACAAAATTTGCCGATAAATAATGAAAAGTTGGTATTTATAAAATTACTTACTACATTATAATTGAATGGATGAGTGGAAAAACAGTACTAGACCAAAAGTGGTCATTTTCATTTCTATTTTTTCATATTTTTATACAGAAATTAGTAGAGAAGGTATGGAACTGCATGTTGTGAGTTCCATATGAGGTCAGTTGACTTTATATAAGGCAGCTCCTTCTCTTTGGTGAGTGAAAGAACAATATCTGCCCTGGACGTGTACCGCTCCTCCACTCAGGACTTCAGGCGTCTCCTCCCAGAGACGGATGCTCACAGCGGATGGTTCACATTTGTTCTTTACCTGCGCGGAGCTGCTGTAATTTACTTGTTTTGAGATCGAGAGAGTGCCTGTAATGAACCAACGAGCGAGAGCTGAAGGGAACAGTAAGCAAAGAGCCACTAATTTTCGTTATTTTGCAGTGAAAGAATTTCTTCACAGTCATGTTTGTAAACAAGCATTTACGAGCTTAAATGGAATATCACATATTCAGGTTGAACGGCTGACAGGGATATTTTTGTCACGTCTGTTTCCAAAAGATGGAAGAAAAAAGCATAATTACGGACCGCATGCTGTCAAGTAAGAGAATCTTGTTAACATCAAAGAACACAGAATTCTTTTCAACAAAAATTGCACACTAGTTATCAGATTTTGTGAAGTTAATACCGAGTGAATTGAACGCCAAACGTCGCCCTTTTACAAAACAATATCTTGAAAGGTAAAAGTTATAATATTCGAGCTCTACTCAAAGTTTCAACGTGAAGTTTAGACGACTCCAAGATAGATTACTTATGTGCACTCTTATTACAATACAGTCCGTCACAGAGAGCCGTCGAGTCAACATCGCGCGGCGCTGCGCACAGTGACAGCACAGTGTTAGGCAGTGAGTTTGTGATTTTCCTTAGTCTGCGTGGTAATTGTGGACAGTTTTTTAATCAACAAATACTACAGAGAAGTGTAAAACCGTTATCTCTTCCTCCCCTACGGGGGGACAAGTTAACGGGAAATGAACCCCATTGAAGCATCGGCTGAAGGGAAGGCCTCTGACTACAGGAGCCAACCCGCCTCAGGTCAACCTTCAAGGCGCACAAACTGGAGCAATATAGTACAAAATTCCATGTATCCGGACAAAGAGCAAGGTTTAATAATCGATGGGAAAGACTACAGCACATCGCTAGAAAGGTATGTAGAAGCCTTAGCTACTATTGTTTCACCACGAAACATAATATACGCTTCCAAGATCTCAAACAGCAGAGTGTGCATATTTCTTAGCAGTAAGCAATTAGTTGATGAAGTAACAGATAAATATAAATCTATTAATATAGATGGAAGTGAACAAAATATGCGACCATTTGTCAGTAAACAGAGGCGAGTAGTTTTGTCAAATGTTTACCCAATGATTCCCAATGTAGTAATTGAGGAAGAACTTGATAAATTGAACATAGTGCGAAGTTCTAACGTGTCTTTTCTTAGAGCGGGATTCGGAAAAGAAGAATTCACACATATTCTGAGCTTTCGTAGGCAAATGTATGTGCCGGAAGACTCACTAAACAAAATACCTGATTCTATGGTAGTTGAGTACAAAGGAGAGAGAAATTGGATTTATTTTTCTTATGGCACTATTAAATGCTATCAATGCAAGGAAGAAGGTCATGTAGCAAGAAACTGTAAAAATGTAGATAATATTAATTCTAATATTACTGCAGATTTAGCACAAGACACAAACAGGAATGTGGAGCACAACCATAACGATAATTCTACTTTTGATGAAGACTTCCCTTTAATTGAGACTGGAAAGACAGCTAAAAGAACACTTTCGCAGATCACAAATACATCTAGTAATAAAACCTCGGAACCACCCTTGAATAGTTCGGAAGAAAGAGCACAAGAATTTGCTAAACCTGTCAAAAAGAATAAAAAGAAGTGCAATCGAGAAAACAACTCTGAAAATAAAAGTGAGAAAAAGAACATTAGTGAACAGTTAGCTCCAGTTAAAGAAAAATTAGAAGAAACTTCCAAAGTTCTTAATTACGAACAACTCAAAGATTTTCTAGAAGATACGTACGGAACTAGTAAGGCACTACAAATATCTCTTAATTATACTAAGGAAACTGATAAATTTATTGCACTGCTCAGAGATATGTACCCATTACTAGTGGATAGAGGCATGAAGTCCCGTTTTACGAGAATCATGAAGAGGTTGAAGGATCCGGTAGCGTCTGATTCATCAAGAGCATCTTCGGAGAACGAATGTTTATCAAGTGAAGAAGAATAATGAAAATCAAAATTCTGCAATGGAACGTGAACGGCTTCCGGGCACGATACGAGTTCCTCCAAAAACTTCAAAATGAGGAGAACTTCGATATTGTCTGTATACAAGAATCCAATTTTAAAAATAACCATTATAACCATATCAAAGGTTTCAAGTGTTACTACAAAAATAGATCGACATGTGTGAATGCTAGTGGAGGTGTGGCAATTTACGTTCGCGAATCGTTTGTAAGCAGTGAAGTGCAAATAACAAGTGATCTTGAAGTTGTTGGTGTATCCATAAATATAGGATCTAGGAACATCATGTTGTGCAATATTTACATCCCAAGGTCATTTCAACTGCATAGTTGTGAACTTGTAAGTCTAATTCAACAAGTTAATAAACCATTAATATTACTTGGTGATTTTAATTGTCACAATGTGCAATGGGGCTCAGAAAGAACGGATATCAGGGGGAAAATAGTAGGTGATTGTTTCGAGAAAGAAGACCTTGTGTTATTAAATGATGGTAATAAGCCTACATATTTCAACGTGGCAACAGGAAATGTAAGTACTATCGATCTGAGTATATGTACGCCGAATCTAGTAAGATACTTACAATGGAAAGTTTCCGATGACCTATTCAACAGTGACCATTATCCTATCACCGTGATCTTCGAAGATACATCGGAACATGAGGTTATTTACGAGCCGCGATGGATTCTTTCGAAAGCAAATTGGAGCCTATATCAACGAATTATTGAAGGCAAAATTAAACATTTAAATAGTAACGATGATTTTGACTTAAATCAAATAGATGCAATCCTAGACAACTTTGAAGAAATAATTATGACCACCGCTGTGGTAACCATTCCGAAAACTACAGGTAAAATAGGCAAAAGGAAGTTACCGTGGTGGTGTAAAGACTGTGAGGAGGCTGTTAAGAAATACAAGCATTTGTTTAATGTATATAAGAGGCATAATACGGATGCAAACAAAATCCGATTCAAATCTGCCAGAGCAAAAGCAAGGAAAATAATAAAAGAAGCCAAAAGAAATTGTTGGAGGGAATTTATTTCATCAATTAATTACAAAATGAATAGTACAGAAGCCTGGAAAAGAATCAACGCCATAAATGGTAAATACAAAAGTACCAGCATTACTTCACTCTACACTTCCGACGGCACCAACTTACATGATCCTTTGGATATTGCAAACAGCTTTGGGGCTTTATTTTCATCAAACTCTAGTGATCAGAATTATGATAATGCTTTCATTAAATACAAAGAAGAGATTGAGAAAATTAAACCCGATCTTGAAGAAGGAAGCACAGTAGATAATGATATTCAACATCTAAACGCACCCATCACACCAAGAGAACTGCATGAAGCAATACATAAACTTAAAAACACCAGTGCAGGCCCTGATGGAATCCCCAACATATTCATCAAAAAGATGCCTCCATCGGCCATAAAGTACCTGTTGCATATATTTAATACGATCTATATTCACAATGTATTCCCTAAAAAGTGGTCTGAAGCTATTATTGTGCCGATCCAGAAACCAGGGAAAGATAAATCACTGATAAGTAGCTATAGGCCTATTGCATTAACATGTTGCCTTTGTAAACTGCTAGAAAAAATAGTGAATCAGAGATTGAGGTGGTACTTGGAAAATCACCAATTGATTTCTCCATATCAAAGCGGGTTCCGGAAAAATCGTTCAACAATGGACTGTCTAGCATCAATAGAAAACAGCATATACAACGGGTTTGCTAATAATATGAACACCCTAGTTGTAAGCTTAGACATTGAAAAAGCCTACGAGATGGTGTGGAGAAGACGGGTAGTGAATTTAATAACGTCGGCCAAGATTAAAGGCAACATTAGCAAGTTCATCTACAATTTCCTTAAAGAACGTTTTATCAAGATTAGAATAAATGGAATCCTGTCGGACAGCTATAAAGTTATGAATGGCGTCCCACAGGGGTCAGTACTTAGTGTTACTTTATTTCTACTTATTATTAATGACCTTCAGAACAATATTAAACCTCCAGCCATCGTCAATATGTATGCGGATGATAGCAATATTAGCATAACTGGCAAAGATATTACAACATTAGAAGAAAAGGCTCAAAACATCTTAGATGCAGTCATGGAATTTTCAAGGAAAACCGGGCTCAAGATTTCCAAGACAAAATCCACATTCATAGTTTTCTCTAGGAAACGATCTCATAGAAGAAAAATTGAACTAAAATTAGGACAGCATAAGTTGGTACAGAGTAAGGAAATTAAAATCTTAGGAATGATTTTAGACGAAAAGATGACATGGATTCCGCATATCAAGAATTTAAAGAATGAGTGCACCAAAAGAATGAGCCTTGTCAAAGTCATTAGTCATACATCCTGGGGAGCGGACTATACGATTATAAGAAGAACTTATCAGGCAATCGTTAGATCAAAATTGGACTATGGCTGTATACTATATGATGCGGCCAAGAAGAACATCAAGAGAATGTTAGATCCTATCAATAATACGGGAGCAAGACTGACGTGTGGTTCTTTCAAGACCAGCCCAACAAAGAGCATTTTGTGTGAAGCAAATTTATTATCATTAGAAAAACGTAGAAGAAACCTAATTATGGGATATACGATTAAAGTGGCAGCCAACAAACTGAATCCAATAAATAAAGTGTTCGAGTATGCATACAAACATTATAGAACATTTAGCTATAAAAAGAAGCTCCCGAGACCCCTAGCAATAAGAGCAATTCAAACACTAAAGAAGATACAAGAGAAACTACCATCCCTAAAGATTACGACTGTACCTGACTATGCCCCCTGGACAATACGAGACATCAACGTTATTGAACTTGCGAATATCCCTAACAAGCAGAATACTAATCATCGTAAAATTGTTGCTCAAATAAGAAGTGAACTAGCAAAATGTGATGGTTACAATACAATTTATACTGATGGCTCAAAGATTCTAAACAACGTAGGTTGCGCAGTAATAGCTTCATATGAGGTGATCACCAAAAAATTACCGGATGACTTCTCAGTGATATCCAGCGAATTATATGCCATAGTTGAGGCTCTTAAATACATCACAAGGGCCAATCAAAAAAGATTTATGATAATAACAGACTCTAAAAGTGCTGTATCTGCTATAAGGAATCTATCCATTGATAATGTATTGGTCGAAGAAATAGTTAGAAAAATCAACCATTTGAACACTGAGGGTAAAGAAATAGCGTTGTGTTGGATACCCTCGCACGTTGGCATTGCAGAAAATGAATTGGCAGATAGAAAAGCTAAAGAAGCAGCGCGAAGCAAAGTTAGAAGTGATATACCAGTAAGCTATCAAGAATATCTCAAAAGAGTCAAGAACAAATTAGCTGACCTCGACAGTAAAGAATGGAACAACTTACAGGGTTGCAAATTAAGATCAGTTAGGAAACTTGAAGATGATAATCCAACGGTCAGTTTCTGCAGAAATGATCAGGTAGTCTTAACAAGATGTAGAATAGGACACACAAAATTTTCACACGGCTACTTATTGAACAGGACGGATGCTGATAACTGTAGTGTGTGCAAGATCCCTCTTTCAGTAGAACATTTGTTTGTTTGCCCTGAATATGAAAGTGCAAGAGACAAGTACAAACTAAGTTCTCTTAAAGATCTCAATAACAAAGAACAGTGCATTAAATTCATTTGCTTTGTAAAGGAAATTGAAATGTATAACAATATATAACCATATATGTAAAATGCTAAATTACTGTGTTATTTTGTACTGATTGTGTATTATTAAGGTAGTCGCTAATAACTCTATGTAGTTGATGCGACTGTAAATAAATCAAATCAAATCAAATCTTATTACAATAAAATGTATTTTGGGGGTACATTGTTATTTTGGTTGATAAATCTTCGTTGACATGAAAACCAAAACAAGTCCACAGTTTTTGTTTAAATGAGAACACATTATTAACAAAGGTTTTATCGCAGATATTCTTCAGAACATATTTGTACGGCTTGGTACAACATTTCTGAAACAAGAAAATTGTATAAATCTCAACAGTTTTTGTCACATCTAATCAAACTTTATAACTTGAATTATCTCAAAATGAACTTTCTGGTATATTACTGTTTTTCAACTCACGCATTCGATTATTATGATCAACAAATAAAATAAAGCGTTAATTTTCACATCAGGGTTACAGAATGATGGTGATTTCGATGCATACATTTTTTAGAGTCGTACCACTTCGACTAATTTGTAGAACAAATAACAAGTTAATCTAATAGAATCCAATGCCTTCTTCACCACGTTATTGCCGCCCTTTCAGAACACGATTCAGCATCCAAACATGTCACCCGCATAATGAGTATTGCTCTTCTTACCACTTAAAATGCTATGAGGAAGTAAGATGGCTCATGTATATCTAATTAAACAACAAAAATAATTTTGGCCGCCTAAATCGGCCTAATACCCCCACCATACCAAGTGCCGGAATGCTCTGGTGTGCCTTGGCAATGAGGGCCGGTATTGGAGACTTGCCAGGTTGTGTAATTGTTTATTCTTTCTGCATATTCTCTCGTCGTCTGCGTATTTCTTCATTCTTTATCTCAATGCGCGGCATTTGCTTCATTTGATTTAATACCAAGGTTGAACTACATATGCTCCTTATAGATGTTAAGATGAGGGTTAAGACAGGCTCGGATTTATATGCAGTAAAAATGTATAGAATAATCCGTACAAGCACTAAAAATCTTAAAACCGTCCAATAAATGCTACATGCAGTTCAAAATTCACTGGAAAATATTATTTTTATTACCAATCAATGCAAAATTATTTTTTTAAATATGCTGGATTGTGGTGACGCGATTGCATTACGCGTTTGAAACAAAACAAAATTGTCGGTAGAAAATATATTTTGAAACAAAATAAATGTTTTGAAAACTCTCGTGATTGACCAACAGGTTCAAATATTCGTAAATGAGAAGGAGGATTTTAGAAAACCCTGAACCAAGTACATAGCATATTTAGTTCAATAATTATTAAAATCTTAAAATTGGAAATGTAAGACTTCGGTATGAGATATTACATTTCCAGTTTTTTATAAAAAACGGTTCTCTGTCATTTCATATGTTTTTGTACATTGATTCCAATATTCGTTGATATCCCAATATAACTTGATTAATTTTTATGAATACTTGCAGACCACTATTTAAAAAATATCAGTTACATTATTCTTAGTGGTATTCATTTTTCACCTGGTAGAGCATCAACTGTTTCAACTACTAAAGAACAACTTTCGTGAAAATAAAATTTAAGTGCCTAATTTTGTTAATGACTCTCCAAGAAAAGACGAAACTTAAATCATTTGTAACTTCTCTCTTATAAGAAATCTAATATCTTCGTAAGACTGTGATTCTGATGGTAAGTTTTCACAAACGTTCTTAAACTTTACAGTAAGTTTCGAATAATACAATCCAGCATTCAACCTATTAACTTAGCAAAACAACAAGGAACTGGAAGTAATGGTATATTACTCATTAATATAAATATTTAATAAATAATTATCAATGTTTTTCTCGTAGTTTCTAGAATTTCCGTTAATATGCAGAATTAAGCAGTAACCTTCAAATACGCGAAAATATCTTTAATTGGACTGCTTCGCAAAAAAAAGTGATAACTCTCCAGTAAAAATGTTTTAGCCAGCCACTTTTTAAAAAAGGGAACAAAAATGAAATTCAAAATTACCGGCCAATTTTTCTTTAGTCAGTTTTCTCAAAAATATTAGAGAGGCTTTTCTATATGCGAATGGAAACTTTTCTCAGGAAAAACGAAGCATTTTCATACTCAAAACACGGGTTTAGAAAATCAAAATCTACGGAAACTATTTTTTTCTTAAAGATGTTGCTTCATCAATGCACCAAAAGGAAGTACCCATTGAATTTGTTTATATCTTTCGAGATCTTTTGCGGTTATTGACCATATAACATTCTGCTCTCAAAATCACCTTCATATGGAATTCGTGGTTTTGTCCTAGAGTGGATAACCTCGTACCTTAATCATCGATCTCAAAGAGTAGAAATACAGTACTGGCACGAAAGGACATTATTTACTTAACTTTCCAATTCTTTACTAATTGAATATGGGGTCCCGCAAGGTTGGATCTTAGGTTCTCTTTCTGTTATACGTAAACGACATGCCCTCGTCTATTACAAACGGAAGAACGGTTCTGTTTGCCGATGACACGAATGTTCTTTACAATAAAAAACCAATAAATAGTACGATCTCAGAAGTTTCAAATTGGTTTTGTAATAACAAATTAATAGTTAACGAGGGAAAAATGGTTTCAATGCATTTTTTGCATTTCAAATCAGCAATCGCATGCTCCATTGAAAATGAACAATATGCAATTAGCTGATGTTAAAGTAACAAAATTTCTAGGTCTCTCAATTCAGTCAAACCTCATATGGAATGTACATATAACAGAATTAAACACAAGATTAAGTTCATTATGTTACGCATTTAGAATTGTTTCAAATTTTGTCAGCCTTCATGCAGCTCGTTGCGTGCATTTTGCAAATGTGCATTCCCACCTGAGATATGGCATAACATTCTGGGGAATATTATCATGACCTTTACCCATTACTACCATCCAGACCTCTAGATTGCAAAAGTTAATTATTCGAATAATGAAAAAATGCCATCCGCGTGATTCCTGCACCCCTCACTTCATTGAGCTTGGAATCTTACCACTGCCTTGCCTATTTATTTACGAATCTGTAATATTTGTCAAAGTCGATCCGGATAGCCGAGATTTCTAAGGCAGTAGTGTCGTAGCGATATCGGATCGAAGGATCGCGGGTTCGCATTCCGCCTCGGGCATGGATGTATTGTGATCGTCTCTTCATGCTTCATGATCATCCCATCAAGTCATTAAAGATGGATTAATAATTCCCTGCACGAGCAGGAGGTCCTTGCCATTTATGGGATGTGCAGTTGGCTAATTAAAAAATATTTGTCAAAACTGACTAACTGAACGGTAGGAACATACTTTCATGCAACACTGACATTTAGACGTAGACGTAGAAACCACGTTCATCAAGTGTCAGTATCAGCAGTTCACTACCAGAAATCCACATACAATATGTACGTGACTTTACAACGCATTGCCAGATAACATTAAACAATTGAAGTCGGTACACAAATTTAAGTTATAATTAAGATTTTTCTGTTGCATAACTGTTACAATACAATTAGTGACTATACTGATCATCAAAATGAAAAATAATGTTTATATTTAACAAAACAGAGATTTATAGTGAATTAGTCTATATTTGTATTGTATAATCTTTTTCAAGACTTCATATCTTGTAACAAATAATGTATTTCAGTTTCTAGGTCAATGGTCTCGGTCTCGATCAGGTCCCCTTGTTTTGCTTCTGGATTTAAATATAGCTTCACTAGTCGCACGTTTTGCCCAACTCTCCTTTTGCTCGTAGTGGTAGGAGCAGAGTTAAGAGCGAGTTACTATTTTGTTAGCAATGAGAAAAATTAAATCTGCAGTTAGTTTGCAAATAAGTTTTCTATAACTCGGGAACGAAAATGTCTAGCTTTTTCTAAAGTTGCTAATCTCGCGCTTTTTAAATTATTTTTATTTTTAACTTTTACTCATCTTTCATCTATTTATAGTTACAATGTTAGGAAGGGATACTGGAACTCAAGAAAACGTACGCAGATGATGTTCTCCCCCATACGTGACGTACATTGGTTACCTACAGTAAGGAATGTATTTTATACTAAATAAGTATAAAATAAATATAAACAAAAGAGAAAACACTACTCGAATTTAAAAATGTCCGTTTCGAACAGAATGTCAAAATCGAACAGAAAGGGAAAATTAAATATTCAACTAAATCATATGGTCAAATAAAAACAAATTGGCAAACAGCCATTATAGAGCTGTCCTTGGCCTCAGTCTCTTATATTTAGTTGATCTGGTGGTATTACATAAGAACATCAGCTTCTACAAGTATCATCATGCGTGCGCCGAAACTGCCATGAACACTTTCATGGGTCTTGAGTGTAAGCAATCTGGGCCCAGAATGTACTGTGACGTGCCTTCAACTTAGCCAAAAAATACGCATAGTTCTTGACTCTTTCATTACCAGTTCGTAATAGAACATTTGATACCTAGGGATCATCAATATTTTTTCCTCTCACAATATTAATATCACGCAACGAAACCAGTCACCGGCCCTGAGATATTAAAGACTGGCCAAGAAGAAATAAAAATACTCGAGATGTTCTTGAAACCGCAAGGTCAAGCATTCTCTGACGGGGTTTGGCCTCCGAGGTCTCCCAGCGGAGATGGCCTCTTCCACTCTCCCCGTTGGAGGAAGTGCAATTCTTACATATTTCTGGTCGAGGGAAATCAAGAAGCCTAATTTGTTAAATGACTTTAATTTGGAACCGTCATGGCACAAACGACCAATAGTGGTGTTGGTTAAGGAGAATATAGTGGATTTAAGATTTCTCTTCTGTAATAGAATAAACATAAGAATGATTGTATATTTAATATTCTAGCAGGAGAAATGATATTGAACAGGACAGGTGGACAGGTGTGGTAATGAGTAATGTACATGATTAATGAATTTAATTGTATTTTGTTAAATATAATTGATTAATTCCGATTTCGGCAAGTCCCGTAAGTGTAAAGCGTGTTTTCCTCGGGAGGTGACGTTGGTCTGTCCCCGCTGGACAGTGAGCTCCGGCGCCGACCTACCTGCTCCCCGGGTTTTCCCCAACCAGGTATCTCCAACCAGCGGGGCACCACTCCCAGCCAGGTTAAGCTCTAATCTCACGACTGGTCTCGTGGCATGAGTGTTAGTGTGCTGCATGTAAGTGCAAGTATGTGTAAGTAAGAGGTGAGGATAGAACAAGGAAGCGGAATAAAAGATATCGTGCGGTCCGTGGCCCGTTTGGTAGGGTACTTCTCCGACATTCGCCTGATATTGATCGGAGAAACCACGGCGAACTATCGATCATAGCAGCCGGCCACTAGAATTCTCCTCTAGTCAGCGACTGATTTAGCCCTAGCTATTTAGCTAGTGTCGAAAATCGTCAAGACTCGAACCTCGGTCCTCCCGGTCAGAGGCACTGCACTTACATCAGTTGATGCCCTGAGCCACCTCCCCCAGTTTGAATAATATGAAGATGCCAGATATGTGTTGGAAAAGAAATACGTAATAACTTCAGGTTTAATGATAAACAAGTATTGTGACCGGCCGGTCCGGATGGCCGAGATCGCTAAGGCAGTAGTGCCGTAGCGATCTCGGACCGAAGGATCGCGGGTTCGAGTCCCGCCTCGGGCATGGTTGTATTGTGTTCGTCCTTCCACCTCCTATCATCATCATCATATCGTGTCATCCTCATAGTTACCATACCGTTACAAGCAATAGTGGTCGCTAATGACCTAGAAGTTGATGCGACCTTAAATAACCAAGAAAAAAAAAGTATTGTGACCGTACTCACCCTTGACACTCCTTTAATGGGGTTTATTATCATGCAGATGAACCGATAAACACACATTATTTTATCGTTAGATAAAATTATTAATATGGGAAAGGGGGAGTGATCTCGTTAATTGCATGTACTGGTTGTGCATACAAAAGAAAAACGTCTTAAAAAACAAGAGAAACATTTATTATTAATGTTACAGAGAATAATTGTATCGGATGATCACCGCCAAATACTTTAATTACCCTTATTTGTTTGTCCTCTACCTTCTCGATCGCATGTTTAATGCCTTTGAACTTACAATACTATCCGTCAAATCATTATAATTACATCAGCTTGATTAACATAAATGGGTCCCTTCCGCGATTCCCATAAACAGTACGTTAAATCCTTCGTGAATTCGCCACCATTTGAATCTTATCCCCATTATAAGGTTACATAAATACTTGTTGATGCTGACAGGGCTTCAACGCTAATCTTCAGTTGTCGTCTTGGGAGGTTCGGCTCCGCTTAGCGTTACTCGGCGTAGCTCGGCGCTGCCCAAGAGGGAAGCTTCCTTCACGCCGTCCGCCACAAATGCCTTCTCGTAATACAAAACAAATTCTACGTGGACATCTCGGACGATGTTCAGTAATATCACGTCTCTATTCCGAAGTTATCATGCACGACAATCTGCGGGAATATCATTCATGCTGTTAACAGTTTCCGATTCCTTTTTATACGGTATCCTCATTCCCGAGTATTCTATTTCATCATGTGTACTCGTACTTTGTAATACTGATACTGGTATTTAATCATGTGTTCCCGCATTTCGAAACACTGTTACTGGTTTTCGTGAATAGACGGGTTCAAATAATTATGTTTAGACGTCACTCAGTGCACTACCACTGTCTTTATTGTTCATCTAGACATTGTTCAGTTCGCCACGTGGTGATTGCTTGTTACCGGCACTGATTCTCCAAATGTACTGCACTTTTCACATTATTCATTTATTTCCCCGATTCATTCGTTATCATCCACAATGTCCGTTACCTCTCAACCTTGGTAACACTATTATTTCCAATTATCCCCACTAATCTCTGCGCTCGGCATTATGTTCACTCATCCACTCCTTACGTAATACTTCCGCTCCCCTCGCTGGCCGAGCCTCTACTACTTCCCTAACGGCGTCCCCAATGACTTCCTTAATCAGTAATGAGATCGATCGGGTCACAGTATATTTAAAATTTGTTTGTGCGAATTAAGATTGTAAATGAGGAATTAGTTTCTCAGTTAACCTGTTAACTGTTAACAGTTGACGTGGATAATCACGACTGCAGTGCAACCTTGTCTACCTGTGTCTGCCATCACTAAATTTTAATTAATATTCTACTTAAAAAATCATATGGATTTACTGATTGTTTCCGGGTTCGTTAACCTATACGCATTAGACCCGCTAGTTTAATGATTATTTTTTATGGCTGAAGGTTCCTCCTCCGCTGTGGCGCCACTTGTGTAACGTATAGCGCATCGGACTGTTACACCCAAGTTGGCGGGTTCAAACCCGATCGAACCCGTGGATTTTTTAAGGGCGAGAAAACCCTTCGTACGCCTTCCTTCAGGGAGGGAATAAAGCCGGTTGTCCCATGTGCTCCGCTAGTGGGTGAAAGGAGCATAGCGAAATTTTAGTGGTTAAACGGAAGAACGGGCCTGATGGCCTGAGTCTCGCCACGTAAAATAAGGCATCAATTCAATTTCATTCAGTTGGTGAGAACAGGCGCCAACCTACACATCGGCATGGGCTAAAATTCTCCTGCCAGGTATCTTCTCCAGCGCTCCAGTCTGGGTAAGCTCTCCCGACATGTATTGACTAGGCTGTCCGGGTGACGCCGCGTCCATGGCGAAGGTGCCGACGTTTCGGTCGCCATTCTGCGACCTTCCTCAGGGCGTAATGGTCAGGAGGAAGGTCGCAGAATGGCAACCAAAACGTCGGCACCTACGCCATGGATGCGGCGTCGCCCGGACAGCCTAGTAAATATTGATTCCGGCCGCGGAAGCCTACGCTCTCTCTCCCGACATGTGTTGTAGTGTAGTGCATGAAAGTGTGCGTGTTAAGGCATGAGGATCAGGCAAGGAAGGGGAGGCAAATACCTCGCGCGGTCCATGGTACGTTCGATAAAGTACTGGGACTACTGCTCGGGCATTCGCCTGCATAATCCACGGAAAGCTAGTGATAAGAGCAGCTAATGCGCTAGAATTCTTCTCCAGACCGCGGCTGAAATCCTAGGTATTTAGCAACTGTCGAAAATGAACCCAGCGTTGAGACTCAAACCCTAGGACATCCCAATAAGTCTCCGCAGAAACAGCAGCAATGTTATCCCTGAGCTAAACTTATCAGATAAAATGGATATGAAAACTACGGCAAGTTGCAATTTGCAAAGATTCTAGTTCATAGATGAAAAACATAACTCATGATCCTAACAGAGGTTCTCATCAAGGCGCGAATTCGCTATTCAGTATTGAATTATTCTCTCTGCCAGTTGTATTTTGAGATTGTAAGTCTCTGGCATTTTTAATTAACCTACATCCTAGATTTGCCCCTTTGCCTTCGTTTGGCAGAGAATCTATTCGGTCAGTTGTACTGTTGATTGAATGTAGTGGTGTTGATTGTAGAGAGTTTTTCATTTGTTGTTCTTGATCCCTTTTATTCATGGCTTCTGTGGTGTAACGGTTAGCGATAAGACCCTTTACACCAAAATTCGCGAGTTCAAATCTGATCGAAACCGTGGATTTCTAAGAACAAAAAACCTTTCTTACGCCTTTTGTAAGATTTGTAAAAAAATACTCAAGCCTAAAAGAAGCCACTGAGCTAAGTTCTCATCGCCTGCTTCCTCCCTCGAATGATAACTCCTCTCGCTGCTCGTAGGTCAAAAGAGCGTAGAGAAATTTGGGTGGTCATGCGGTACACCAGGCCTAATAGACCGAGCCTCTTTAATTCGTGAATATCTGTCTGTCGAAATTTTAGTATCGTTAAAAGCCCTCAATATGCGCCAACCTCACTTGTGGGCTTGGTAGGCACAAGCCTTGAGACAGGTTGGTACTCGCCTCAGGTAGATTGGGAGACTTCTCCCGTGACATGTCTGGGGATAATACATCAATGTCAAACAAATCAATTTTCAGTGTTTCATTGTCAATGTTTTATTTATGCAAGTGCAAACAAATTAACCACTATTTCTTCTTGTAGGACAGCCTCATGTTGGTAGTTATAGCAATGTGGGTATTCCAAACTTTAACTATTTAAAATCAGTATTTTACTTTTTTGTTATAAAAAATGCTTCTTTCATTTTCGGAACATTGAGTAGGTAACCTCATTTAATAGTTACAACTTTCATTGTCGAAGTCGTGTCACTATTGCACACATGTCATATGTATATTCACCGTCTCTCCGAGATATTTAGTGACTCACGAATCGCGCTGACTATTCATCTACGAGTATTTATTTAATGGCTTTGAAACACTTTCGGCGAGTTTGTGGCTTATGTGTGCGTGTGTGTGTAAGGGGTCGAGTGAAAGAAAAGCGATTTTAATAACATTATCTTCTACTATCCAATCTGAGCGAAATCTTCGCTCCAACTGAAACTCCGATTAGCCTGCGTTGAGTCAACATACGTTTCATTATAAGTTTAGACCTTAAACAATCACGCGATTTAAACGTAGTAGGATGTCCGCAAAACGCCTCATAAATTTCAAATTTTGACACATACATAACAATGCTCATAATAATACGTCAAAAATAAAAGTCACACATGTCAAAATAACCATTCAGTTGAAAGGGCAAATAATCGTAATTAGTTTAAGTTAGGTGCCTAATTTCAAGTAATATATTTTATTCAAACTCCAAACTCCTCCAAAACTTTAAATAAATTGCTTCGTTTTTTACATTAAAATTGCATGTTTAAGAAGGCTATCTAAAACCACTTTTTTGTAATTTAACTTCAAATACAATTTTAAAGAAGTCATAGCCCACTCTTCAATTATGATTAAAAATACTTCGCCACAACGACTGAATAGAAATGGAGGAATATGTCTGAGGCACACCAACTTCTGCTTTCCAGGGAAACTGTCGTGGGTAAATTTTATCTCGTCTCAACAAAAGGGACCAAAAGGGCTTCGTGGAAATTTCGTTCCACGAAGAAGGCACAACCACGCAAGAGACACTATTTTCCCGAAAATGAGGTATTCATGAATTTGGGCTGTAGAATACCCCGCATGGCTATTAAAGGGTGAAATATCTCTGATTTACTGAAGACAGTGCAACATACACGGAAAGTATAATTTTAACTTTGTTTAAGACTCGTCTGGGACTTCGTACATTATTCAGTTTATTTCCTCTCCCGACTTCACTGAGTCCATACCAAGAATTTGAAGCATTGCCTTCTTGACAAACAATAAAAATCGAGATGTGAATAGATGCAAGCCTTTTCTTATTCGTAGGGAGTTTGTATATTTTTTTAAATTTAGCTCGTTTTAATTGTAATTTTACGTCTAATTAAATTCTATTTTAACACATATATTGCCGAAACTATTTTTTTAGATTATTGCAATGCAATTTGAAGAGATGGTATAACAAATGAAACATTACATATTTTCTTTTATAAATATGTTATATCAATAATACAATCTTCAGAAACAGGTGTCCTTTTAAAAGGTCGGTGGCAATATGTACAGTTATGTAAAAGAAAATGTTAACGATAGATGAAGAACAAAACATATAAAACGAATAAACTAACAAACAGAAAAAATAATGAATAGTTTAAAAAACAATGTGTTATTTACAATGTGGTTAATTACAAAACAATATTTTGGACGCAGGGCTATGGAGCATTTTTTACAAAGTTTTTACACTATTTGGGACACTGACAATATCGTGTTTGTTCGTCTTGAATTCGTGTAAATTACAGATGATCTGCTAGGCCTTCATTTTGAATGTTTCTAAAATGCCAACAGCAACCACCCCCCAAAGGACAGGTGATATTTTACCTCCGTCGTATCAATATAATTGCTACACATTTTGCTCAGCCATGTCAATACAATGACGGCAAAGTGGAAAAAAACACTTTTTCCACGTAAAAATGCCACCCAAATGTTTATTATATTTCTTTATAATATTTAGTTATTGAACATTTATGTTCTTTACTTTTTGGAAAAACCGTTTTACCTGAAATGTGGGCAAAACTTGATTGCCAATGGATGCAAATTAAATGACGTTTGTTTCACCCATGTTACAATTGCTCATGACCGAATTAGAGGACAGTTTTTACCAATCCTGTTTTTTGGTATAGTATTTTTGGTATAGTTTTTTGGTATATATTCCCTTACTATTTGTGATGCCATTGCCGCAAGTACATGTGGAGAAGTATAAAAGTTATCAATGTAAATGAGGCATAAATACAAAGTTTGATTGAAGCACATATACAAATTGTAACGCCACACTAGCGTTACAATTTTTTTTAACCCCCAAGATTTTTGCACTGTTGCACTGTTGCATTTTTGCACTGCAAGTATGAGCAACACCTTGATAAGTAGTTCCGTTCTATGTAGTCTAGTCGTTGCGCCAGTCCATAATTTAGAACTCCGTCTGCCATTATGAATTATTTCGCGCCATGTTGCCCAAAGTATAACAATTCCTGTGCCTCCATTGCAAATCAAAACATTACGGAATTGGGAACATTTTCCCTCTACATCCCACGCCTAGACACGCATACATAGCTATTTAATACAAGTACAGCAAAAAACCATTACATTACGTTGATTATCACTTTCCCGATAATGAGAAGCAGCATGACCACGGATAGTCCACCATCAGATCAATTAATTACCTCATCAATAAACAAAAAGGCTGCTTCTACAGGAGATAACTGATTTTTACATCCCATAAAATTTTGCCATGATGGCAAATGCATAGTAATATCATGCCTTCTCGAAGCAAATTTTCTGCTAGATTTTTTTCCTTGAGTTGATAACCCTTTCCTCTTTGTTTTCGCATCAGAACAAAAAACGGCATGTTCGTCATGACCATCCCCAATATTTACATTCTATTTACATTCATTTGTATTTCTAAAAAAATCTGCCTCAACCCTGAGGTGTCAGAAAGTTTCTGATGGTAATGTTTGCCTTTTCTTCGACTGTATTGTCTACTTTTTCTAAAAAAGTTATGCAGAGTTAGAGGTTTTCTCTAGTATTCGTAAGAAATATTGCACCAAACCGTATCATATTTGGGCACTGTCCTTTATAAAGTACACACAAAATGTGTTATGAATAACTAAAAATGCATACTGCAAATGCTATCCATTCTTGCACAGTACAATATTGAGACTGTTTTGAATTAACTTCAATTGCTCCAATTCAATTATGATCTAATACAACAATGAGAATTTACTTTTATTTTTGCGTAGTGCTCATCTCGAAATATTTCTCAGACGTTGAAGTGTTTCAGACCTCACGATGCTCTCAAACAATACTGACGGGTATTCTAAACTTCAAATAAAATCTTTCACTCACACACATCATTTCCACCTACAGTAATGTCAATGTTCAAAATGAATTTGAAATTATACTTTAACGCTGCACAATTTCATGTCCTTTTAAACGGACAGTGGCAATATCTGTGTTAATGAAACATTTGGCCAAAGTAGTGATAAAATGTTTCTTTCAATTCTACTGAAATCCAATGACTTTGTTGCGTTTTTCTACTTGTAATAAAGTTTGTTATTAACTTTTCGATGTCCGGCCTCTATCCATATTTCGTCCTACTTTCCTTGATCTATAGAACCCATGTTGAGATGGCCTTTTGGTTTGTTTCCGAACATTTAAATGTAGCTTTTATACCCCTTCACAAATGTGTGATACATACTAGTGGCGTCTTGCCAAAAGAAGGTGAAGTACCAATGCAAATAATTTTGGCATTATTCCCAGTTCTTTTTTTATTGATTTTATTTTCGTTTCCTTACTTGCTCAAAATAACGAATGCGACTTCTTACTTTTGAAATATTATGAAAAGTATTATCAGGTACCTTTAAAGTACTGAGCGAAGTGGCTTAGGGCGTAACGCGATGACTTCGCATTCGGGAGACCCGGGTTCAGTCCTCATGCCGGCCATCCTGACTGTGGTTTTCGTGGTTTCCCTCGGTCATCCAGGCGAATGCTCCGCACTGAGCCACCTGGCTCGGAATTTTAATAATTATTATTAAAATTGATTATTTATTATTATATAATTATTATTATTGATACTGGGAGGAACACCTCTCATTTAAAGTATGCGCCCTTTGAAGCAGAGTCTATGTAGGCATATCTGAGCCCGCAAAAACTACCTGCACGTCTGGAAAGCCCGGCGCTCCTGGGAGCACGGGCAACTTCCCCTGACTCCTTCATTTCCCCTCTAAATACAGAAAGAGGTATTTATTTATTTTATTTATTTATAAAAAAGTTAAAAAACTGTATGTGACATGCTATGAGGAGAAGTTAATTTGAAGATACATTTACGTCCAGAAGGAAAACAAGTGTATACGCGCAAGGTGAAGCGGGGACGGTAAACGCAAAGCGTGCCCCTAATATCACGACGAATGGTTGTTTCATAAGAAAACAAACATTTTCTACCCGGAAAATAAGAGTTGAATGATGTTTATACACTTTACTTTTATTAGTTTATTTCATGTTTATTTTCTTTATAAATTCTGCCTTGTATAATAATTTTTGCCAAGAGGCAGGAATATATTTGTATGCTAAATTCAATGCCTATTTTTGTTTTGTGTTACTATGCTTTATTAAATGATATAAAGAGAAAATATTGTGAAGAAAAATATATAAAGAGAAAATATTGTAATCGTGCGCCAGACAATGGTAAATGGTCGACAGAGAAACTCTTATTGTCCGGTCCTTATATGAAAAAGTGGATAAAACGTGTTCCTACCTAGTAAATTACTTTCTCTAACACATGTAGAGAGAATCCATGTGGATCCTTGATATCGAAAAATAGATTTACGGCAAAACGTCTGTCTCTTCGCCAGCCTCTCCCTCTGTCATCAATGCTAGCACATAAACCGTTCAGCCAATTGTCTCCAAAACTGATATTTCTCGATTTCCTTTAGGAACATGAGGCCATTCAAGTTTGAAAGGGGGTATTTTAATTTTTGAGGAAGGACTTCCAAACAAATATTTTACATGATGCCTCAATTACATTTTCAAAATTTACTCAAAACTAGCTTCGAATTTTCTCAAAAAATTCGGAAATAATGGCAATACAACACCTTAAAGGTTGCAGCTTAACAAATAAAAAACAGAACTAATACACTTCTTAAATTCACACCGTTTAGATATAATTTGCAACACGGAAACTCACTTAAAGGGTAAAAAAATATATCCCAAAAAACTCAATTTACAGAGTCAAGAGAAATCGAAACAATGGAGGAGGAGTGCTAATAGCTATGAATAAAAATATACAACATTACACAATAATTCTCCCTTGTACTGGTAATATAGAGACTGTTGTCATTAAATTAGGAATTAAAAATGAAATATGGCCTATAATTGCATAATACAATCCTCCGAATCATAAACTAGATCCTGATAACATTAGTAAACAATTACAACTAAATAACACCATACTTCTAGGGGTCCTAAATGCCAAAAATATTAACTGGGGTCGTTCGAACACCAATGGTAATGGGAAAATATTAGCTCAAGTACTAAATCGGAATCAAAGAATCGAAGCACATCTCCACAACACAAAGGCCATACCCATGGAACAAATGGGACTCAAATTAATTTCATCTCCAGGCCCCACATATTACCCACATGAACGCTTAAGAAATCCTTCTCGATATCGGAATTACTAACGCTAAAATTAAACTACACACTACTACATTATTCGAACTAGACTCGGATCTCATTCCGGTCTTAATAACCACACAAGAAATACCCCAACCGAACGCCAAATCCAAAAACGTTGAAAGTTGATTGGATAAAATTCCAAAATTTAACTTGCTCAACAATACCTAAATTTAAAATTCACTCCAACCCACTAGAAATAGAGCAATCAATCAACAAACTAACCACCATAATACACACCACAATTAAAGAGACCGAATTAAAAACAAAGAATACAAAAAAGATATACAATATAATCCTCCCACAGAAAAATACAAATCAAAAACAAAACTCACAGACTATGGTCACAAGTAAGAACACCAGGGAAAACTAGAACTAAAACTAGAACTTAACATACTAATAAACATAGTACGTAAATCAATCAAAAACTTCAACAATCAGCATTTACAAACACTAATCCAATCACCAAACACTTACAACAAATACGTTTGGCAATTCACAAAGAAAGTATTAAGAAAAAAAGAATACCATCCCCCACTATAGACCCCCACAGGAAAAGTGTACATACCTGCTCAGAATGCCGAAGAATTATTTTGCATTCACATTCACCCTGAATAAAACTAAACCGCACCCCTGTTATTTCACAATCAACAAAACAGTAAACGAACAGACGTATGGCCCACATCATAAAAGACACTACACATCACCTAAATAAATTTAAAAAATCATCAAATCCACCAGTTAATGTGGAGAAAAACTAACTATATTTTAATTGGAGATAATAGGGAAGATTTGTTTTTAGAAGAAATCACGGAGAAAATTATACACACAAATGAATTTAAGTATTTAGGGATTAAAATTACAAATGATGTAAAACGGTTCAAAGAAATGTGTTCGAGGAGTCACGATCGCCCAAGTGCTGAAGACGCTACGTACTATTAGAGCTGCATGATCAACATTAAATACCTGTGACGCTATTGTTATTAGTGCGCATAAGTGTTATTACACAACCAAGAGTGAAGACAGTCACTGCCGTGACTGAATCCGAATATATGATGTTTTTTTCTGACTACAGGGAAACCCCTGACCTCCAGCCCTACAGATGGACTTCCAAATCAAGTAAGGAAAACTTACGCTAATGCTGCCCAAACATATTCAGACCCAAAGAAAGATCAAGCAATAGTCATAGATGCACAACCTGGTATAAGCAATAATGAATATATAAAGAAGATAGCAACAATAACTGAACCGAGTCACATAAGATGCATTTCAAGAATATCCAATAACAGAATTTGTGTATTTCTATCAAGTCCCGAATTAGCTATGAAGATCAGAGAAGAACACAATGTAATAGAAATCGACAAATACAAATTGACCATTAATAAATCATTATGTAAGAGTAAAAATATAAAATGTTTGCCCAATAATTCCACATGAAATAATTTAAAGATTTCTAAATCATAAACAAATAAAAACCTCCACTAAGATCTTTCATTAGAGCATGCATATCTAAATTCCGTTTCACTCATACGTTTTAGAAGACAGGTATTCAATGTTGTAACAAAACTGCCTGATTTCACTTTGATCTTTTATGAAGACACATCGTACAAAATCTATTTATTCACTGAAAAAAAAATTGTTTTCTTTGTATAGAAGAAGGTCAAATTGCCAAAAAGTGCCCATCTAAACGTACTGAAAATGAGATAACTAATTCCTCATCTACTGATGTTGTTCATAATAAACCAGAAATAGAAAAACTCCTGGAACCTAAAGACATGCATCTACAGTCAGTAACACAATTTATGAAGAAAATCTTTCTCATTTACATAAAAGAAAGCTGCCATCCGAGCTCTCATTACAACCTGAGTCTTTGAGTAGCGAAAGCAAACCCACAAAATCTCTTGATCATAAAAAAGACAATCCAAGAAAGAAAGAAAGAAGAAAATGAAGAATGTCCTTCCTCAGAACACACATCAATAAAATCAATTAGTGAACTTCTTGCACTAGCTAATTATTTTTTTAATTCCGCCGAAAATAAATTAAGGAAAACGACGATTTCAATTGTAAATGGTATTTTACGGGATAAAGGTATCACAAAAGAGACCAAAATTAAAATATTTAAAACGATAATTAGAAGTATCTTGACATGTGGATCAGAAGTTTGGACATTAAATTCACAGTTAAAAGGAAAATTATTGGGAACGGAAATGGATTATTGGAGAATATCGGCAAGAATTTCCAGAAGAGACAATATTCGAAATGAAATTATAAGAAAAAATATTAATGTAATACATTCGATTATAGATTATATAAATAAAAAAAGGATAACCTGGTTTGAACATGGCAAAAGAACGGAAGAATGGAGATTACCTAAATTAGTACTTTATTGGGAATCGGTTGGAAAAAGAAAATGTGGAAGACCACGTGTCATAGAAACGAGAAATTATAAATGTACCACAAGAGAAAGGAATAAACGAAGATGAGAGTTATAACAGAGAAGAATTGAAACAATTAATTAGTTTATTAAACTATTAAAATTCTGTATTAAATTGTATTATTATTGTTATTGTGTAATTGTTGGGTAACCGGAAAGATGTAAAAACATTTCAAAACCCGGAATATAGGAAATTACGAGGAAACCCGGAAATTATGAGGAACCAGACTATCGTTTAGGTGAGGTAATCATCCCAAGAGTCTCATCATGCAAGTATTTAGGCATTCATCTAGATAGTAAATTAGGGTGGGAGGTGCATATAAATCAGACAGTAAGAAAAGCGTGGAAGTCTTTACATTTTGTAATGCGAATACTAAAGAAAAGTTCTGCAAACGCCAAAGAATTAGCATATCTTACGCTGGTTCGCCCTCTCATGGAATACGGAGTTGCGTGTTGGGATCCATACAGAAAGGCGCACCGGAAAAATCTAGATAGAATACAGAGAAAAGCGAATAAGTTTACCTATAGACGTAACGTAACAAAAAAGTCATGGGAACCTCTAGAAACGAGAAGAACAAAGGCGAGGCTTTGCGCTCTTTATAAATCGTACGTAGGTCAACCAGCTTGGAAGGAAATTCAGATTAGACTAGAAAAACCAAATTATTTCGGCCTAAGCGATCACACCCACAAAATTCGAGCAAGGAAACAAAATTCAGATCTTGGGAAGTTTTCCTTTTGTAATAGAACAATTAGAGATTGGAACAGTTTACCTGCGGCAGTTTTCAAAGCTTTTCCTCTCAGTGTCCGAAGTTTTAGAAATAAGTTAGAACAAGATAACAGTAACTGATATTAAATGAGTAAGTGTTGTGTAGTGCGGTGTAGTGCTGCGAAGTGATGGTCAGTGTAATTCAAAACAAAAAAGTGTAGTGTAGTGAAGTGTAGTGAAGTGAAGTGCGATGAACGCGATCAATGCTCTTTTCAATGCTGCTTTTCGTCTTGTACTGTATTGTACGGTATTATTATTATTATTATTATTATTATTATTATTATTATTATTATTATATTATTGTTATTATTTTATTATTAATGTAAGTCTTGTAATTTCTACAATTATTGTCACTTAACTGCCACCGGGTTATACCCATTTGCAGTTCTAATAAATCTATCTATATAAAAAAAAGTTCGTGTGTTATTGGGAGATATAATGTACAGTATGGAATACCGGAGTTGACTGGAATTCAAACTCCACCTCCTGGAACATCTCCTGGTCTGTCACGTCTGTGACATTTATAATCTTTAACTGTAAAAGATTTGGATGAAATTAAGTGTGGTTCGGTTAAAAATGCAATGTGAATATTATGTGAAGTTAGAAAATGTTTTAGTTCAGGTCGTTTATTGAAAATATCTGGTTTATATAAACTGTTTCAGTTTAAATATGTTTGATTCTTTCAGTATGGTGTTTTAAACATGATTCTGGAAAATAGAACTAAAATTTATGTTTTTTATATTCTCAATTAAAGTAGGGAAAACGATAGAATTAATTTATTAAGTAAGTTGGCATTTTGACTAGAAAGGTACTCATTTAAATTAAAATTTCCATTTGAATTGTTAGTTGAACTATGTGATGAAACATCGTTAACACTGATTCAGGTGAAAGGGTCGTGAGTCAGTGAGTTGAAGGATAACATTAGGAATGTTATTAGTGGGAGAGGGGGGAGGAAAACTCCTAGCTTGATAAGTAAAATTATTATTATGGGTTGAAGGTGGATTATTAGTTGCCTTGCCGTTTTTCTTTAATTGAGATTTTGCAATTTCGTCATAGTATGAACAAACAATCTATTTTACGTCTGTCCTGTGACCATTTGCTTCGCAATGGTGCATACGGGTATACAGTTTACTCTTTTCCTTACAGCCTTTAGTGAAATAATTACCCGCACAAATAGCACAGTGGATTTTTTCTATTAAAATACCTTTTGGTATGATTATAATCTTGGTAACTTGCGCATTGTACTGGCGCAGGGAGACGTTTTAACCGTTCGACACAAACAATTGCATGGCACAGTCTACCTAATTTGAATATATCTTGCCACCTGTTTTCTTTCACGATTGTCACAGTCACGACGGGAATTGGCTGATCTTCTATATTATAAAGTGTATTCACTTTCACAACTTGAACATTTTTCGATTTAGGTTCGGCGGGAATTTGTTCCTCAGTAACGGATTGATTTTTCTTTCATATTATGTCGCATTTCGGTTGTTTACGTGCGTCAAAGCAGGCCGGAAAGTGGGACTCGGTATAGTGTACCGTAAAGAAATTTCACACCAACATATTAACTTGAATATTTGGAACCAACGTTTCCAATTTGTTTTATAAATACATGGTCATCTGCAACGATTTAGTTGATTAGAATTAATGAGAAGGAAACTCATATTCATTCATGAGAAATGTAGATAACGGTATTTTATATGACAAAACTAGAGAACAAAGTCTGATAAGTAAGCCAGCATTACATCTTCATTAACCTTGTACATGTTATTTATATTTTCCAAAAAAAATATTATTTTTGTCTTTCTTCCGATTTATGAGGTATTAATTATTCATTTGCCTCATTGGATTGCTGTATTATCGATTTATGAAGCATATCTTTATCTTTGAATTTCATTTTAAAACGTTCAGAGCACTGCAATTGTTTGACAGACATGAAGATTCTAGGGGACTCTAACGTCGTGGACAATTCTTAATTGGCACTCGTAGATACTGAAATATTGAAATATCAAATTTAAATAAATGTAACGAAATGCGACATAGAATAAAATAAAACGTGTTACAACACACGGGCGGAAATGTTACATTACACGTTCGGAACTCCAGCCTCGGCTCCTAGCGTCGTCTCGGCTGGAAACATCTTACTCGAAATGTAACATTTCCCGTCCTTATGACGTAAATTACTAAATTACAATAGATTTTTTAGATAATGTGTCTGCATAAGTATGAAAAAAACGTGTTGTTATTATTTAGCCTACTCACTAATAGTCAGTATCCTGCATTGTTTTCCGTTTGAATTTAAATCTTGCCAAATTTTAACTCGATAGAAAATTCACTTTTTAGGATACTTTTTAAGAGGTCGTGCATTTTGGTCGGAGTATCAATGTTATACACAGAAAGTGTGGGATCGCTCTTTTCCCCTCTGAGACTTGAAGATTTTCTAAGGTACTGAAACAATTATGTGTGGGAATTGAATATACTACACTTGTCACAAAAAACACTGAATACAGTTTAATAATACAAGTTTATGCAATAACCGACAAAACACAGAACAACACGTGGTACATGGAAAACCGAAACGGGACCGGTCTGGCCTCTCCGATGCTAACGAAGGCGACCTCTGATAACGAAATGCTCGGTAGTATCATGTGAATATGTAGCTATTGTAGTTTTTTTCACTTTCCGCTATATCTGGCGTGTAGAGACTGGGCCGAGCACACTGTCTTGGGGTATTCCGGATTGGATTGGAAAGAAATTGGATCATTCGTTTTGATACTTAAATTGGAATGTTCGGTTTAAGAGGTAAGATCTGAAGATATTGAGGTATGGAGACATTAGGGAGCATTTGATTTTGTACAGAAGGCCATCGTTTTGTACATCGGCCGACTTTATCGAAAGCTGAGTGATTGTTTTTCTTGGAATGTTTTTTCTATGAATTTGGTAATTCTATTAACTTGTACAATAGTAGAATGATGTTTCCTGATGGCAAATTGGTGATCTGGGATTTGGCCATTTGTTGTCAAGCAAGGTCGCAGTCTGCTTAGGAGATGTTTTTCGAACATTTTGAGCAGAATTGGAAGAATACTTATGGGTCGATACGATAAGGGTCCATGGGGTGGTTTACCTGGCTTTAAAAAGACTTGGATCTGTGCTACTTTCCATTGCGTTGAATAATGTTCGGTACGTAGGATACTGTTGAAGAGAATAGTGATAAACGCTGTTCCTTTGCGAGGCAGTTCTTTTAGTTGTGACCCGATGATGTCATAACCGGGAACGTTCTTGCTAAGCATTTCCTTTTTTAAAATTTTTAATACTTCTTTGTAAGTAAAATAATTTATTGGTAATGCCATTTGGTAGGCGATTCTAAGTATTCTTGTATTTCGTCCGGTTGATTTAAAGTATTTGGTGAATAGCTTTGAAAAACTTCAGTAAAGTGTTTTGCCAATAGTTCTATTTTTTCTTTGGTACTTCTCGCCCATTCGTTGGTTTCCTTACGAATTGAGGGTGAAGCTCTACTAGATCTTTTGGATTTTTTTACGGCTTTAAATAAAGAATATTCGGAGGCTTGAGTTGAAAAGAGATTAGTAACGTAATTTTGAAACCTACAATTGTTGAAGGTTTAAAGTAGACTGGATAGTTGCCTGGTAGCTCTGTTGTAATTGGTTCTATGAACTGGGCGTCTTGTCCTGTGCCATATTTTTCTGAGTTTTATTTTTTCCCGATTTTTTTGGAATGTAGAAAGGATAATTATCACAAGTATTATCTATTATATTTTCTGCGTGGAGTAGCGTGCCACGCTGCTTTTTGTATGCTTTTAGTAATAAGTTCAGTACCTTCATCGATGTAATATTGTGATCGCAAGGGCATTAGTAAAGGTGGATATCCAATTACGGCGCATATTCAATCTGTGTTTATTTACGAGTACTATATGGTGCAGGTCTCAAAATAATTGTATTGCTAATATTTATTATGATAAGCGAGTGATCTGATGGGATGTTCAGTAGTGAGTGAGTTCGTGGGAAGGTTCAGTAGACAAGTAACCTGGTGAAGTTCCTTCAGTTACAAAGATGTCAATTAGATCTGGTATTTTGTTTATATCAGTTGGTCAGTAAGTTGGTTCTCCTCTAGATATGATTAGTAGGTGCAACGATGTTACCGCTTTTTGTAGTTCGCGACCTCTCGCAGTAATGAGCCTCGATCCCCACTACACGTGTTTGGCATTTAAAAAATCTCCTTCGCATACAAAGCGAGTGCCAAGGCTATTGAAAAATATTTCAAATCGTGATTTATCTATATTGAATCTCGGAGGACAATGTATAGCACTTACTCTGAGTGGTCCTTGATAGTCTTCTATTGTTATTGTAGTTGCTTGAATGTCTCTACATTGAAATGGACATTCTTCAGGGTGTTTGATATTGCGTTTAATCAATATTACCGTACCTCCGTGCACTTTGCCATCCGGATGTTTTGTGTCATACTGTGAGTAGCTTTGCAATTTAAAATAGTTCTTCTCTGTGAAGTGAGTTTCTGAGATCAAGAGTATATCAATTTTATTTTCTGAGAGAAATATTTCGACTTCTTGGTGATATTGTGCCAGACCGTTAGCATTCCCGGTTGCTATTCGAAAAAAAGTTAGACATTGTATAATTTAGTTACCAATGTATAACTATTTTGTCGACACTAAGTTAAGTACTTCATTTATCTGTTGACTTTATTTCATCAGAATATTTTCAAATCGTTCGAAAGAGTGTTGGATGATGTTAAGAATGAAGTAGCTGTCATCATAATGCGGTTGATGTTGTTCTGCGTGCTTTGCTTGTACAATATCTGCGTACGTTCTTCTATTTACATAGGAGCTTCTGTTGTGAATTTGTGGATTAATTGCTGAATTGTTATAGATTTGCGGCTGTATCACCATTTATTTTTGGAAGATTTTTTTTTGTTATTTAAGGTCGCATAAACTTTTAGGTCATTAGCGACCACTATTGCGTGTAATGGTATGGTAACTATGAGGATGAAACGATAATTGATGATAGGGGTGAAAGGATGAACACAATACAACCATGCCCGAAGCGGGACTCAAACCCGCGATCCGTCGGTTCGAGATACGGCACTACTACCTTAGTGATCTCTGCCATTCGGACCGGCATTTTGGAGGATTCTTCTCTCTTTATTTGAGTTATTGTTGCCTTTCCTTTTTAGAATTTCGGGGTAAACTCGACAACCTTTATAGTTTGCCGGGTGATTGCCTTCACACAGATCACATGTTGGTAGAATTTCTCTTGTTTTTTCACATGTATCAGGTACATGTTCTTTCCCGCATTTAACACATCGAAATGGATATGCTCAGTAGGTTGGTAGTACACGGTCATACCATTGGCAATTTTTACATTGTACTATGCCGCGCTTCATGCGTGGTAGTTCAAATACAACACAATTCAAAAGGGTGTTAATGTTAAAGATTATTCGCGTTTGGTTCAAGGTCTTTAGCAAAGAATGGCAGTCGTATCTTTGTTAACCTATGACGGATATTCATTATGTTTCTTACTGTATGTCCCATTTCGAACAGCGCTTCTTTAATATCTTTCACATCGACAGTATGATGTATGTGACTCAAAAACACTCTATATGCTCGTTCTTGTTTTAATTGGTACGTATAATAAGCACGTTTTCCACTAGATAGATGTTTTACTATGTTTCTGTATACATCCGGGGTTTTTGATAATACTTTAATTTTATTATTTGTTTTTATTTCAAAGTCTTCTGTTTTGTCAACTTCTTGCAAAAAATTTATCATAGCTGGTACATTGTTTACGCCGGGGACAAGGATAGGCAACTACGATTTTGTTGGAACTTTCTGTATTGTTTTCTGGTAAATCTTCAACACTGATTTCACTGAATCACTTTCCCATTAGGAATTGTAATGACACAATTATTATTATTATTATTATTATTATTATTATTATTATTATTATTATTATTATTATTATTATTATTATTATTATTATTATCGCTAGACGCAGTCTGTTGCCTTACCCTTCTAACTTCAAGGACGAGGTTCTCTGTTTTCGACCTCTTCGATCGAGCTGGCTTGTATGCTTACCATGGCACTTGTGTTAAATCCGCTGCATTCAATGAGTCTTCACCCCTGTTGTGGTCGCCACTATTTAATAATTCTGATTATTCTATTGTGTTGGTTTCGTAGTCGTCCACGTAATATCCGCAGCACTCTTACTACATGTTGCCGTGACTTCACACGAAAACACTTTTATAACCAACTGTTCTTTTAGATCCTGTTTATCTTAGTTATAATTACAGAGAATTACTTAATAATGCAAGTAAGAAATTAATGTGACCAACGGAGTACAGCTGTCATCCAAGAAATGGCATGCCAAGTATTATGATACGACCTCTTCTTCTCCGTTTATAATTTTGCTGACCTACAAATCGTCGTACTCGTAGGATAGGTGTCTTTAGTATGGTTACGTATGTAGTTTCTCCGATCGTAATGAAGGAGAAACTCTTTTGAATACGTAGTACACAGTACTTAAGTAAATGATCAGTGAGATTTTGCTCAGAAATATATCATAGAGACTACAGCCTCAGAAACAGAGGAAACATAATTACATTATAATTAAAAAGTGCATTACAAATTAAGAAAAAAATATTTCTTCAAATTTCTTTATTTCCTTGTGTTATGAGAAGTTTTGTATTCTGAAGTTCGAATATACCCCAGTTTTAATAATTTACGTGCGTTTTCTATTTATTATGCAAATATTAAGCAACATATTTATTATGAATAATACTATTTACATTTTATACCAGGCAGAGCGTCTGAAGAATACAATTAGTTAAATATTTAGCATGTCGCTAATTTTTATCAAGTTAAAATTTGAGAAATAAACAACGTTTCTGTTCAGTTGATTTTTGAAACCCAGATAGACGTATATGAATAAGGGCGGAGAATCATTTATTGAAAAAGTGTATGCGCCAATGATTGTGGTACTCAATATAATCAATAATACACAATGTTACTCAATAATACACAATGCTGTATGATGTCTGCAAAATTATAATGATATGATTTACCAACTTATTATTTTACGGATATTATAACTTCCGGTTACATATGACAATATGATAACAAACTAAGGTTAATTGGTTTGTGAATTCATTGACTTCATCAGGAAAATTGATTTAAAGTTATTAGTTAAGATTATAATTATGTTCAATAATGTTTAAAACTTCTGTTATTTCCCACTAAATTCTTTAGAGTAAAAAAGTTTAAAATCCTTATAAAAGAGACCTTAAATTATTAGGATCCTAATAATACCTGAACGTGTGCGCTATTTACTCCTTGCGCCATCTGTTCCCGGGCGAAATTGAAATATATTTTTCAATAGACATTGTTCTTTATGGTGTTTAATCCTAGCACATTCCTGATGAATTATTAAATTTCTTTGAAATATCTACGGCACCATTTAAACTACAATACGCCTGCTTTTTACTAAGAAATCCTGATACGCCGAGGGTACCTCCGGATAAGAAAGTAAAAAGTTTCCTAAAACCAAATGACATATGAGCAGTTAAACTATAAATAAGATCAAAATAAAATTTTTGAAAAGTTTCTGAGTCCCCCTTCCACCATTACCACTCCTTTACAATTAAAAACATGTGTTTTTAATTTATTTTTTTCGTCAATTTAACATTTTTTTCTTATTGAAATATATGAAAATAATAAATTAGTTAATGTTACTAAAATATTATATTTTTAACATTTTCTCGACGTAAAATATTTTTGTTTAATTGCAAAGAATAATTTGGCAGGCACGAAAAAATCGAAACTTCATCTCAAATATAAGCTACTTTTTTATTTTTCATATTATTTTCAATCAGATAAAATTATGTTAAGTTAACAAAAAAATTAAAATTAAAAATACTTTTTTGGGGGCTGTACAGTGGTGGTGAATGTGGGGGGGGGGGAGAGGTGGCTATGAAGCCTTTCTAAAATCTTATTTTTATGTAAGAGTGATAGTTCTCAACTTATACGAGGATGTCGTTTGGTTTTAGGAAACGTTTTACCATTTTTTTTCCGGAGGTACCCTTTGGGCAATGGTACGCAACTGAAAGTGAAGGATATTAAATAATAAGATTATTGAATGAGAATTAGTAACTGGATGTGAAAACAGCAATCTGTATTAATACCAAGGATTCCTATTCCATTATTCCTACTAATTTGCCATTTAAGAGACTACAATTCCCATTAAAAGCTTCTGAAACGACAATAAATAAATTACAAAGACGAACTTTACACAGTAGTGGGAATTAATCGTGACAGGCAGTGATTTGCCTCTGAACAACCGAATGTAACATGGTCAAAAGTCTCCTGTAGTGATAATTTATTTACCAATGTTTTACCAAACCCATTTATTAACCAAACACATTTATTCACCAAACACATTTATTTACCAAACACATTTATTTACCAAACATATTTATTCACCAAACACATTTATTTACCAAACACATTTATTTACCAAACACATTTATTCACCAAACACATTTATTTACCAAACACATTTATTTACCAAACACATTTATTTACCAAACACGAAAATTAATGAATGCTTTAATCATTTACATTCATTTGGTGAATTATTGTTTGTCTTAATTCGTGTTGTATTTTTTAATATTTTTTATTATAACGGAACCATTGCACAGAAATAACATTATTTCATTAAACTGCAAATACAAAATAGAGAGTCGATAACATATTAATTTATATACTGACATAAAAACAAAATAAAGAAAAATGTGTTGTTAATCTTGATGGCATTTCAATTTCTGTTCTCAAATAAATAATATGAGATGAGAACACCAAGAGTCTTATAAATATATTCACCAACACTAGTCATAACATGTAACCAGTACCATTACGTAAATGAAAACAAAGTTTAAATGAAGGACTTTTTATTTAAATTTATTAATCTTTGTTCGGCCTATTAGGCCTTTCAAGATTTTCAATAATACATAATGTTTTCAAGTTTTTATTATTAACTGCTTTCTTTTCTGCTATTTTACGGAAGTTGTTGTAAGTCATTGAAATGCCGACTTATAATTCTTGGATACGGGTATGAAGTGGAACATAATTGAAATTTTTGAGTTGCAGGGCAGGATAGTAGGTTTGTATAGACTCGGGTGGAGAGTCTGTCTATCCATTGTTTTATTGCACTTATAGAGAGTTCTATTTGAATTTTGATCATAACATTTTTTGAATATTTTTTTACCTGTAATTTTTATGCGATATTTCCAAGTAAGCCTTTTGTCAATGTGTAGTCCTAAGAATTTTACGGAAGTGGTAGGAGAGAGCCATTATGTGTTATTCATAATTAATGGATTTACGGTATAGATTTTTTAATGAAAATATTTTTGCTTTGTACTTAGGTTGATTTTAATTTTCCATTGCCGAAACCATTCTGTAAGTGGGTTTAAATCATCTTGAAGTTTGTTACGTCCTGATGGCAAATTTTGATGCGCTGTAAATGTTACAGTGTCATCTGCGAATAATGCTATTTTTGAATACTTTTCTTGTGGCCGATCTGATTTAAATATATTTCATATAGCGTTGGTGAGAGTGGCGATCCCTGAGAGACACTGTCCAAGATATTATAAACAGAAGACTGTTTTAAGTTGACTTGTACTTTGAACTTGCGATTTATCAAGAAGCTTTTTATTATTTGTTGTAAATATTGCGGGAATCCGTATTGCCGTATTTTATGAAATAAATCTTCGTACAATACTTAATCGAACGCATTTTCTACATCCAAAAATAGTGTTAACGTATGTTTTGAGATTTGAAAATTAGTAGCAATGAAATCGGTTAGTCTTAATAGTTGATGTATTGCTGAATTATTATTGCGGAGTTGATATTGTGACGGGGATAGAATATTGCTATTGTTTATAAATGTGTTGATTATATTTATTATTAATTTTTCAAATTTTTTTGAAAGCGTTTAAGTAGATTTATTGGTAGATAATTCTCTGTTTTAGAATGATCTTTACTTGGTTTTGCAATGGGTATTATCAATGCCATTTTCCAGGATTGCGAGAAATAATTATGCATTTAATTACAATTATAAATCAATAACTCTAGCATGCAAATGTGCACTGGTGGTGTTGTTACCATATTAAACGCGGAAAACAACTCATCATTTAAACAAGTTTCATCAAGTTCAAAGGCAAGATCGGAAAAACAATTTTGTGGGATAAGAACGTTCGCAGAGGTATAGGTTGGTTTGAGGCCGCAAGGGAAGTAATCAGTCGCAATTCAATACAATAAGTACTATTAAAAAATAAAAGATGATTAAATTTCTTAAAAAATTAAAAATATTATAGACAATTTCTCTATCGCATGTTACTTGCCTCATGATTCCGCACTGTTGAGCGAAAATAGCATTTCAATATCTTACACCATTTAGAAGACATCAGGATGGCCTACACCCAGTACCCGTGGGCTACGGTGGACCACCCTCATATCTTCTAAATGGTTCACGATATCGAAATGGTGTTTTCGCTCAACAATGCGGAATCATGGGACAAATAACATGCCTCAGAGGAATTGAATTGAGGAAACACTGACGTCATTTCGTGGGCCGTTGAACACACGACTGCAGGGGTGCATTGCTGTCAATGACGAACAAATAGGGTATACGTATGTGTCAATAATTTATGGATGTATTTTTCTTGTTTTTTGATATTTTTTAAACTTATTTTTTAAACTTACATGCATAAAAGTTATTTTCTTTCAAGTGTGTATCGAATTTTATTTTGTTTTATGTTATGTTATCTGCCTATGATCACATGAATTATCTCACCGATATTATAGTGCAACTCTTTTCGTTTGTTGGTAAATGAAGTAAAATAACGGTGTTTTAAAATATAATAGATCGAAATCAATTCTACTTAAGTTTGAGACGAGAGAACTTATCTTCCTTATACTACCAAGTTTTTAATATCGTTATTTTAATTTATCAATGGTTTGCAATATCAATCAGTGGAAGCGATGTTTAATTCCCATGAATCCCTGGAAAAATCATTCTGTCTTATCGTTAATTTTGGTGTTTGTTCTTGTGACTTTCGTGTCAAGACTCGTAGTTGTTATTTGTAGTTGCTTGTTATATTTAATTGCTGTAGTTACGTCTCTATCCCTCACTGTCACCCCTCTCTCCTCCCTCTCCCTCCTTAACAGTCACGGCGCCGCGAAGCCCCCTTTTTCCGATGGCGACAGTTGCAAGGGCTGTTAAAAGAAATATTGTCCATTAAATTTAAAATCACATACACCAAGTTTAATTATATACTCAAATTATTATATAAGATTATTATGTATAATATTATTATATGTTATATGAAAACAATAAATGATACTCCTCTTTTTATGAGCTTTACATTGCTAGTGCGAAAAAATATATAATAGTTATATTCATAAAATCAAAGATGATTCAATTTCTCGAAAACTGAAAAGATTACTAATAATATCTGTACGGCATGTTACTTGTCCCATGAATCAACATTGAGCGAAAACTTCATTTCGGCATTGTGAACCTTTTAGGAGTAATGATAGTGGCCTCTAAATACTGGGACACTCTGTATACCTAATTTTATTTTAAAGAAGATTAAGATTTCTTTATGTCTAAGATTTATTTTAAAATGTGCTGAGCTTTCTGTCAAGACATTTATGTGCAACCTGATGATGCACCTCCCAAACGCTCTTTCCGACGGCTCAGCTAGAGACCTCGATTCAAAACGTCTATCATGACTTTCTGATACAATCAGTTTTAGTAACAGTTTCGAAAGAAACGTAACACATACATTGTAAATGCGTTATTTCATGCGAAAAAACACGGGATTATACTACCATTAGCCACGGATGATGACCCAATTCAAGCGTCAAGAATACTACAAGAGCATCTAGTGTTGATCGAAGAATGGGCAGACAAGTGGAAAATAAAACTTAACGAAAACATGTCAGCTCGTGTTACTTTCACTTTGAGAAGACAGAATGTCCCATCGAAAATATTAATAATAAAGCAATTTTGCAGGTCGAAAGTGTGAAGTATTTAGGAATACATCTGGACAAAAGGCTTACCTGAAAATCCCACATACTAGCCATATTAGCTTGAAGAAGAAACTTTAACTTCAAGTGAAAATACTGTATTGACTACTAGGACACCATTTGAAGCTATCTTTAGATAATAAATTATTGATTGACAAAACAATAATAATTCCTATTTGGACCTACAGCATCCAATTCTGGAGCACGGCGAGCAGGTTAAATCTCTCCATTTTACAGAGATTTCAACCACAAACGCTTAGGATGATTGCGGCAGCACCATGGTATATCTCAGACTCAACGCTACACAGAGATTTGAAAGTACCGGCAGTCTTTGAAAGAATTGAAACAAGCATTTCAGCTATCTTCTGGAAACCCACCCAAATTCTCTAGCCATCAAACTCCTAGATAATAGTGAAGAAACCAACCGATTACTCAGAATTACACCCTTAAAACTTCATTATAGATTTTCAAATTAGTCTCAATATATTCACATACGAGTATATTCTTCAACTTTGATTCCCGACCAAAAGAATAAAATTGACACTTTCTGTTCTAGACGCAAGAAGACGGTGAATGTACCATTGGCATATTTTCACACACAAATTGTCATTGCCATCGTTAATTATCAATGTTAACATATTTACTATTCATTTTAATGTAAAATATATTGTAAAGTTTCCTCGTCCAGAATAAAAAAAGTGTGTCAAGATGCGCTTGTGGAAGGTGAAATTTTGATAAACTACATTCTTCCCTATTTCTGCCTTCTAATTTTTCCTCTCTATGTTCGTCAAGGTTAATTAATATTTAATTAAGATCACACGGCCTAAGGAACGCACAGAAATACCGCCACTGAAAGTACTCGGACGGCGCAATTCAGTTGTTACCCAGTAGACCCCCTAGTGGCGTCTTGTGGCGATTCATTCAGAATTCACGCAGAAAACGTACAGACCGTGAATGCGCGGCTTTTGGTTTTTGTACTTCTAGTTAGGGATCTTGAAGTGTATGTACAGAAACTGTATGAAAATCTGCACGAAAACTCTACCGTGTATTCCAGGCAGATCCTTATTTATTTCATGGAGTGATTTACAAGACTTTTGTCAAACTTCTAAGTACATTTTTGTCAGTATATCTGAGATTGGTGTGCGCGAAAAAGGTGAAAGACCTTCACATACTTGTTCGACTACATGTCACTGATACAAACTAGTACGTAGTGTTTTTGACAAATAAACTTTTGAAATCGTCAATTTCAATAGTTCAAAAGTTCAGAGCGCTCAAAATGTCTCTCCGCTGACCCTGCTTTGCTACACCACTCCCTTTTGTTCGGAAATGGCAACATTTCGAGAGACGGCATCTTCGCCCTAGTCCAGCCCTACCCTACGCGCTGGATTAAGAGCATCGTGGCACTCAGTACGGCTAGGCACTCCCCGTCACCCTCTCTGCTTTCCAACCTGCGGGCGGACTGCTGCGCCGCATTGAAATGGCGAATGCGGTTGCGAATCGAGTTGCGTTCGCGCAGAACTCCCGAGGACAAGTTGAAAAATACGTAGAGTACCATTGAAAATCTTGCAAAAGAAACCAGCAGAAAACTGAGGAAGTTTCTATTGACAAAACCCATTCATCCTCTGGCGTGTATTATCCAGAAATAAGTAATACGTATGTACGTACGTATTTATTTATTATTTTTGATTATTTATATCTTTTATTTATTTATTATTTATTTATTATTTATTTATTATTTATTTTTTATTTATTTATTATTTATTTATTTATTTATTATTTATTTAATTATTTATTATTATTATTTTATTTATATTTATTTATTTATTTACCAGATAAACACTGTTTGTGACATGCTATGGGCAGAACTTAATTTGAAGTTACTTTCAGAAGCAAAACAAGGGGCCATATACCGACCGGAGACATGACGTCAATAACAACATGGAAAAAGTAGTGAAGAACAAAGAACAATGAGGTCGGTTTCTTAACTTTTTGAAAGGCATAAATTTGTATAGTGATATATTTTTTTAAAATATATAAATTGGTCGATATTGTGATACGAACGTTCTCTCCCAACGTGTCATAATACACCATGTATAACAATTATGTTATTGTGTATGTTGCTAATAACCTTTGTAGTTGATGCGACATAAAAAAGGGACATCAGTATTTGCTCAAGGATCAGGGAAACTGGACGAAAACCTGATCGAGATACGGGTCATTGACCCAGAAGCTGAATTACAATACTTGTAACAGGTTCTTGAGAATTATACAATGCAAATGGTATATAATACATTAAATGTCATTGTTAAAATTAATATTACTTTCCCTTTGGATACTCGGGATAGTCTCTAATTTTACAGAAACAGTTGTGTAGCAGAAAATATTTTACTTGGGACTTTTGTATTAAATTTAATCGTTTAATATCATCTGGCAAGGTGTTGTAAAATAATATACATGTATTATATGTGAATGTTTGACATGAGCTGTTGATACTGTCACCAGAAGAATATGATTACTACGTCGAGTGTTGTAGTTATAGACAACGGCGTTGGTGAAAATACATCCCCGCCCTTAAGTAAGTCATTTTTGACAAAAACCACTGATTCATATATTAAGAGAACAAGTAATGGTAAAATACCTAGATTAACAAAAAGTGTTGGGGCTAACAAGAATTACGTGTATGGGATTTGCTTATTATTCGAACAATTCTTTTTTGTAATCTAAAAGTCTGGGAGCTATAAGATGTATTTCCCCAGAATATTACGCCATATCTCAGGCGGGAATGAACATTTGCGAAATATACAACGAGCAGTATGGAGGCTGACTGAATTTGAAAGAATTCTGAAAGCGTTGTAAATAAAACCTTAATTTAGTGTTTAATTCATTCAAATAACATGAAAACAAGGCGGATGTACTCATATCATGTGCATGAAAGACAGAGAGAACTCGGAATTACTACAGTTCAGTGCATCTTCGAAGATTGATTTAGTGAATGGTTGGTTAGTTGGTTGATTGAGTGATGTTTATGGGTGAGTCAATTGCTAGGTTTATTATCCCATGAGTGTAGTGAGTGTGTTTTATGCATAGAGGTGGCAGTGTACCTTCCCAACTGGATGGGGAGATCCGGTGACGATGTACACGTCGGCTAGCGGGAAATTTCCGTCTCCAGGTATTTCCCTAGACCGGCACCGCCCCAGAAGGAACAAGCTCTCATCTCGCATCTGGCCTCCCCACATATGCGATAGTGTAGTGCATGTAAGTGTGTGCGCGTGAAGGGAGAGGATATGACAAGGAAGAGAGAGAGAAAGTTCGTGCGCGGTCTGTGGCCCCTTTGTTAGGGTACTGCCTAGTTTTGTTCGTCACCTAGTATTTATTGTATTAATCGACGAAAACTCTCTCATATCAACGGGATGCCTTAATTCTCCCCTAGTCAAAGTCTGAATTCGACCTAGCTATGTAGGTAGGTGTCGACAATCCGCCACAGTCAGGACCCGAACTCTACAAACTCCCGCTTAGATTCGCTGCAGAGACAGCGGCAATGCTGGCTCTGAGCCAACTCAGCCACTCAGGTACATTTTGGAAGAAAAAAGTGTTTTGTGACGTTTACGAAACTGCTATTGGTTAAACATACTAATGGATGTGTAGTAATATTTACTAAACATGTTATAAATTCATTTAGTAGATATTACTAAACGAATCGTTCCGTTGCCTAATGCATATAGACATACTCGTATTTACTAAGCAGGTCCCAGTGAAAATTACAAAACGAATAGTTGCTAACGAACGCTGACTTTTACCAAACACTGCGTAAAAACTACTTAAACCAAAACGTGAAAGAATATTTCATTAAACAATCTTCGATTTAAGCGAAATCATAGAGAGATAATGGCAAACATTTTGAAACGGTCAACCCTCTCACTTTGGGCTTTGCGATTATTTTATTTTTAATCTTTTATACAGTTCATTCTTTTTTAGAGAGCGAACAAACAGGCGAGCTGGTAGTAGTTTGCAATAAATGATTTTAGTCTTATGTTCGGTTTATTTGCTTTCTATCCTTTCAGCCAGGAGTGTGTATCTGGCTTTCTCAGATTGTCACCTATCCAAGGACCACGATTCTCCAACTCACTTAAAATCGCTTACCTCATAGACCCTAGCAGGTTGACCTATACCTATTAGATCGACTAACAACTATGGCTACCGAAAACTGGTTACCGACGCTATTTCTGATATTAGTTGAGTACAAAATAATTTAAAATGAACAAAGTAATATACGACAGTCTCTGCACATGAGTGATAGTGTTGGGTGCGGACGTATATGTGTGTGTAAGTAAGAGGAGAGGATAGCAAATACAAAACAGTGTGGATTTCTCAAGGTTTACATATAATTACAACCTTCCCAACTAGTTAGTTTCCTGAGAACACGTGTTTACTAAACAGCATTCAGTGAGTGTGACGACATAAGAAGTAGAAATCAATGAATTATTTTATCTAAGAAGCAGGTATAGTACAACTCACACTTCAGTTTGTACATTCACTTACGATTTTGAATAGTCCGATTTACTGAACGAAACTAAAGAACAGTTAGTGAATCATATCACGCAATGGATTTACTATGTGATCACTAATTAAGCATGTTTAGAACATTGTAGCCTACCATTTGTCTCCGAAAATCTCGGTTTCGAGTCCTTGTAAGGTCACAAATTATTTTCGAAGCCATAGTCTATAAACTACGACCTAATTTGATATTTTATTGCATTTTAGGAGTAGTGGCTCTGCTTACACAAAACTCACAATGTCAACAGAAACTTTTAAAAGAGCTACTGCTGGATGGCAATAACCTGTTCCCTAGAACTCGTGAGATTTAAAAGAATAAATATTACAATTGTAAAGAATACTTATGTATAATTGAAATATTTATTTTTATTATTAATATTTGGATTAATTTCACATTCTCATTTACGCGATCTTTTTGGCAACCGGTCGCTGTCATCAACGATCATATGATCGTGATCGTGCAAATAACCAGTCTAGAATGACGATGTTTAGGTCAGATTCTGACATGATGCAAATTAGTCGCATTCTGATTATTACAAAAACCTTCACTGAGTTCTCCAGTGTAAATAAAAGAAAGGAGTACCCTAAATTTTCTCAAATCCACACGCGACACCCACCCTATTTTATGTGACGCAAAGTTCGAAGCCAGGCCGTTAGAGTTTATCGATGCTATTTTCACTTTTAAAACAACGACGTGGAACGTGCTGAATGTTCTCTTGGGTCCTTCTACTCAACTTTAATTTTCAGAGTGTTTTCATTAATGTGACTGGTGGAAGCATTAGTTCAAAAGAAATTATTTTCCTAATTTACAGAATAAGGGTTTAAACTTTCAGTAATATCTTTATATTATCAAATTTTCTACAGGGCAAAGATGTCATATTTTGGTTAAAATTGGGAAAGCAAATGTTAAAGTTTTAGATAGAATTTTTTTCTTCTTTAATGGAAGGAGTTTTGGAATCTAATATTATAAATCGACAAAAAAAATTACGTACAGTGTTTTTTTTTTATTTGTTATTGTTGAAAATAATTATTCTCTTCGCAATGAATTAGCACCAGAGTTTAAGTGATTTGGTAATGGGCCACCAAATTACAAAACATAACCCTTTCAGGTTGTGATTTTAGCTTCAGTACACGCTCCAGGTTTGCAAAGTACTCTTTTTCAACCGACATGGTCGCAATGCGCGAGCGAAGCACTGCGAAGTTTGGCGGGCAGTGGCGGCGCGGGCGGGCGGCGGCGCGGGCGGCGCCGGTGGCCGGGCAGGGCCAGCAAGGGGAGCGAGGCCTGCGGTGTGGGTCGAGCAGCGCAACGCGCAGGGCCGCAGAGAGCCGTCTGCTACGCTGCTATCGATCCACCAACCCAGGTCGCGAGCCGTGCTGCCTCATCGCTCCTTCTGCGCCTGACCTCTCCCGCTCCACCCCACCCTCCCCGCCCGGCGCGCCGTGCCATGCCATGCCATGCCACGCCTGCTCTTGCCCTTCCCGCCGCCCCCCGCCTCACCACTGCCCAACGCGTCTCTGCCCTACGTCCTCGTCTCGCTGAGCTCCGTTCCCTAGTGCTCTGCAACGCGTCTCCCCGCGTCTCTTCTCCCCGCGTCTCGTTTCCCCGCGTCTCGTCTCCCCACGTCTTTCCGCGTCTCCCCGCGCCACCCCGCGAATCCCCGCGCCACCCCCTGCGTCTCCGCGTTACCCAGCGGCCCAGCCACCCTTCCTGCCCGCCGCACAACCGCCAGCGCCAGTCCGCTCCTCACCGCCCGGCCGCTCGCCCCCCGGCCGCCCGCCCCCCGGCCCCCGCCCCACGGCCCACGCCCCGGCCAGCCGCTCGTCGCGCTCCGCATTACACACCTCGCGCGCGTTACAGCAGACCTCCACAGCGGCGAAAATAGAGTGATGCTGCGTAGCTGGCGCGGCCCCTGTGCCAGATGCGAACGCGCGTTTCAGCCCACGCCGCAACGATGCAACTCGGCGGAGGAGGGGGCGAGGCAAGAGGGCAAGAGACATTCAAGTCTTTACGGAGACACTTCTTTGGCGGGAGAAAACATCAAGTTGCTCAGAGATGTGTCAGGTCTATAGCATCAGAATGTTCTACAGGAAACAAAAATTTTCGTTAAATTCGAATGCATGACTGGTTCCCCCGTCCCTATTTCTCATTCGATACGCAATTTGTCTCGTACCGTTTCTCCAAAATTAGACGAAATTTTGACAGCCTAAAAAAATTGAATAGCTAGTATCAAGGAAAAGCCTAAAAGCCTACTTCATATACAACACAAAATATGCTTAAAATTGTCTTATTTTCGAAACTTCGAAAATTTTGTCTAATAAGCTACGTCGATATTCCGAATAGATGAGCCGACATAAGCACTCAAAAGTTCGTTTGATATAATTATTTCTAGGCAACAATTTGCATTGCAGAAACATATAAACGCTCCTTAAACATGTAGAATGTTTATTATTTACAAAAGAAATGAATATATTTGTTAAGAGAGAAAAATTACCCCAGAAATAAAAGAGCACCCAATTTATGGAATTCGACTGCATTCTTCTTTATCACTTATTTTTTTTATTTCTAAACAAATATATTAATTCTCTTTTAAATAATAACAATTTACAAGTTTCTGGAGTGTTTCTAGGTTATAAAAGTGTTTTATGATGCAAATAGAAATAATTTTTTCAAACAAACTTTGTGTGCTCTTTGCAGCTCAGCCATTCCACGTATGTATTAGACAAAATATGCTAAAAAATGTGTATATATATATATATATATATATATATATATATATATATATATATATATATATATATATATACACACACACGATTTCTAGCGGAATGCGACAGAACGGCGATCCGGTACCTCGGGAACCAAAAATAATCCAGGATGGAAGTATGTGCTTTCAAACTAAACGATCACGCTGGTTTCGAAAATCATTATAAAACGTTTTTTATCTCGCAAGATTCAAAAGATATGAACATGTTTAGTATTTGAAATAAACAAAGTCGTACACTAATTTCCTCATTATCACTCCCGTTGTATCACTACCAAATTTTATGAGAATGCTTAAATAAGGTAAGATCAAGTTAAAATTGGAATATGCATATTCGTGCAGTAAAACACACACAATATTAAAAATTGTTTGTTGATATTCTCCAAAACATTAGTAGAGCAAATGACAATGATTTGATTTTCCCATTCAATCACAACGTAAGGTTCGTTGTATAGGTGACACAACACTGGTGAGATGGTTTGTCCTGATTACATACATGAGAGCTAAAGTATAAAGAATAGGCAAGTTTTATAATCGCATGTCTCTTTGTTTTAGCTATGGGTGTAAATCTTACAAAAACGTAACAGAAGTTATCGGGTTACACTTTTGATGTGAAGTGACGATTTGCATTTTATCGAACCGATTCAATTCAACAGATGTGGAAATTTCACTACATAAAATCCACGGAACTGTAACATACAGGTGTCCCGTTTAACATGACAGATCGAAATATCTCGAAAAAATACGCATTGTACAAAAATGTATCGGACAAACAATGAATCTGCCAAGGAGAATATCTGCCTGATCTAAAATCAAACCCCGCTCCCACTCCCTGGGGGTTGGGCGGGGGGCAACTTTGAAATCATAAATGGGAACCCCCATTTTTATTGCATATTCGAATTCTACACTCAAAGACACGTTTTGCCTAATTTTTTTTTGTGATTCGTGGTAAATGGTGCCGTAATCTCAATAGTAAGGTTTTTTTCAATTATCAGGTAATTATACTTTGGATTGAAAAATAAAGAAACACCTGCTCAATAATTTTTAAAACCCTATCAAATGATAACAGTTACGCCCCATCCCACCCTCAGGAATTAGAGTGGGGGTTAACTTTCAAATCTCAAACGGGAAGTAGGTGCAATCAGCAGATGGAGAAGAGATCCAAAACAGTACTGTGCAATCGTAACATTAGAAATTAAGAATCCGTTTAACTCGGCAAGTGACATTCATAAGGCACTCCATCAAATCTCAAACGGGAACCCCCATTTTGATCATTAAAGAATTAGATTTAAAGTCTAGGGTTTTTTATTCCTGATTAGTTAAATTTGATTTAAAATCTGGCACCCCGACGGTGAGAGGCGATGTGACTCACCTAAAACAGCACCCCGAAAGGAACAGAGAACTACTACGTTCACATCGTTTTTCCGGGTGATGTTAAAAGTAGTTTATTGAAAAAATCAGCTCTAACTAAACACGAATAAAATCCTACATTAAATCGACCTCAATGAACAAAATGGAGTTCCTGGTAATGGCCAGTCGGGCAGTGGCAACGACAAGCTTAACAGCAGCGATTGTTGAACGAGCCTTGCGAAAGTCATCCTGGTACTCGGAGAGTGCACCTCCTTTAACTACTGCTTCTTCCAATCTTGCGCTAATGATATGCTCGAAAACCTTACCTGCGGTATCGAGCAGGAACAGGGGCCGGTAAGATGCCGGCTCTACAGAAGGTTTAAAAAAGTATACATTTGTTGCGTCTTCATCACGACGCAACGCGTCTCCTAACCTTATTGGGCGTTGAGCGTGGAAGAAGCATTTCCGCGTACGCGCCTCCCATACGCGCTCTTGCGTCAGTCCTCAGAGGCCACAATTAGGAAGGAGGTAGGACACTTCCCAGGGGGTTGCACGAGACCATGTGAAGTTGGGGAACTCGTTTTGTCGAAATAAATTTCACATGAGTTGGTCTGGGAATCGAGGCCGGACCTCCTTGGTGGAAGGCGAGCACCTTCGCTCTGAGGCATCGAGCCACGGACGAGTTTGCCCTTTCGAAGAAGCATTCCCACTGTACTCATACTACAAGTACTAGTCTGTCTGTATGTGTGTGTGTCAGTCTGTATGTGTATGCGTGTGTGAAGACTATATATTTTGTGTATGATTTGTGTGTGTGTGTGTGTGTAAGACTGTATGATTTGTGTGTGTCAGACTATGTTTTGTGTGTGTGTGTGTGTGTGTGTCAGACTGTATGTTGTGTGTGTTTCAGACTGTATGTCAGTCTGTACGAGGGTAGGTGAAAATCTTCAAAAGACACTGGGTATCCCGTACTACCCAGCGTGTGTGAATTTTACTCACTAAAACCGAACCTCCGTTCTCCTCCATCCTCTCCGCGGAACCGCCTGTAGGCATTACATCACGGAGAGTGGAATAGTGACCCAGTCACATGAAGTTAGTCAAGTGAGGGAACAGAGATATCTCTTCTCCCTTTCTCTATGCCTCGCAATTCCAGCAACACGTCTTACGCAAATTTACACATCGACCTCCAATTGCTTTCGGAAACAAGCATACATGCAACTATGTTTTCTGGAGTCTTCTGTCGTATATCAAATATCTGCGCTGAGACTCGTCGTTGAGGCGCGCAACGTGGGCACTGAAGAAGCGCGTGCTCGGCGTCCGCGATATCAGGTTCGCACGCAGGGCAATGTAGAGAATCATCTGGTTTGAACGTGAGGAGCTAGGCTCTGAAGCAACTATTACAAGCTGCGTTAGGTAAACGTTCACTTTCCAGGAATTGTAGTCTTCAACTGGTTTCTGGCCAATTTATATTGCTCTTGCAGTTGAATAAGGCTTAAATTTGCTATGTGCTCGCTGGTACAGTCTTCTGGCCCGAAGGCAGTGACGGCGCTGCTCAGCAATGTCATCATTCCACCAGTAAACTGGTAAACGTAGGTGGTTGGTTCCTTTTCGGGACATAGAAGCATCACAAGCTTTGGTTATCCAGTTCATAATTTGGTTAACCTCTGTCTCTGCCGTCCTTCTTGGTACAAAATTCTCGAAACAAAGACGGAATACTTCCTCATCGACCGCTTTGGCTTTCCACTCCCTCACATTACATTCCAGTCGAACGTTACCCTTTCTTTGATATTGTGCCTCGTATACAATAGCCTGATGGTGGCTGTGTGTGTAGTGTTTACTGACTTTCCAGGACACGCCCATTCTCAACAAACTACCTCTCAAAACGTTAGATTTACTCTGATCCTGCACCACCTCTGCGGATGGTGTATGTATCTCCGGTGTTAACGCTCACTACGTTCAAGAGAGAGATTGGCTCTAGCACAGCTCGACCTTTTTTGTTCGTTGCCGAGCTACCCCACTCCACAGCTCCCGCGTTAAATCCTCAGCTATCACGAGGGGGCGGCGACCTCTGGCATGAAGAACTAGACGGTCAAAGAATTGATTAAACTCGTCAACAGTAGCGTTTGGTTATGCGTACCACCTATAAATATGGATTCCATCTATTTTGACACAGACGACGCCAACTTCAACTCGTGTTATTACTTGTTGAAAAGGACGTTTCCCACATGCCCAAATTGCTGCTTTGTTGCAGTGGTCGGATACCCATGACGGAATGTCGCGGTTTCTGTATTGTTTACACGACATTTGTCTCACATTCCCTCACAGACTGAGCTAGGATATACTGAGCAACTTCACAATGGGTCAAATTTGGTTGAACGATTCTCATGGCGTATCCTTTAGCGCTCTTTGGTAAGAAGGTCACCTTTTACATCCGGTAGCATGTTGCCTTTGCCGTTTTGTACGCACAGCAGGCACTTTGGAACCTTCGTGCATGTCTTTGCTAAATGATCATCAGTCTGTCTCTATGTGTAGACGCATGAATATGTAATATACGCCTGTGTGTGTATATATGCATGTGTATATATATATATATATATATATATATATATATATATATATGTATGTGTGTATAAGTAGGTGTGGTTATCTGTATGTGTGTGTCTGCCTCTCTGTCACCGTCTATGCACCTTTCTCTCAGTGTCTGACTTTTTGTCCGAGGTAATCTTTTCGATCCAAGGTAATGCGGTTTTCACTTAAAGCTCGACTGATTTGTGGGAGGAAACTTAGCTTATTTTTACTTTCTTGCACTTCATTAGAAGGGGAAGTTATGTAATCGCGTGCCAAAAATGGCGAATTTTCGGTCGAAAAACGTTTATCGGTTTTATTAACTTTTATTTATTAACTAAAATGGTTAAATCCAGTTCCTATAGTAAATTTCACCCTCAAACACGCGATACACCCATTTCTGTAAGTCCGTGATAACGAAAAATCGATTAACGGCAAAACGTCTGTCCGTGAGTCCGGCTGTGGTTAACCTTATCACCTAAACTTTTACACGAAGACACAATAGAGTATTCAGGATTCATTTTCAAAATGCCTACAATATTTTTTTATCAAACTTTGATCGGATAGAGCAATGAACGCTTAAGAGAATGGTGCAGATCTCATGTTCGTTGAAATCCCTGATTTTTTGAAAACTGCAAAAGTGCAATTTTTGGGGTGTCTTCCTACTACCACAATATTGACGATAATTATTCTTTCCTTAATGAAATCTGTTCTTTAAAGACGGATATTGAAATAAGGACAAATCTAATTTTTGGAAAATATGAGTATTTTTCGTGTAATTTTGGGTGAAATATATTCAATACTAATTTTTTTTAACATTTCTATCCAAAAATGCTCCAATTTTTCTCTAAATGTTTTCTTCATATGAATCAATAAGCGGAAAAATATTGTGCTAGTCTCATTTTCGGCGAACTCTCCGTATTTTCGAAAATTGTATAAAATCAATATTTCAAAACTACGAAATTTTGCTTGCAATTTTACGCAATCATTTCGTTGTATTTTTTTGTTTTTTCAAAAAATACTCATGTCGTTTTTTAAAAGATTTCTCACGGCTTTGATATGCACATTTCCATCAATTTGTAAATACTATTGTATTTGTGAGTTACAGTATTTAAAATGACTTCAAATGAAGTTTTCCGAATACTCAAAAATTTTCTGTGAGAAAGAGCATCACATTTCGAATTTACAGTAGCGCTTAAACGTCAGTTTTTTAAAAACAGCTCCAATTTTTTCAAAGAAAATTGCCATTTGGGGCGAGGTTTTACTGTTTTTTAATAATCTTAAAATAATATTTCCGCTCTACAATAAGGAAACCGAAAAATTAAGAAAATGGCAAAATATTGTACTTTGGACGGCGACAGATGGCAGCTGGCAAGAGTAGCTCCAAGCATTCAACACTGTCAAAAATTGATTTAAATTTCATAGCATCAACAACACGCGTAGTTTACAGTGATAGTGAGAGATGACAGAAAGGCCGTATTCCCTTACGAGTCCTTCAAGGCCAGTGAGGCCCAGCGCTTTGATTGTAAGCCTGTGGCGCTTCATACTCGTATGTGTTGTTGCTGCTGTTGCTAAAATGCAGTGCGTGAGTGCTCCAAAATGAGCAAGTGCTCAAAATGTTGACACTTAGGGACGCGCGACCAGTCCGATAGCTCGTGTTGCACAATGTTAAACGTCCGCACGAGCGTGACGTCACCCAGCGGGGCGCGGCTTGACTTGCAACTAGCTGGAAAAGATATCAATTGACAGATGCACTTGATTTTAAAATGTCTACATTATTTTACAGCAATATCTTGATTATTGAATGTCATTAAATCGCAAAGACATTCCAAACTTACGAAGGGTATTTTAGGATTATCTGGGGGTTGTGCAACCGTGCCACCTAATCACGACCGCCACTGCTAATACCGAATGTTTTCAAATTTAATTTCTTGCGTCTAGATTGAAGCAACGCGTCTTCAAGCCCCTTGTCGAGTACTGAGCGCTTTGCGTTTAGGAGTAATCCTCTAGTAATATGTCATTATGTCATGTCTTGTCGCAGACAATTGTCAAGAGGAAGGCCAGGTGGCGTCCCCGCGTAGGCGGCTCTTATGGTGAATGGGCAAGCGACTTCGCTCTGTGCGCTTGGCACATCCGTCTGTCCGTCAGTATGCGAACGACACTCAGGGAATAAACCATAGTTAGAATTTTCAGGAAAATTAATATCCTGCAGTCGCTTTGGCTGAAGTCTCGGTCCCTTCAATTTTAAACAGATTTTGGATTTGGGGTTATTTTGATTTTGGGGGATTCATTATGAATTTTCAATATTTTCTCAAAAATCGCTCCATATTTGTTGTTTAATTTTTTTAGTGATATAACAAAAATAGAAAGTCTCAAGTTCGTTGAATTCCCTAAATTATCGAAAACTGCAAAAGTTTGAAATTTCATCGCATGGAGTGTTTTAATGGATTTTATTCTCCACAATTAGTTCTTCAATTCATGTTCTGTACATTTTGATGAAGATAGTAGTTGTCAAAATTAAACACATGATGGGTATTATTAAAAACAAGATTTTCTCAAAACTGGCTCCAATTGCTTTCTTTTACCTTCTTGTAAGGACACTGTTAAATGCACCGAATAACAAACACGACATAAACGCCATTTTGGTGTATTCTTTTGATTTATCAAAAATTAAATAAACGACTGGTTTAAAATATTTCTCACGTCGAGAATATTTACATTACGGACGTTGTCTATACATTGTTAAATTTGTGAGTACAAGTTCTTCAAATGATGCCTTAAGAAGTTACGCGAAAACTCAAACATAGTCTGTGAAAAATTACTCAAAATTAAGCATTTTCAGAAATCCTCAAATGACATTGTCTCAAAAAATGCTCAAAACGTTGCAACGCCAGTTTGTATGTAGCACTAGCTTTTACTCTCCTACATTATTTTTCAAGTCATTTTTCAAATCTACTATTAAGGAACCAAAAATTGTGAAAATGTGAAGAAAAATGTGTTTTAGGCGCACAGCTGGAAAGTAGGTGGGAAAATATCGAATAGTTAGCCCAGACCAAAGAGATTAGGAAACTAACTAGTACGAGAACGTCATTCCATAGTACCACCAGTTTGATGTTTTATTACATTTTACTCTCTCGTATACGTAGTATAAATATTGTATATGCAAATTTATCCCACTTTTCCATTATTAGAACAGTTTTATATTTCAAATTTCGTCACGGGTTACGAATGTATTAGTCTCGCTTACCACAGCGTTGTCAAGGGTTTCCTCATTAATAGTTTTAAACGTAATTAGTGCTGTTTCTTTCGTCATACTTTTTGTGAAATGGCATCTGTGAAAGAAAGTTAAGTTTATTAGTAATCAGTTTATTTTATTTTAAAATAGTAGTAGTGATTTTCTAGATCGTGTGCGATCCTTGGTGATCCCCTTAAGACGATATTCAAAGCAGTTTGATGCCAGCCTTGGTTTTTTGAATTGAGAAGGAATTAAGACAGTTGGACTAGTTCCTGTGAAGCAGTAAAACTCGTTTTATCGAAACAAACTTCATATGAGATTGTCCTGGAATCGAACTCCGACCTCCTTCGAAAGGCAAGCGACTTTCGATCTGAGTCATGAGCTGATTTATATTTTAAAATACAGCGTTGTACATGATAAATTCTCTATATTTGAGTAAATTATAATGTATTTGTTGATAAAAATCTAATTGGAGATAGATAAGCCTTTATTTTTAGTTGTCCAATATTGGAACAATGGACGCCATTGACTAAGGGGTTAGTATGAAATAAAAATGTAAAAATTCAACAGGACGAGGCACAAAACTTTTATTGATTTTTTGTCTCACAACGCCAATTCATATAGCTGCTAGAACAATATATTTAGAAGCTGATGCAGCTATAACACCTCCAAGTAATGATGTTGTATATGATAATGACAGTGCCAATGAAGATGAAGATAAAAAGTTATTGACTATCTGTCAATAAATCAGCTTCTTACAAACGCTGACGCAACAATAAAGAGAAAACGGACAACTACCGAAGGATATAATCTCATTATAAGACCATACTATCAACATTAAAAATGAATTTGAAGTATCTGAATAATTTGGACTGCATTCAGTCCAATCTGCAAGTCATTATCTGCATTTGAGTTAAATCATGAGAATTTTTGCTAGGTTTCACAATCAGTTTTTAGAGGCGAATACGCAAGACAACAAATACACAAGTGGATAACGTGACGGCCCAGGAGACTAAGCGAAGAATTTTAAATCCCTGTCAAATTAACTTTTGGTATCTTGAAATTTTTCTCATTATAATTCATAATACATTAAATATATGGCAGATTCATTTTCGATTAAAATTTTGATTTTTCAAAAAATTAGATATAATTTTTACGAACTCACGTTCTTTTGTTAATTTGAGGTAATTAACTGCTGGCTGAATTGTTAAAAGGATAAAAGTTGTAATATTGAAATATTACGCAACCGTTACAAATAATACGAAAAATTATGTGCTGTTGAAGTACTAATTCGATTGGTACACCCATTTAGCAATAAGGGTTAACAAAATCAATTATAATGGTGATGTATTATTTACAAATTGCTGCCATACAAACATACAAATTGTCATATTTGAATTAATTGAATTGTATTTTGAATTGGCCATAGGCGAACGCAGCATCGAACAAGAAGGAGGCAACTACATTTCTGAGCTCTTTTTGCGATTGAGCTTTTTTATTTACGTATGATATAATTTAATAGTAAAATACTGGATATATTGCAAGAAGAATGAAATTATAACTTGAATGATAGATTTAACAAATACAATTGATTTTATGGTAAACCATTCAAAGGTTTGACAGATGGCTTGGAAAGCCTCATTCTCGACTGTACAGCAATTTCACAAACTGTCACGTTCAAACAGGAGAACATGAACTGAACATAAGTAAATAATATGTCGCCTTTCCACGTACGCATGTGATATTGGCGGAATTCACTGATATCTCAAAAGGAAATTGTGTGCTCCCTGGGGAAAAGCGAATTCAACACTCCTTCCGACCTCGTTATTTCACCAAAGCAGCCGGGCGGAGCGCTATCGAACCCACGCAGGGAGCGGTCGCTGCTGCAACGAGTTCCTGGCGGTCGATACGGCGCCCACCGACATGCGAACCAAGCGCACGAAGCGACGGCCGCGGGCCCGCGGGGCCAACCTCGCCGCCTCATTCTAGCATTTACTACTTCAGCGTTTCCCCACGAATAGTAGGCGCTTGGAAATCAAGGACACGTTGTGGACGTATATAAGGAATGTTCCTTATATCTGATGTGTATGACCTCCAGACCGTCCGTGAACATCCAACTAGCCTGTTAAAAATTGATCGAAACTGATATATCAGGCATGCTTTGAAAATAGTGGTGCTACAACAGTACATGCTTTATCGCCAACTTTCTAAATTTGCAATTTTCGAAAATTCGGGGAGTTCAACGGAAATAAGACCTTGTTTTATCCTTGGCAAAAATTTCAAAACAAATTTTAAGCAGTTTTTGAGGTTTTTTTTTGTATATTGCATTACCTTAAAGCACATATTACGCGCATTAATATTGCATTTTTTGAAATTTGCATTAGGTTGTTTAAAAAATAGTATGCATGACATTTTTTAAACATATTGTGTTTAAGGCAATCATCTCCATCTTCAATTTCGTATTTTTGAAATGTTTACTTTTTCTAATTTCCAAAAATAGAGAGTTCACCGAAAATAAGACTAGCATCACTCATTGTATCGTCCTTTAAGACACACGAGGAGAAAACGTAAAGAAAAAATATGGAGTTTTTGAGAAAAAATTCAAAATTGACTATATTTCACGGGAAATTACGCGAAAACTACTCATATTTTCGAAACATTCTCAAACAAATTTGTATTGTAATGATTCATTTATTGCATGAACATTGTAACAGATTTTCATAACGAAAAAACCTATCTTCAATATTGTAGTTTTACGAAGACTGAAAAAAAAAATGAACTTTTTGCAATTTTCAACGAAAAGTAATCACTCGCGCAGCGATGGTGTAACGGTTAGCGTATCGGACTGTTAAAACCAAGTTGGCGGGTTCATACCCGATCGACCCCGTGGATTTTTAAGGGCGAAAAAATCCTTCGTACGCCTTCCTTCGGAGGGGAAGTAAACCGGCTGGCCCATGTTAGTAGATTTACTTGCATGTAAAAGATCAAGCCTACATGACGCCTCTGAGCTAAATACATATCGCCTGTTTCTCGCCCAAGAAGTGTCTCCTTTCTCTGCTAGTGAAAGGGGCGTTGCGAAATTCGCGTGGTCAGACGGAAGAGCGGGACTGATGGCATTAATTCAATTCAATTCAAACATGCCGCATTCTCTTAAGCGTCTTTGGCGCTATCGTAGTACATGTTTTAAACCCAAAATTTGGAGCCATTTTGGAGAAAACTTATAAAATGTAAATGAGGCTGCATGTAAAATACCCTCCAAAATTAAAATAGCTGTATCAAACTCAGTGGCGCCGTCAGTTCGTTTAAATCGATCGAGGAATATCGATTTTATTGAAAATCGGCTGAACTGTTTAGGTGGTAGCGTGGATCTCGGTCGGTCGGTCGGTCGGTCGGTCGGTCGGACAAACTTGCTTTCAATAGCTTTTTCGGTTTCATGGACCTACAAAAAATGTATTATTACACCACGGGCTAGAGGAAGTAATTTACTATACATGGGAACACGATTTAAACACTTTTCGCGACTAGAACTCAGAAATAAGAATTTTTCTGCCAAAAGTTCGCTCTCTAGCGCACGTTTAAAATACTATTTCTTCTTACGAAGTACGGGCGAGAAATTAGAAATCAAATACGTTCGATAAACCGATCAGGTAAGCCCATATCATCTTACCTTCGACAACTTCATGTCGACGACCAATTATCTTAATGAATATTTGAGAAACTGTTTTGAAATGTGTGCATTCCATGAACTGTAGCGTTGTTATTGCATTGATCTACTTTGAAGATTACTTTTGTAAAAATATTTTTTTTCTTTCTAACCACTATTTTGACTTTCTTGTCTACTACATACTTTCATAGAAATGACACACCACTGTAATGCTGAAGTGAAAGGTAGCAATTTATCGGCCTGATAAACACATAATTGAGGGATCTAGTTTCAAAATGTGACTTTTCCATTCTAGTCTGCTTTGAGAAAAACAAGAGAATGTCATATCGTATGTTTAAAACATTCTGCTGCTAAATGTTTGGGATTAATGTCCTTGTTAGTGAAAGTAAAAACAATAGTATAATTCAAGAATACCTAGTCATTATGAAGAAAGTTGAGCTAAACATTTGGTGAAAACGTATTTTGTCATGAAAACAAATGTTTTCATTAAAGATTTTTACAAGAGTAATACTTTCCTTTCGATTTGAATATTTCAGGTGGCATTTTTCATCAAATATGAAGATCAGCATTCCGTAACTGCTAACTTTCTCAATACTAATCATTTTCAGTATTAGCTTGGTCAATGCTTAGGCCAGTAAGATAAGAGGATGATAAATTTTCATTTTGATATAATACGGCGCCAAAACATAGGGACACAAGGATCCCTGATTGCTGATTGCAATAATCGTACTTCGCAATGGAATGAAGATTATTAAAAATCGCGTTATGATATCAACACATTATTATGAAGCCCTCTGAAGTGAACAAACAACGCGTTTTGTTACGAATAATTTTATAGAACGATGCATAACTGCAACAGACCCCTATTGAAACCAATATCTCATTTTTCACCAAAGTGGAAAAGTCGCGTTTTGAAACTAGAGCCCTAAAGTCGCCGATTTTCGCAATGTTCGAACCACTTCTATTTGTTTTAGTAGCATCCATTCATCATTGTTATCAGTGCTGCGAAAGAAAATAATCTGAATATGTTTTTCACACACAATTCGGTAGCAGGTATCGTAGATAACATCGTCAAGCAACAAGAGATAACATCAGTATTCTTCTGAATGCTTTGAGACCTGTAATAATGCAAAGCCAACTTCTTAGATAATTTAACACTGAAGAACAAAATTAAAATAAAACATTTGAGAAAATAAAAGTAGAAATGTCGATGAAATATAAGATTCAACAAAAATGCCTACGTATTTTGTATCTGGCAGTGTTAAGAACGCCCGCGGCAGTGTTAAGACGGTTCCTGCAAGTCGCTCCTGCACTACTGAACGACATCACACACGAAATTTGAAAAAGTTGCTATCTGATGAGTATATATATATATATATATATATATATATATATATATATATATATATATATATATATATATATATATATACAGCAGAGTAGCGGGGAGAACCTCGAGGAGTGTAGACGGCAGATGAGCGCGTCAGACGCGAGTTGGTGGAAAGTTGTGTCGAGACGATGAATAAGGCGAAATTGATAGGAAATAGGATTGCCGAAGGTGCAAGGCGATGAACTCGAGGTATAATTGTAGTAGTAATACGTGGAATAAACCAGAAAAATAGTGATAGTCTCTCTATTTAGCGGTCTTTTTACAGCCTTGGCCGTTTTCCGCATCCCAATTTACATGCCTTTTTATCCCATAGATCGTTTTCCTCCATTTCTCTTTTTTTTCATGGCTTCAGTTATTGCCATGTTCCATGTTCTTCTCGGTCTTCCCCTGTATCTTCTTCGATTTGGTATCCACTCCCAAACTTTTTGAGGAAGTCTATCCGATTTCAATCTTCTCATATGTCCATACCATTTTAGTTGTTTCATTTTGATCGTCTCATTCAAAGTTGTTTGCACTGTCATTTTATTTCTTATTTCATCATTTCTTATTTTATCTAACAGAGAAAGTTTACAACATCTTCGCCAGAAAATCATTTCTGTTGATTGAAATTTGTCTTTCAATTTTTTGATAGTGTCCAGACTTCTGCCACATAGAGTGTGGTACTCTCTATGAAGGAGCTATATATGCGTTTCTTTGTATAGTGATAGTGTAGTACATAAAAAGGAGACAGTGCTGGTTAGGAGTAACCGCCACGTGATGTTAAGAAACAGTGCAAATGAGCATTGAGTGCAGTGCGTGAAGCATGAGTACAGTCACTATATATATATATATATATATATATATATATATATATATATCACAAACGTGTTCAGAAAGCGCTCATAAATAAATAAATAAATAAATAAATAAAACTTTAAAAAAGCGCGACATTCGCGACATTCGAAAAACAAGACATTTTCGTTCCCGAGTTATAGAAATGTTTTTGGAACGGTATACGAACTGCAGATTTTATTTTCTGCATTGCTAACAAAATAGTAACTCGCCCTTACCTCCTACCACAACAACCAAAGGAGAGTTCAACAAAACATGCGCATAGTTAAGCTACAGTTTACGCCCAGAAGCAAAGCAAGGGACAATCTCATCATTTGCTAAATGTATCAGGGAAACTGGCCAAAAACCTGATCGAGATGGGGTCATTGACCCGAAAGCTGTGGTACATTATTTGTTACGAGCATATTAAATCTGTTAAAAATTATACAATACAAATGTAATTTAATTCATTATATATCACTGTTTTGTTAAATAAACATTTTTTTCATCAATATAGTCTCTAATTGTATAGAAATAGTTATGCAGCAGAAAATATTTTACTTTTAACTTAAATTTATGTACCGACTTCAGTTGTTTAATGTCATCTGGCAATGGATTGTAAAGTAACGTAGATGTATTGTATGTGGACTTCCGGTAGTGAACTGTTGATACTGGCACTTGATGAATGTGATTTCTACGACGTGTGTTATAATCATAAATATCAGTATTGCATGAAAATATGCTCCCACCGTTAAGTAAGCCAGTTTTGACAAATATAATAGATTCGTAAATATATAGGCAAGGCAATGGTAAAATTCCAAGCTCAATGAAGAGAGTCTTGCAGGGATCAGGCGGATGGCATTTTTTCATTATTCGAATAATTTTCTTTTGCAACCTAAAGGTTTGGATACTACATGATGAGCTTCCTCAGAATAGTATGCCATATATCAGGCGGGAAAGTACATTTGCAAAATACACGCAATGAGCTGCATGAAGTCTGACAGAATTTGAAAGAATTCTGAACGCGTAACGTAATAAAATTAATTTAGTGTTTAATTGTATTATATGTAAATTCCATTTGAGGTTTGACTGAATTGAGAGACCTAGAAATTTTGTTACCTTAACATCAGTTAATTGCATATTGTTCATTTTCAATAGAGCATGCGATTGCTGATTTGAAATGCAAAAATTCATTGACACTGTTTTTCCTTCGTTAATTAATTTATTTCCAATTTGTTCAGTTACCCATTCATCACGATATGTTCTATTGTTGTGGGGCAAAAGTTCTTGTATATTCAGAATTGAAACTAAACCAACCGCTATTTTTTGTCAGGGAACGTACAAAACTGAATTATTTTTATTTGTTATCTGTTCAATCGCTTTTGTGTGTATACTGGGAATCTCACCAACTATGGGCTACCCTCACAACATCTAAACGGTTCACGATTTCGAAACGTAGTTTTCGCTCAACAATGTGGAATCATGGGGCAAGTAATGTGCCGTAGGGATTTTGTTCCAAATATTTTTAGTTTCTGAGAAATTTAATCATCTTAAATTTTTTTAATGGAAACATGTATTTATCTCACTAGTAATAGATAGATAATAAACAGACGAATGCAATGATGTAACACATGTTAATATTTTGATAGTATTTTGAGTATAAAATTATACTCAATACTTATACGTCATGTGATTTTAAATGAAAACTGTAAGATTTCCTGTAGCACCCCTTTCAACTATCTCCTTCGCGGCGCCGGCACTTTTGAGGGGAAAGGCCGCGAAGGTCACGTTCACCAAAAGCGACAGTTGCGACGGCAGAACAGAACAAATTGCACGTTTAATTTATAATGTCACGTCAGAAAGTATAATTTTATGCACAAAATACTATCAATATATTAACATATGTCACATCATTGCATTCCTCCTTTTATGATCTCTGTCTAGTGATAAAATTATACGGTTCCATTTAAAAAATCAAAGGTGATTAAATTCGTCGAAAACTAGAAATATTTCAAACAATATCTCTGCACCATGTCACTTGCTCCATGATTCCGCATTGTTAAGAAAATACAGTAAGTTGATACCGGGAACCGTTTAGAAGTTATGAGGGTCGCCCATAGATGGTGGGACTCCTGTATGCAAGCGATATATACAGGTGAGGCACCTAAGTTGGCAACAGCAAATATCTCCGAAACGGTTTGGAATATCGGAATCCAGTTTGCGCCAATTTGTAGCAGATGACGGAGGAAACAACACATATCGTTTTCGTGTATGTACCATTTTTAATTGCGAAGATATTGACGCAACTTTATTTTTTTAAATGGAAGTATATATTTTTTTCAGCAGCATTATAAAGGTCTCAAAGAGAGGAATACAATGATATAAATATTGTTAATATTTGAAGAGAGACTTTTGCAAAAATACATTATGTCAAGTAGCACGTAATAGACGCGGATGCACACGTTCCTTAGACTTTTTCCTTGTTTTTGGAAAGTGCGTTTGACATTGCTTGTAGCCAGATTCTATCTTTCTAACTTTCAACATCCGACCTCGCGTTCGCGAGTCAACACTGCCCACGGCTGAGGGTCGTGAAGTGATACCGACGTCTAACCGTCCGAAAACCTGCAAGTGACAATTTTTATTAATTAAATTTAATAAAAAATCAAAAATTAATTTAGTTTGTCACAAATTTATCACGAGAATTGAATTTTTTCTTTATTGTACTGTAGATATACTATAAATGAGGCAGAAAGTAAAACATATTGTTCTTTTGTAATTAGAATGGCATACTAAAAATGTATTGCATGGTAGTACTTTCTAAAACTACCTGCATACTACATCTATTGCAGTAAAAAATACAATATGAATTATATGTTAGGAAGAGGAACATAGGAATGCAACAACGTAATAATTTAAGACAATCAAATACCAAATTTACATTTTATGAGTGCGTCCAAGTTAAGTGTAAATTCGGTCGTTTTCTGATTATCTTAATTGATTGAACAATACGGGACATTCTGCATTGTGAAATACAAATTTTATTCCTTTGACAGCAAGTTATTTACACAGAATAAGTTTGGTATGCTTCAAGCCAGTGCAGTAACATAAGAACTTTAATACAAGAGAGCAAAACAATGAAACACAGTATTGATAAAAATAAGACTTTTAACACGCATAAAAGAAATTTACATTCCATAAAATAGAACGCGGGGTAATCTTCACGTCATGTGCTCAATATGTTTACCGTCCACGGCAATACACATTTGCAGTCTCCTTTCCAGCGACCGACGCACGGATTGGAACGTTTCTTGCGTTATCTTGCCGCAGGCTTCTGTAATGCGCCTCTTCATATCTTCTGGAGTCGAAGGAATGTTTGCGTATACAGTATTTTTCAAATTTCCCCACAGAAGGAAATCAAGTGGTGTGAGATCGGGTGACCGAGGCGGCCATTTCACCGCACCACCTCTTCCTATCCAGCGACCTGCAAATGTTTCATTTAGAACTGCCCTTGACACTTCAGCAGAATGTGCAGGGCAACCGTCGTGCTGATATCACATGCCAAGACGCAACTCCAAAGGAACTTCATGTAGCAACGTTGGCAAGGTCTCTTTGAGGAATTTAGAATACACTTGACCTGTCATTTTTCCTTCAATGAAGTACGGCCCGATGATAAAATTATCAATGATCCCGCACCAGACGTTCACACTCCACTGCCGCTGATTTTCCACTTCACGGATCCACTTTGGGATCTCCGTCGCCCAATAGTGCATGTTTCTTAGGTTTACTTGTGCATGGTTTGTGAAAGTCGCTTCATCAGTGAAAAGTATTCTGTTTACGAATCTTTTGTCGTCTCTCAGTGACATAAGGATAAATCTACAAAATTGAACACGTTGTTCATAATCACCTTCATGCAACTGCTGGTGAAGGCTAACGTGGTACGGATGGAATTTGTACCGGTGAAGTATACGAAGAACACTTCTCTGACTTATACCTGAGTCTCTAGCAATCTCTCGCGAACCCACATAGCAGTTTGCAGCCACACATGCCATAACATCTACTGCCTTGTCCTCACCGGTAGCAGGTTTCGTTCTCTCACGTGTTTTTGAATTCCATTCACCGCTTGATAACAGACGTCGGCATATTCTTACCAAGGTTTTTCTTGACAAACGCTTCCGATTCGGATACCTTTTCGCGTAGATTTCCGCTGCTTGCTTTGCGTTCCTTCCACACTCACCGTAAATAAGAACAGCGTCGAGTTTTTCTTCGTTTGTAAATTTCATTACGAAAGCCAACGTTGAACTGAAAGTGTTGAGAGATGTTTCACCTTCTCACAAGTTACAACAACTGTGAAGTCCCGCTCGTGAACAGTTTAGCGACCAATTTCTCTCTAGAGCAGAGCGCTGTGGCAGAAACTTTCCGCCTGCCGAAAAACTGTTTCGGAAAGACACGAATGACGTGGTTTCTAAGAAAATGCAAAACACATTTTTTCTACACTTTCTCTTCGAATATTAACAATACCTATATCATTGCATTCCTCTCTTTGAAACCGTTATAATGCTGCTGAAAAAAATATATACTTCCATTTAAAAAAATAAAGTTGCGTCAATATCTTCGCAATTAAAAATGGTACATACACGAAAACGATATGTGTTGTTTCCCCCGTCATCTGCTACAAATTGGCGCAAACTGGATTCCGATATCTCAAACCGTTTCGGAGATATTTGCTGTGGCCAACTTAGGTGCCTCACCCTGTATATATATATATATATATATATATATATATATATATATATATATATATTGTGGCGTTATGGGATTGTGCGACCCCATAACACCACCGTTTCATCTGCATGAACACCCACAGGCAGCGAGGAGAGCAGGCACGAACCAGAGTATCTAAACGCGCAGCCTGGTATCCGTTGCTCGTACTAATCACAGACGTACTAGCAAGCAACGTTTTTCCTGGTGAAGGGTTGAAGGAGGAGAAATACCCCCGCCACGGAGAATTTCCCCAGGCTTCGAACCATATATACCCGAGATCGCAAGCGGAAGCTCTCTTTTCTTGCCAGCACGCGTCGGGTAAGCAGCTCTTCTGGTTGTCGCCGTTCGTCGAGTAAGCAGCATTTAATCACCGCTCGTCAACTTAGATAGTATTTGCCGCCGCAACGACTGCTAGGTAGGAGTTTTCGGCGTCGTACAGACGTGCTAGTTAGTCGTCCGCGAAGTAGTGAGGAATTAGTAAAGTATTCTTCTGTTAACCAATACGGGAAGTAAAAATTTACCCGTTGTGAGAAAAGCTCTGAAAGTTCTTGATTAACGGAGTAAAAGTAGGAACGAGCGAGGCACTTGCACTAGCATTCAGGGAAGTGCAAGGGACATTTTTCCACAACGTGGGCGTAATCAAAGGCGCCGGTAGCAGCCGAGGGAGAAGAAGAGGCCGATTAGGGAGGACGGAAGAAGACGCGAGTCGACCGGAGAAGAAGACGCCGTCTAGGAAGACAGAAGAGGACGCAAGAGGACAGCGCAGACGACGCAGAGGCTGGAATCGAGCAACGTGGTGCAGAAGCCAGCACGCGACATCAAGGTTGGAAAGTGGACAGTTTTCGAGGTAACATTAGAACTGCGAAATGTAGGTCAAGTTCACGTCGGCAGGGAAAAGACTAGTACAAGAAGTGTTAGGAAACTGAGGACACGGGTGGTAATAATTTGCAGCATTGTAGTGGGAGATTTTGATGCGCTATTGCCTGCCTTAAATCATTCTATTTGGAACATTCATTATTCTGCTATTAGCAGTTACAATTAAATTATAAATTGAGAGTAGTGCACTTGCCCACATTTTGTTCTTTGTATGTAATATTTTTTTTTTAAAAAAAGCAAGAGATTGTAAACTAAGTTTGGTTTCATGTGCAAATGTAACTAGGATAGCTTAAATTTAGACATAATTAATTTTCAAAGGGAATTCCCAGTGTAGGTTAGAGAAATTGTTTCAGAGAATTAGTTTTGAAGAAAATTAAGTGTTCATTCATTTAATGGGCTGTAAAGGTTTCTATTTGTGTTTTTGATTATTTTTGTAAAGTGTGATTCTATTCTTGATTTTTTTCTTTGTCATTAACTTATGCCACAGAGTTTTGGGTAAATTATATGCTCGTTTATGTGCAATTTGTGTGATTTTTATTGTGTCAAGGGTTCAAACCTTTCTCGTACCCTGAAGATCCTGCTCCCGAGATTTTAAGCTCGCTTCACGAGCATAATATCTTATCAACCCGCTTACAGTTCATGCGGCTGTGTTGTGAAGGTACCAGTTGTGTGTTAGGTGGGTGTGTTAGAATATATCAGTAATTCATGTTTTAATTCCGCTTGATATAGGACATGCCACGATCAACATTATTTGTAATTGTCTAAATATGTTGGAAAAAATTCGAAGGTTGTCCGAAATTTGGCACGGTAATATTCATGCAAGTAATTGAAATGCAAAATTATTAGTTTGGCACAGCCGAAGAATCGTTTATTCCAAACTCTAGACAGCAGAATCGAATACAGTGCATGCCTGCATTTTTTTGCTTATTTGTGGTTTTTATTTTGTCAAACTCACTGTGTTACCGTACTCTCTCTAGTGTATTTTTTAATTTAAAACAAAATAACTACGAAAAGGGATCTTTATCTTTTTATTATTTATTTATTTAAATTTATATTTTTATTAAAAATAATATTTTTTAATTATATTCTAAAGCTTTTACATTAATTGTTTATTCATAAATATCTTTTTCTAGAAAATAGAAGGAATACCTTAATAAGAAATTCAAAAACCCTCAGATTCTACTACCATTATCATCCTACGTGGGGGAGAATCGATAAGTCTAGCCGCATAGTTTTGACTGTGAGCGACCACCTCCCAGGCTTCTTGAATTAAGATGCCAGAGCGCATCGGCTTTGTTAGGTCCCGGCCACTTTTCGGCAATGGTGTGTCTTGTCCCTGCCCACAGATTTTTAATAAGGTTCAGGTTTGGTGCGCATGGTGGCCAGTCAACAACCTGAATATCTTGTTTCTCCGCAAACCACGACACTTAGGATGCAATTGTCTAACGGATGGGATCTTGATATCTCTCAGTACGTGGATGTACTGAGCGGCATTTAAGTGGCCTTCGATTCTATGGATCATTCCAATCCCACGAGATGACATCCAGCCCCAAACTGCTACCGAGAAACGAGCTGACCTAGATACTTGCTTTACGTGCCGTCAATTATAACAGCTTCGTTGTAGCCTGAAAACGCGAACTGGTCAATCATTTGCGGAGGATATACTCTCATCAGAGAAAATGACATCAGCCCATTCTCGATCTAAATTTTCCTCCGCAAATGCCAGCCGATAGAGCTGGTGTTCTTCTGTCAGCTTCGGTTTTTGAGCTGCACTTCTGGATCGCAGACCAGCCTTCGAAAGTCTGTTGCCTATTGTTCTGGAACATCCAGGAAATCTGGTGGATCTTTGCAGTTGTGAAGAAGTTTGAAAATGGTTTTCCACCGCTGCTGTTATCAAAACTTCCTCTTGGCCAGCATCTGAAATACGCCAAAGCCCCGTTCCTAGTTTCCTCCCGGATTTTCCCGTCTGTCGATTACGTTTATGCCAGTATTGCGCGGTTCTTGTCCCAAAGCCATACCGACTCGCCGCCTCTGAAACAGAGAGGTGACCGTCTTCTACTAATGCGATAACTCGCTCTCGCGTGGCTTGGCTATGGTGAGCCATGTCGAATAATGAATACGGAGTAATTCAATTTGCTTAGCCGCGATGTTTCTTTTCTTACCAAGTGGCAACGCTAAAGAGCCCCTATCTCCGTTTGACCTGAAGTGGAAAACATGGAAGCACTGCAAAGGACAGGATATAAGTCGGTAGTACCGTGAGGCTTACGAGAGAAAATCGATAATCTCTCTCAACAAAAGAAATGAGTTTTTTCCATTGTCTTATGAACGTGAATATTGTAGCAAGCAAAAAGACATCACTAATAGGACTAATTGGCAGTCTGATGTTTAACTAGCAGTCATATTTTGCGTTAATTTTTGGTAGATTTTTTTGAATGAAAAAAAATCGCTATTTGTTGCCATTATTTTTATTTACAATCTACATTATATTTTTTGTGCATAAAAACGTGCAATACACATGATGGATTTCTTGATACATCTGAAATAGATGTATAGATTGAATCTATGATATTGTAATGAACTCCAATAGCATAATGAAAGCCTATGCACATTTTCGCCTTCAAAATACGTTTTCGACAAATTGTATTTTGAAATTGATTTTATTTTACTTTACAGCTACGAAATAAAAATATCCACATAACTAAGGCCTCCCTTATGAATGCAAGGGATTTCAGAAATATTCATCAGAATCAATGAACCATATTAATCATCAAAACCACCTTATTTACTTCAATGTAGACATTTCAAATCAAAGCTTTGTCACATTAAGAATTATTGTAATTGCAGAACATGAACAGTTCCATAATCTTTATTCACATTGTATATCATTAGCATACGGGAATTTACTATTTTATTTATTTCTATGTAGTAGTGTAGTAGAAATAAAGTCTTATCAAGGCAAACATAAGATGTTAAAAATGGTATTAAATGAATACTTACAGATACAAAAGCAAGTCGATATTTCTTGTCAATACATTACTATAATTTTGTGGTTTTGTAAACGAAATGTTTCAGAGCTTTTACGAGTGCAATTTCATGGTCATTTTTTGTGTTCTACGGCATAAAAAGAGTTTAGTTCGAGTACAAGAAAATAATAGCGCAATATTTTAGGATTCTTGTTATTTGTGATTCAAGATTATCATCTATAAGATTATAGAATATTACATTATTTTGGTCTCAATGCCGCAAGTCCAATCTCCTATTACCACTTTTTTAGAATTGCTTGTTTGCATTCTTTATTCGCGTTCGCAAATTTGGCTAAATTATGCATAAAATTGACAAGATAAATGTAAAATATTGTAATTTAGTGGATTTTATGGCACTGTAAATGGATAAAATACCTACGTAGACTGGGAATCGAACCCGCACCTTCACAAGTTCTAGAACAACACTTTGATACTGAGGCATTCTTTCGCTCTTCTAACACTCCTCTCATTTTATATTAACGCAACTTGAAAGCAACATTACGTTTACAAAAGTTAATGTCAATTCAGTTTCACTGGCAGGAATCACGAGAGTCTTTCCTCTGTACTATTACTATTTAGCTCTCAATGGACGTTCAAATATTTTATCGGTCATATGCGTCTAACCCTTGTTAACATTAAGTTCACATGTACCTACCTGTAGGTAATGAAATTTAAAACCCTTAGCAACGGGTTTTACAATCCTTAGGAACGTAAATAAATAACTATCGATTCATTGCAAGTCAGATGTTTGTTAATAAAAAAACATGGCGAAGTCCAAAACAAATCAGATGAAAACAATTCAGAATAAAAGTAACTCTTGGAAGTATTGGGAATACTTATTGTTAATTGTAATATTATTAGTGTAATTAAAACAAGGTGTAGTAAATTAACCTCATTTTCCTGGCATTCCACCAAATGAAACTCTTCTCCCGCAATCATATTTACTGACAATCTGAAGGTGTCGCCGTTGGAATTCGACGCGCCAACTTCCTCATTCAACATAATTTCTTTTAGTATCTTTAGATGTAGGAGAATTATTTGCATCCATATTTTCTCATATCACGGGATACGAATATTGTTTGAATAGATACATCGCAAGCAATACCCAACAATATCGATTATCGCTCCGCAACAACAGAATTCATGTGTTTCACATCGCATTAATGTAAATTTTCTCAAAAAGAATGAGATTTTATGGTGACCGATAAAACGCTGAACATACCACGAAATGTTACAGTGTTATTATTGCCTCGTCCAAATTAAAAATATCGGCTCTGCTACGCTCCGCCTCGATTTTTAACTTTTGGCATCGGCAGTACTCATAACATTTCCAGTTATGTTAATAGCTATTATACGTTTATGCCTTAAAGAAAATCGACTTTAAATATTCACAACTATATAACAGGTCCAATATACTTTTTTTGAGAAAACTGGTAGTTTTAACGTAATTTCTGCTTGAAGTTGATGCAGTTTAAATAACAAACATTTTCTCAAAAAAACTTTCAAAATATTTTCTTTAAATGTTATCCACCGACAAAACACGGGATGCTTAAAATAATGGCACAGGTCTCATTTTAATTGAACGCCCTGAATTTTCAAAAATTGCATGTTGGAAATAATGGGAAGGATAATTAGATTTTAAGCATCAGCCCAAGTGAGTACGTCAGAACGACTGCGTGGTGTAGCGGTAAAGCGATGGACCTACGTTCCAATCTTGGCGCGGAAAACAAATTTTGCTGGTTGAAAACAAGTGCAGGTACATGAGATACAATATTACAGAGCTTTTACAAACAATGTGAGTAAGTATGTGTTGATGTAGCACCTCTAGTTTTTAAACCACTTATCTTTACTCTAGTTCTTATGTTAGTTCTTAATTTAAATTAAGAATGGTTTACTTAGATTAAATTAAGTATATTGTAAAATTAGCTTGGTTTTTGTGTTATCTAATCCTAAATCATTACTATTTTACTTGCCACGGTTCTGATTGGAGGCGTCTTTTCCCTTTGACATACGACGTTGTAAATTAAAATCGGCCCGAAGCTGACCTTCTGGCCGTGAGGTTGTGTGACCTCTTGTTTTTATGGCTTTTTATTATCCTTTAAAGTTTTAATTTTTGTGTCAACTTTTGATGCACATCACTAAAATTAATATATTTCATATTTGTTATTCTGGTAGGGGTTCAGTGTTTCCTGTATGTGTAATGTTTATGAAATTATTTTAAAACGTTCATTGCCAAGCACATTTTTGCTATATTACACCTCGATACCGTGCAGGTTTTTCGCGTACTACGTTTCCGTGCCAATTGACACAATTCTATTCATGCTAGAACATTGAAAGTTGTACCAATATTTATATAATAGTATAAAGAATTACATTTATTTCCAAAAATGTATGAGCTCATATAAATTCACGGGAACGTTTTGAAAATGTTAACACTATAATGAGACCAGTGACGAGTTTTATCATAAAAAAGACCAGCCAATGCGTGAGCCCATATGGTCTCGTACTAACAAAAATAAATCTCCCTACGCTTGCTAGCCAACGTATTTTATTTTGTTTCACGATGTTGAAGAGCTTGCACACTACTTTTTCTTTTTGTGGTTTTCCAAGGCCGCTTCCAAGTAATTTCGCTCTTGTTGATTGATTGATTGATTGATGACCACGGTCATTAGTCCCGTAAGGATAATGTCTGGCGAGATCCGGCTAGCAGGGTTATCCTCAACCAGTTATCTCCCACCAGCGGGGTACCGCCCCAGTCGGGACAAGCTCTTAGCTCCTGACGGGTCTCCCGGCACGAATGATAGTGTAGTGCGTGTTAGTGCGTGCATAAGGGGTGAGGATATGACAAGGAAAAGGAAGGTGAGATCGCGAGCGGTCCGTTTGTTAGGGTACTGTTCCGGCATTCGCCTGGTGTTGATCGAAGAAACCACGGAAAACTACCGATCAGAACAACCGGCCTTCTAGATTTCTCTTCCATACAGCAATTGAATTCGACCTAGATAACAAGCCGGTGTCGAAAATCCTGCCACCGTCGGGACTCGAACCTAGAACCTCCCGATCAGTAACAACAGTTGCTGCCCTTAGGCATCACTCCCTGTATTTTCGTTTTTGTGAGCCCTAGGATAAGACATGTCTAAGTTGTACATTACATTATTATTTATATTATATTATTACATTATTATTCATATTACATTATTACATTATTATTCATATTACATTATTACATTATTACTTAATAGTGTCTTAGATAATAATATTGTTACTCGGGATTTGGAGAAAAAAAACGTGTCTACCCTTAGATGTGGCTGTGTCGTGCGAACAATGCTTCGTAACCAAGGAGGCAGAGGAACGTCTTAAATGCAAGTGTTTGGAAATCGAGATCAGCCGAATGTGGGGCGTTAAAGCACAGGTCGTACCGATAGTCATCGGAGCTCTGGGATTTGTTCCGGAATATGTGTGTAAGAACTTGGCTAAACTCCCAGGTCATTAAAAAGACTGGAAAGTGCAAGACATCGCTCTATTTGAAACAGTCCACATTTCTGCAAAGTATAGAAACGTCACGGACTGTCACGAGATTTGCGTAGGCATGGTCGTATTTGTGATTACTTCATCAGATTACTTCATCAGATCTTAAGACGTTAAATCATCTCTTATTTATGGACGATCCGAAGCTTTATGCTGGAACACACCGAGAACTACGTTCCTTAGTAGATACTACCAAGATCCTCAGCGAAGATATTAGGATGAGCTTTGGTTTGGATAAATGCGCTATCATAAGTATACAGAAAGGTAAAGCAGAAAAGTTAGATAAAAATGTCCAAGGCAAAGAAGAATTGCAACCTGATGCTGCTTACAAATACATAGGAATACAACAGAACATGAAACTTGATCACAGTGAAATTAAACACGAGTTTACCGAGAAGTACAAGAAGAGAGTAACCAAAATACTGAATACGAAATTAGCTGGGAAAACATAATTACGGCCATCAATAGCTGGGCTGTACCTACGCTGATGTATAGTTTTGGTATAGTAAAATGGTCGGTTGCATATCTAAATTCATTGGATAGACTTACGAAATTCTACAAAATTCAGGGCTTCTTACAATATTCAGATGTCTGCACCCTAGCTCTTCTGTGATCCATTTGTATTTACCAAGAAGAGAAGGTGGTCGAGGGCTACTCAATTATTTTAAACTCTGCGGAACCCAAGAACAAAAAATGAGGGACGCTATACTTAGGTCTCAGGATTCCCTCATGCAGAAGATGGTGAGTGCTGTCAATGGATACACACCACGTAATTTAAGCAACCAAGACATGCATATTACAATACCAACTCAAAAGGAGGAAATACAAAATTGGCAACAAATGATGCTTCATGGTAAATTTCCGAACTTTCTGTTGGACCCTATGATTGACAAATATGCATTCCTTAAAGTGGTTGAGCAATTGTTACTTGTACCCGAAAACTATAGATTTTGTAGAAGCAATTCAGGATAGAGTAATAAGAACTAAAAAGAAACATTTTAAAAACAAGTGATATCGACAAGTGTAGAAGATGTGGTTACAACGGAGAGTCTATTGAGCACATAATGGCTGGGTGCAATACTTTGTCGGAGGGTGACTATTTAGGCAGACATAACCAAGTGGGAAAACTCATTCACCGAGAATTAGGAATGAAACTCGAAATGCTGGGGAATAATGCTCCAGCATATTACAAGTATGAACCAGATGCTGTGCTCGAGACGAAGACACTTCCTTTACTGGTATCGGCCTATTGTGATTGATAAAACAGTTGATCATAACTACCCTGACATCCTCTTAATAGACAAAGAAAAGAAAACAGCTTCTAGAATTGATGTCGCAATCCCTTTGACCCACAACGTGCGGAAGTCCGAAGCGTGCGGAAGTCCGAATGAGAACTTGGCAATTGAACTAAAAAACCTTTGGAAGTTGCAAGAGGTCTCTCATTTCCCCATGGTCAAGTTGATGGAGTCGTCACCAGGAACTTTAAAAGAAATCTGGAGAATTTGGATATCAAAAATATCTTTGACGAAGCTCAGAAAGCCACCCTTTTTCTAACATGCTATATTGTTAGAAAATTTTTAAATGCGTGACATTCATGTAGGTGAGGATGAATTTCCTTCCTGCGCAGTCCGAGCTTAGTCCTATAATATAAATTGAACAGGTGTTTATTTCCTTGCTAAAGCAGAGAAAGTGTGGAAAATCGGTTTATAATAATAATAATAACAATAATTGATTTTTTATCATAATAAAATTGTATATAATAATAATAATATTGGATCTACCAATAAATATTACAAATATTGTCCGGCCCCCTGCATTGGAAACAAAGAACCACGTGATGTACTGGGACCCGTTTGTTATCATGGACAAAACAGTGGATTATAACAGACCTGATATCCTCCTCATTGACAAAACCAATAAAATAGCCTCTCTATGATCAGTATGCTCCCAAATTATAGTTTTTTTCATGAGGTTAAAAATTAAAGTCGTCCATTGGAATGTTGATTCTACAATAATCATAAATGGTTGAATAGATGTGACGTGAATTCCTTTTGCTGGTCTCCTCCCAGTATACACGAATTAGCCCCCTGTTTCCTGAAAGAGTTGAAGTTTTATCAGCCGAAATGGAGCAGTTACGTCACAGTTTTATCGTCCGAGGGACATTTTTGATTCGATTGGCCCGTATGATTATTTTCTTTTGCATTGCTAACTTAATTAAAGCAAGGTTCCCGAAGCATATTCACTTTCTTTTGTATACATCACTGAACGAACGTCACAGACAGTTGTCGTATTTTAGTCGTTTTTACAATAATTTTCCATCATACCACACTGTAAATAAAACGTTTATAAACAAATTACTCCATTCGTCATAATGTTGTAAACGCAATATGAACAGTTCCTCGACAGATAATGTCTTTGGCAATAAATTCCCTTGAAAGGAAAATTCTTCCCACAAAAAAAGTGATAACTACAATTCATTTCAACCTTTGGTCGAATATTTCAGATGTGGCTATCCTGCATAAAAAAGTCACTTCTGAATTAGACCAACATTTCTAATTTTTTTAACCCTAAATTCACGACCACGTAATTCAATGTTGGAATTTGAGATCTCAATAAACAAGATAAAAACCCTTTTCAGGGATACCATGATTTAAAATCAAAACAATAATTTAATTACGTTAAGGATAAAGTACTGCAATGCAGTGAATTTGACAAACAAAATGCACGGATAAGCAATGTGTTTTTCACTGTATTCGATCCTGCTGCGTAAGGTTCTGGAAGAAAGACTTCTACCTCTGAGCCAAACGAACTTTTTTTAATACAACTGTTGGCATTAATTATTGTGCCAAAGGATATAGCCGAATAAGGATGTGAAAAGTGCCCCCCAAACCAAATCTACAATCACGATGCTCATGTGAAAGAGAATAAAAATGACGAAGATTCCCAAAAAATCAGCCTCCTAGAGCAATCTGTTGCAGAGATGCAATGAGAAACGTGATTTTCATGTGTTATTTTTTTCTCAGTTTCTATTGCATGTATCAAGCTGAAAACATTGCACGGGGAAAAATATTTGAATTTGAAGGTATTTTTTTCAACCAATTTTGATGCCAAATTCAAATAGAACAAAAAATTTGAAATTGATTTTTGTGGTGATAATCTTAGAGTACTCTCAGTTTTCACCATAACTTCCTGATATTTCGAAGTGCGAGATAGTAAAAAGTATTTGCACGAATACAAATTAATCTGAGGCAATATAAACAAATAACGAATAAAAAAAAGTATTTTTATGTAGAATGTAGTATATCCAGTAGGTATCAGAATCCAGAAGGAACTAATCCACAACGAAGAATGTAGTGTATCCAGTAACTGTGTCTCTGAGGATAAAAAGTAAAAATCTTAAGCTGTCTGTCAAGATCTACTTTCACAAATGTTACATTTTTTACGTCAATATTTATATTCTGATTTATTTAAATAAAAATAATTATTTGATTTGGTTTTGATGTTGTTTAGAATAAGAACAGTCTTAAGAAACGAAAGAAACAACACTGAATACCCGAGAGAAAGTTCTAAACGAACGCTACGATATTTCGAAATATTACGCGATTGTGACGTATGAAGAAATATCTACTTCAGGACCTGCCGCAATAACAGCGTCTTGTCAGATTGTTTCCTTTCTCAGAACTGATAAGAATAACAAACTTATGTAGGCATTTCTAGAGCGTTATCTCCAGGTGAATTAAATGTCAATGCTAGTGAAATAAGTGCATAATTGCGAGTATCGGCGGATTAAGCGCTATCTGCTACAATTTAATTTTTGCGTACGTTGCTTGTTCATCATTATTTCGGGGACTATTCGCCTTGTCGTGAAAACGAATTTTGGCAGCTTTGCGTATAATTTTGGCAAGACAAATGTAGAGATTTGTAATTTATGGTAATAGAGAATGGATAAAAAATATCTACGCAGACTGGGACTCAAACCTGCTACTCCACGAAGTCAGCAATAACACTTCGACTATGACCATCCATTCGCGGTTCTAACACTTCTATTTTTGTACACATTGTGTATTAATGAAACTTGAAAGCAAGATTACGTATATAAAAGTTAATGTCAATTCAGTTTCATGGACAGGAATTATGGAAATATTATCTCTATATCATTACTATTTAGCTCTAAATTGAAGCTAAAATATTTTATAAGCTATCCAAAAAATAAATTTAATCTTAATTCGGTCTAGAGAACGTAGTTTTGAAAAACCTTGTTAGATAGCGCAGTCGGCCGACAGTGTTGTCCATCATCATCATCAATCTCTCGGGCCAAGGCATTTTTGACCCCAAATATGCCGTAGTAGCCGTCTGCTAAGTTCAGCCTTTCCACAACTTAGGCAGCAACTCCGCATCTTAATGCGGAAACGTTGCAGGCTGAGCCTCACAAACAGTCGCAGTCAATCTCAAAGTGGAGTGAAGGGGCCTAGCAAAATTACGTCGTAGAAAATGGCGGACGTCGCTAGTTTCGATGTGGAAATATTTCCAAATAAAAATACATAGAATGAAACACTTACTAACATGAAAGTAAATGCATTGAAATATATAAGAATATATACATTTAACCACTGTTAACAAAATTCTTTATGAAGAAATTACGTTAATATAAGATAAAATAACACTCACTTTAGAGCATTTAGATTCTCATACACGTTTGCTTTCAATATTATAATTTATAAATAATCCAGGACCATTATTAAATATCCAGTTTACTATAGATTTATCGATAAGAAATCTATTATAATTGCAAGTTTGCAATTGTTCATATGTTTACAGAATTTGCAAAAATTGCAAAATCGTGTATTTTTCGAATCGACAGATGACTTCTAGAGAACCATTTAAAATAAAAAGAGCAACATTCAAAGATCGAAAATTGCAAAAGTTCAAACTTTTTTCGGGTACAACTAAAATATTAAAGGTATATACTTTTGTCTTACTGAAATCTGTTCGTTAAAGATATATTTTAAAATAAGGTGATGTACAATTTTTTAAACATTTGAGTGTTTTTCGCGGAATTTTGCGTGAAAATACACACGAGAAAGAACGTGTTGTTTTAATATTTCACTTATTTTCGTCAAAAATGTGCGATAATTAATACAAATAGTTTCAAACAATTTATATTCCATTTATTTAAGAACTGTTTGTGAATAATTATAATCGTATAAAAAATATTCATTTTCTTTTCTTTTTTTCCACTGTGTCAAGGGGAAATATACCATCATCATCATCATCATCATCATCATTATCATCATCAAGAGGATGTCACGTGTCCCCGAGACTTTGTTTTGGATCCGCGCGTGGAAGAATTGGTTAAGAGATTTGTAGAATATCCTTCAATGAACCATTTAACGAGGGAAGAAGAAGAACACTAGCTTATTAATTATTAATACTTTTAACAATTTAGCCTTTCAGAATATTCACAATATAAATAATAAACATATTTTGTCGAACAAATATGGAATATTTATAATATAAATATTTCGTTTTAAGAGCCAATGTTTATTTTTTTCGATCCTGCAACTTCATCACTAACTGATACTTCAAAATGTACCTGAGTAACTAATGTTATGAAGGTCTGGTGGCGAAAGCAAGGGCGATTTTCTCCTCCTTCCAGGCCTTCATCGTCTACGTGCGCATTAAATGTCACCGAAGCCAGCGACCAAACACGAATGAATTATGAATTAGAGGCGATTGTGTGGTTTGCTAGTGATCCTTAATGGATTAGCAAAAACAGAGTTTACAGAGGTCTGCTTATCTAGAAGAAGTGCGTGTAACACGATTTCACTCCGATGACATGTGAATAACATTGTGTGCATTGTTCGTTTTTTTGAAAATAAAAATACCGTAACGTAAAAATACAAATTGTTTTAAAAATAAAAACATTAATTTCATTGCGTTGGGCTGGAAATCATACCTAAATTACATGGAAATAATACATTATATTAACATGTGTTCCCCTCAAGTGATTATGCAATAGAGTAAAGCTGGTGTTTCTTTCTTTGCATCATCCACATTTAACAATATTTTTTAAGAATCATATCTCGTTTCTATTTCTCCCGTAAAATTCCTCAAAGGATAGGTATCTCATATGGTGTTTAATAATCGTGGTAAAGAACACCGTAAAATGCAATCACCCTTACGTTATACTGACGTGAAATAATTAATTGTGATCCCCAAAATAAAAAATAAGAAATCATTCATTTGCTTAGAGTTGCACTTGCCAACAATGGCAGCAGTAGAAAACTTTCATTGTAACTAAATGAACTTTAAATACTCTTTATTTTGTTTAGTATTTTATACATCAAAACTATTTTTTATGTAAATATATTTATGTACCGTGACCATATAGTTTTTTATATTCGGTCATCTGAGAAACGGATGAAGAAGTATTTCACAACTGAAAGCTATTATTTCGGAGACGTGTTTGTGCTAATGACTCTAAAATGTATTTTTAAAGTTACTATTTTTTTCTAATAAAAGAACTAGATTAGACAGGTTACTGTGGCAAATTATTTGCATTGTGTATTAAATATTATAATAATAAACGATTAAATGTAGATATGGAGTTTATTACTCGTTCTCTAGTGTTATTTTTGGCAAAAGAAGCGTATTATAATTGGTTAAAAAAGTATTTTTACAGGGAAATTGCTAGTCTTTATTAATGAAATGCATATTCTGCAAATTATGGAAATCTGTTGGTTGCATTAATATTTATTTTCAAATATTTACCATAATGTAACTCGCGATTGCCGCCATTTTGTAATATTCACGATTAATAGTCCCGCCTCTTAGAAATACAGCTAAAGCGGATTGGTCAGGTCGGCTCGATCCCGCAAGGCAGGGCAGGGGTACGCAAAGGTGGTAAAGATCGGCTCAGAACATCGCCCATTTTTTGTGCTACCAATGGTACATCTTTTTAAAACAAATTAATAGTTTTCTCGCAATACTGCGAGCAATTTGTATCGTTAAACTTTTGGTAGGGATAGTGCTAAATGTACTCTATACGATGACATAAATGCCATATTGATCTATTCTTTTGTTGTTTTTTTAAATTACAAAAATGTACATTTTTACTTGTCTCTTGTTGTTAATATTTAAATTAGCGGCAATTTGCTCACATTATTATATTTATGAGTAAATGTGCTCTAAATAATATCACATAAAGTTTCTCGAACACTCAACCGTTTTCTGTGAAAACTAACTCAAATTTCCCCATTTTCAGAAAAGCTTGAACGCCATTTTCTCAGAAACGGCTCTAATTTGTTTTCAAACTTTTCTAACGGATTGTAATAATTGCACTCTTTAGTATGACGTAGAGTTCACTTTGTGGTATTTATTTGTATTTTCAAAAATTTTACAAATGTAGTTCTTTTGAAAGATCATTCACGCTGCAAATATGCACATTTCCAGCAATTTGTAAATACTACTGTATTTTTGTGTTAATGTGCTTCAAATTACTTCTAATGAAGTTTTTCGAAAAGTCAAAAATGTTATATAAAAAGGAATTTCAGATTTCGAATTTACCATAGCGCTTAAGCGCCACTTTCTTAAAAACTGCTCCAATTTTTTCAAAGAAAATTGCCGTTTAGTACGAGATTTTACTGTTTGTTTAATATTCTTAAAATAATATTTCCGTTCTACTAATAGCAAACCGAAAAAGTAAGAAATTTTCAAAAAATTTACTTTGGACGGCCAAAGATGGCATCGAGCAAGAGATTGTGGCAAGTTCATATAGCTGACCGAGACCAATGGAAGTAGAAAACTAATATGAGAAAGTATCTGCCATTCCGTAGCACCACCGGTTATAATCGTAATTATTTTGATTCTCCCTATCGGTCTGAGGGGCGCAATGACTTGTGATACTTGCGCTCAAGTACGCGCTATGTCCTGGCTGAGGGTTCGAATACTGGGTAAGGCGTGGTCGTAATGTTTTGACCCATGCTCCTCCATCCACGGTGTACATTTCAAAACCCCTTCCTTTCCTTTTCAACAAGTTAGTTTGTTTTTGTTGGTGTTATTTGCCTCACTTCTGACGAGATTTCGTGTACCTGCCAGACACCAGGCCACTGCGAGTTGCCCATCTATCAGCGGCAATGTCAAAAGTGTACATGGCCTAGAAGTTTGTGAAATTCATTCTCCTAATTACATTGTGTTTGCTGAAACAAACTGCTGTATATTAGCCACATCCTCGAGGAATGTCCCGGATATAATTCCATTATACCCAAGTTTCTAATACCAAACATTTAAATTCCATTTAAAGAAACTACCCAATCCAAATAAAGGTAATGAATATCTCTAAAAATAGGCATTTTAGATTTAATTTAACCATTACATTTATTTGTTATGTTTTTGTCGTTATGTCTATACATCCACTCAATTGCACATCTCTGTAATACATCTTTGTAATAGTATTTCTAAATACTGTTGTATTTAGTGACTTGCTTTATGGCGAGACGGAATGGCTTATCTTGCCAATGTTAATGTAAGGATCATTTTCTCAGAAACTATTTAATTTACAGACTTGAAATTTATGGAAGTGTAGATTTCTAAATTGTATTTTCACGAAGCCGTTTTTTAAACATTACAATCTGTTTAATATATATTATTTCAATTGTTATCAGCTTTGTATTTGAAAATACTAACATTTATATGAATATGCTTCGACAGATGTGGTTCAGTGCGTAGCGCTCTGGATTCGCAATTGGGAGGTCCGGGTTCGATACCCAGGCCGGCCATCCTGACCGGGATTTTCATGGTTTTCCTCGGTCACAAGGCAAATGCTGGGATGTTTCCAAAATTCCATGAACATCTCCCACTACTCTAACACCACCTACCGTCATCCTAGTCCTTTCACCTCTCATATAATAATAATAATAATAATAATAATAATAATAATAATAATAATAATAATAATAATAATAATAATAATAATAATAATAATAATAATAAAGTCGGCCCCGTGGCGCAGATGGTTGCGGCGGCCGTCGTCTACGCCGAGGATGCGGCAGGTTGTTGCATCATTCTTCTATCACATACTTCTATTGTTAGTTTTTGAGTAAACGTTTCCTAAATTTGGAAATTTTAAACTTACGGGAAATGGCTCCTAAAGTTGTCAGTGTATTTCTGATCCATATGCTAAGCAAACACAAACACCAATATTTTGACGCTACTGAACCCTCAATTGTTACCAGAAATAGTGTCCAACACGAGAAAGCAAATTATTAACTATTTATCATAACGAAAGCAGAAACGAAACGAAGTTACACCCACGATGTGTCAAAAGGCCATGCTCACTTATAAATTAATTAGTTATTCAAAAAAGTACAAAATTATATTTTCAGCAATTTGCCCATTCTAGCTTCCCTTGATGTATGTAAAAATATTTCTATCGATGTAAATTTCCAATCAGCATTGTATTATGTACCTAATGGAGTCGTTAATAACCTCTGTTGTTGATGTGACTCAAAATTAACAAAAAAACATTTGGCTAGCCTGAAAATAAAGTGATCTATGGTTCGAATAGTAGGAACAGAAAAATCAATCAAACGCGTTTTATTGAAGTTTCCAATTACATTCACATTTTATGGAGCCTTTGACATGGATATGGCAAGTAAAGAGCTACTTAACATTGAGTACTCCAAAATCACCATTATTTAAACCCTTTTTTACATCCTTAATTCAACTTTGAACAAATTACTACATATACCACTTACGCATTGGTAACAACCACACACTCATCAAGTTATTGATCATCTCGATGGGCTAGCACAGCGTTTGCCAACTGGCGGAGAAATAACGTCTGAGCTCCGTTTCCCCTCGTGATCGCCGTCTCCAAGAAGTGTTGCGTGCAAAGGGGGAGAGGAACGGGCAGACGGTGATCGCCGATAACGAAAACCAGTCGGTCTTTGCGGGTGTTTCAGGGAACATGAGGGGGAGACCATCTACACCGTTTTTTTTGTTGTTTTTTGTTTGTTTGTTTTTTTTTTTTCTGAAGAAATGTTTCTTTTTGTAGATACCGTAATAATGGCGAAGTGTTCAGTGTATTCGAAAGAACTGTAGTATGTTAAAGAGTTCAGCCGACGGAGGCATTACGCAGCTTTGAAACTCAGAGAAACCCGCGAGATGAATATTATATCTGAAAATTTACAGATAGCCTGCAATCATGAAGTGAGAAAAGGATTTTGCAGATAGAAGATTATGAAAAAGTATTTGAAAATCACGAGGATTTACAATCTCAAACAAAACTGTACTGTATAAATAATAGAGCCTGGAGTCCAAATTCTCCCACGTGACCCCTCCCGGGTATCTATTTGTATCTATTTGTACCTATTTGTTAACATTAACTATATGGGCACACAAAATAAAAAAGTTTACAAACCCAAAGACGACATATTTTTCTATGTATGTTGACGCGCTGAATCCTATTCTGAAGACGGAATTGCGCCACCACCCCCAGTTTTTTTACATCGCGAGAAAACACCGAGATATTGTAAATGTAATAATTTTTTCGCAATTAATAAAACAACTGGAAGGTGGTGTGGTAATTTTCGCCTCAGATTCGGATTCAGCACTTTGACATACATAAAGAATCATGTGTGAAATCTTGGGTCTGACAACAACCCCCGAAAACAAAAAATACTATCTCACGATGTTCTTTTGCGATTAAAAAACCGGAGGGTGGTGGCGCAATTCTAGCTTCACATTCGGATTCAGCGCGTTGACATACAGAAACCTTTGTCAAGTCTTTGGGTCTTTTGTTTTTACTTATTTACACCTTTTTTTATTTTGTGTGCCAGTGTTATTGGTTCGGGACGAAGTGTGGGGATGTGTATCTTATATAACATTGTATAAAATATTGTGTTAAAATGTTAAAACTGTCTTCTCCAAAAATGTTATGTGTTAGAAGAATGGAAGAGGAATTATAGAAATGGTTACGATAAACAGAGTCGGATATTGCTTTGTGCTATGAAATAATACACATCCATTTTTTAATTTTTTCATATTTTTATTTAATCATAAACATTTAAATACTAAGTACTATTTAAAAATGTAATTATCCAGCGAACCATTTCCCCACATTTCTGTATTTCACTATCATTTGAACACTGTATGCCCGATGACGCGTCCGGCACTGGCTTTGCTCCGAGGCTCGGTTCCGAGCAGAGAACAGAGTTTTCTGACGTCACAGAGCAGCGAATTGGCGAGCCCTGGGCTAGCAGAACGTCCGTCTCGTTTACTGTAACACTCCTGTGGTTGTGATGTGGAAGGGACAGGTAAAAGAGGTGATGCACTGGAGGTACAAATTTTAAGTTTCTTTAAATCCTGCATCTTCTTATGAGTAAGCAAAATAGCAATACTTGCCGTTATCTGCAGTGGAGCACTGCAAATAATCTATAAAGCTCTGTAAAGATTGTTTTAGATCAAATTATTTGTAATTGCCCATGTAATCATCATCAAAATGCATCACAGATAGTCCGTTGACAAATTTTGCGTTTCGGATCTTTGAAATCATCACACCATCCCCCTCCAAAACATGGTCATACTTTAAGATCTGGTTTTGTCGGTTGAATGATACTAACTTATCAACCATATTGTGATCAATGTCTGGAAATTCTTTCCAACAATTTTTCGCCAATTCCATTCGCTGTTTAGGGGTAAATGTGCGGCTTTGCTAATGTTGAGCTCTACTAATGAACGCGAAATCTCCATCATTGGGTAAATATGTGTGATCAGTTACAAGATACTGCACACAAATATTATTTACGTGTAGTAAATTATTCAACATGTACATGGCGATTATCATACTCCAGTGCTCTATGTAACAAATGTGATTCAGACCACTTAAGAACTGACTAGTATTAAAACAATCTGCCAATACTAAAGTGGTACTTTTATTAGGCGACAGAATGACAAATGGCACGTAGACCACTTTAGATTGTATAAATGCTCATCTTTTCAGATCAAATTTACCATAACTTAGATTTTAGCCAAAATGTTTCATAAGCCACTTTTGTTTCAGGCCCCATTTATACTAGACATCCGTATTTAGGGATACATAAGATATAAAATAACAACAAAACTTCAGTAATAGATTCTGTGCATACTTTAAGTGTCACCAGAACTTTTAGTAACACGAATTACCCGAACTAATATTGTTAGTGAATGTCTTGATCACTGCGAGACTCTGGTTACACATTTGTTTCATGAGCAATCATGTTGCGAATAAAACTGATTTTGACCTGAACTTACCTGAAAATTGATTTTATCATCCATAAAAGATTCCCACGTCCTTAACACGTAGCAGTATTTAATATGATAGTTTTTATTGTCTTTGTGTTCCATAGTAGTAAGGTTTGTGAGATTTGGACCCCCTAGACTTGTATATTGGTTGATGTGAATAGTCGTTGGTGTAATAGAATCCAGTACATGCTGAACAAAATCTCCGTGAAGACGTTGTGGCCGACTGTCAAACAATACACACTGCACTAGGATGTTTGATCATCATTGACCCAATGCAAAGACTACGTGAGGAATGTATTCAGACAAGTGGAGGCAACTTTGAACATTTCTTGCGATACGAAAACAGAGCTTAAACTAGTAACTGACATTTATTAAGCATTTTCGGATCCATATTGAAACGGATTTTTCTCTCTGTACGATGGACAAATTCCTGAAACTTTGCCGTTGAGTTTTGTTACACTTTGTATGATTGTGTGTGCATAGATTGGGTACAAGGAATATACACAGGTGAGGCTCCGCAAATATCTTGGAAACGGATGCGGAGTCTGGATGCGGATGGCAGCAGTATGTTGTAGATGACAGGAAAATAATATACTTCGTTTTCGTGTTTGAAGATTATGTGAAATTGGAGATACTGACAACGTTCATTTCTTAAATAGAGTATCATTTTTTTACCATCATCCCAAAATTCTAGAAGAGTCAGAAGTATTGTAAACATTTGGAAATAAACAATGGAAAATATGCATTCTACCTTTACACAGATGCCACGGCTGATCTTACTTGAGCTCATAGTCCAACTTCCTACCTCATGTGCGACCTCTTTTTCGCGGGTCAACACTGCATTTGGCTCAACGTATGTTAAGTGATCCCGAAGTAAAACCGACAGATCCTACCAAGTGACAATTACGATGGATTAAATATTTATCAGCCATATTAATTTCATTTCACGTATATTTATCATGATACTTGTACATATTTGCTTTGGCATAACCAGAGAGAAATTTTTAATGGCATGCTAGAGATTGATTAAAACATGGATAGGAGATAATAGAAAACATAGGAATCCAAGTAAGTGTGCATTTGATTGCTGTAATATTATCTCAATTGACTGACCGAGTTATTAACAAAGAATTAGCATATTACGGTACACGCCAATGCATAAACAATGGGTATATTATGTACGGAGATCAATGCAAGAACACAGGAGTTTCAGCAGGAAATGCCGAAACATTTACTTTAAGTTCTTTCAAGTAAAAAATCTTATATAAACATATTTCTTCTTCCGCTAGCCATATTCGCAGAACAATTTTGGTCCAGTGTGGAAGTGAAATAGTTGGTACTCGGAAGCGTGCGACAGAAAAACTTGAAGCAGATATCCTGCTAGTTTCGTAATCGACACTTACCAGCGCACCACTGGCGCTTGGTTGGAAGAGTGGGGAAGGTGAAAAAGTCATTTATATGCTTACCGTACCCCTATACTTCGGAATTCTACGACTTGCACTTCCCGCGAAAATGTCGCGAATTCACAGGGCGAGGAATACACAGACACGATTTGTTTCCGGTTTTACTTTCTCGCCATTACTTCGCAAGAAGAGAAAGTATTGTAATTATGAGCTAGGAAACTGAATTTTCGACAGGAAAACACTTATTGTCGGACCTGGTAAGGCAAAAGCGGATGGTTGGTTGTTAGTGATACCTGGCGTGCCAACTACCAAGGTCATTAGTCCCGAAAGTGTAGCGCATGTTTTAATCTCGGGATATGGCGGTGATCTTCCCCCCGGAGGATGGCAAGATCCGACGCCAACCTACCGTCAGCTAGCGGGGTTTCCCCCACCAGCGGTCCACCGCCAGTGCCGGGACAAGCTCTAAGCTCCCGACCGGTCTCCTGGCATGTTAGTGAATGTGTGTAAGGGGCGAAGACAGGACAAGGAAGGAAATATCGCGCGCGGTCCGTGGCCTGTTCGTTAGGGTACTGCTCCGGCATTCGTCTGGTGTTGATTAAAGAAACTACGGAAAGCTACCGATCAGAACAGCCGGCCTCTAGGATTCTCCTCTGGACAGCGACTGAATTCGATCTTGCTGACAAGCTAGTGTCGGAAATCTTGCCACTGTCTGGACGCGAACCTACGACCTTCCGGTTAGAGGCACTTTAGTGATATGTGTTCAGATATCACTTCAGATATCACTGAGCCAATTCTTCCTGTAAGTGAATAAATCATTTTCCTGTATATAGTAAATTACTTCCTCTTAACACTTTGTGTAACCAGAATCCATGTTTTGTAAGTTCTTAATAACAATCCGGCCGTCCTGCCGTCGTCAACGCAAGCGCCTAAACCGTTCAGCCGGTTTTCTTCCACATTGATATTACCCGATCGATCTGAACGAAATCGAGGCATTGGTAGTTTCAGACGGATATTTTAATTTTTGATGGCACTTTAAATGAGTCAGCATTTTCAATTTTTTCTCAAAATGGCTCCCAATATTTTGATTAAACTTTGTCCTCCGATAGCGTAAAGGACGCTTGAGAGAACTATGCAGTTCTCACTTTCGTTGACATGACTGAATTTTCGAAAATTTCTGAAGTTTAAATTGTTTCCGGTGTCCTTCTACAACTACAATATTGTAGATAGACATTTCTCTCTTAATGAAGTTTCTTCTCGAAAGACAAATCATGGAATAGTCATGAACAATTTTGCGAAAATATGAGCAATTTTAGAGTAATTTTGATTAAAACCTATGCAATTTTTAATCATTTTTTCTCAAAAAGGGCTCCTAATTTTTGCTTTGTATTTTCTTTTCGTAAGTGTTAAAAAACTACAAAATTGACGCTAATTCCCACTACCAGAGCTTTGCGTTTCGAATATTGTAAGAAGGTAATATTGCACATTTGAAGAAAGAGATTTTCCTTTCAAATAAAATCTGATGCTCCTTAAAAAAGGACAAGTACAATTTGTTGGAAAAACTAGTTTTCGTGTAATTTGTACTTAAAATTACAATTTATAAATAATACAGTTTCTCAAAAACTGCTCCAATTGTTTTCTTGAAATTTTATTCACGGATAGAATAAGGAATGCTTAAAATAGTGGCACGCGTTTCATTTATATAGAACTCTCTCAACATTCGAAAATGGCAAATTCAGAAATGATGCGAAGAAGCATGAGCTGTAGTAGCACTACTAGTTTTTTTTCTAAGTATTATTTACAGGTTAATACACGTCAGTTTTTCGTCTACGACAATCCAAATTATTATTTTTATAAATCACAGTTTTGAATCTCGATAGCCAGACTGCACGTAGTTCATCAATTTGGGGGTAACTCTAGAGGAACTCTCAAACTGTATATGGACACAGAGAAACAGCCATACCCCGGGCGGAATTCTTGCATGAGGCAGCTACGGCCCTTCAGCCTTAGCGACTTCGGCTATCCAGGTAAGCACAACCAATCTTCAGAATGAGGATGAGGAAATGTTCTAAAGAAAGAATTTCACGGAGACGTGATCGAATTGCCCATTAACTTTAAAAGATATAAAGAATTTGTTGAAATAACGCATCTAAATAGTCATGTCAAATGCAACCCGAAATACTCTGGCAGCCATGTTGAAATCAATATAGTTATATAACTCTGAAAGGAATCTTTGTATGGCATGAAAACCTGACATTTTGAGCCCACAGATCTCAGAAACATTTATCACATTTATCTACGGGATGAGATCTTCATGGACATTCTATTACATTTTCGCTGGTTCGTCACTTCTCGATACTTCACTGCATTGCAATTACAATTTCAAACATTTTAAAGGGTACGAAACTTGCGGCGAAACTTTGTTCCGACATGTGCACAGTGCTAACAGAACGAAACTATGCCTTGCAATTGCAATTTCAAACACTGCAAGGAGTATGTACTTTCCCGATCCTGTATTTTCGCATGGACAACATTACGTAGCTTCCTCAAGAGTAAAAAGCTTTTCGAAAATTTTTATGACTATCAAGGTAAGCGAAAAGCAAATTCGCAAGTTTTTAAGGAAGAGATGTTAATTGTTTCAATAACGTCTGTTTATAATGCAGAATAAAACTTTATTGAAAATTGCCTTTCAAATATCAATTACTTTGTCTTCTATTTTTATTTGATATTGAGTAAATATATTGGATGTTAACTGTATATATTTTTAAACAAATAAATACTTTCCATTAACAAGTTTCTCCCTGAATATCGAAATGGAAGGATAGGGAAGAAGGTATGTTTTAATATGCGAGAGTTCTCGCACGAGAACGCAAGATCCATATTATTTTTGTTATTTTGTTTGAATCTGCTGGAAGGTAGCTTCTACTTACTTTGCCTATTGAATAATGGCTTTATCGACACTTACATTGTTTGATGTGATCTATACTGGCTTCAATAATCAATTTGACTTCTTTTCCACTTTGGTCACCGCCTCTTTTCTCTATAGGATCTTCTCCCGTTGCGTAAATATTTGACTATCTGACCCAAACTACAGTTACCCCCAAACTGCCAAGGTCATATGTCCCGATAAGTGGCCCGTAAGTGTAATACATATTTTTATCATGGCATGTGGCGATGACCTTCCCCGCTGGATGGTGAGCTCTGGCGCCGACGTACGTCAGCTTGCGAGGTTTCCCAACCAGGTGTCTTCCACCAGCCGGGCACCGCCCAGTCCGGTTAATCTCTAAACTCTCGACTGGTCTCCCGACATAAGTGGTTGTGTAGTGAATGGGAGTGTGTGTGTAAGTAAGGGATGAGGATAGGATAAGAAAGAAGAAGTAAAGATTGGGCGCGCGGTCCATGGCCCGTATGTTAAGGTACTGCACCTACATTCGCCGGGTACTGATTGGAGAAACCACGGAAAACTCAGAGCAGACGGCCGCTAGAATCCTCCTCCTGACAGCGTCTGAATTCGACTTCGCTAACTAGCTGATATCAAATATATATCCTGTCACAGTCGGAACTGAAACCTTAGGAGCTCCTGATCAGAGGCAATACGATGACATCATTTCGTGCCCTGTGCCATCTAAGACGGTCCATACATTTTGAGTACTTAAAAATAATGGGTCGAGTTACTTGTATTCAAGTTTTTGTTTTCTCTACGATGCTGTGAAAAGTTGAAAATAAGGAATGCTCGGGAAAAGGTTTTCAAATAATAATATGGTAGAACTTGAACTTCATTCTTCCATTGCCCATCATAGACATCTAAGGCATAAACACTTTCCAAAACAGTTTTACGTTTCAAATCATCACATACCTATTTTCCTTATTAAATTTAAAAAAGTCAAACGAATTACCAATAATGTACAAAATCTTATTTTGTATCCAAATCGCATGTTTTCTCGCCATTAAATTGCCCAAGCGTATGATCGCCGAAATATTTTTAACATGGATTGCGTGTATTCGAAATTAGGCACAACGTATCGTCAATAATATCTTAATTGGTAATATTCCCAAGAAACACGTCCTTATTACCATTTAAAGTAAGGCCATACCCCTGTAAATGTGATATGATCAAATACGATACTTTGTCTTGCTATTACCCTAAATTGTTTTTTCATATAATTAGTTCCTAACAAGTCTGTACGGGCTCGAAGACTATTGAAAGCTTACATTTTATTTATAGTTCTCTGTAATTCAAGTTAAAAATATTGTATTAAAATTATCAAATAGCTGTACTGGGGATACATAATTTTAAGTGGCTTAAGATCATTTACGAGGTACTCCCCACTACTCACGCACTCCCTCACTCGCGCGTCACTTGGCCTCCCCCCATTTCTGCACACTAGTAAAGTCTCGTCTACGCATTGGGAGAGCAATAAGCGGTCGTTGCCTGAGTGGGGACTGTAGAGAAGGTAACAAACCGCCTAAAAAAATTGTCTCCACTATTACAAAAATTATTACGAAAAATGATTCAAAATCAGTGTGCAGGTTATCTCAATATGACATTTTCCATGTTTCCAACTACTCCAAGAAGATTTTTTACTTTCTCGCCTTACGAGTACTTTGTAAGAAGAGAAAGTTATGTAATCGTGTATGTAAAACGGCGAATTATTTTTAAATTCTTAATTATCGTAATTATTCATATCATTAATTGATGCAACACGTCTCTAAGCACCTGGTAGAGCATTGAGCGCTTTGTGGGAGTAATCCTCCATTAATATTCGTTCTTTATGAATGTCTCGTCAGCCAATTGCCAAGAGGACCGCCAGGTAGCATCTCCGTGTACGAGTCTCTTACCACGCGCCCCTGCGTTATTACTCAGCAGCCAGAATTGTAAAAGAATTAGGAAAGGGGTAGGATTTAGAACGCCAAGGGGTTGGTCCAGCCCCTGTGGGCCCTGGGGTCCAGCCGGGGTTGGGCCAAAGGGGTTGGTCTAGCACCTGTGAAGCAGGCAGATTTGTTGAGTCGTTATTTAAGCAATGAAACAAATTTCGTCCATACTTTTGAAAACCCTTTTACAAATTTTCGAATTTTAGTACAAAGTGTATAGCGAGCTTCAATATTGATGTTGTTTACTTAAAAAATAGTGTTTGGTTTTTTGACGGCAACCTCGTTTGACGTCAGAGAGGAAAAACTTAACTCGCTTTTCACTTAAACGGTTATAAAGAGCACACTCATCTCTCAGGGTGAAAATAAATTTAATTGAATGAAAATAGGGAAAATATTATTTGAACGAGGCCGGCTTTTTGAATTTTTAGGTGTTACTTTTTTTCAACCTAATTGGATTAATATCAGGGGCTACGAAGCGATATTTGCTTATAATTTCTGAACATAAAACGAGTGTGGGAATCTGCTTTTCGTTGGGTTTCATGTAGAGACGTCCAGAGCTAAGTCAACAACCGTCCCAAAACAGTGTTTCCACAGGCTTTAATTTCTGCGTGCAACGCAGTGAAGCCACCTCAGGGGGACTGAAGTCTAAGAGCGGAAACTCATTAAAGGCGGAAGGCACATCGTCTCAACTGCTGGGTAGGCAAGACCTTCTCGCACGGGAACGTTTCAGTATGCTGTGATGTCACCAAGGTTGAGTGTCCCAAGTACAGTAATGTTAAACTTCAACTTTTTGGAATAATACACGTTTTCAATAATTATTCAACTGATTTTTTGTGTTCAAGGACTAAAATACGACAATGAGGAATCATTAATCTCTTAAAGTTCTTCATTGGTGCTGTCGTCTACCCCATTCAATTTTGTCACGCTACGTTACGAGTCTTCACGAGTAACACAAATCCATCAGGTTTCCTCTTTTTATCTTGTGATTGTGGGGTGAAGGCAAAGGTGAATCATCTCATACCACATTATCATCTTATTCCTCATTCCTTCATTATTTATTGCCCAGAAAGCCAAGTCTTATCGGTTATCTGCGCTTCCTCTTCTTCTCGTCAGGAGCATAATACAAAAAGGAGGAGGAGGAAATCACAAAAAAGGAAAGGATAACTATAAAATGCAGCGAAAGGAAAGCGAGGAGTGATGAAGTCAAAGACAAGAAAGCTTCACAAAGAGCCAATAAATAGATGGTATAAAATGCAGAGAGCATAGAACAAAACACGCAGATTTATTGAATAAAAGTGTCTAGCTGAGAGCAGCCGCCTGTTTCCCCAGTGATCAATATGGAGCGAGGCGTGGGGTGAGGCGTTTCGAGGAAATGCCTGCGCCGCGCGAAGCTCCAAAGCTTCCTCCTCTCTCCCATCCTCAGCGCTGGATGATACAAGGGCCGTAAAAGACGCTCACACTCCCAGGATGGGGGCTGTGTGGAAAAAAGAGAATGCTGGATATCAATCCATAATAATGTCACCCACTTTTCTCAGTAGCTATACTTTAAATTCCTTGTTCCACAAGGATCATTTTTGTTTTCATTTTATGAATAATGACAGTTATATATTTGAGAGAAAAGACAGATCTAGTTACATACAATGTGCAATACGATATGCCAAATGTTCTTCAAATTCGCGCGTTGGAGACTACATTTTTTTAAAATTAAAAATCAATATTTTCCTTCAATTTAAAAGTCATAAAAAGTAAATCTTTCACATATTAACGATTATTTTTTATGCATTCAGTATTCACATTAAACATTCGATAAAGGGTGACAGTGTATACAACAATTTATACTTATTTGATTCCCCAATAATCCTCCAAGAGCCTAAGTTAGACAGGCCATTTAATATGTTTCGAATATCTAACGTTACTACTGAACATAACGTCTCCATCACAAAGAGAAAAATACATTACTGGACATAATGCAATGTGAAAATTGGGCTACGTTTTCCCAAATAAACTACAGCATTTTCTGATAATTTATTAATGTCATTTAAGTTCCACGATAAAACACAACATTCGTGATACTCTGAGAAAAGGGACCTCTGGCACAGAACAAAGATTTATAACGAGGTGTAACATTCTTGGGCACCTCTAGTTTTTCACAGATTAGAAAGCACCTTTCACGTCACATTCTCCATTCATCCAGCTTTTTAGTAAAAATTGTAGTCTTTTCTGAAACTTTGGAAACCTTTTGTAACCATTTTTAAATACTTGGTGAATTATTACTACTGTTAGACATATGCACACATATCAGGATTTCTGTACGAAAATATTTGCTTATCTCGAAAATGTGTACTGTAGTTACGGTGCCCTAGACTTGTATTAATTGCAAGATCGTTTCTTGTCTCGGTTAGCCATGGCACGTCAGAAAGGAAATAAAACGACCACGTTTATCCAAATCCATTAAATCTGCTTTTACTTGGTTGCATTAAAAAACAACACTAAAATAAATAAATGACTAAATTTTACCGGACCCAGCACATTGTAATTTACTAATAGTTAACTACCATCTTATCTAATTTGATCTGTTTAATTATTAGAAAAACATCTAAAGTACAATGATTTCGAAAACATTTCCCATAATCATTTAAGAATTCAAATATGATTAATACTGTCTAATATTAATATTAATTTGGAGGAATTGCCAACACCACAACGATCACCAGGGTCATTAAATATTTTGAATTTCATAAGTGCACATATTACTGTAGTACCTAGGATTTTGCAATTATATGAGAAATTTAAAACAATTTCAAATGATTAAGTACTGAAACATACTTCTATCAAACACAGACTATTCATAATATATTGGTACACACTAGCATAATAATGTTATTACGTACTGTGGAATCTGATCATGTATACTTTTTGTGATGTAAAATAAATATATAGTAGAGAGGTCTATGATGAGGTTCGGCCTGATTAGTCCAACGCGATTCTAAAGGTATTCTGTATTAATGATCAAAGGAGAATGAGAGAAAGAACAATATGATCTCAAATCCACTGGTAATTGCGTACAATTAAGAAAAACCTCAAGATCATTATATCCAAACGACACTGATATTCGCACAAATATGATATAATTTATATTTATATACATAGAAACATATACATTATAATCGATTATAATGTATATGTTTCTCAATATCTTTCTGTCTAGGATTAATCAGAATGCTGTCATACCACAACATCCTCAAGCATGTTAACAATATGGTAATGAAACAACTAGGTTTCATCAACAATAGAGCGCATAGTATTGATTGGAATCCGGAATGTTCCAGTTGTTCATTCATTATTGCACATTCGTTACAGAAGACTAAAGTGAGACCTATTTCAATATCAATTTCCAGAAGTATTTACATCACTCGTGATGTCATTCAATTGTGACTGTAAATTACACACATAGTGATTCTAAATTATTTCCTCCTGTTTTCAACCCGAAACTATAAACATGTGAATATATACAATGGTGCAATTATCAAATGCACCAATGAAAAATGTTCATTGAAGCTGAATTAAATTAATCTCTTACATGTTTGTTTTGACAAAAGTAATTTAATAATCCGCCATATCCTCGAAATAAAATAAATCTACTAATTATTATTCCCGGACAAAGACTGCCTGGGGAAAATAATACTGTCTCACTGTTCCCGGAGGACTAGTCGTGAGGCAAGTGCTCTGAACCCACAGGCAGGAGGCGTACCAGTTACTTAGTATATCCAGAATGGCGTGGAAATGAATTGATAAGGGACAACGATAAAGAGCAAAGATGATTGTCATTGGGTGACATTTCATGCGTCACAAGGAACCACGCTTGTGTTCAAATACCGCCTTCACAAAAGTCATCTGCAACAACATACCTTGATAAACACACAAGCGTGCTTCAAAACGAAAAGGCTATTAAAAGCAGCGGCCTTGTGCTGGGTTTGTTGTGAGCCCAGCTCAAGCTCGAGAAACACGAACGAGAGAACAGAGTTGGCTGCGGGCCAGTGCCGCCTCGTGGATCGCCAGTGCCCACGTTTCTAAGCGCACACCCGGTTTGTATTCTACTCACCCTAAAGTCGTCATTGTTACGATGGTATACCAGAAGGCGGCGGGAATGGAAGTGAAATTAGTGCCTTCCACATTCTTCTCGGCGTAGAACATGACGGTAGCGAAGATGATGATGGCCATCGCGAGCGAAAACACGAGGAAGCCAAGCTCGGAGGCACACGACTTGAGCGTGTAACCGAGAATGCGCAGTCCCTGCGAGTGTCGCGAAAACTTGAAGATGCGAAACACGCGAAACACTCGGAGCGTGACGAAGGCGCCGGAGACGTCGTCGTTGTCGGTAATCCCCAGCCCAATGTAGTAGGGCAAAATGGCGACCACGTCGATGATGCTCATCACACTGCGAACGAATTTGCAACGGTCAGGTGCAGCAAACAGTCGCAGCAAATATTCCGCTGTGAAGATCATCACGCAGGCTGTGTCTAAGCAGAAGAAGACTATTTTATACCTCTCCCCGCAAGGGAGTGTACCGGCTCGACCCGGTCGCAGCCCACATGGAACAGTCTCTACCACGTTGGCCATCACTGACACAGCTATGAAGAAGCCCGTAACGTAATAGAATACCAATGCCGCCGTTGACGTGTGTGGATTTTCAAAGGCACGCCACATCTTTTGTCGAATGTTGGTAAGTTGTTGCAAGTTTTGGTCACCGTTTTCAGACAGTTTATCGTCCATAAGACGTTCGGCATTCTCTCGTTTGCGGTCGCGATAATCTTCATAGCAACAGTCACCAATAACATCAGGCAAGATACCGAAGAATGCCAGCTCTTCGTCATAACTCGTCAGACATTCGTGTTTAGGATAGTGAAGTTTACCCGTACGGTAATAGTTGAGAATGTGACGGAAGATATCGGGGTCCCTATCAAAAAAGTATTCTTTACACTCCTCGTCATAAAAGAACTCGCGTTCGTTGGATCCAAGAAGGGTGTCCGGGTACTTCTCAAGCGTGTTGCGCCAGGTCTCGAAGCGACGACCCGACACGTTTATCAGTAACTTCTCGTCGTCCGCCTTCCTGCGGTCCTTGGGGATGGGCGCCGGGGGAAGCGGGTGGGTGGCGATGGGCACCCAGCCGATGGCCGCCGCCCGGGCGAAGGGCAGCCAAGCGGCGACCGAGGCCATGCTGTGCGGAGGAATGTTCTCTGTGGCTTCGCGCCCCGCGCACGCCGCACTGCACTCACGTCATGCCAGCACAACTCGAACAAACAACTGACAACTCGTCCGTTCCGCTCCTCTCGACAGCCACTAGTACGCGGCAGCTCTCCACACAGCCATCTTGTCCCGCTCTCGCTCTGCAGCGCGCCGTTTCTGCTCCCTGCCACCTCACGCGCGCCTCCCGCCCTCTATGCAGACTAAATTGATTTTTCCCCGTGAGATTTCCACGCGCGCCCGGCAGAGCCACCTAGCGGCCTCGCGCTCAACATAGCAGTCGCCTAGGCAACAGTGACGTCACCTCACCACCCCTACCCTCTATCGGCTCGATCGCGAAAACCATCCGGGAGCCAAATGCAGTGGTATAAAAATTGCCTTCAACACAATGGTTTCTAACACAAGATCCATAGTATAAGAACGTGACGCATTATTACAACGTATTGCTTTCACGAAAGTCACGGGAACTATCTTTATTTTATAATTGTTTAGTATTTTGTTAATAGGTACTGAGACGACGGTAAGTTATATGTGGTGGTTTATGGATACTTCTTATAACTCTTATATCTTAAGGGCATTCACAACTTGAGACAAATTTGAACAAGGACCTCTTAGCACTACTTGATTCGTGAGGTTTCGCAAGTGTGAAATTTTGATAAGTCACAAACAATCCCTGCGCGTAAACAATTTCAGGTTAAAGGCAAATAATTCTAATGAAATAATTCTTGAGTGATAATAAGCCATATAAATAGTGGAGTGGGATATTTAATATTTCATTCTAACGAAACAAATAATAAAACGCAAATATATTAACCGTTTTCAAAGATCGACAAAAAATAGATAATGAAAAGAATATCTCTATGGGCACAAAAACATTCCTCCAACCATTGGGGACATCATAAACAGATATTTTCATTGAATATGCAAGCTACAAGGAAATTAGATGCATTGAGTAAGTGAGATGACATTCAGTTAATATTGATCACATTGAGTACTGCAATTGAGAATATTCCCTTCAATTTGCATTCCCTAATTATCACTAAGATCCTGAATGTTAATAGTATGTTATCACTTTACGGCTTTCATCCTTAAACATAATTTTAAAACGATTCCACGAATGTTCGCTCCAAAAACAACACGGTAAAACGGAACAAGCATTTATGACCAATGAATCCATTATTTATGTCTTTTCAGAGACACCCTCGCAAATAATTTAAAAGCTTCGAGGGACCAGCCATGAGAGGGCAACTAACTGCAACTTTCCTGTAGAAAACGTCATAAGTACCTTGTATGTTTCACAAATGTATTTGTACAAAAGCCGTGTTTTACATCCTTACTATAATCATTGTTAACTCTCATGATGCTTTTATTTTATTTTTATTTCCTTGTGTATTGTATTTCGCCATCTCTAACAATAAACCACTAAATCATGTCATTTAAAAAACGGTTAGATATCAAAACACGCGTTCATTTATTAATATAAATTCCATTGTAATCGAAAAACTAATAAGAGAAGGTGATGCGTTATTAATGAGAATCAATTGTTACTGTTTAGGGGAGAAGTACGATTTTAAAGAACGTTTTGGGAAATAACATCAGAAATATTTTGAATCATTTAATGTTGTGGATGGTTTCTACATGGAACAAGACGTGCTGTAGCAGGTTGTATGGAATGAAAACTTGGAAACATTTTTCACAAATGAGAAATGATTGCTGTTATTAAAAATGATCATATATACTCTTATTGTTTCAAATTAATAGTAAACAATACTTTTAAGCCGTATTTTAGAACAGTTTCATACTTGTCCAACTTTCTTAAAGCTTTGTCGTTAATAGCTTTAATTGTGTAGTACTTTGAGTTTCAACAGTCACGTGTGTGCTCATTGGCTAAAAAGTGTCCACCAGTCACCGTTATAACCAGACCCGCCAGAAGATTATAGAATCCTACCCGCCAATTACTGTCCTGACTTTTCTGAAAATTGTTGATCGTAGTATTTTTTAATTTCTAGTATTTTTTACCAAGTTTAATATACAATTCGCCTTGTATATTCGTATTGTTTGTTCAACACAAAACAAATTTAAATGTTTTTTGTGATTGATTTGTGATCAAACACAAATTTAAATGATTTTTGTGATTGATTTGTGATGAATGATTTAAATGATTTTCGCCTTAAAGCAGAGATTTCCATTTTTTTTTAAATTGTGGGATTGAAGAAGCTTTGTATTCAGACGATAAAATTATGTAAGGAATTCGTATTAAAAAGTAATTATCATGTGTGTTTTATTTGTAAAGAAATTATATTTGTTTACCGAAAACACTGAAGAGTAAATACAGGTTTAGAGTACATCTAGACCAAGTTGCGAGTGATGTTTACAGGAGCGCGGCACTGTCTTTATTTACAACCGAAGCGAGACACGGAGATATAAGGATACTGAACTCAAATTAAAAATGAGACCGTGCACAACTGTTGCGGGGGGGAAAAGCGCAATTTATTTCGACGCAATTCTAGTATCTTCCTAATGAATATTTTAACTCTATTTGGATATGGCTGCACTTCGTTTTGGAATAAATAAACGTGTACTTTTCTCTGCTAAATGATTCAAAATTTTGATCGAATTACTTCGATGAGCAGAAAATGTGTACTGTAACATTAATATAAATCGTTTAATTTTACATGATTTTTTCATATATATATATATATATATATATATATATATATATATATATATATATATATATTAGCATATATATGAGAAGCAACTACCACCATAACGTAGAAAATTGTAAATTCTTACTGTTGTAAAAGTAATGTTTTGGTACTTTATTGCAGTCGTAACAAATTGCATAGTCTTCTTAAAAAATAGTAATGAAGAACAATAACAAACGTTCAAAAAAAACAAATTCACCGAAAAATATTTATATCGAATAAATATAATCGATATAAAAAGAAAGCATTTTTATTATATTCTAGTAGTAGAACGGTAAAAAGTAAAAAAAAAAGCAACTTAACATCACAAAAATAAAATACTGAGTGCAAATTTTGCTTAATGTGTCTCTGAAGTTATATTTAATCAGCTGATTCCTTACAAGCAGTATCAATCTCTGATACCGTAAGAGTTTCCTGGCTGGTGTGTGAGTGTCCGTGTCACAAGATAATTCACTGCCACTTTCCGGACCAACACATATTACGAGGTCGTCAACAGCACTTTCAAGCAAAGCATCCCTACCCCAGTATTCTTTTGCTATTTTATTGGTATGAGTGACAGCTTTTTCGAGTCTTCAATTGTTATTTTATCAACTGCTTCTGATGTCATTATTTTTAAATTAGAAAGTGACACTTGATATCTATATTCATGTTTCTTTCGCTCACCTTCATTTTCACTAACACAAAATTTAATTACATTACAGACAAAGGCGTCTTGCCTGCCCGCAAAGTGTCACACCTCGACGAGAACACATATTTCGCAGAGCCTCACCGGCAAACAACTCGCTTCACGCTCCTTGCGACTTCCGTTGGCGAAACTGACTGTATAGATCCGTGTTTACACTGTTAGTTCCACGACGCGCCGCAAATGCCTTCTCTATTCTTCGCTTGGTCGAGTAATACATTTATGCGTCATAAAGCAATAATCGTAAAATATCAATTTTTAATTTATTATTATTAATTAATAAAGTATGTTCCACTCCTCAAAAATATTCAAAATTTCATGTTAATAATAAATGCATAATAATAATATGGTGTGTGGTGTATGTCTTTATCGTTTCTGTCGTAGATTATTTTATTTGGGACAATTAGTATTGAACTGTACTTAAATATTCTTTTAATTGTATTTTAATAAATCTCATAACATTTTGAGTTCATATAAGATCCCATCATCAGGTATTCTGAGAAATTAATTCTCTTATAACTTACTTGAGAATTATACATCTTATTTTTGGTACCCTAAATGTAAGAACGGGTAATAAACGGACAGAGATAGCTCAATATTGCCAAGAAAGGTTGGGATGTACTTGTGGAATGCCGTGCGACGCGGTGCCGGGCGACGAGGACATGGCGCTGAAAGATAGCGGGCGGACCCAGAAGAAACATTAGATAGAAGAGTTTAAGATTCACCTCAAAATACAGATCCTCAAACAGTTGCATGATATATTAAACAAATGATCGCGGCAAGTCTAAGAGTTGGAGATTCATCTCGAAATACAACTCCTCAAACACCTCAAAAAGACGCCGTACTGATGGCACAGACATCAAACGAAGATGTTCTCGTAACGATAGTACGAGACGAATTCTACGCAGCAATCGTTGAATTTGAAGGGTCCGACATAACAAAACGGCACAGAATCTCAAAGCAGAACACGTCCAAAAATCTAGCTCGTATAGTTGAAATATTGAATAAGTGTGTCATGCCAAATTATGTTATACATCATTCCAGCTTTACTGATGTCCAAAATGCAGTTTATTGTGATGCAATAGCAAAAGTAAGACTAAAGGGCTCCCACACCAAATAACGCACACAATAAGGCAGAAAGGTACAAAAGAAGCCAAAATGGGAACAAGTATAGATAATAAGATAACTAAAATCAGGAATGACTTGGGGAGACTAACACAATACACACAAGGTAACAGGAGCAAGAACGTAGTTAAATACGCTGAGAGTATCTTCAAAAACATTAAAACTCGTACAAAACATGAAAGCCATAACCAACATGTAGATGAATACATTGACACTTTGCAACAAACACTCAGTGCATATTGCGAACGTCTTCGGCGTTACAAAGAGTGTGCAGCGCGCAAAAAACATAACTCTCTTTATCATCCCAATGAGCAGATGTTCTACAAAAGCCTTAGGGAAAGAAAGCATCCAGCCACACATAATAGAATATTGACTAAAGATGAAATAGAAGCTTACTGGTCGTCACTCTGGTCTACAGATCTTCATCATGACAATGGTGCTCCATGGATAGCTGAAGAAGAAACGCGTTGCCAACAAATCAAACAGATGCAATTTACAGGTTTTACAACGGACAATTTCACCTGTACCATAAGAAAGACCTATAATTGGAAAGCAACAGATGTTGATAACATTCACAACTATTGGTACAAAAAATTCACAAGTACACACACGCTGCAATCAAAACATCTCACTAATTTTGTACAGCAGCCAGAGACAATACCATCTTCTCTCACAGCGAATTACTCATACGAAATCAAAAGATTCTGACCTAACAAATCCATCCAATTGCAGACCAATCACTTGCTTACCTACAATATACAAAATACTGACTTCATGTCTGACAGACAAGATGTATCCACATTGTGACATGAACGAAGTTATAACTGAACAGCAAAAGGGATGCAGACAACACTCCCAGGGGTGCAAAGAACTACTTTTGATTGATCCTGTTGCCCTGGAACAGGCGTACAAAGATCGTAGAAACACATATACAGCATACATTGACTAAAACATGGCATTTGATTCAGTTCCCCACTCCTAGCTTTTGAAAGTTCTCAAAATAAACAAACTTCACCTGTCACATTTCTTGAATACACCATGGAAAATTGGATAACAGCGGTCACGCTCGTTTCACAAAAACAATACGTAGCAATAGATACCGTTACCATTACCAGAGGCATCTACCAGGGAGATTCCCTCAGTCCGCTTTGGTTCTGTCTAGCATTGAATCCTCTATCAACCAGTTTAAATAATAGCAACTATGCGTTCAATATCAAAAGTAACATAATGACACAGTTCAAGCTTTAATTTTTAATGTAAAGTTCACACACACACACACACACACACACACACCGGAATTAACGGGTGAAATTCTATCTTTCCAACTGACCAGACAAATTTGGACACCTTCGATCCGGGGGAGGGGCGCGTTAACCAATCGCTACAGTCAGAACCTTAGTGCCTATGCGATTGGCGCAAACTACCGTGGGGCGCGAAAGACGCTGTTCCGGGGGCGGGGGCTTCGATTGTTTACGTATAAGGCGGGAATATCATCTTTCCCTGGCGAAGAAAGGATTTTCCCTGCGCGTACGCCATGACGAAAAAATATTTCTGAGAGGAGTTTTCCGTCCAGAATTACTCTCAGTAGACCAGTAAATATTTAGCATTTTAGCAACAATTATACTATCTTTAACAATCAATTTGTAACTTGGTCAAACTGCTGTATTAAAATGTTCATCTCAGGCACAATTTGCGGATTCTTTCCGACCGTTCTACCGCATATTAAGAATTTGTTTATAAAAGTGTAAATTAATGCAAAATTGTTAATTCGCAGTTTTCGGCTTTGGGACATCGGGCGACTCTCCCTTCTTTAGATCTGCAAGAGTTGGATTTCGGTTATAGATGTACAAATGTTCCAATTTTTATTCTTTCCTCTAAATCCCCTTTAAACGCAATAAAAAATTCCGCATTCAGATCGGTGCTATCAACGTCAGTTCTCGAGATATTTAATTGTTGATTAGAACTTATCATCTCATAATCACTCCCATTTTTTGCACTCATTCCATTCGCTCTCCGCACACAAATATATTGAAAAAATTGTTTTGCAATGTGATGCTTGCTTCGATTGTTCGCTTCATATCTTAATGCCGAATACACAGGTGATATCGCGTCTTCGGTATCGCCTCAAGGCAATAAACGGTGCCTCGAAGCGAATTGATTGTCTTTACCATTTCTTCGAAAAATAAACAATCTAGATTTAACATTTGTTGGTAGTTCCGTGGGATCATTGCAGTAACAATTTCTGTCTTACAACTTACTTGATGTCGGGGTTAAGGAATATTTCTTTTAAAATTGTGAATTAGTGAGACGGAATTGTGAATTAACAAAATACTGGTAAAAATTTCAAATATAATTACCCCACTTCCAAAGGTATCGTTGTTGAGCACGATATTAATAGTGCAAGCAAAACAAAAACACATTAAAATGATATTGTAAATTAAATCCCTGACGAAGTAATATTTTCTACCAAGAGGACAAATCCCAATACACAAACGTGAATCTAGCATAATGACATTGCTTTTACCATTTAAACATTTTAAAAATCAGCAATAAGCCTTAAAACTCACCCATTTCCGGGCTATTATATCGTCAATTCGATAAATGTAAACGTTTAATGTATTGGTGAGGCACGTCTGAGTGATTAAGTTGAATGATTAAAAATAATATGCTCACTTTGTTTAATTACAAAGAAAATCATTTAATTAATTAAGGAAAAGGTAAAGGTTCCCCTTTACACCTGCAAATTCTGAGCAAGCATTTAATTAATTAATATGTTAATAAATTTCTTGTTAATGGGGCTTCAATTTCCAAATCAAAAATTGAATCAATATTAAATAGTTAATTTAATAAATATATAAATCTGTCTAATTTCTCTTCCATATCATTCTGTATTAGGCCGGTATAATTCATCCAAGATGTTTAAAATTTATTAGTTGTTCTATAGGGCAGTTTTCAATGATTATTTTGAGTGAATCAGTTCTTTTCTTTTGATTTCCGTTTTATTGTTGTTTTTTTTTTACTTTCTCACCTATACGTATGTAAAGAGAAAAAATGTAATCGTGCTCAGGAAAACGACGAATTTTTCAGAAAAGCTCTTAAGGTGCCCTGGTAACGAAAAAATTGATAAATCCTCTTCCTATACAGGTGTCCTGGAAGGAAATGTCGAAACTTCGAAAATAAGCTCTTACGACAATTTTAAACACATTTTTTTCTAATAAACAAAATTTCGTTTAAAAAAATGCTTTGTTGGCAAAACTTTTCATTGCAGAAGCACTCCAAAAACATGTAAATTGTTTATTATTTACAAAAAAATTAATATGTTTGTTCAGAAACAAAAATGTACACAGAAATAAAAAAGCAATCGAATTGTGTAAATTGGCTGTTTTAGGAGTATTTCTGTGATAATTTTTCTTTCTGAGCAAATATATTGATTTCTTTTGTAAATAATAAACAATTTACATATCTCGGAGGTTTTCTATGCTTTTGCAATGCAAATTTGTGCCTAGAAAGCATTTCTTCAAACCAACTTTTGGGTTGTATATTGGCGCTCAACTATTCGGAATATTCTAGTTTATTAGACAAAGTATGCTTAAAATTGTTTTAAGAGCTTATTTTCGACGTTTCTACGTTTCCTTCCCGGACACTCTGAATATAGTAAATTACTACCTCTAATCATGTATTGTAGCCAGAATCCATGTGTTAAATGTGTTTGGGTCTGTGTTACCGAAAAATAGATTGACGGCAAAACGTCTGTCTGACTATCCTAACGTGGTAAACGCAAGCGCGTAAACCGTACTGCCAATTTTCTCTAAAATAGATATTCCTCCTTTTATCTGAACGAACTAGCTTTGGGAGTTTCAAATGGATATTTTGATTTTTAAGAGTACTCTACATAAAAACCCAACTTGTTAAGCTTTGGTAGAATAAGCACTTGTCCCTGCATACGTCCTCCTCTCGTCAGTTCCTGAATCCAAGGCAGAACACCTAAATTTCTGACCACGACATAATCTACTCAGTGTGGTACAGCTCAAATTATCAAAACCATATTTAAGATCCTGTGTTTTTCAATAATACCATATGATTCCTGCTATACACATAGAATAAAATTAATGGTTGTCAAATAGTTACGTACGGCATATTGTACGATATCTTATTGCTAGAGGGAGAGTTTCAATGAAATTTCATTTTTTCTTTTCACTGTAGAACAATGCCGTTTAGTATAGACATTAATTTTATGGTATGACCAAAGGAAATGATCCATTGTATAGGTGATTTTTTGGTTTTTGCATTTTCCGTGGAGTCTTTTTTTTAGCTTTTTACATTTTTAACTAATTTTATTGATTTTAATATAACTTTAATGATACTTGCTTCAAATAATATTTAAGAAAGATATTTTGTGGTAAATAACAGTCCAAACCAAAAGTTTGCGAGCTGAGTTTTCTTGAATGAAAAAAAAACTCGATTACATCAATATTAAATCGAACAGCTTGAGATGTTCATCCGAACTGGTTTGGATAGCATTTGTTACGTCATTTTTCTTTGCTTTTACATCATTTTTAAAACATTTTATTGATCATTTTTGACGAATTTTTACGTAACCAAAATCCGTCCCTACTTATTACAATACGAAATTGGAGAATTATCAAACGAGACTTTTACGCCTCAATTGACAACCGATCGAATATTGTAATATAATGTTACCATTTCAATATTGTGGAACGTTAGACGCAATTTCTCAAAATTCAAGTGACCTATAATTATTGTTTAAATATGACTTTTCGTCCTGCAAAAGATGACATCTGGTAGTACTTATGTTGATGGTACGTAAACCGTTGGTTTGTTCAATTATTACTTGCATTACACAAATGATTATTTTTGGTATTATTGAAGCATGGATATATGTATCAGAATAACTCTTATTGCGATACTGATCTCAGTGTCATAAAGTTTGACTTTCTACAATCAAAGAGAATGGTTTCAATTTACCAAGTTAAATAAAGTTTCTCTTAATATACATACTATTTAGACAGTGTGTTATGTTCAAAACTAGTGCTGATGTAACACCATATACTTTCAAGCCTTATTTGTAACGGTTACGCAATATACAATACTATGTGAATTTGCAAAAAAAGTTCTTTCCACTAAAAATATTTTTTCCCATGCAGGGAATCAATTTCAGGCCCTTAGATTTAACATGCCTGACACGTTTCCTCTATGCCATTAGCTACACACCTGAACCCTCTCCTTCCCGACGCCAAAAGAAAGTTGCGTCTTTCCCGCTGCATGGTAGTTTGCGCCAATCGCATAGGCACTAAGGTTCTGTCTGTAGCGATTGTTCAAATTCGCCCCTCTGGATAGTTGGCAAGATAGAATTTCATCCGCCAACTCTTGTGGGGTGAACTTTACGTGGGTGATGTAAAATTATTTGCAACAAAGACACAACTTATACATTCGCTCAAAATAACAGAAAACTTCTCCAGGGATATTGCAATGAAATTTGAAATAAACAAATGTAAAACAAAGATACCTCAAGGAATGCGCCAATATAATGGCTTTGAGCTCCAAACGGGAGAAATAATAGAGGCAATGTCTAAAGAAGATACCTATAAATATTTGGGTTTTGCTCAATCTGGACGAATTGAACACAGAGCGATTATAAAACCGCTCGTGAGAACTTATATGAATAGAGTGACCAAAATTCTAAAAAGTCAACTCAACTGGAAAAACAAGTTTCAAGCAATCAATTAGTTTACAGTGCGTGTTTTCACCCACTCTTTTGGTGTCATTCAGGGGACCAAAACCGATTTGAAAAACTTATAAAGTAAAACAAGAACAGCTTTAAATAAGTGCAGAGTGTACCACCCTCACTCCGCAACAGAAAGACTTGCCTGCCACGTACGAAAGAGGGCCGTGGCATTATAGATATAACAAACCTACTGTATCGTTTCTTAGTGGTGAGTTAAAACACAGGTAATATTTTAACAAAGACGTTTATTTTGTTTCTTAATGATTCACAAAAATACTTGATTTATTTACAGATAGGTTGCACAGTTCTTGTATTCTTCACTTGGTTATTTCCTTACACACGACTCTGTTCTCTTGATAATTTATTTACACTGTTCACATCTTCTGATTATTTATTTTCACTGTTCACTTCTTCTCATTATTTACTTACACTGTTCACTTTTTCTACACTATCGCACTGACCGAAACACCTATCATTGTCCCATGCATGCCCATGCATGCACAGTCCACTGCGCTGATCACAATTCACTGCGCTGACCACAGTTCACGGCGCTGATCAGGGTCCTCTCCATTGCTGTTCACCTACCGCACCACTGTTCATTGCAATGCATACTTCACAGTTCAGCTTCCACTTCAGACTGACTCACCGACTGCATACTCCAGCAGCAGCCGACAGTGGCGAATTTATACCTGCCTGGCGCCCGCTTCGACCTACAACGTACAACGACCTACAACTTGCGTCATACAACGTACGTCTACGCGACTCGCGAATTACCCTGAACCGTCCAGTTCGAGGGGGCGCCGGCAGATGACGTAATCCGCGCAGCGAATTCCGACAGATGATGTAATGTTCGTTTCACTACATAACAAAATAATTCATGTACTTCAAGAATGTATTGTCTCGGAAAAAAAACCTCTCTCTTACATAAAGCAATAGTACTAGCAGAGAGAAGTCTCGCGCCACTAAATGTGCAGCGCTATGATAATGATTCATTTAGTTTTGCAACTGAACCACCTGACAAATACCAGTCCTGGAAACACAAAACACTCCATGGGAGATATCGCCTCGATCTGGAACAGCCCCATGTCGACTTGGAAGCGTCGAACATCTGGCTTTCCTGTGGCGACCTGTTTGCCGAAACCGAGGGATTCATGATAGCAAAACAGGTACAGGCCATCAATACAAGAAATTGTCGTAAATACATCTTTAAAGATTCAACTCTAGAAAATGATTTATGTAGAAGGTGTCATCTGTCCAGCGAGACAATTCACCATATCACATCCGGCTGCAAAACCATTGCTCACACTGATTAAAAACACAGACATGACCAAGTACCGAAAGTTCTTCACCAAAGGATTGCAATATACAGTAAGCTTCTGAAAAACCAACAACCATATTACAAGTAAACGCCAACAACTGTGATGGAAAATTCTGTTTTCAAGCTTTATTGGGACAGAACCATAATTACAGGCAAGACGATAGCACATAAGAGGCCAGCCATTAGGATAATTGATCAAATCAACAAAATCATGTACTTAATAGATATTGCAATCCCAAACACAACCTCCAGTCCTCCAAAGTCGTCCAAGTATACTGATTTAGCAATAGAAATAAAAGAACAGTGCAAAATGGAGAAAGCTTACGATACCCATCATTGTGTCCGCAACTGGTGTCATCCCAATAACTTTGCCTAACAGTGTACAACAGTTGAAAATGGCGAATCCATTGTACATGAAATTATATAATGTAGTCATCCTCAACACATGCGCAATAGTCAGAAAGTTTCTCAACAATAGTATTGTATGCATGAATGTACTTGGCGCAACAGCCCGTAAACGAGCTCATGCCTACCGACAACGTCCCTGCCTCGCGGCCATGGGTAAAGGGGGTATGTGTGGTTAGCACGTGACATTCCCACGCCTTATTCCGGTCTTCTGAACCTGAGAAGTGAATTTTCTCATCGTCGCAATGGGACATTTCAAGAAAAAACGCTCACAAACTCTTGGCTCGACCGGGAATCGAACCCGGAGCTGCCTAGTGGAATGAGAGCACGCTGACCAAGAGCTAGTCACAAGCCTTCCACAAGCAGTATCACTAGGGAGGTATAATCTTACCTCGGCACCGAAAAGAGTGTCACTTGGCAAAAGCCCGTACGGTTACTTTGATCCTTATATTTTGGGAAGAGACTGGATCACACACGAAAAACAGCAACAATAACAACAACAATAAAAATAATAATAATAATAATAATAATAATAATAATAATTTGTAATTTTATTAACTTCTTTAGTTTAGCGTTCAGATAAGTCAGAGACTTATCATCTGGTTACCGTACAATTCATATAATATGCAAACAATTTTGTCATATAAAACATTTTAACAACAAATTAATACAATTATTACAATTATACAATAATTAATAATATTTTACATATTTTATATTCGTACTTTATGTTTGAACTTAACATAGTTATTTGTATATGATGCAAATTAATACATAGTCGCATCACATTTTGCAATAACAGTATATCGTATTAGTTTGGTACACACCTTATAAACAGTCTTAATTTCACAAAAAATATTCTATGGTTACTCAATTTAATAATAATAATAATAATAATAATAATAATAATAATAATAATAATAATAATAATAATAATAATAATAATAATAATAATAATAATAATAATAAGTCTCCCAAAGTCCAGCCCTACGTCCGAGCAATTGAGAACTTAGCCACGTGGAGACGGGCAACGTCAGAAAATTTGGCGGCAAACAGGGCGATGGCACACCCATATAGATATGGAGACACGGAATATGCGTCGTAAGGCCTCGGAAAAGCAGCCGCTGCCTGGGAAGCGCCGGGGCACCTTCGGAGCCACCGCTGGAGGTGACAGCATGCGAGCCGGTGGTGATCAGGAGCTGAACAGGCGGGCCCTGATCGGGGATAACCCCGAATATACTACAGCCGAACATAGCAGCACCCATCCATCTCCACTTACAGCTGCACCTGCCGCAAGTGCTTCCCAGAGAAGCAATCTATTGCTTCCAGAGACCACTGCCGCAGGCAGGCAACGCAGAAGGATGAAGTGGACTACAGAAATAAATACCTTCATCATGCGTGAATACTACACCATTACCAAAATGGAGACTGACACTACGGCCTACCGACAAAAGTTACATCAAAGATTTCTTCACCGTTTCCCTGATTCTGAAGTTAGTGAGCAAAGAATAGCGGACCAGCGTCGAGCAATTGTTCAGAAAAATCTCCTCTCTGCACCAGTTTTGGAAGCAATCAAGGAAGAAGTGAGAAAAATGCTTAACTCCTCAGAACCTAGTAATCTGAGGGCAGTGGAGATATCAGCTGTGCAAACTCAGGATGACAATGGGACAAGCATGTCAGAAAGTATGGATAATAAGAGTAGTGAAGAGGTGCAAATTCGCAATGAATTTGCAGTCGCACTTGCAGAATTTGAGGGAACTGACCCACTGAACCGCTATCTCATTCCCAGACAAAATTGCTTGAAGAAATTAGCAAGAGCAATCAGCGTCTTGAATGAGAAAGTACTGCCACAACATCTACAATAAAGACCATCTTTCGAAGAAGTACACACAGCAATTTATTGTGCTGCGGTTGTGGCTTCAAGATGTAACGGTTCCAAGCTTTTCAGCGTAGCAACTGCCCACAATGATCGAAGTGAAAAAAGAATGCCACCTTGGGAAAGACGGCTGGTGAATCATATAGAAAGCACTAGGAGAGATATTGGGAGACTCACGCAATTTAAAAAAGGAAATACCTCAGAAAAACTGAGAAGAAAGGTGAATAACATCCTTATCAATACAAAAATACATACGAAGCACGAGCCCTTGAATTCAACAATAACAGAACATCTTGACACCCTACGACAAAAGCTTTTGGCGTTAACAAAACGGCTTCGACGCAACAGAAATTGCACTACGAGGAAACAACAGAATTCTCTTTTTAACAGAAACCAGAAAGCATTCTACAGGAATATGTCAAAGGGTAAAGGGCTTGTAAATGATATGAAAGAGTCAAAGCTTCCCTCAAAGGCACAAATAGAGGACTTTTGGAAGCCTATCTGGATATCTGCTGGGTCCCACAACCCAGATAGGACGTGGATTGAAATGGAATATGACAGACACCGAGATATTCCTCTAATGGGTGAACCAATCATCACCGTAGAAATTGTCCAAGCAGCTTTGAACAAAGCACATAACTGGAAGGCACCAGGCAGTGATGGCCTGCACAATTATTGGCTGAAAAAATTTACAAGCACTCACCATCATATAGCTAATATAATTCAACATTTTCTTCACAATCCATAAATCTACCTTACTTCCTCACTGAAGGTAGAACATTCATGTTACCAAAGGAGGGTGACACTAAAGACCCCTCGATGTACAAGCCTATAACCTGCCTTCAAACTTTCTACAAACTCATAACATCTTGTGTTTCACAAATGATGATGACACACATTGAGGAACAGAACATCTTAGCAAATGAACAGAAAGGATGTAGACCTGGATCTCAGGGATGCAAGGAGCAACTCATTATAGACTCTGTAATTATGGGGCAAGTGCTTGCAAAACAAAGAAACTTGTACGCATGCTACATAGATTACGCTAAAGCATTCGACACCGTGCCCCATTCTTGGCTCCTTCAATGTTTGGATGTATACAAGGTCCACCCGTTTATCCAAAACTTCCTGAAAACCGCGATGAGTCGATGGAATACAAAACTGTATCTCTCTAATGGAAAACAATCCGTCCACACAGATACTATACACATCCACCGAGGGATTTTCCAGGGTGACTCTTTAAGCCCTTTATTGTTCTGCTTAGCCTTGAATCCCCTGTCTACTCTACTTAATTCAGCTAATTATGGAATCGCTCTTAAAAAGGGGAACTCAACTCTTCTCCGGGTCTCACATCTTCTTTACATGGATGACCTGAAGCTCTATGCAGACACTGAGAGTCATATGCGGCAACTAATAAACGTGACGGAGAAGTTCACTGACGACATCAAGATGAAATTCGGTTTGGATAAGTGCAGGAGAGTGAATATCATTCGGGGTCATATGCAAGTTATAAATTTGGAAACTGATAATGAACCAAAGATTACCTTCATGGAACCCCATGAAACTTACAAATACTTGGGTTTCCAACAGTCACTCCGAATCAAACACACTGTTACTAAGAACATACTAACAACTGAAGTGTGTAAACGATTGCATGGACTCTTAAAAACTCAACTCTCTGCTAGAAACCTTGTGCAGGCCATCAATTCATTTGTTATTCCAGTGCTCACATACTCCTTTGGCGTTATTAAATGGAGCAATACCGACCTCCACAACCTCCAGAGGACAATTCAAACCGCTATGACTCAACACCGAAAACATCATCCCCATTCAAGTACTGAGCGTTTTACCCTTCCAAGGTCGCAAGGAGGGCGAGGTGTTGTAGATCTCAAATCTACACAGCTCTCGAATTGCTTCACTCAGAAGATACTTCTTGGAACATTGTGGGAGAGTTCAGCAAGCAGTGAGCGCAGTTGATAATAACTATAGTCCTCTGAACTTGAAAAAGCTTGATCCGCCTCTTCAACCAATCATTGAAACGGAAGAGAAGATATCCTTTTGGAAAGCGAAGGCACTGCATGGAAGGTACCCTCACGAGCTGAGTAAACCAGAAGTCGACATCTCTGCGTCGCACGCATGGCTCCAGCACGGGGATCTTTTTCCGGAGACAGAAGCCTTCATGATAGCTATCCAAGACCAAGTGGTACCAACATTGAACTACAGAAAACACATTCTGAGAGATTCTACCATTCATTCCAACTCGTGTAGAAGATGTGAGGCTGCAAGCGAAACTATCCAACACGTGACAAGTGGATGTAGTAGCCACGCACAGTTGGAATACAAAAAGAGGCATGATGAAGTGGCGAAGCAGGTACACCAATTATTGGCATTGAGAACGGGCTTACTCGCCACTTCCGTGCCGTATTATAAATATGTGCCTCAGAATGTGCTTGAAAGTAGTGAGCACACACTCTACTGGGATCGCTCCATTATCACTGACAGACATGTCGGTGGCAATAGACCCGATATAACGTACATTGATAGAAACCATCAGCAGGTTTCCCTTATCGATATATCAATACCCAATACCCACAACATATCGGGAAAATATCAAGAGAAGATCCAGAAGTATACCGATCTCGCCCATGAAGTCGCATCTCAGTGGAACTTCAGTAAAGTGACAACTGTGCCTATAATAATATCAGCTACAGGAGTGATCCCAAAAATGACACTTCGGGCACTGGAGTGTCTTCACTTGGATGCCAGGAATGTATATAATATGCAAAAGTGTGTAATTTTGAATACATGCCGTATTGTCGGAAGCCTTCTGAACCTTCAGTAAAGCAACCACACACCTGGTCATCATTGCTGTGTGTGGTTGACATACCGACCAGTAGATACTGTGAATTAAGTATAATAATAATAATAATAATAATAATAATAATAATAATAATAATAATAATAATAATAATAGGCCGTTCCGGTGGCCGAGATCGCTGAGGCAGTAGTGAAGATCGCGGGTTCGAATCCCGCCTCGGGCATGGTTCTGTTGTGTGTGTCTCTGTCACCAGCCGGAACAAGCTCTAAGATCCCGATCGGTCTCTCGGCATGAGTGGTAGGGTAGCACGGCAGAGTGTGTAAGAGACAAGGATAGGACAAGAAAAAATCACTTTGCGAATTTCGAATTTGACCTAGCTATGTAGTACCTAGTGTCGAAAATCCTGGCACCGTCGGGACTCGAACCAAAGGTACTGCGGTGACATCAGTAGATACCCTGAGCCACCTCAGCCGGTGAAGTATCACTAAGGCGGTCAGAAAGGCTCTAATAATACATGACATAAAAGATGAAATATAACTTCCTTACCTAAACAAAGATATTGGGGAAAAGCGATTGTGGGTTGACCCCTCTGCAACTGTTAAGCATTTTTTTGTGTAATTTGGTTTCTGTGAAAAGTTTCTTGGCCTTTTTTGATACGTTTTACATAATAACGAATAAATATTATTTTATGGTGTTTTTATAAACGGATTTTTTGCTGAAGTAGTGTTCATGTTAACTCGCAACAATTTTACGATCATCAAATTTTACTTATTTGACTCAGTGTGCCATATTAGCACATATATATCTAGCGTGCTCGAACGGGCACGCTGTGCGAATCTGTAGATAGTTCAAACTTTCACCTTACAATGTTGCAGTATTGCAATTATAACTTCATGTTGTTTTCCATGACACCCCAAAACGTGTCAACATGACCATTTCAAAATTTTGAGGCAAACATTTTTAATGGTTTTTAAAATTTATACAATGGTGTAATGGAAATTTTAAAAAATCAGGCAGATAAGGGTTTGTCCAAATATGGCCAGATTAGTTAAAAACATGGAAATAGACACTTTTCAAATGGCCATAGCCCCATTAATTATTATCCTAAATTCTTCTAATTTAGATAAGAGGAAAGCTCAGAGTCTTTACATTAAGAACCTTGCTTCGAACAATTTAATTATTTCACTGCAATCGTCATAATTTGCGCCGCGCGCCATTCAACGACCGATGTGTGAGCCTACACTGCTCTGTCCGATTTCTTTATTCAACGTTAGATTGTATTGAACATATTTGTTTAGACATCAAACGAGTTCGGAAGATACTAGACTCTAAAGAACACTACATGGCATTAGCAAACCTATGAGTTGTTTTCCCCCCTTCGTTTCGGTGCCTGCAACGGTGCCCATGTCATCGCGCACGCCGTCATGACACGCGCGCTGCCTGAACCCACGCTGAGGAGATTTACGAATAGAAAACCGAAATGCTGCTCCAATGTCCCGTTCCAATGCAGCAGTAAACCGATTATTAAGATTGTACTTTAGTTTTCAAAAGCCTTCAACACAGTTTCAAAGACTTGAGCTGATATTGAGAGTGTGCATGCCACTGGTTCATGATCAAGAAAACTCCAGTGTTACAATGGCCCCGAGCATTTGTGGAAAACTGTACTTCTTTCCAGAGGCCTAAATTAAGAAATAAAATCATTCATTGAACCAGTTATTCAATGCAATGCTTATTTTTCCCATTGTGAAAATATAGTTTTGTCAGTGATGGTGGATGAACAGCTGGATGTTAGAATCGATGCATTGCGTAGAATTTTCGACTGCAAAAGAAAATCAAATTCTGGCAACCGGACTTTTCGAGTTTCGGAATTAAATTTTGAAGCTGCAAATTACACAGAGTTGATACAGTGGGATATTACTATCACTGAAACACCTATCTCGAGACAAATATTAGACGATTTGGGAGAAGTGATTGAAGATAACGCCACATTCAAAAATCTGTTACGCTTCCCTTGCTACACTCAGACCGACGACGAACGCCATGTAAAAATAGTTTGATAAGGTCATGGAAATCCCTTATTTAAAATAAAGTTCTTTATAAAATATTTTTCCTAAAAATTGTGTTTCTTATAAACCTGTTTCATCCTATAATGTATTGTCGCGGATGAACTTCTTAGACATTTCTTTACGAATACGATAATATAATAATAACGATAATATTTTTTCATAAAAATAAGATACAAAAGTACTATTTTTCATTTCCTGTAATTCAAACATTTTCATTGAATTTCATCAGCAATTTGAGTGAGACTTTCTATTTTCCTTAATTTAATTTTCACGAAAGTATGCATCTCAAACCTTACAATACTTTGAACTTTCAGCTTATTTACGATTGAGAAAATCGCCATTCAGTGTCAATTTTTTTTTGATATCTCGCACTTACTCGCTTGTAATCGCGTGCCGGAAAATTGCGAATTGTCGGCACAAAAACTCTTATTTACAGGGCCCTGGTAAGGAAAAAGTGGATAAATCCAGTTTTTAAATTTAGAAAAAAAATTCTACTAACAGTCAGAATCCATATTTTGTGCGTCCTTCATACCGAAAAATCGCTTGACGGCAAAACGTCTGTCTGTACGTCCGTCTGTGCATCTTCAATTTTGTAGTTTTAAAATGTTTTCAGAAAACCAAGCAATACCCGAAAAAGGGACTAGCACTATCTATTTTACAGTCTCTTATTACATAAGTGAAGAAAATTTCAAGAAATAATTTGAAACGGTTTTTGAGGACACGGCGTTTGAGCTTTTGCTCGCAATATTGCCCGAAAACTACTATTTTTTAAAATGCACATGACCTTAATGAAAGTCCTCACTATGGCGAACAAATTTTATTTGAAGGAAAAATCTCTATCTTCAATTTTGTAGTAGTAGAAAGACGCCCGAAAAATTTCAAAACTGTTCCAAAATCCGAGGAAACCGTGCATAGCGGGCCTATGCCATCTTAATAAGTGTATTTTACTATATTCTTGCAACAATTTTAAATAAAAAATTGGAGCCGTTTCTGAAAAAAATGAAAACGTCCAGCGACTTCACGTAAAGTGCCCCCAAATTTTAAAGATTTTTTTCAAAATCTCAAAGCTTCGACTCGAGCTATGGTGATGGACAGAGGTGTCTTCAGTTTGAAAAAAATCCTACTCTAAGCGCAAGTGGTGTTCACAGACGGACGGACAGATGGACGATTTGAAAAAAAAAAACACTTTTTCGATATCACGGGACCATACAACCGTCCGGCGTATTTCCGTTGAAATCTGGAAATCGATTTTCCGCAGCACGTTTCAACTTTTCCTATACTACGTATACTATTCCGTATATAATTACGTATATGCTGGAAAGTAAAAATTGCTCATGGCTTCCAAATGCCACTTAGTATTCGTTAAAGTCAAGTAACTTCCAAACCCGTTTAATGTCTTGTGACCATGTTACTGAGTATCAATGCATTTTAATAATTAATTTTTTTTCAAAAAGCGTAATTGCGTCCAACAAGGTGACGGGAAGGTGACAATTATATATACATACAAGGAGCGATAATCACGCTCATGAAAACTGTACAAAGCATTGGTTGTCTCGGTAGCTTAGTGGTCACAGCAGCTGGGCGTAAACCAGAATGGGCAACCAATTTTGTGAATATTTCATTGATGGGCTAACTGAACACAGTTTTGATTTGCAAAACCCAGTTTACGGTACTTCAGACCTTCCTTAAGCGTGTTCTTATCCATAGCATTGTGTACCAATAAAAATAAAAATGTCGGTGATCTCAAGAAAACTTCAGGCTATATTCCTGACGATATAGTTGATGAGTTTTACTCGAAAATTTATGACTGGCCAACTGTCGACAAGGGTGAAAATGAAAAAATGTATTGAAAAATGTATGAAAATCATGCCAAAAATATAGTCAGTAATGTTGTAGCATTATGTTTACATTAAATGCATATCAAATATTTCTTGCGATAAATCGGTTTTTCCTTCTTATATTATTTCTTACCACTATTTTGTGCATATTAACTCCACATTACATCAGTCATTGAACAACAATGTCATTGTCAAGAAACAACACATCTCCAATAAACTTTTAAATTGATTTTGACACGTCTGACTGTAAATACATTTGCTTCTCATTAAACAAGTGGAAGAACCCAAAATGCATGTATTAAAATACGAAAATTATGAATATGACTTACATTAATGTCTTAGGACAGTTTTTTTTTTTCAGTTTATCGAAAGTTTACTGTTTTGGAGATGGGAGTGTTTCTGAAATGACTGGTTCAATTGTAATTGACTCTGCTAATCATGCTCCGACAGTTGACTTCATCGAAGTCCTTGCAGAAAAAATCAACCCTTCTCATATCCGGATATCCGGATTTGACTGTCAAAAAAAATGTTCGCGTTGGATCCCACACAATTTGTCAATTGCTCAAAAAAAGGCTCGTGTCGATTGGTCGAAAGAAATGCTCAAAAAATACAATGACGGTGCTTCGAAACACGTCTATGACATCATGACAGGTGATGAATCGTGGATTTACGCGAATGAGCCCGAAAGTAAACAGCAGTCGACTGTATGGGTGTTTCAAGATGAGCAAAATCCAACAAAAGTTGTTCGCGCACGAAGCACTTCCAAACAGATGGTCGCCTGTTTTTTCGAAAAAACTGGACATATCGCAACCGTACCATTAGAACAAAGCAGAACAGTCAATTCTGAGTGGTACACAATGATTTGTACACAATGATTGTTTGCCAGCAGTCTTCCAAGAATTCAGGAAAACCAACCGCCGAAGACGGATCACTCTTCACCACGACAATGCGAGCTCTCACACATCGGCTCAAACAACTGTATTTTTGAGCACCCAAAACATCGATTTGATGAGTCATCCGCCGTATAGCCCAGACTTGGCACCGAATGACTTCTTTTTATTCCCGTACGTAAAAAACAATCTGAGAGGTCAACGTTTTTCGACACCTGAAGGAGTGGTTGCTGCATTCAGAATGCATGTTTTGGAGATACCTCAATCAGTGTCAAAAGTGCTTCGACAATTGGTTCAAACGCATGCAAAAGTGTATAGATCTTCATGGGGAATATTTTGAAAAACAATAAAGTGATTTTCGATAATTAATATTTTTTTTGTTCTCTAATCCTTAAATATAAAAGGCAACCCTCGTACCATGAGTTTTACAAGACAAACCTACATAGCTCCGGAACATGAAGTATTCCCGGAGCCTGTCCTAGTAACATTGGATGGTTTACCTCATTCGATGTACATACATCTGATATCCCTACCTGCTTTAAGAGCAAGCTGCAAGGGCATTTTGCAAAGAACTCAAGTCTCAACTTCTCCCTGCCGCGAGCAGTTATAAGCCCGAAGGTAACAACCTTTCCCTTATCGGACATTATCCTTCCCCCTTCTCTTGTCCCCTGCCCCTTTCCTTCCGAAAACTTTAATGAATTCCCAGACCTCCCATGCGTTTCACAATCAGTTCCTTCACCGGCGTTTCCCGTAACTTCAGTTCCGGAATCTAAGTCAGAGAAGTCAACGAAGCGAAGTCAAGAACATAAAGGCCACTCTCTTCTAGTAGCTCTCAGGCGACGTCCCTACCCGCTAACGTGACAAGTGATTTCGCTACTGAAACGCCTGGCCTATCTGATTTGGAGATATCCTTAGATTTAGATGACCACCTGCGAAACAAGATAGTGCTCACCCCACCCCCCAAAAAAATCGAAACCACCTCACACAGTAAAAAAGTAATTCAATGGTGAGAGACTAAAGAAAATATTGAAAAAAGCCCAATTAAATTCCCGTTATCGATGAATGAACTGTTAAGTTTCTTCGACAAATCTAGAGATTCCTAGAACATTGCAGAAATTGCTAAAAAACTCTCTCCAGAAATTTCATATATATGCGGTGTTAAAAGATATTTATACTACTCTCCCTAACAAAGATATTCAAATAGAAGTTCCCATTAATCACAAAACTTGAAAGTGCATTAGATAATGATATGGATACATCTCAGGCGTTTACAGTGTAGTACTACTTCATATATTCATATATTTCAGTGTAGTACTGCCCATATATTTTCTGTATTTCTTTATGGATATTATTCAATGGAATTGCAATGGCTTCTACTCCCGAATGTCTTTTTGAAAATTCTCATCAACGGTTTCAGCCCCCACGTCCCCTGTCTGCAAGAAACCAACTTTAGGCAATACATGTACTCAGTTACGTGGACATAAGCGTATATTCTGCAACAGAAGAGGCTCTCCAGTTGCAAGTAGGGGAGTAGCGACTTTTATGAAACAAGATATTTTTTGTCATAATACTCCACTACAAACTTCTTAGAAGCCGCGGCCGTATCGATTAAGCTAAATATATTGGTGTCTGTGCAATAGGTATATGACTAAACTTATTTTGGGAAAACTTTATATTTCCCATATTGCCAAGAGTGAACATTTTTCAAAGAAAATATCAATAGCAAACCTTAACTGTTAAAAATAGTCACCCTCCAAGCATTTTTAATGATCGTGACTACGTATATAAGGATAAATGATAATCACCGGCTTAGAAATAGGATCGTGAGGATTAATGGAATTAAGTGCTAAAGTAGTGGAATATTAGTGAAATTAGTAAGATATGATACCTCTGTGTAACTAAAACTACCCATTACTATTGTTATTTTTTAATGTATCATTTGATACATTTATGTGAAGATGCCACCGTTCACTCTCCTGCGTCAACTGGAATTCTTTTGGCCTTTGCGTACAGGCTGCTCTTTCTCTCTCTTCTTTACTTACCTCCTCTTCTCACCCGGCACCCGGCTCGCTTGGCTGTGAGAGGACGGGTCGGGATTCACCCAAAGGAACGTCCCGAGGGGCGTGAGGTCAAATTAAAGAGAAGAACTTTCATCTACGCTGGTTTATTGACTCTAGGACGTACACGTTAGGTCTGAATTGTTACGTTTGTTCTTTCTTTACTTTAACTACAATCCAATGAGGTTAAACTTTAAGACTTGCGTGAGGGAAAAGCTAGTCTTGCTCGCCCTAGCACCAACTTACTGTACCGACAGCCCACATGGTTTCCTCGCACAGGTCTCGCCTCTCCTCGTCTGGTCTCTCTGCCCGCTCTCGTCCAAGACCCCGAACTTCGCGTGCCCAGCCACCGCCTCGCCCCCCTCTCACCCTCCTGGCACAGCACCTCACCCTTCCACGCGCCTTGTCCTGCGTGGGAAGCAGACGCGCCCCCTCACTGGCGCCTTAGCGACTAGGTTCGGGGGTGCGCGGAGGGCGGGAGGTGCGCCGAGGCGCGCGCTCAGGAAGTGCTGAGCATGTCCGGAACTTTCCCACCGACATTGCCGGACTTTTAAAATGGGAATACGTTTGCTTTCCACAAGAAGTTTAATTCTCCATTGGGCCCATGCCCGTGACAAAGACTTTGTCTCACATTGCTATCCAATAAACTTGTATATTATGCTTTTGTTTAGACGATCCACTGAATCGAGTGGCTGGTCTTCAGAATTGGAAGTTGAAAGCTCATAATTCGAAAACCGCACTTCCATCAGAGAAGAACAAGAAAGTTTGGTCTTCAAATCTGGTGGGGTTCCGAATAGGCAAGACGTCAATTAAGCATGCTACTGTTGACAGTCATGATCAAATGCGGAAACTTCCAAAGGAACAACATACTCAAGACAGATAAAAAATTTTGGTTTCTGATGTAAAAATGTTTGTGACTACTGTTACTGATAAAATTAAACAATTTACAAATTTTGTTTGTGAATTGTCAGCGACAATATGTGTCGGCTCCAACAATTAATTTATTTCAAATTCCTTTTTAATTAGTTTTACCGTTCAACAATGTATCTTTATATTCCTATACCGTTTCTGTTTGATGGCCATCGCATTTCTAGAAACAAAACACACATAACAATTCTTTCTCAATTTTAATGTTAACTTATACCAAAACATAGCTTGGCCTTGCTATAATAATTACATTAATGTCTTTCTGTCACTTATTGCCTAAACTTCCCTTTTGAAGAATTTACAGCAATCTTGGCGTCGTCAATGACGTCAGCGGCGGAAAAGCGCCATATTTCCATCTGGAGCTCTTTTTACACCCGCACTGAATTTTAATTCGCCAACTCCTACTCTTATTCGCGACTTAATTATCTCACGAATATTAGCCTTTTCTTCGATAAATTGCATTTAAATCACTTCCCTACTCTCTTACATACGTGGATCACATGTCCACTTTCTATCACCACGGACTAATTACAAAAAATATTTCAACTTATGCCCTGTTCGCCAACGATGCTTCCTCTACCAAATCCAGTATACTTCTGACTAAAATTGTTCGTTGACACCTATCCGACCTGACCGGTCCACTTGTTTCATTGTTATCATTCTTCATCGACGCGCTCTTATCGCACTATGACTATACACCGCAAGCGTTTTTTGCCCCCTCTCAACAATGTCCCATAATATTTATCTGCTTTATTTCAAAAAAATTCTTAAATTTCCTAAAATTTACTTAATCCAATTGATATTTGGTTTTTCTGACACCTCATATTCTCAATGTTTCATTTCATTTGCGTCATTGCGCAATTCCTTTTATTTCCCTAGGTATTTGACATGAAGGTGTTGTTTACAAATGCCAAGAATTCCACAAGGTATTTTGTATTGCCTCAATACGTAGGTAATATTGAAAGTAAAATGTTATGATCAATGACGTCAAAATGATCTAAAAATATTCCAATAGGTGCATCGTTTTGATCAATGGATGAAGCGATATCTTTAAGAAATGAAAATATGGCTGTTTCCACAGACTTTGATTTTCGTAATCCATGTTGGCAATCTGAAACTGCGCTGTGTTTACTTAGAAAGGTTTACATTCGTACGTAAAAAATAATATTTTTGAAAAAACTGACAAAAGATAAATTGCCCATTAATTTTGAATTTGTTTTTGTTGCCTTTTTTGAAAAGCGGCTTAAACTTAGCTGTTTTAAAAATATCTGGAAATATTCCTGTACATAAGGGTACATTAAATATGTGAGTTAACGGGTGTATAATGGCGGGCGCACTAGCCTTTAACATACAATCCAGAAATTCATCTAAACCGGCCGAATATTTATTTTTTAGTCTATCGATTATTTTGAGAATTTCATAGGAAGAAGTTTCGGAAACACACATGGTGCTTAAAATTTTTGAGGAAACGCCTGATGCTGAATTTTGTAGCTGAAGGCCCTTACTGAGATCGGCAGCAATTCTTGAAAAATTTATTTTGTTATCTGAGTTCAAAATATGTTGGTCATGTTTCATGATGTTAGCCTGTCATATGACTTTTCTTAACAATGATTTCTATTTTTTAAAGTAGAGGAGAAAACCTTGAGATACGTTATGATGCTTAGAAATGAAAGAAAGAATTCGTTTGTCCTAATCCCTTGTGTTATCCAAGAATTGCTTTTCAGTGAAATATTTAATTTCCCCTTTTGTAGAAGAAATCAAGAGTTAAAATGAAATGAAAGCGTTGAAAAAAAGAATGGCATGTATCGTTTGTATCAACAATATTGTAAACCGCGTCCCTTCACTCTTGCAGCAAGTAATTGATGAATAATTTTATTTTACTTTTAGTAAATATTCTTCTCATACGTGTATTATTTATTGTGTCAGTGTTCGCATTTCTTATAATGGTAAGTATTTGTGCATCGTGATCACTGTATCCTAAATCATTTGTTTCAATTTCATATCGAGTAGTGGTTTTGTTAATTAATATTTGATCGATTGCTTTCTTTGAATTTAATGTGATCCATGTAAATACATTTATTGTAATATCTAAACTGAAGGAATGAATTAAATTGAGAAACTGCTCTTTCTCGCAAGATTCGACCAGAAAAGCAATGTTAAAATCTCCACATACAACAATGGATTCAAAAACGCGATTGGTGACTTCGTTTAGTGTCATCTCCAGTTTTTTAAGAACATAATATAATCCGCTGCACTCTTTGTTGGAGGCCTGAAAATGCAAAGTAATATAATTTTTAGAGATATTTCAAAACATTTTCAACGGAATACACATTTAATTCCGTCCAGGTGATAGAATCGAGATTATTTCTAACGGAAATGCAAGAAACCCCATATGCAGGACCTTTATGTGATTCCTTTTCTCTACAATAATAACATTGGAGGTAAAAGTTTGGAATTTCGAAAATGTTCAGTTCATTATGAAATAATCAATGTTCTGTAAAGCAAAGAACATCCATTTCATTTAAATCGCCCCGAAGAGCTGCTTCGATAAATTCAGTTTTATTTTAAAGGGATTGAACATTGTGGTGCAGTATGTTTATCTTTTGCAAGTACCTACACAGATGTTTTTCTACTGCAGCTGACTGTAGTTGCTAAATATTTTCTCCATTTTTACTTCAAATGCGTGGTCGAAGGTTGTAGTGTGTCCCAGCAGTGACAGGAGTGACATTGACAGAAGATGTATTATAGATATTTCAAAAATATTTTCAATGCAATATCATTTAATTCCGCCAAGGAGATAGAATAAAAATTATTTCTAACGTAAAACAAGAACCCCCATATGCTGGACCTTTATGCGATTCCCTTCTCTACAATAATAGCCTACGAAGTAAAACTTCGGAATTTGGAAAATGTAAGTTCAATAAGAGATAACCAATGTTCTGTGAAGCAAAGGGCATCCATTTGATTAAAATCGCTCTGTAGAGCAGCCTCAATAAACTCTGTTTTATTTGAAAGGGATTAAACATTATGGGACAGTAGTAGGGGGAATATGGAGTTTCTGAAACAGGAAGTAGATAAGATAAGCCGATAAGATAACCACTTCCTGGTCCAGACCATAACAGTCTATGTCAACAACCGGCGCCACCAATTATAATGGGCCCGAATGCCGAAGGTCAGCGACCCCTCTCCCACCCCTCCCCCTCCCCAGTCCCCCCACAACATCCGGTGTCAACAGCCAGCCAACGGACCCGAACGCCCCCCGCCGAAGCAACCGAGGTCAACGCCCCCACCCCCTCCCCCCGCCGAAGGTCAACGCCCCCCGCCCCTTGCGACTCTGGTGGCGAAGACTGGCAGCGAAGGCTGACGGTGGCTCGCACTGGTGGCGAAGGGCGGCAGCGACGGAGGCTGGGGTTTCAAAAACGCTGCGCGACGAGGATTTGAACCGAGCTCAGACCTGTTTCCTGTGTGGGAGGAGGCCAGCACTCTGGCTCTGAGCTACGGCGACATCTCGAGTGAAGCTGAGCATAGCGTTAATATTTAAAATAATGTATAATCATGTCACCTTTGTGAATATTGATATTGCGAATACAAGAATGTTCAATATCAAATGTATTAATTTTTTTATATTTATGAGAAGATTTAGTGTAGTGTTAATAATGTAATCAAAATTATAAAAAATGTTTACTTTTATGTTAAATTGCAATGACATTGAACTAACATGCAGGAAGAAGGAACATTTATTTTACTTAGTGAAGACTTTATTTTATTAATTTTTATCAAAGAAAAGTTAAAACAGCCCATCAAAGGAGGAGAAGTACAGTCTGTACATCTTGAATCCGTGAATCTCTTCCCTACTCCTTTACTGTAAATAGGAGCTACTGGCTCCATTTTTATTCTTCTTTCAACTGTTTTACTGTTTCAAACCTTTCTCAAACCTACTAGCTTTGATCTCTAATTTAACAATGTGTGGGAAAATGACCACTTATGTACAATAATTTTTAGCTAAAACCATAAAAAACATCATTGGCAGAGTTGTGTTGGACATGCACCTTTGCCAACTTCTTGAAAACCAAGTTAAAACTTTTAAAAGTAGACTTTATAATTTTAAATCGAATTTTTAAAATGTTAATTATATTTTTTAATTAAATATAAATTTTTATTATTTCCCATGTAAAATTTACGAATTGAATTATCTTTAGATACATACTAGTATTGAATTATGAACAAAGGTAATTATTAAAAATAAGTATGAAAATTGGTTATAGTTAATATTTAAAATAATGTGTAATCATGTCACCTTTGTGAATATTGATATTGTGAATACAAGAATGTTCAATATCAAATGTATTAATTTTTTTATATTTATGGGAAGATTTAGTGTAGTGTTAATAATGTAATCAAAATCATAAAAAATGTTTACTTTTATGTTAAATTGCAATAACATTGAACATGCAGGAAGAAGGAACGTTAACAATTTGGCATTACACAAGAATCTGAGAAAAATAACGAAACAATCTTCTATGTTGATTAAGTTTCACCAAGTTTATTATTATTATTATTATTATTATTATTATTATTATTATTATTATTATTATTACAGGATGTGTTTTCCTAGAATATTATGCCGAAGCTTTTTTCCACCCAAATACTCGTAAACGTCAGCCTAATAGAAAGATGCAAATCTCATGTTAAAATCTCAGAATTTTCGAAAATTGCAAAAGTCTTTTGGGCTTCTACAACTATACTATTGAAGATGGAGATGTTTCCTTGAATGAAATCTGTTCCTTAAAGACAGGTCTTAAAATGAGACCATAATTTTTCGAAAATATGAACAGCTTTTTCGTATTTTTTCGTGATGGGAAATTTTTTAGCTTTAAACAATTTTCCCCTTGGCACCAGATTTTTTTAAATTGTCTTCTTCTATCATGAGGGGGAAAACATACTTGTCCCGACAAACTCTGTAGTTTTGAAAATTACAAAAAGTTAACAAATCAAAACTATAAAGTTGAAGATAGAGATTTTGGCAACAGAAAAGTCTGTTAAAAAATCAGATCTTTAAAAAAGTTGTCACGTCATTTGAAAAATTAATGTATTTATTAAAAAAACATTTTCTCAAACACCGCTCCAAATGTTTCCTTTATTTTCTCCACGATTAAAAGGGACGGCTAAACAGGAGCGTCTCATTTTCGTTGAACTCGCTAAATTTTCGAAATTCATTTTTAGAAAAAAATTGGGGGGTGTATTGTTATACTGGTTTAATTCAGTAAAAAATATGTTGATTAAAAATTTAATGAAGGTGACATGACTGCTTGTATGTAGACCAGTCTCTTATGTAAAATTAAACTTCACACTCTTTCAAACCGCTGTAAATTGAAGTTCGAAATTGTCCTAGTGCACTTATGCCAAGAACGCATAATAATATTTACGAGAAGATCTCTAAAGGAAGGCGTACAGCAAAGTGAATGAAGACCGATAGCGACCGTTTTATTATAGTAATTTTGCGGATGAAATAGACTACTCTGGAAAGGTAGCGCAGATTGGAATGACATGCAGACCAAATCTATTGCTACGGGAATTAATCCCTAAATACGAAATTGAAGCTTCTCCCACTCGAGAAGTGCGCAGCATTGCTTTACATATAAATACAAAAGAGGACATTCGCTGAAGCAACTTATCAACTTAATCGAGATACTGGGACCAGAGTAGGGATTGTTATTTCCAATTAGGTATGGAAAATGCAGGTCTACTAAAATGAAAGTGCAGAAAATATAGATCCCTCGCCGCTTCAGAGAACATTTCTTTATTTATTTTATTCATTTAGCGTCAACAAACAACTCATAAATCACAGTGTGATATACGTCTGAGAAGTAAAATTTGTTCACGTTTTCTTGAAGTTCGAAGTCTCTTCTTTCTCTGTCTTTATTATACTTCATTGAATTAAGAATAAAAGTAAAAAGACCGTTCTTGGCAATATTTGCTAACAAGAAAGATTCCCTCCCGTGCAATAGACACTATTTACCTCGGCAAACGAGTCTTTTACTTGATGGTATTGCTGCGGAATAAAGCGTCATAACGCGCTTCTAGACGTTTACTTTATTAGATTGAAAGAGTAATGTTTAATTTGCAACGTACGAAGCGACAGCATTCCAAAAAACGTAATATTTATCCATATCTCGAAAAGTGTGCAAATAATACACATGTTTGCGAAACTATAATCAGCCTACAACTTTTATAATTACTATTACAAGGAATTCTCTTATTTATCTTATCTTCGGTGAAAACTTTACCTCTCAAATGTACACATTCTTGACAAAACCCATTTTTATCAAGTGTCCTATTTATATAAAAGTGCAGTTGGCATTTTTTGCTCTTTCTCATTTTGTTCATTTTTCATCAATCTCTCATTGTAAACTGTTTTTAACAATTTTATCTGCTGACTAATTGAATATTTTTAGCGTACACCAAATTATAGAATTATTATTGAATATTTTATCTGCTATTAATTGAATATTTTTATCGTACATAATAATAAATTATTATTTCTGAATACTCCGTTTTTCTTTCACAAGGTACGCTTTCATAGACCTAAATAAAATGAAACACCCAACGCATAATATATTTCAATTGATGAATCAAGTAGCAATAACTGGAGTTTTTTAAATACCTTCCTACATTTAATTCCCAATAATTTATTTCATCTAAGAAAAATTTGCAAGATAATTTGGTGTACTATAAATATGACAGCGGTAAAAATCAGCATCACTAGAGGCGACATTTCTAAACATTTCATCGCCAAACATTTCTAACAAATTTATTGCCTGTTATTTCGATTGGGAAATACATACGCGAGATATTATTGTGCGCGACAGATTTTGAGAGCAGAGATATGTGTCTATTCCTATAAGCAAGTTTCGAGTTAATTCACAGAAAGCCAGTTTAATATGCTAAGAGACGAGTGCCAGAACAAACAAATGCACGTGATGTTGGCACCACCACAACAGCGAAAAAAATTGGAACTATCCGAAATCGTTTATACCAGATTGTTCCAGCAAGGGTTTCGTTTGTACAAAAAATAATTAAGATATTGCCATTTTAAAGTTGGATGGAACCCTCACGTTAACCCTCTTACCATCCCCAGCCCTGTTACCTCCGCCCAAAATAAGATAGTGAGTACTTTCACGAAGGTCAGGAACATATTATAGAAAATTTTAGTAGATTTCGCGAAATATTTTTTATAATTTTGATTACATTATTAACACTACACTAAATCTTCTCATAAATATAAAAAATTAATACATTTGATATTGAACATTCTTGTATTCGCAATATCAATATTCACAAAGGTGACATGATTATACATTATTTTAAATATTAACTATAAACAATTTTCATACTTATTTTTAATAATTACCTTTGTTCATAATTTAATTCTAGTATTATCTAAAGATAATTCAATTAGTAAATTTTACATGGAAAATAATCAAAAAAAAATTATTTCATTAAAAATATAATTAACATTTTAAAAATTCGATAGAGGACTTTTAACATGGAGGATTCTATGTATAATTTGATTTTCATTTGATTTCAATAATCAAAAAACATTCTTTCATGTACTGTTTTTCATGTTTTTCCTGACACTGCCTTGTAGGGTTTTTTTCCCTTTTTTTCCATTATGAAAGTCTTTTCAGCGGGGGAGCGAGCGTCAGCGCTCTCGGCTCGAGAGAGAGAGAGAGAGAGAGAGAGAGACGCGCGGCTGGCGCGCGCTATGAACTTATATAGCGTGCATTCAAAATGCGCGCGCGCCGCCGCCTCCCGACGTCGCTCATAAAGTGCGCCACCGCCACCTCCTCTCGTTCCCCGAATCGCTCCCAGAGAGCGCGCGCGCGTATTATCTCTATGCTCATGAGCGCTAATGAGTGCGGCCGCGATAAAAGCAGCCAGCGCATGGCGCCTGCCGCTATCTTATCAACCACAACATCCGGCGTCGCCGCCGCCGCCGCCGTTGCCGCCAGCGCGCCCCCGCTATCACCCACCCGGCCGCCGCCGCCGCCGATGCACGCGCGTACTATCAGCACCCCAAACCAGACAGCTTCACTCGAGATGTCGCCGTAGCTCAGAGCCAGAGTGCTGGCCTCCTCCCACACAGGAAACAGGTCTGAGCTCGGTTCAAATCCTCGTCGCGCAGCGTTTTTGAAACCCCAGCCTCCGTCGCTGCCGCCCTTCGCCACCAGTGCGAGCCACCGTCAGCCTTCGCTGCCAGTCTTCGCTGCCAGTCGCAAGGGGCGGGGGGGTTGACCTTCGGCGGGGGGAGGGGGTGGGGGCGTTGACCTCGGTTGCTTCGGCGGGGGGCGTTTGGGTGCGTTGGCTGGCTGTTGACACCGGATGTTGTGGGGGGACTGGGGAGGGGGAGGGGTGGGAGAGGGGTCGCTGACCTTCGGCGTTCGGGCCCATTATAATTGGTGGCGCCGGTTGTTGACATCGACTGTTGGGGTCTGGACCAGGAAGTGGTTATCTTATCAGCTTATCTTATCTACTTTCTGTTTCAGAAACCCCATATTCCCCCTACTGACAGTATGTTTATCTTTTATAAGTACTTACACGGATGTTTTTCTTCTGTATCTAACTGTAGTCGCTATATGAGTTCGTAGGCTTCCGCGTTCGGAGTCAATGCTTTTTTGGCTATCCGGGATGCGCCGCGTCTCGGTCAATGTTACTGACGTTTCGTCCATCTTGCTGTGGCCTTCTTCAGAGCTATACTGTTGCCAAGATTTGTTTTTCTTTTCCCCCTCTCCAGTTGCCCTGGAGGGGCGGGAATTTATTTACCTTCGGAATACATATTTCCTGCAGCCGGTGAGGCTTTTACAGATTGCAAGGACGGTAACTTAAATAAACTAACTTAGACTAACTTAAAACTAATTACATTTCCTCTTTGAGAATTGTTTGTTTTGTTTAATCATATTAATGATCAGATTAGTTCTTTGTATTGTTCTTGGTTCTTTTTTCTTTTGTTCATTTTCACACGCATTCATTCTTAGGCTATATTTACAATCCCATTCATACCCACAGCACTATTTACACTATTTACACAGCCTTTTGATCGCCACGTCGCCGACTTTACTCAAGCGTCAGTGGTCTTCATTATGAGGCGACGCTGGCCTGGCGGAGCGCGCATCCGCGCCGCCCGCGCGGCTTCGGCATCCGTGAGCGGCGACCGCCTCCCACGCCCTTGCTGCTCCCCCGCGTCGCAGAGCTCAGAGAGCTTGTGCGGGGGCAGTGCGCGGAAGGTGAAAGCGACGTGCTGTGGGCCCTTTCTTCTGTGGAAAGCCCTGTTCGCCGCCTTGCCGGTCTCGCGCAGGATGCGCGGAGCGGACAGCGCCGGGAACTGGTTGCCTAAGATTCTGAAGACGTCAGCGTTTTTGGGTTGCCGGTCAGGTCTGGTAAGAGGCAACTGCGGGCGCGCCGCGAGGCGTGCAGCTCTGTTCTCTGCTACCTGGATGGAGTGCATAGTGGAGGGAGAAGCTGCCGCAAATACCTCACAAGCGTACGCCCACAAGGGAAACACGCAAGCTGTGAATAAGCGGCACTTTAGAGGAATTGCTAGGTCGGGAGAACGGAGAAGAGGTTTCAAAAGGAGGGTGCGAGTTTTAATTTTGGCAGCGAGATACCGAGCGTGCGCATGCCAGCAAAGGCCGCTGTCAAGTAGCACGCACAAATATCTCACTTCGCTCCGCCAAGGTAGATGCGTGCCAGCCAAGCTCACCGTTTCATTGGGGTTAGCCCTCTTATGAGTGAAGTTGACGGCGATGCATTTCTCGAGGTTGAGAGCGAGGCGTTTCCGACTTAGCCATTCAGGAAAGGCGGCGAGACAATCACTTAAGTATTTAACTGACTGCCTTCCGTTCGCCGATTTCGCGCAGTACACGAAATCATCCGCGAACATCAGGGGCCCGCAGCGTTGAATACCAGTTCTTGTTTCAGCAGGAACCGGCGCGTCATTCACGTATAAGCCGACGAGGGTAGCAGAAAGAACACTCCCCTGAGGCACGTCTGCCTCGGCTCATCTGAGGGACGAGTATACGTTATTGACGCGCGCTTTGAACTGCCTGTCAGAGAGAAAACTCGCGATCAGTCTGACGTAGCAATCGCTCACTCCCGCCACCGCAAGGCACTCGAGCAAACCCGCATGCTACACAGAGTCGAAAGCCGACCGCATATCCAGAAAGACCACTGGCAGGTTCTGCCGTCTCTCGAGGGCGAGGCCAATCTCCGTGCAAAGCCGCGTAAGCTGCTGCGCGGAGCTGTGACCAGCTCGAAAGCCAAATTGTTCATCTCGGAGAAGATTGAGACGACGTATTTCCTGTTGCAAACGTGACAGGATCAGTTTCTCAAACGTTTTCCCTGGGATGGAGAGTAGACTAATAGGTCTATAGCTGCTCGGGAATAGTTTATTTTTGCCAGGTTTTGGTATTAGTGCAATGGTCGCAATCCTCCACGCCTCGGGAAAATAGCCACACGCCAGGCACGCATTCAGGAGCTCGAGTAAAAACTCGACTCCGCGCCCGCCCAGAGAGCGCAGCTGCGCTGCGGTGAGACCGTCCGGTCCACCCACCTTCCTCGCATTGAGGTGTTTTAGCTCAGCTCGGAGCTCCTCTCCCGTCACTCGGCGTGCCGAGGAGAGAGGGGGCAACGGGCTACTGGTGTTGCTACTGACTGCACTCGCCACTGGCGCACCACCTACAGTGGTGGCGGCCAATGGCAGCGAAGCGGCGCCCGTTTCGAACGCGCGGAACTTCAACGCAAGCGAATTCGCAAAGATTTCGCTTTTTGTCGCGTCGTCCCACGCGTAAACGGGCCGTGGTGGTAGAGCGCCGGGCGCCACCGTCCCGGCGTTGCTCTGAATCGGGCAGTTTACTCCCGGATTGCGGCGCAGCGCACGAGAAAGATCCCAAATGTGCCTTTCGTGGAGATTGCATTTCCAGATAGTATCAGACCATTGAGAAGCTCTCTCACCCCGTAGAGGTGAACGGAATTCTCTGCTTAGATTGCGCGCCAGCTCTCCGTCGACGGGATCGCCATAGCTGCGATGAACTTTGACAGTTCTGCGCAATTCTCTTAAGATCCTTCTTCGCTTATCTGTGAGCTCAGGGCGAGAATTCTCTACACGCGTGACAGTTGTATTTTGCTTGAAAGCCGATTTCAATGTTACAGTGGCAGCTCTTTACAATGGCAGGTGTTTACAGTGGCAGCCTCTTGGCAGCATACTGCTGCCAAGAGGTTGGCGTGTCTCGTCTAATAGGAAAGGCGCGTTGCCGACTGGGCGCCTCGGCAGCCAATAGGAGGAGGGCGGGTGTCCCGTGATTGGCGGAGAAGGAAAAGGGGCGATGGTGGGTGACCAGATGAGGTAGGAGATGGGAGTTCGTCAGAAGGGTAGATAATAGAAAACTGTGCAGAATAGACACCTGGAAGATGCATCTTTGTGGAGGGGACCGGGCGGAAATATAGAATAAAAGAACGATCTAAAGGGCGGTCATTGGCCGTCCGCGGGGGGTCTTCGCGGGGTGGGACCGGATTGGCGGGGGGCAACGGTACGTCTGTGGCGGGGGGCAACGGCCAGGTATTGCTAAGACGGAGCCCATCATCACTATTGAGGTTTGCGGGCCTCATAGAGATTTCCAAAGCCTCTTTGATTAAACGAGGCCACCACCGGTCTTCTGTTGTTATAGTGCGAGTTTTATGGTAATTGACAAGGTAACCCATTTCCGCGGCGTGTTGTGCCAAGGCCGATTTGTGAATATGTTGAAGCCGGTCATGTCGCATGTGCTCCCGCTCTTCCGCCGTTCCCCCGGTTTGTCCGATGTACACTAGACCACGGGATTTCATAAACGCCGGCATCTTGAAGAGGGTCCAGACGATCCTTTGCCTGTACCAGGCTCCTCCCGATCTTGTTGCGAGCGTGAAACACAGGGCGGATATCAGCTCTGCGCAGCAATCTACCGATATTGTCCGTTACTCCTTTGATGTAAGGCAATCGGGCTGTCTTGCGGGGCGGGCTGGAAGGTTCGTTTCGTGCATTCGAGGTGGTGGAGTGGAGCCTGGTTTGGTATTATAGGGTGGTGGCTGGTGGATAGGGCTTGGTTCACGGCGGATCCGCTGTAACCATGGCCAGAAAGGTCTTCCTCAGCAGTACCTTCTCAGACACCAGGCTGTTGAGGTCACGTATAAGGGAGGCTCGGTGAGTGAGTGTGGAAAGGACACTATGTTTCGTGGCAGGATGGTGGTGTGAGTCATCATGTAGGTAGCGATTGGTGTGGGTAGACGGAATGACCAAGTGTGCCGTCTGGGCGCCTGGTCACTAGCACGTCCAGGAAAGGGAGCTGCCGTTTTCTTCTGTTTCCATGGTAAAGTTGATCGAGGATGGATACTGTTGAGGTGTTCGAGGAAGGTGTGAAGAGATTTAGAGCCATGGGGCCAGATGACGAATGTATCGTCGACGTAACGCAGCCATAGTGATGGTTTAAGAGGCGCGTTTTCTAGACCCTGCTCTTCAAAAACTCCCGTGAAGAGGTTCGCGACGACCGGGGACAGCGGTGAGCTCATAGCGGTGCCTTCTGTCGGAGCATAAAACTCCTGTCCGTATTGGAAAAAGGTGGTCGTAAGGCAGATCTCAGCAAGCTTGACCCACTCTCTCAGAAGCTGATGTAGCGTGAGGCTGTCTGCTACTATCTGGATAGCGTCACTTACTGGCACCCTAGTGAAGAGAGAGGTAACATCGAAACTGTCCAGGATATCATCAGGGCGTATTCTAGTGGAGCGGATGGGTTCGGCGAAGTGTGTGGAGTTGAGGACGGAGGACGGGAAATGGTTGGTCAGAGGTTACAGTTTGTTGGCCAAGAAACGTGCTAAATGTTGGGTAGGTGAGTCGATGGCACTTACCATCGGACAGAGAGGAACTTCGGGTTTGTGGATTTGGGTAGGCCATAGATGCGCCGTATGCGGTGGTTGTTGGCGTACTTGAGGATTTTCCTATCTTGGTCGCTAATGGAAGAGGCCTCATTTATGCTAGACATGACTAGTTGCCTCACCTTACGTAATGGGTTGTGGTCCAGATTCTGGTAGGTTGTCTGTTCACTGAGTAAGTTGGCCATCTTCGCATGGTATTCGCCGCTATCCATGATTACAGTGGCGTTGCCTTTATCTGCGGGCAGAATGTCGCTGCTTAAGGTGTTTCAAGGCCAATCTCTGATCACGGGAGATATAACAAGTTGAGGTAGTGGCGCGGGTCAGAATTGCGCTCGTCTCCCGTCGTATGTCTTCAGCACGATCTTCCCGTAGTCCACGCAGAGCTGTTTCCACAGCGGAGATGACGTCATCAGTAGGGGTCTGCTTGGGGGTAACGGCGATATTGAGCCCTCGGGAGAGTTCGGTTGTTGTGGCAGTGTGAAACGTTTCGCTGGCCAGGTTGACTACTGTATTGCGGAGGTCGACTTGGGCTTCCGGCCGAGCACAGTTTTGCTGCAAGTAGGTGAATTTTCTCACCTGACGGCTTCTCGCAGTGTCTCGCGAACTAACAGCGCTGTTGGAGGATATGGTGTCAAGTCAGTCCCAGTCTTCAGGCCGTAGGGTGTGGCTGATATTCAAGTGTAATCTCCATAGTTCCTGCTCAATAGTCGCGATATCCGATCGTGTACGATGAATGCGCTCCCGTTGTAGCAGTTCGCTGGGCCCTCCTCCTATTGGCCGCCGATGCGCCCAGTCGGCAACGCGCCTTTCCTATAAGATGAGACACGCCAGCTTGGCAGCAGTATAGCTCTGAAGAAGGCCACAGCAAGAGGGCAGAAACGTCAGTAACATTGGCCGAGACGCGGCCCATCCCGGCCAAGAATGCATGTATATGTTGCATGTGTTGCTATATATTTGCTCGAGTGCGTGGTCAAAGGTTGTAATGTACGACTGGAGTTGATGATGTAGTGTGCAAGCTTGTTGCCGATTGCATGTTTTCCAGGCTGGTTCATGTGGAGACCATGTCGGGTGAAGTGTTTTGCTGGCAGGAAATAATTTCAAAAAGTATTGCATTTATTTCCCACATTTGCAGTTGTAATTGTTGATCTTCGTGGTTAATCTCACTGCATAGTTTTGGCATGGTGTACCCAAAGGCCAACTACAAGACTACAATGTTAGTATTTTGGGCGGCATATTGTACTTTTTATACATGTTGTTCAGGTGTAATGTTACCCCCCAAATTAATGTCATTTTGCCCTCCTATGATAATGACTGTTCTAATTGTTCATTGTCTTCGTGTGAGTGACTAACTTTGCAGTTACGTCTCCAAACCTCCCTTTGGGTTTATAAATAAATGAGATTGAGAAGTTGGAGGGTAACTGCCTACTGAGAATGAAGGAAAATGGCGGCCATGACTGTCAGCTAAAATAGTACCAGTTTCTTAGGCTCAGTGGGAATGTCTTTGTTTTCGAGTGGGCTAGGGTGCGCAACTTTACGTCTTTTGGTTGTGTTGCGCTTCCGAGATTGTTTGCGTTGGTTTGTGCATGCATTTGTCGCTAGTAGAGAAGAGTTGTGAGGCTCAGGAAGGCGAGGAAAATCTGTTTCATAATCTAAATCACTAAATTTGTTTTGAGCTGCGAGTGAATGTGGTGTCTGTATCGTGTTTGCAGTCTCGTAAGCAGGAATGAGAAGATTTGCAGTGTGTGACAAATGTCTAGGTAATGGGATCAAACTAATGTAAAACAGCAGAGGGGATAGCGAATCTCCTTGAAAACTTGTTCTGTTAATTTGAATACTTATTTTTATTACTTCTTTCTATTACTTCTATATCGCTGTGCTTTAGTAATCTTGAACTTCACGACTTCGTACTAGCCTTGCAAAACTCAACAGTTTAAGATGAAAACGATAAATCTCCAAAATCTTCATTATCCAATCGGATGGTACACTGTCAAAGGCCTACTGGTAGTCAATCCGAGCCATGCTTAAATTACATTTTCTTTTCCTTAAACCAATCAAAATGACTTCATTTAGTACAGCCGTAGAATCATTTATGACGTCCTTTTTGTTCAATTGTCAATAGATGGTTCTTCTCTACGTGTTTGTACATTTTGTTAGTGATGGCTACACTAACATATAACTTTGTTAGTGATGGCTTCACTAACACTACTTATAACTTTGTACATTTCTGTCAGACACGTTTTTCGCTGTCTCCCGCTTTGGGTAGCATACACGCGATACAGCATGTGAGCCATTCCGAGAGTTCCTTTCGAATTTCTAAAAATTTTATTAAGCATCTCAGCAGTGGAACAACACGCCGACATTCAGGGAAATGCGGAGTATGTTTTTAGATCGGACTACCCACATGACGTGTTATTATTACAATCAAATAACCCTAAAAACGATGCTCCTGTTGAAAGTTTATCTCTACCCAATAAAATTTCTGTCAGTGCTGAAAATTCATCTGGCCATGAATCACACGAATGATAAGATCGAAATCTCGTTCGACGCGAGATAGAACTAGTTAGTCTACTTCTATTCAAATCTCGTGCACCGTTGAGGAGAATATACGAAAGTGCTAAAGCTAAGAGAGTGATAGAGACACAAATTTTGTCTTAAATGAGATTCTCCAGACCCCAGCTAGAGATTTAGACATAATTGGATTCAATCACATCGTGTATGTAATATATTTCAGATAAGTTTGGGGCCAGCAAAAACACCGACAGCCAAATGGACTAAACAGATCCGTACGTTCAGTACAGAAACCTCCGAGACTCGGCGTGAATTACAACTCTTAGCCGAAGCATCTTCTAAACCTACGCACACCTCTAAAGTTCAACGAGAAATACTTCTTGTTGAACAGAAATAGCAAATTCAAAATGACACAGTATGTAGTTAGTCATCAAGATGATCCTCTAATGACGCAGGTCATTCAATCTGTACGAAGAATGGGAAACAGACATTGAAAATACAGCAAGAAGCATTGCGAAGAAGACCATGCAAGACACACAAGAATATCACAGACACTTAATTTCCGATGCTACTTAACATGAAATGTGACACAAAAAATGTTAAATAAATCGTGGAGAGACAAACCACTCTATGGGCAATGTCTAAATGAATGAACAAGGTACAGATCAGTAAAGATGAATCATACTTGTAGCTTAAAATGGAAGAATGAAGCCAGAATCGGAATCAGTTTCAATAGCTGCCCAAGATCGGGCGTTGAGAACACAACAATGTTCTCACAACGTTATGACAAAGCGGTTCTCAAAATTACCCAAGATGATAAATGTCGCATTCGCCAAGAACTAATAGCAAATGTCGTACCGTCTGAGCGTGTTCAATTCTAACAATGACCGGATACTTGAAAAGACACTACCGGGTGTGTACTTATCTCCACTGGCAGATTTGTAACCTCGAAGTTCAAAACACATGCCTCAAGTGGTACGAACACTCACAAAAACCGGTGGCGTCTGTGGACTGTGTACATTACTCGTCGACCAACAAATTCAAATTGACAGCACAACAGCGAAAAACAAACTATATTGTTATTGTTGATTTAAGAAAAAACGTGTCTATTTGTAGATGTTGATGTGCGATCAAAACGTCCAAGCCAACGTCTCTGCCAAGGAGGCAGAGAAAGGTCTTAAATACAAGAGTTTGGAAATCGACATCAAATGTGGGGCGTGAAATTACAGGTCGTCCCGATAGGTATCTAAACTTTGGGACTTGTTCCACAAATTTGTGTAAGAACTTGGCTAAACTCACAGGTTATTTAAAAGACTGGGAAGTGCAAAACATTGCTTTGGAACATCCCAAATTTTGCTCAAAGTATTATAGAGGCACTGGCAGCCCCTAGATCTGCTCCTTAGGAAGCCGGTTGCAAACCGGATTAGATTTTATAATCAACTAACATAACATCTTTAGTAGTGAATTAGAGGAATAATAATAAAACACCTTAAAACTAACTGTACGAAGTGAAGTAAAGTAATGAAGAAAAAACAATTTTGTGTAAATAATAAGTATAAAACAGTATTGTCTTTACTTCTCAGACATATTATATTCCACTTTCCCGCAGAAAGGAAAAGAGGTTTGAGAACGCGGACACCATATTCCTCGAGACATCGCGTTGATTAGCCCAGACCGTTTCTAGGTTGGCTGCCAACAATCTTAGTGTAGGAGGGCGTGTTCCACGGAGAGGCCCATCTTAGATATGTCGCAAATGGGGGCGTTCACGTTGTAGGAGGAAACCATTTCAAAAATGTCAAAGGCCGATGCGAAGACGTGTGAAAATTACTTCCTCAAGCTTATTCATTATTATTTAAATTAGTTCCCCAAGAGTATTGCATGTTTTGTTGCCGGGAAGTGGTGGTGATCTTTCTCCCTTGTATGATGAGATACAGTACCAATCTACGCTGGCTTGCTGAAATTCCCCAACCAGGTATCTTCTACTAGTGGGGCACCATCCCAGCCTGGACAATCTCTGACATCCCGACAAGTTTCCCAACAAGTCTGGTAGTGCAGTGCACGTGATTGTGTGTGTGAGAGAGAGTAAATAGTGAGAGTAGGTCAAGGAAGAGGACAAAGATTGCACGCGGTCCGTGGCCTGTTTATTCGGGCACTGATCCGAATTTAGCCGGTGCTATCGAAAAAAAAACACTAAACTGCTGATCAGAGCAAGCCGCTAGAATTTGTCGTTTGTCCTCTAGGCAGCGGCTGAACTCGTTCCAGCCGTCTAGTGTCGAAATTCCTGCTACCACCGGGATTTGAACCCTAGGACCTTCCAGTCAGTAGCACTACAATGATATCAGTTGATGCCCTGAGCCACCTTTGCCGGTTGGCAGTCCCGGCACAAGAGCTTACAAATACAGTTGGTAAGGAATCAGGAATACCTGATGGGGTGGATGATCCGGTAGGCCTGAACGTTTTGCTCCTTAAGCTCAAACCAGAATATCGTAACTTTTTCGCAAGTGTCGTTTGCAAGCGTGTGCCAAGAGACGCTCAATGCGACTGCAGCAAAAGACTTCATGGTTATTCTGATGTTAGCGTTGTAAATAGTATTCAAAGGGCGAAGGGTTAATATGAATGGCGATCCCTAAACTATGATACCATAAATCAATACGGAACGAACGCGTGTTCCGCACAGCAGAAGACAAATCTAGTCTGATCTTCAAGAATTGTTTGGAGAAGGTTAAGAGAAAAACATCTGACCTGCAACCTATGGATGTGGTTATGCCACATCAGGGAATTGTCGTAGGTGAGTCCCAGAAAATTAGTGTTGTCAAGAAAGGGAACCATTTGGATGGTGACCATCTAGGAAAAGCTCAAAGTTGTTATGGAGATAGAAGATTCTGCAGAAGTGTGTGCAACATGATTTATTGAAAAACTAAAAAACCCTAGAGCTTTTCATTTATGCAATCTATTAAGGGCAATTTGAAGCTGCCTTTCGATGACGATTACGCTTCCTGACGAAGTGAATATGGCAAAATCGTCCAAAATGATCGATGATGTAACTGGTTCACGTACAAGAAAAGGAATGGAGTTAATGGCGATGGCAAACCGACATGACTCTTACGACTGATACCTAAAGAACATCGTTTTCAAGAGTTTACTAATAAGGGATAACATGTCACCCAGACGTACATAAAAAGAGTTATTTTACAAAAAGCGTCTGAGAAACCCTACTCCTAAAACCTCTCGAGACTAATGTACACAATATGTAATGCCTCCATTCGGTGTCATAGACTTTTTCTGTCGGATGAGATTGTCTGGGTTTTCTGAATTCCTATTTGATTGAATTTAGCAAGGTCGTCTACTCTAGGAACCAGGCAGAGGTTAATCATACGAGCGAAGAATTTACCGACAAAGGTCGTTAAGAATACTTGCATGTAACGATCGACTTTTTCCTTTCTTAGGGGTCGGAATGTAGGAGGATTTTTTTACCATGTTCTGGCAGGTGTTTCAACATCACCTTATGTATCTGAACACGTCTAAGCGAAGGGTTGATATGGATGACGTCATTTTCCTTCCTTGGGAACAAGAGCTTCTAATGTCTTGTGGGCGATATGGCAGGGACAAGCTCGTCCATAGAAAAACCGCGCGGTAATTTTCTTCCACATCACCCGAAAAATCAAGGACAGAGTTCTCCATTCTTTTGGTAGAATAAAAATATGAGGTTTAGTAAGATGAGCTCGACACAGCGGCGTAAGTTACATAGGGACTGACAGTGTGGCGTCGTATCAGTCGCCTTGTACAAACATTACAAAATACTAGCCACGTGCATTTCATGCACCTGAAAAATGCACGAGGAAGTAGTTTGCGACAGCGGGCAGCGCTGGCGGGAAGGACAATGACAAACCTTGGGAGCGGAAGGGAAGGGGTGCCTTTCACCATTCGGGACAGACTTGTGTACCCCGTAGACATGCTGGCTGTGGAAACGCGTCGGGGGAAACAGCGAGATGACGCAGTTCCGTCAGCCGGCCCAGAAAGTAATATAAATGGACCCCAGACATAAACTCCTTCTTCTGATACTTGGGCGCGTCGCACCGTGGGGCCAAATGCCAAAAAGCTGGTCAAAAGTCGAAAGCGTTGTACGATTTGACTGAAACTTTGTATTCAGAGGTTTATGATCATTCTAATTAATAATCTGTAATAAAAATTCCGAAAAACAAAATGGCGGACCAATATGGCGGATAAAATTATCAAAATTTTGTATTTTTAACACAAAATGATCATACTTATAAGTAAAAATGAGTTCATTCGGGTTTTTAAGGATGCTGATTAATAATCTTGAATGAAAATGCCAAAAAAACAAAATGGCGGACCAATATGGCGGACAAAATCATCATTTTCTTCATTTTTAACACAAAATGATCGTGTTTAAAATTAAAAATGAGTTCATTCGGGTTTATAAGCATGCTGATTAATAATATTAAATAAAAATGCATAAAAAACAAAATGGCGGACCAATATGGCGAACAAAATCATCAAAAGTTTGTATTTCTACATGTTGCACGCGCTACGAAAATTTGTCACAGGCACTAAAACGGCAGCTACGGGCAGCTGTTTTTTTGTGATTCTCACAGAGAATAACATTTCGAATAATGTCATGTTAAGTTTTTAGCCCCGCACGACGGTGCACATAGTTATTTTTCGTTTTAAACACAAATTTTTGATTATAGCATTTTCATTTTTCGCCAACAATCAACGTTAATTATTACATTAACAAATTATTTTTAAAAAAATTAAGTATACATATTATGTTTCTACTTACTCTCAGGAATAGATTCCATTTTGTTTTATTGAATTCGGCCGACTGCACGCTTCTCTATCCTTCGAAACACAAAGGTTCTGAAAACACGTTTCACAGCTGACCGATATCGATCGCTCGAGGCCCAACTTTGAACTGATCTCTTACCTCAAGTATAAGAGAGAAACCGTTACTAATTGCGGAATTCAACGGCCCAAATACCAACCTATTGAAGTAGCAACGACAAAATCCCTATCTAGTAACTTTTTTTTTGGACTTTTGGCCAGCTTTTTGGCATTTGGCCCCACCGTGCGTCGGTAGGAAGTCGTGTGGGTTGTGCGCGGCGCTGCATTTCAATGCATAGGCTACTGAGGCAGGGACCTGAAGCCAGCGTGCTACGTCGAGACGGGAGGTACGGCATACTCACTTGTATGCTTATGTAGGCAACTGGTGCATCACACCGAATAAGATATCAAATTATCAGGCCAGCGGTGGTGGTGACCAGGAAGACTCCTTCTGGTAACGGGTCAATATTGTTTATTGTAATTATTGTAAATAGTATTCAGGTGTTGGAGCATATTTCAAATAAATACTCAATAAATTACAAACCGTTCACGTCTGTGATTTATTGCCCCGGCAAAGACGCCACAACAGGACCATGTCCGGTGTCCGCGTTCTAGTCCCCAAATTCAAAACGAAATAATAAGTATTTCATCTAAAACTGTGATACAATTAGGGAAGGAATAAAAAAGGCCTCGGTTTTTACTTTCTGGCACTTCGTAAAAACAGAAAGTTATGTAAGCGTGCCGGAATAATGGCGAATTTTCAACAGTAAAAGTCTAACCGTCTGACCTTTTTAACGAAAAAGTGGATAAATTTTATTTCTATATAAAGTAAATTATTTCCTCTAACACATGGTGTAGCCACAATTCATGCTTTGTGGGTCCTTCATTTCGAAAAATCGATTACGGCAAAACGTCTGTCTGTCCTTCCGACCGTCCGTCCGTCTATGGTCAACGTTAGCGCCTAAACCCTTCAGCCGATTTTCTCCAAAATCTATATTCCCCGATTGATCTGAACGAATTAAAAGATTTGATATTTTCAACCGGATATATTGGTTTTTTAGAGTACTTTACATGAAGCCTCAATTTTTTTTAATTATCTCAAAAATGACTTCTAATTTTTTCATTAAACTTTGTCCTTGCATATTATAAACGACGCTTAAGTGAAAGGAAGTTTATGTGCAGGTCTCATGTTCGTTGAAATCCCGGATTTTTGAAAATTGCAAGAGCAATTTTTTCGGCCGTGTTTCTACAACTATAAAATTGAAGATAGATTTATTCCTTAGAGTGTTTCCATGTATTTTTGCGCGAAATGTAGGCAGTTGAAAACTTTTTTAACATTTTTTCCAAACAAATTTCAAAATTTCAAAGGTTTTCTCCTCGTATGTATCAAGAGACGGTAAAAAATATGGTGTTTCTCCCGTTATTGGTGAACGCTCCCTATTTTCGAAAATTCCAAAACGTTAACATTTCAAAACTACAAAATTGATGTAAGCGATCTTTTCCATAAGCAAAGTCGGTTCTAAAAATCAGCACTTTAAAAAGGAGAATTTAGGTACAATATTTTGAAAAACGTTTTCACGTGATTTGTGCTTGAAAATGTTAGTAGATTTACTTGCATGTAAAAGATCCTCAAGCCTAAATGACGCCTCTGAGCTAAATTCTAATCGCCTCTTTCTCGCCCAAGAAATACCTCCTTTCTCTGCTAGTTGGTGAAAGTTGGTGAAATTTGCGTGGTCAGACGGAAGAGCGGGCCTGATGGCCCGAGTCTCGCCACGTAAAATAAGGCAAATTCAATTCAATTCAATTCAAAAACTTTTGCTTTGAGTTAGGCGTTTCTGTTCCATAAGAAAATTGACAGACTGATATGGTCTTAAAATGTAAACTATAAACATTAATTACATAGTATTTAGGTTCGCAAATAGATTATTTCTAGATGTTTAGACATAATTTCGTCCTTGACAGACAGACTTTTCCGAGACGGAATACTGCACTTATTTTCTCCAAAACGTAGTATATAGAAATGCTGGTATGGAATACCAAAAATTCGACATCGAAGTTTTGACGGAAATACCTACGTTTTGGAGGTCCCTGATACCGAAAAAGTGTTGTTTCTTTTAAATGACTATCCGTTTTATGTCGACATTTAAACCAAAAGTGTTCTCAAGATTTTCTCCAATCCCCGATCGATCTGGTCTCATTCAAAGTACACATGCACAAAGGAGCAACGTATCGTGCGCGATTTTTCCTTCCTCCTGCTTGCCTTAACCCCTCCCCTAAGTGTTGTTCCGGAAGGGAAGGGCAGTCATAAATATGGATCAGAGTGGAAGTGGATATTTCTTTTCCCCTTTCATTCCGCTTGATCCTGTACATATCAAAAATTCCATGTTCTTTGACGAAGGAATTTCGTTCATTTGTGCCGCAAAGTCCTAGTGATTGAAAAATACCTTAGTCTAATTGAAGCTAATATGAGAAGATACCTTAACCTGGAAATGGAGCCGGACAATATCTTTAGTATTATCAATATCATAAGGAAAGAAAGCCACTGTGCCACAACTGAAAAGTTATTGATGTTCCTTCTTTCTATTTGGTTCTCAGTGCGGGCTTTGAAGACAATGGTTTCATTTCTCTGACAATCCACCGCCTAAAGCTTTCCAAAGCAATCCGTAATGGCTTGAGCCAAACGCACAGAGCTGACGCTTTTAAAAGAGCGACTCTGTGTAACGCACAACAACACACACGGCTTATCGAGAAGAAACTACTGAGATCAACGTTTTTCTCCTCGGTCCAACAAATTCATTTAGGAAGATGGCCTTTGGATCCATAGCGGAATTCAGTTCATATCCCTGGTCACCATCCTCTACAAAGCTCAAGAAGGGAACGCCTCCTTGAGGGTGTCACGGGGATATAGCGGGAGTGACAAGGTTTCTACACCGCACGCTAGTAGGGGACATGAACCCCTCTCACCCCTGGCGTCATGGACCTCGTACTAGCCAATTGATAAGTTTAGTTCGCATTCACCGCTTAGATGCTAAGACTAAATGTAGAACCGGGTCTTCATATTAACTCTCAAACTTTCCATGTCTGGGGACACCACCCAGACAATTTGGCAACGCGTAAAATACCTTCGGCATCCCTTTCGCTTTCAGCGACACTCGGTCGCGTTTCCTCAGGCTGGGAGAATGTGGCTAAATTTAGTTGGAAGAGAGAGAAAACACTTATTTCGTCTCCAGTGTTACTCTTTAAAGTGTTGCAGTCACTACACTGAAAAGAGTAAACGCCTCTCTCTTGGCAAACAATAGTCACTTTGAGCATTTACTCTAGGGTCGGTTTATTGTCATTTCAAGGAAATAAAATTTTATTATTTTTATTATTATTTTCAAAAATTATTAATTTATTACTAATTAATATTTTATTATTAATTTTATTAAGATTTACTTTGCTTAATTTTCTGGTTTCATAATAATAATAATACATTATTGTTATAAAAATAAAAAGCTAGGCTGTAATATTTTGCGAGACTTTTCTGATTTCTCTCTAAGCCGACTTTCATTAAATAATAATTATTGTTAGTTGCTTTTAATAAATCGATAAATCAGTTATAACTTCCCTCTAAAACTTCAGTATTATTATTTTATTTCCTAAGCATACTGGACAGAATCGCCTAAATAGTCGTTTTGTTCGCCTGCCTTTGTCTTTGCCCATCCCACCTACCATGAGCAGCGCGAAAAGATTCTGGCGTGTGAGCCAGTAGTGAAAACCTGCCCGCCTAAGCTCTTGAATGGGAGTTTCTGCAGCATTTGACCAGCCACTTTCTTCCTCCTTTGCTGTCTTGACGTGCTTGCCACGGCTGTCTTGAAATGAGGCACTCGTGGTTGCCAAATTGCCAAAACAACAGGTATTATCAGTCATGGGTTGCACGTAAATATAAAGACCCGGTATATTGGAACAACGGGTGGCGCAAATACAGGGCCAGCTTTGGGGGAGTCGTGATCCCCCAAAAATGCAGGGCAGGGGATAGGTACCCCTTGTGAGCGTGCATGTGTTGGCCGAGCGGCCACCATAATGGAGACCGGAAAGCTGGGACCAAAAATAATGGAGGCCGGAAATTTGGAAAGCTGACGCCGAAAATAAGTGAGAAGAGATGCTAGGATTCAGAGAACTTCTCTTCTAGAATGCCTCGCGTGCGGACGCAACTGCTTGCCCGGAAGGCGGGTGTGTAATCCTAGTGACACTGCAAGTGCGTGGCACTGGGTGTCCGAGAACTGGCACAGCAAAGCGTCTGGGTGTAGGATACACTAGCCAGGGGACGGAGAGCAGTGTGCGTAGGGGTAATGGAGATTGATAGCGAAAATATCCCCAGAGCTGTGGATAGTTGTAAAAAATCTTGTAAATAAACAGATTGAAATTGAGCTCGTTTCTGTGTCTTCATTTCGCAATCACGACGCCACAGACGGGGTATTTGAATGGCGGTAGCGGTCAACGAACCCAGACAAGAGGAAGATGTTTAAAATTGTTTAATAGTGCAGCGGTAAAAGTACCCAGGCTGGAGGAGGAAGTATGCGTTTGCGATATACTCGTACATCGGTACTTGGATAAACTTTCGAGGGCACACCGGTGTACTAAGGCACGGGTTTATTTAAATTGTAAAGGCATTGAGGGATCGTCGGACCGAAGAAAGAAGCCATCCCAGACAGGAAGGATGCCCTCACAGCCAACCGACGCCGAAGACATCAAAGATACCTTACGTAAGTGTAGCCTTTGGCATTCATCGCGATCAATCAGGCATAATGGCATTTTTAGTAAAGTACTAAAAAGACTGTCTTGTGCAAGTCGCGAGAGAATTAGGGCAGTCTGTAAGTACTGAGAATACAGCGATCAGTCTGAAACAGAAAATTCTAGATAGTCCTCATTACGAGGATGGATTTGTTAAAGGATTAGCGAATAATCGCTAAGATAATACCGAGAGGGAAAAGATGGGAACGAGAAGAAAGGGAGTTTGAGGTGGAGAGGTTAAGGCTCTCTACTACTCTACGAAGCCGACTACTTCGGAAGCAGGTGCGAAGGTGGATTCGGAGGAAAGCGCATATCAAATTATACCATGTAATTGATAAATGTAGAGGCGAAACAGCTGACATCGCGGCTTTTTTAAGCGGAGCACAGGTCAATCAATTGGCCGTACCGGAAGATTGGCCAATCAATCTTATGGGTTGGTTGCCAAACCCAGTCAACTCATGGCTTATGATTGATGGTCGGGGAAATGCGTCCGAATATGCAGAGATGAAAGCAAAATTATTACAAATGTATAAGCTCAACGTGGGAAAGTTTAGGCAATTATTTATAAAACATATGAAGCATGTCGGTACCACTTGGAATGCGTACGCGAGAGAGCAGCACAATTATTGTAAACAGTGGGTGGCAGGATTGCAAATATCGACCTTTTAAACTCTTCTTGTTCTAATTGTCACCGATCAATTGAGCGGAGTTCCAACAGAAATCAATGAACATTTTATAAATAATTCGGGTCCATTTACAGTTTCGTTAGAGTTTGGAAAGAAATTAGATAATCATGAAAATAATAGGGCAGTGTGGAAGATCTTGTTTCCAAAGCCTTGCAAGGAGGAAGAACCAGTGGCACCAATTTCGCCTCGACTTCGAAGAAGCATAGTGCGAAGCCGTACGGTGATGGCAGAATAGACTTCGATCAGCCGACCAAACGAAAATGTTTCCCTTGTGTTTCGTCCCAACATCTCAAGCAGGACTGTCCAGGAACACGAAGCGGGGAGCTTCGTCACGTGGCCCACCAAGAGGCGCGTGAACTATTTCGCCCACACACGGTTTTCGGATTAATTAACGCGATACCCACTGAGATTTTGAGGGACTCGGGAGCTAGTTTTGATATCGTGGATGAACGGCTGGTAAAAGATGTAAAAAGAGCACATGACAGGCAAGTCGGTTTGGATATTTCAGCCACTAGGCTGTGAGCCACGGAATCTATCACTTTCGCAGGTAAATGTGCAAAGGCCGTTTGGAAGCGTAGTTACAAAGGTAGTTACGAATAGTAAAAAGAGTGTGATATCGGTTATGTTGAGCAACAGAACTGCCCTCCTGCTCGAGGAAATACGCAAGGGTTACGTAAAGCCGCAAGTGGTTGGAGAGGTGGTGACACGCGCGGGCGCGACTATAGCCGGGGCTCAGGAGGAATTAGTACCCGAATCGCCGTCAGCTGGATAACCGAAGAAGGTTCGCCCTGACGAGGCTGACGAAGCAGAAGAGTTCGAGCCACTGCACGCCGTAGAAGAAGGTCACACGTCGGAACTTGAAACTCGATTTAGTAGTCGATTTAATCCGTGGAGATAGAGAGACGTTTGCTGCGGAACAACAAAGGGACAGTAGCCTGAAGGAAATATATGAAGAGCAAGCGAATGCAATACCAGAGAAGGGAAAAGGCGCGTACTTCATTAAGAATAAATTCTTATTTCGATCGCGACACAGTAAACGCAGAAAAAGATTCGACATGAGTGTTGTACCGGAAATATATCGAGGTGCCGTCTATAAATATTCATGAAACAAATTCACACTTCGGGACAACCAAAAGCAAAGACAGTATGGCGAAATATTTTTACTGGACGAATTGTTTCCAGGAAACAATTATTAGATATTGTGACAGTAGTCAGCAGGAGGAGAGGTCGGGAGAGAAGGTGCGTGGCCTCCGTACCTTGGTACCACCTGTCTCAGAAATCTTTGGAAAAATAAACTTAGATGCGTGCGTACCATTTCCGGAATCGCAAACGGGTCATAAATTCATTCTAAAAGACATCTGTGTAGCTAGTCGATTCCTGGCGGCAATTCCGATAACGGATTTGTGATCTACTACAGTTACTCATTAGATGAAATTATTTAATAGAATAGGATTTCCCAAAAAGATGCAAACGGATCAAGGCATCTGCTTTATTAGCATTTTGACAGCGAAATTCGCGCAGAAATTCGAATTTCGGCTAGTAAGGAGTGTACCGCATCATCCGCAATCCAATCCAACAGAGCGCTTACATCGCACAATGGATATACTATTAAAGTTGTGTCTGGAAGCTGGCGCGGAATAAGAAAAACTGCTTCCGGCAAACTTATTTGCGTTACGGACTACTGTGCACTAAAGCTTAAGATTCACTATCGCTGAGCTTGTGTACGGCAGGAACGTACGTACCCCGACCACTTTAATGTACGAGCGCATGGCGGGGACTGAGGAGGAACAGAACTCCTTGCTCGAATACATGTTTAAAGGATATAGTCGAATACGTGGGTGAATAGTGCCCCCGAACTAAATCAATAATCGCGTTGCTCATATGAAAGAAAATAAAAAATATCGTAAAAAATCAAAGAAAATCAGCCTTCTATGGCTATCTGTTAGAGATACAAGGAGAAAAGTGTTTTTCATTTTTTTTTCAAAGCTTGTCCGTATTGCATGGATTAGGCTCAAAAAAATTGGAGAGGCGGAGAAAATAGTTGAATATAAAGGTAATTTTTTCGAGCAATTTTGGCGCCAAATTCAAATAGAAATAGATAATTTTTTATTGATTTTCGACGTGATAGCATTGGAGTACTGTCTCGCTTTTCCCCCAAAATGTGTCTCATAACATTCTATACCATATATTTTTTCAGGTTTTTGAACAATGTGGACGATAGTGAAAAATAATTAAAACACATTTAACAGTTCAAAAATTTGAAATTCGCGCCAAACTGTGATTGGAAAAAAATGTCACCAATGTTTCAAAAATTTATATTTAAATTACTTTTACCTTTTTACTGACAAATGTTTGTTTTTTATGTGGAAAGTATTTATTTTTTACCACTATTTAAACAGGTTCATCACGATATATGAACTCGAAATCTTATAGGTGTTACATCGATTATGTACCAAACTCAATCAGAATATCCATGGTGGACAGATATGATCCTCTTGCGCATCGCCTCCGACTTCCACCAGTGAGCTTCAGTTTGGGTCATAACATTAACGGGAATTTTAAATGCCAAAAATCTCACAGTTACAAATGATCGAAACAGATAAGCGTTTTTTTAAATATTGCATCTTTAATTTCTATTACACCTTCGTGTTATTTTTGGTTGGTCACCGCGAAAAATTGTCACTTTATGCCACTTTCAAAATGCTTCTCAACACTTTTGGCTCTCCGCGCACCAGCGGCCAACGTCTGGTCTGGGTTTTCAAACAAAGGGCCCGTGTTGAGGTCCCGTGGTTCGTCACGCAAACTGGTACAGCGCAGAGCGAGCAAACATCGGTGCGCCGGAGGAGACCACTTTTTTTCTTTATACCATGGAAAGTGTAATCATAGAAATTTCCATATCGGGAGTGAAACGTCGTGAAAGTCCGAACGGAAGTCGCACCCTGGTATGCTACTTCACATAGCTGGTAGCATTTTTTTTTATTTGGCACGTGCTCCTTACTTCACAAGAATTAACCTGTCAGAAATTGTGAGTAGATCGTTTATAAACGAATGTGTGATCTCAGTTATTTAAGAAGACAATGATTTGATCTGTCATTTCAGCAATTTGATTTGTATTATAAACAGAACTATATTTGTATTATAATATTATATTTGCATTATAATATACCTAAAACAGAGTAATTTGATTTATATTAGAAACAATACATAAATCTAAAACCAAAAGTGGTTTGATATTATTTTGATAAAATAAATACTTTCCACATAAAAAACAATCATTTTTCACCAAAAGTTGTAAATTATACTGTATTATAAAGTACCAGCTGGTACTTTTCAATAATTTTAGTATAAATTGTTTCAACAGTGGTAAAAAATCAATCACATTTTGGCGCGAACAGCAAATTTTTGAGCTGATAAAATTATTATGTTTCACTATCAACCAGATTGTTTAAAAATTTGAAACAATATACGGTATAGAGTATTGAGACATTCTAGGGGGAAAACTGAGACAGTACTCCAACGTTATCACGACGAAAATCTTTTTTTTTTTCTATTTGAATTTGGCGCCAAAATTTGTGGACAAAAATACCTTCAAATTCAACAACTTTTCTCCTCCTCTCCATTTTTTTCAATCCAATACATGCAATAGAAGCTGAGAAAAAATTAAAGAAATAAAAAAACACTTTTCTCCTTGAATCTCTGTAAGATTGCCCTAGGAGGCTGATTTTTTGGGAATCTGCATTTTTATTCTTTCATATGAGTATCGCAATTATTAATTATTAATTTATCGCAATTATTTGGGGGCACTTTCCACCCCTTTATTCGGCTATATTCTTCGCGAACCGTCTCAAAAGATCGAGCGAGTTTGCTCATCAGAAATTAGTTAAAAGAGTAAGAAAATAGTAAGGTGTGATAGGACTTTCGCTGTAGGAGATCGCGTTCTAGTGCTAGCGCCGAACAAAAGCCAGAAACTTTCAGTACAGTGGGTCGGTCCAGGCGAAGTTCTAGACTAAATCTCACAAATCTATTATGTAGTTTTGTTACCTGAAAGAAAAGAGGGTCGTGTAAACTACGTTAAAAAGGTAGCACCAGAGAACTGAATACATAAATTATGTTGCATCTCATGCACCGGTGTTCGAACTGGACGAAGGTGAAATATATAAATACGCCCTGAGACTTGAAAATTGTGATTTTGATATCGAAGCGATGTTCAAAAGAACAGCTGTTGAACCCGAGTATCAGAAAAGGCTTGAAAAGGTTGTCATCAAATTCTGAGATATTCTCGGACAAACCCGGTCTGACTCACATGGTAACTATGGATATCGAAGTTCCGGACAAATCCAATCCTGTCGGAAGTATGTCGCCTAGGCAGTCAAAAATACTGAAGGAAGAAATAACCAAGATATGTGACAAAACCATCGAACTATGTGATTCAGATTATAAATCGCCGATGATTTTAGTGGAAGCACCGGGAAGGAAGCCGCGGCCGTGCATTGATTATAGGTGACCGACCTAAAGTATTAACATCGAATATTATCCTTAACTGAGCATGAAAGAAGCATAGACTGTGGCGGAGGCCAAAATAATTAGCACACTTGATGTGGCAAAGTGCTTTTGGCAATTTGCCCTCACGCCGAGAGCACAGCGATAGCACAGCTTTTCTCGCGAAATTCGGTTCCTTTTGGTATTAAGAACGCACCGTATCAGTGCAGTCGCATGATGGCATCCTTATTAGATTCGTGCAGTAAATTTGTCGTACCATATATGGATAACATTGCCATCTAAAGTGATAACTGGGGAAATTGTCTCATTCGGAAGAAGTATTTCAAATTATTAGGGGAGTCCAAAGCTTTTTGTAATGTTTTGGTGTGATTGGTCCTGCTCATGCCGGTTGAAATCTTCCAGAAATCTCCAACAGTCATGAACGATCCATACATCGCTGCGCTAGCTGAATCGTTATAAAAATGCTCGAGCAGTGCAGTATATACTATTATCTCCACATTACATGATGCATATTTTTAATTCAAATACAAGCGATCAATTTTCTAATTTCTTCAGAATTGAAATAGTCGCCTTCTTCGCGAAAGTGAATTTTGCCCGCTTTATGCATAAAATTGTTAAGACAAATGTAGGATGTTGTAATTTAATGGATTTTATGGCACTGCAGAATGGATAAAATATTTACGTATACTGCTTGTTTGCATTCCCCATTCTCGGTAGCGAATTTTGCTTAAATTATGCATAACGTTGACAAGACACATGTAGGATGAAATTTAGTGTATTTTATGGCACTGTAAAATTGATAAAATATCTACGCGGACTGGAAATCGAAACCGCTAGTTCTAGAACTACACTTTGACACTGAGCCATTACTTCGCTCTTCAAACATTCCTCTCATAACAACATATTTTATAAAAACGAAACTTGAAAGCAACATTACATTTACAAAAGTTAATGTAAATTCAGTTTCATGCGTAGTAATCATTGAAGTCTTCTTCTATTTAGCTCTCAACGGACGTTAAAGTATTTTATAAGCTCTCCAATAAAATAAATTTAATCATCCTAGTTCCATCTACAGAACGTAATTTTGAAAATAAACGTTAGATAGCGTTGTCGGCAAGAAGGGATTTCCAATCTTTCGGGCTAAGGCATTTTCGACGCGAAACTTATCCTCGAGTTTGATACTGTCACTGACGTTAGCACGAGTCATTGATACTGTAAAACTATGAGAGGTTTGAAATTTAACTGCATGTGAATGGCACTACAGTGTAATGGACATTACGGCATTAAAGGAATTTATAAACTTTTCTTCTAAACTGCTGCAAATTTTTACTTTGCATTTTTTTCCTTGTATTGAGCAAAGCTCACTTAAATAATGGTTTGGGTCTAGTTTTCGTTGAATTATTCTGAATATTAGAAATTGCAAAAATAACAAATGACGCAAGAAGTGTATGCTGTGGTAGTACCACTAATTCAATTTACATAGGAAACTGCATGGCTTGCGACATGAGGGAAAGTAAAAGTATCCTTCATTCACTCAGATTCTGTATTTGAGTGTGCCACAGGCACACACTGGATCACAATTTCGGTGTCTCACAGAAAATAGAATTTGGACAGCTCATGATAAGTAAAATTCTCTTCAAAATATTTAATGTACAAAAACATGAGTATAATACATAAATGAGTAGCACACTTAGCAGGGTAGTGAAATAAAGAATTATTAAAATTAACCATTAACTAATATTAGCATTGCATTTGAAGAATGTTTTGTCATAGGCATTGCTCCCAACTCATTTATCATCTTTCTCAACAAAGAAGTATCCAATTTCTAGAAAAACACGTTTTCCACACTTACATGGAAAACAGAAAATTAAGAATACCACACAGCAATTAACTGTAGGTATACAATCCAAACTACTTGTTTAACTTTTAAGTTAGAAATTCAATTTTGTAAAATATCTTAAACTAGTTTTACTAAAAAATGTAATAACCTGATTTTAGAGCAGATGTCTGCTTCACCATTTCAGTCTTACAAATAATTGCCACTCTCATCCAACAGATCAAATTGCTGAGAACTTGTGCTGTTATTGAAGTTTTATAATTTATTGATCCACGGCATTAAATACACAAGAACACATCTATTCTACACGATGACCATAAGTTCTTTAATGCCAATTTTTCATTTAAAAATGAAAACTAAAATAATCCACAGCAAAAACATTACATGAATCTAGTATCAAACAAACTAAAATATCTAGTACCAGAAATCTCAAAACGATATTTACTACCAAAGTTCTATTCTATCACAATGCAAGAGAAATAAAGCAATATATCTATAAATACTTTTTACTACAAAAAATTATTTGCTGCACACTAGGTTAAAGCTGAAATTGGTACAAAAAATACAACTGAGGACCAATTTTACTTTACTCGAAACCTTTTAGGACAATTTTTTATGAATATGATTGAGTGCCAAGGACTTGAAATTAAAAAGAAATACTAATATAAAATAAATTCATTACATACCATAATTAGAACTACTTTGGACTGATAAGTTGTCAGAAAAAATACTATAAACTCACTTTTTTTTTGTTTGTTTGTTTGTTTGTTTTTTGAAAACTTCACATTCAATAAAGACCAATATTTTAAATTTAAAATAATTTTTAAAATCAGTTTTCATAGCAAATTAATGAAATTACATCACTATTCCACTGATATTACACATGACATTCGTTTCATTATGAACTGTTAACTTCATTGTTGTCAATTAGAATCAGAATAAAATGTATGCTTCGGTAGATGTGAAATATTTTACAATTGTTAAAACGTTACAACATCCTCAGCCAAACTTACAAAATTGCTGTGTTAGTAATGGATTCATTTTTTTTAATTATTTTCTCATTCAATTGAAATGGATGATCCAGTTTAAGTGATCTTCACTTTACACACAGTATTTCTTTTTAATTTTTTGTTTATAAGGAATCTTCAATCACACATACTGGAGGGTAACCAATTTTTAATAACCGATTACTAGCAAAGATGCAAAGTTTTGTGAAGTATCGTGTAGTTACATGTTTATGTAATACATCACAAAAGGTTTTCATGCTTTTGCCAAAACAGTTATTTTAACTGTTAGCTGGCTCGTAACTATGACCATCAATGACAAAGAAATTATTCATTTATTTAAACGCACATGACTCAAACTCAAAGTACCATAGCATCATGACTATTTTTATTCTACATGACCTAAAAGTCAGACAACTATCTCAATAGAGTATTAACATTCCCATCAGAAGATTCTTTAAAACCAAAAGTCTCACTGGAAAAAAAAATTATAAATATGGCTTGAATTACACAGGTAGATGTTAAATTCTGAATATATGTGAAGAGAGAGAGAAAGTGTGTAGTATATAAAATATGTCATTGAATTCAAACTTTGAAATTATGTACATGTGGAGTTTCGTAAAAATGATCCTCAGAGACATAAATATTCTAGAATGCCCTGGGAAAGAGAAAAAGAAGTTCAACAATACACACAATACACATCAAATTTTGCAATTTGCAAAAAATAATATTTTTAAAAAACTTAAATCAATTTCAATATTTTTGTTAATAAAATTTAATATAAATATGACACTTCAAATAGAATACTGATATTAAATTTCTACACATGTACATCAATTTAAATTACAGAAAGAAAATGGAGCATATATTTTGGTTATGGTTTCTCCGTTGAAACAACTACTACTGCTACTACAGCTTTTAAAAATTTTGTTTAAATAAGTGTACACAATATTCTCACTATAACTAGTACTAACTTAAAACAGATCTTGTAAATCAGTAATTGGGAGGATATCATAAAAGGATTGACAAATTATAAAAACTGTAAAATTTTTACAACAGGCAAAACACACACTCCAAGTTGAATATTTTAGTAAATACATTTTTTCTCATAATAACACTATTTTTCAATAATAAAACAAATGAGAGTATGTTTATTTATAAAACAATAATGACATAACAATGTATGTCACTGATTAATACGTTATACATTATCAATAAAATATCTGCTAATTATGACAAATTCACAAGGAAAGGTTCGTACAGTGGACTTCTTTCAGTTTAAACTCCAAGTGAAATGAAACAGAAACTCTGATTAATCCATAAATGTAATTTCTAAAAACCAACTATCAATATTCAACAAAACTGCTGAAAAAAAACTCTTCTATTGAACAAAATATCTAGTTTTAGGCATACTTTTTTTCACAAATGCAGCTTTTCCTTTTATATAAAGCTAAAAATATTGTCACTAAAAACGAAAAAGGCCAAATCATGAAATGACCCCACTGACATGAACCCACTTACAACTGAGAGCATATTTTATGGAAACAAATGTGTCATTATTTACTTTGGTTTGCTTATTTTCACATGAAACAGTCTTTCCACCATTCACAATATGAAATGAGTTGTCAGTAACATGCATCCTATGATCACTGCCATATGCCCACTACATAAGAAATTTAAGATTTCATGAGTCATCGTAGACGTCTCCTTCCAAAAGTAAGAAATGTTTTTTTCATAATAATTTTTAACTTTCTTAATATTACAAATTTTAATACAAAAAATATACTAGAATCTGAATAATATAAATGTAACATTATAAAATGCAAACAAAAGTTATAAATATATAATGTTAGTTTCCATAGGAAGAAACTTTTATTCAAATTATCTAAGTCCACTGTACTATCTTCATACCAACTTCCAAATACAATCACAAAAATCAAGCTGGATTACATACGAGAGGAAAAAAAACACAATAATTTGAAGGTATTCAAGTAGCATAGCAAAATTGAAACGACAAATAAATTTCGTCACTTATTGTCCTCAGAAAATTTCAATATATTTGCAAATTTCAGTTTCACATTGCAAAATTTATTACACATATAAACGATGTAGAATTAAAGCCCACATATTTTCAATACACAAAAAGCACTGTGGCAAACTTGTAATACATGGCACAACTTTGTAAACACTTAAGATATAATTACAAGGTTGTATTAAAGCATCTTGCTATCTAAAATTCCAACAAATATAATTATACACTCTAGACATGCATTGGTAAATCAGTCATTTGTTCTCACAAGAAATTATACTTTCTGACTATTTATTAAAGAACAAATGTGTTGAAGAGTTTGTCATAGCACCTACACACAGAAGTTAAGTACTTTCAACACTCTTACATTATCAAACTGCCACCAATATTACAGCATGTGTCAGTACCTTTTGTTAAAAATGTTTATACTTAGTACATTTCTGAAATTCCGTATTATGAAACTCCTTAAATTATACAAAAGTACACTTAGTGTTTGCGTGAAAAAATGTGAACTACATTCTGCCTTTTCATATAATTCAAAACAAATTCATAGTGTTTACTACACAAACAAGAACTTTTTTTTAAAAATCACAGAGCAAATGACAAAAACTGAATGACAGAGTAAACTAATACTTTTCCAATTACTAGTAGCATGGACACAAGCTAACTGAAATACAAGACAATAATACTGAGTAAATAAAGCAAACTCCTTATACACAAGTTTTTTAAAAAGCGAACTTGTAAGTGTTGTTACATACAAGGAGCACAATTTACATTACATCCCATGACAACATTCAAAATCTGATTTAAAAACTAAAAACTCTTTAAAAAAAAATCATCAATAATCAATTGAGTTTCTCCACAACTAGAAAGAAACTGTACGATCTACCAAAGCTATTTCACAACTAGAGGACACTTTAGTTTGCTTTTACATACTTGTGCATCCTGCAAGACTGAAAAATGTACAGATAAAGCACATATTTTCACTCGCAATGTTATATTTTAAATTTGATCAGTCTTTTATGCTACAACTAATGTCCAAAATGCTGCTAATTTACAAATAAGCCAATTAATTCACATATTAGCCAGACAGTTTGGATAAAGCTCTATCAATTGCGATGAACGGATCATATCGGACATTACCTGGCTAATTCCACGAGACTGAATAATAATAATAATAATAATAATAATAATAATAATAATAATAATTAAAACAACTATTCACAAATTAGCCTTAGAGCTGGCTAAAGAAAGGTAATTGTCCAAGGCGTTGTGAGTATGTGTCCACGCTAAGTATTTTGGCACAAAAACACTTTGGAAGTTATGCATTGCACATACTAAATCTTGTATGTAAATCAAATCTGTGTAAAACACAAAGGTCCTAGGCCAGAACCTTGTTGCCCCAACTTGGAAATACTGAGCAAATAACAACTGAAGTATACAGAGGGGTTAGGTAAGAAGATGTCTTGAAAAAAGAAATTTATTATGGACACAGTGGAACTCGAACTGCACACCTAGTCTCTCAGTAGATTTAAAAACTTCTCATCAGGAGTCTGGTGTGTCCCATAATATATTCTATTCCTCATCACTCTAATGCATTTCACCCACTCTAACCATCTCATGTTGGCAAAACATGCACATCATCCAGCTAAAGTCCGAAGTAACTTTCAACACTATCTACCTTAGACTTTGTCCATCTATTTGTGATGTGAACATTAACAGGTTACTTCTCAAATTTGCCAGTTTTGGACATTAGCTGTAACATATATAACCCAGACTAATTTACTTCAATGTTCTGGAACAAATATTAAATTTAGCAACAGCAGATCATAAATTTTATGTAACTCACACATGCTGGAGAAAAAAAATTTTAATTAACTTACTGCCTACCTACCAACCAACCTACTTTAACCATAAATTGTTTCTCACAGAAAAAATTGATAACACAATATTCATAAAAGTGTTTGCACACATGAAAAACTCTTCTGAACCATGATTAATCCAGGGGGGAAAAAAAGAAGATCATGATGTCACAAGATATTCAATGTCTATCTGCACTTGTAGTCAATAATCCTTTTTGTTCATTCATCAATCAAGGAATAAATCTCTCCCAATTGACCACCCATTATGTTAGCAAAATGTCAACTTCAACATTATGCACTTAAAAATATTGTGCATTATAAAAAAAAAGGTAAATATAACATCTACAAAAGTAGATAAAAAACTCAGGCAAAATAATGAAGTAAAAAATTGTAAAAATCACAGAGAAAAGCAATGAGAAAGCAATTCTTAATAAATAAGTTTCCTTGTTAAAGAATGAACTTTCTTTCACATTGCACAATGTTCTTTTCCTCATTCACTTGCTCTTTAAAAATGAGGCCAATATAAAGAATGTACAAAAAATCATGTCAAACTGAAAGAAGTCAATAAGTCGTAAGATATCAAAATTAACTAGACCTCTCTGAATTCCTTCATTGCAGATTTTTCCTGTCCCATTTACACTAATTTAGTTAATTAAATAGCAGTCAGTCTTTAGAAAACAAAAAATTAAAATAATCATCTTAATACAAAATAATATAAAATGCAAAATTCTTCATATGCATACCACTTAACATTCCATTAACATTTCACTATGTTTCTACAATTCAAATGAAAACCAAACTTTTATCACCTTACATAGTGAATGTGTAAACAGTTAATAATACTGCTAATAATACTTTATCCTTACTCTTGTTTAAGTGTGGACGACCATCAATAAAAAAACAAAATTTTAGTACTCAGTGAACCATTAGCGCCATAAATGTGGTTTTCATAGAAAATCTTCAACATCTTGCAAACATCAATCACTTGTTGTATTAGGTCACTATATACCAAAAATAAATCTAAAAATAATTTGTAACAAAATGTATTAATACTATTTTGGCTTTTCCATAATACCTAGAAGAAATTCCCAAACTGTACATAGAAATAATGCAGTTTTAAAATGATTTTCAAAAATATACATTGTGGTCGATCTGGTTCAAAGGAAAGTTATAATATTGCAATGAGAGCAATGATATCCCACATCCTGAAACTATATTAAAGAACTAATTTTCATAATGGAAATCAGTAAATATTTAAAAAATCCATTTTTTACCAAAAAAACATTAGTAAATGATCTAAAAAATAAATTGATAAAACTATGTGCCAAAATCAATACTGTCAGAGAAGTTTCTTATGTCAACAAATTCACAAACAACAGAACTGAACAATAAGTGTCAATAACATTAAACTCACCACAGATTTTCTGACATTAACAACAAAAACCAGTAGAAGTTGGTTATTTAGTGTAAAAAAAAAGTTAATTCTGGAATATACTACAAATAGGAAGAACACAGAATCCAAATTCAATCCATCGCAGTTTTTCTTGCAAATGATGTGAGAGATGATATTTCACTTGGATCAGTAGCCAAACGACTAAACTCAATTTCCTCACTGGAATTGCCACGGACATCAGTTTCTGATGGCCATTGTTTGTGAGATGGGGCATACAGAACTATTAGTGCAAATATATAAATATTCCACATTCCATAAACACCAGTGAAAAAAGCAGAAGTGAATTCTAATTCATGATCATCATCCCATTTCCAATGGCCCTCAGAGACTTGTCCAAGGATAAACCCTACCACAGTCATAGCTGCACATAGTACAGTTGCTAGCATCAAAAATTTAAAACGGTAAATAACACCTTGATAATGCAGTCGTCGAGCACTGGACATACTTGGTAGAACAGCACGTTTAGCACTAATGTTATAAAACACTTCCCAAATTCTGTACACTAAGAAAATGAAATACACTCCTGCTGATATACCAGCCAAAATAATAAACGAGAGGGCGAGATTCGTACCTAGTTCTGTTACCCAAATAGAGTAGAAAGGATTTACAAGCTGTGATCCTCTTTCACAAATATCAAATACCAACAATGAAAAACAACCTACCGCAACTGCGCTTAAATGTTTCCAATATGACTTAAGAGTCCTCTGTTCAGCAGATTCTTGTATCATTAAATGTTCTCCGGCAAATACTAGCCAAAATGAAAGTAGCACAGCATAGAAAATTCCTTGTCGAATATCACCAAGTAAGACCATAAATGGCATATCCACATAAAGAGTCAAGTACTCCAGTGGAACATTAAGGAAAGTTAAAGCTCCACCCAGAAAGAGTAACATATACTCGAGTAAGGCTGGAGATCGTGATAACTGATGAACTCTTTGCCAGAACCATATCATAATTGCAACCACTATAGGGAAAAAAACTGTTTTTAAAGAAACCCACACTTTTGTAAACCCACCATTTTGGTGAATAGCAACAAGCCATAGTCCATGAACATGTCCTAATCCTTGATTGGTTTGCTTATCATTATCTACTGGTAAACGTATATTCAAAAGATAAAAATCATGATGCAGTGAACCCAGTTCAAGAAGAGGAATATCTGAGCAATTGTAATAGTAACCAGGCTTCTTATGTGTGATAGAGCAATCTAAAATACGCTTCTCATCAGATGATGCTGCCAGGGGTTTCCATGCATCATCCGAGTCACCTTTATTTCTGTATCCAAGTTTGACATTCAAAGTTAAAGTGATTCTCTGTTCCATTTCTGCTTCAGGTTGATAAGTAATTTCTGGTTCCAGCACACCAATTAAATTCTGTTGCCAGCGTGAATAATCATGAGTCATGTTGTCTTTTGGTAAAGGAAATTGAAAAACAAATACTATATTATTAGCTTGCATTCGATGATCCAAACTGGTTTTATCATATTCACGAAATAAAGCACAGCTGCCTTTCCCTCGAGAATAAAACCAATTCTTGGAATTATTGCCTTGGTCTAAGCACTGAGTGGCCAACATTCGTTCAGCATGAGATGGTGGAGGAGCAATGAAGCCACCAATAAGAAAGCATACTACTTGACAGATTAGCAATAAACTAATAAGAATACTGAGTTTCCGACCACTCAAATTTTCTAATATAGCTCCTGGCATTGTTTATTCGAAGAACACAATCAATCCATTAACGATTTTCGTTTATTGTTAACCAAATCACTGAAATCATTCGTTTATACAAACCCTGCTAAATGCAAATGTCACCTTTTCTGCACATTATCCTCTTTCACTCAATTCTCTGCCCTACACTCGCCAAGCTGCAAGTTTTTCCTTTTCCTTACAAGAAGCACATTTATATTCACAAATCGACACTTAGGCAGTCTTCAGGCCATATCACTTCCAACGTAGACCAATATAGTTACTCAAATTCTCATTGCACCGGTAGGAAAGAACAGGATAATATTACTCATTCACACGTGCAGAATATCCCAGCTTTACAAGGTTAGCTCCAACTCAAACTTCAAATCAATCCCATTCCGGTACAACACACATTACCACGTTCGAACACATTGGCACATAACGTAAACCACAGAACACAGTTGTCTATTAACCAGATATAGGTGGGAAATATGCTCACCAGCCGTTCAAATGAGTCGGTTCACGAATCCCTTTCAAAATGAACCTTCTTCGGAAGTGCAAAACGTCACAACCCTTTGGCGGGAAAGTGTTGGGTGGCCTATCTTGTCACACGGAAGGGATATGTACACAGTGTAGTGGTCATTATTTATTTATTTTACTTCAAAAAACCAGTTAAAAACTATAAGACGTGCCACGAGGAGTGTATTCTGTGCACGTTTTGTTAATTCTAGGGTCCCTACCCGAAACCATATGCAAGTCGAATTCTCAATACAGAAAGAAATGAGCATTTTTGGCAAGAATATTTCTTGTTAACAATTATTAACAAAAAAATTCACTCCGAAGTAATAAAATATATTTTCAAAGGCAAATCAGCTATAAATTTGGGTTCTTATCCTTCATCATGTCCTTCGTACAGGAATATACGTTTACCGCGACATGAACAATAATTTAAATAACAATTTGAACAATATTTCCCACTGAACTCGAGAAGACGCACAGATATTACTCGCCCAACTTTTCTTGAACGATGGATTGAAGAAATGCAGGTAGAGTGGGGGTATTAGTTACGAAATCAGCCACTAGATTTTATAGAATGATGCCAATCTCTGGAGAATCAGTCGTACCTTCGCAACTTTCTTAGGAGTTTGAGGCATCTCCTGTGATGGATCTTCAAGTTCTGCAGTCATTGCTTTTGATTTTTGGAGAAAATCGCGGACAGAAGTTCTCGTCTTCAACAGAAAATAGTTTATATTTTACGCCAATGACGTTTTGGAATGTTGTCATCAGTGCTCGCTGCGAGCTACTGCCTTCAACTGTTTCTTGTGCTAGAGAAGGGGAAGCAAGGTCGTCGTTCAAGAAAAGTTGCACGAGTAATTGAGTATGGCCAGAAGAAAAAAGGGGCCATCTTAACATTTACTCAAGGAATCAGGGAAATTGGACGAAAAACCTGATTGAGATGGGAGTCATTGATCCAGAAGTTGTCAAATCATATAATAATTTACTATACCGTCAAGTGGGATGAACCCTTAACACCATCTCAGAATTGAGATTTCATGTCTACATAATACATGTCAGATTTTCCAATTGTTTTAAATGGAGGAATCTTTCTCTTCACGTGATTTCTGGAATACCAAATTTCATCTCATTCATCAGGCTATAACCAATGCTTTCTGATGTTTACAATCCTGCAATATTGGCCTCACTTGTGTGTCAAAATAAGAGAGAATTTTGACTGAGGAAAAGCGACCAGTGTACTCAACAATCACTTAATCACCAACCCAAGCTTGAAGAGATACAGTTGTGTCCTCATTACCTTCCACACGGATGTTATATGACCAGGCGTTTTCCAAGATATTCTCAAATGAACCCAAGGGTTTGAGGATACAATCCACATCCTCAGCAGTTCTACCTTTACCTGGGGGCACATTTAAATTTGTATTTCTCTTTACTTGTGCTGCGCATCTGTCTTTGACTACGTTTTCTGATGTGAACACAAACCATGGCTCGAAAATGCGAAATACACTGAAATAGTAGATCAGAAGCGATGGCAGAATCTCACCCCGTGAAGTATTTTCGTTTTAATCTTAACATCAGTGGCGGCATGCGCTTAGGTTGCACAACCCCCAGATATAATCGAAAAAGATCTCTTAATATCTTAGGAATTTACATTTTCCTTTTAATGACATTCAATATATAGCAGCAATATAAAAGTATATGAAATCGTTTTGAAACCAAAGAGCGTCCAACTGCCACTCTCCGGTGCCTGGTACCTTGCCAGGTAATGCACCACGCTCTTGGATCTTGGCTGTATTACTGATTTTATTGCATTTACTCTTTGGCCTTTCGATTTAGTACGGGCAACATAGGGCCTTTTGGTTGCGCAATCAGACGGGAGGCGCTGTCTAGCGCTGCGCGGTGACGGAGGAGGTCTCAGGGGAATACCAAAATTCTATCTTCAACTGACTCGCTGCAACGAAATTTTATAAATTTCGCATGTCATTGAAAGTACACAAGTTCAGTCAATTATTTACAGCATTTCATTCATTAGTTATGATGTTTAGAGAATTTGTTTTCATTTGATACTAAAATTACTGATTTAAAACGTACACTTGATATATCATTTGCGTGAAGTTGACCGATCTGGAAGGAAGTCCCTTGCTCAGTAGATGCAGCAGGCTGCAGTTACACCTCGGAGAGCGCTGGTGGAATATGAGCGAGTGTGTGGAAGGATCTTTCTTAAAAAATATACCAGGGTAGTGATATTTTAGAAATAAAATTATTTTATTTGTGTAAAACGTGTTGAAGCAATAGTGCTCGTTGCGATGTGACGGAGTCGAACTCATGTATCCAGTGGAAATCAAAGCCAAAACCACGTGCGCGGAGGTCTAAAATGTAGCTGACTCGGTCACGACGTATGAATATGAAAGTAATGATTCAATATAGACTTTTATTTAACTTAGATTTAATTAAATTGAATTGCTTACATTTTTATTATACTTTCGTATTTTGAATTTTGGAAATTACATTTCCGTCATTCGATGGAGATATAACCTCCAGGGACACCAGCCGTCACTGCTTTACATGATATCTCACGCAAACAGTAAGATACACAAGCGCTACTTACGGCGTGTTTTCTCCTAATATGTAGCTACTGACATATTAACTTACGTCGTCACGGTCAGTATTAACTAAAACCCAGCGACAAAACAATACCAACAATACTCGATAAGGCAATCCCACACTAATTATGCACATTCATCATGGGGCTTGGGGCTAAAATGAATCATTTTTATAAAGCGAGACTTTCCAGGATCATCTTGCTATTTCTGCAAGTTAGAAACAGCAAAGTTGTGATACCTGTCAATAGGAAGCCTATTTGGCAAGAAATAGAGCCTGGTATTCTCGCCCCATCTGGCTCAACCTTGCCCTGTATGGACGATACTTTTTAACAAAATTGTACCGTAATAACATAATTACACCATAATTTTAAACACACACACACACACACACACACACACACACACACACACACACACATATATATATATATATATATATATATATATATATATATATAGAGAGAGAGAGAGAGAGAGAGAGAGAGAGAGAGAGGATACGAGCCCACGTCTTACAGACAAATCTACCTACTAGACGCGCTGGGAAAGGTATACGAGGACATAATACTAGAAAGACTGTAGACATGGCTAGAGAAAACAATCGGTCTGTCGGAAACGCAATATGGCTTTCCAAAAGGTAGATTCACAGTCGACGCCATCAAAACAATCCTAGAAAAGGCCAGAGGAGCCAAAGGGGGAGCAAAAAAAGAATTCTGGACCCACTAAACGCTCGATATCAGGAACGCCTTTAACTCGGCTAAAGGGAGGAGATTATCAAGGCTCTGATAGAGAAGAACACCCAGGAGTACCTCACAAGTATGATAAAGCGCTATCTAAGCGACCGAAAAAGAATTTACGAAAGCGAAAGAGAACGTGTAGAAATTGAAATGAACTGTGGTGATTCACAAGTTTCTAAACTTGGTCTTGTCTTATGGAACATTATGATCGACAGTGTACTGGGCATAAAACTCCCGCAAATCGTCCCAATAGTGGGCTTCGAAGACGATGCGATAATAGTGGCAACGGCGGAAACATCGGTCCCATAGAAGTCATCACGAATGACATCCTGAGAATAGTGATGGGGTGGCTGACCAAAGGGATGGAAGTCGCAGTCCATAAAACGGAAGCGCTACTCATCACGAACAGCTATCCTACCCCAACTCAACATTCCTAATAGGCAAGGGAAAAAATAGAATGTTGCAATAGCCTTCGATACGTAGGAATGGAGATTGACAGCAAGCTAAGTTTTGGACCATACGTAATCGATACGACGAAAAAAATACCAGGTGTAACAACACCGTTTACAAGATTGGTGCCGAACACCAGGGGCCCCAGCGACAAGAGGATGCGGCTTCTTATTAGTGTGATGCAATCTCAAATGCTCTACGCAGCTCCGATCTGGACAGAAGCTCTCCAAAACAATAATTTGAGAATAAAAATGCAGACTGTCCAGAGTAAAGGTCCATACGCATAACATCGGCGAATAGATCTGTATCCGGAAGTGCTGTTCTTGTGCTGATGAACCTATTGACCTGCTTGCTCTAGAAAGGAAAGAAGTTAACGACTATTTCCATGAGCAAGAGTATAACAAAATGTGATACACCTCTGGCAGAAACACTGGGGCAGAGAGAAGACCGACAGATGGACTCATAGGCTCATTCCGAATATATACAAATGGATAAGCCGTCAACATGGGTCCGTGAAATACCATTTAATCTAGGCATTCACAGGGTATGGATGCTTTAAAGCATACCTAAAAAAATTCAGAAAGACAGAAGACGCGGGATGCTTCTACTGCAGCCATGAACTAGACGATGCCGAACATAAGCTATTCCACTGTCCGAACGTTACGGCATGTTACACTGTTACACGTTACGAACGTTACGGCACGTTACACTGTCCGTACGTTATGGCATTGTATGATATAGAAGGTCGGGTGTAATAACTCTCCAGAAAATATGGTGGCACTAAAGATCTACAACTAGGAGATGTGGACAGCAATAGAGAGATACATCGCCGCCATCCTTAAGAAGGAGGAAAAAGAAAGAAAGCAGCCACAATCGAACCTGAATAGTACATCAAAGCAAAATAGCTGACACCACCCTGAAGTAATGTTTAATTGCGGTTCCAGAGTGGGTAACGGTTCCTGGGTACATAAAGGGTTTGTGGTTTTAGTGTGTAAATGTCTCATACTGTTGAGGAGTGCGGGCTTCTCAGCGTCTTGAAGATTTCCACAGTTCCCCTCGTTGAAACAGTTTGCAAATCTTCGCAATTCTAGAAAAGCCATTGATGCAAGGTAGATTCTACGGAATTGATCCTACGGAAACGTTGCAGGTCAAGGAGCTCCTGGAAATAAGTGGGAACCATTTCATGAGCAATTATTTGTGAAGAAAATCGGGTTCGGTCTCTTGTGTTGTCATCGACGCCATTACGTTGCAAGTGGATGGTAGTGGCACCTAGTGGAAGTGAAGCGAACTCAGGTTAATTTCCAGATCTTCGGCTTGGAGATTGTAGGTAGTACAGTTTGTCATGAGACGTTATCAATGGCTGCCGAAGTGAAAGCCAGGAGGGCAAAAGCAAAACCACCTGAGAAAGAACGGTAAGATAATCCCAATTCATTTGCAGGTGACAAGAAAATCACGTATTTGTCATAAAAGGACCGTAGTTCAGACGCGCAAGAAGGCGGTGAAGCCGATGAGACACCGGAAGAAACAATCGCTCGGTGCAGTCCTGAAGCAGATGAAGAAGGTGGACTCACAGAAACAAGGGATAAGAAGAAGAAGAAAGAAAAGAGCAGTGAATCCAAGATGCAAAGAAGCATAAAGAGGCAATCAAGGTGACCGCAAAAGAAGATGCATCACACGCAGACATCATTAAACGTATGAGAAGCTCGGTAATTCCGGATGAATGCGGAGCTAAAGTTGCGTCATTACGGAAAACTAAGAAAGGTGAGCTCATCATCGTCCTGAAAACGAGGGAAAAGCTGACACCATCAGCCAAACACTCATTGGGTGGTATGAATAAAAGTAAGCAAGTACTCTTTGCTCCGAGTTTCCGAGATTCTACTCAGTTTCGTATGAATAAAGAGGGTAAGCAATTGCTCAGTCTCTGAGCACTTGCTCCAACTCTGAGCATAATCTCAACTGGCGAGCAAATGCTCAGAATTGGTATGAATAAAGTTAAGCATTTACTCTCTAGAGTGAGCACTTGCTCCAAAATTTCGGAGGGACCTTAGTAGCAGACTCACTTTTGAAAAGTAAGGTTAAATTGACCGATTTTTTACCGTGTGTTGATATGCATAGGCAGTGGACTAAAAAAATTCAAGATTAGGCGAAATTCTCGTGATGTAGACTATTAGAATCTTTGCCGATTCGAAAAGTACAATGTATAGTTGGTACGATTTTTATCGGAGTTTGCTTTCAGGCGCTTTTTCATATTGCATATCTTCTATGTTAATTGGCCTTCGCGCTTTTCTACGTGGAATTTTTCGGGGTACTGTTTTTTGAAACTTTGTAATGTTTCGTTTCGGCCACAGAGTACTTCCGAAAGCTGGCTCTTTTCAAAAATAAGTTTATATTCACTTAGCATTTCGGTAAAAATTAGCTGGGCCACTAGCGCCTGTTTTTCGTTACTGCTATTCATATTCGAATTTAAAGAATGAGACAACAAACCATTGCTCTTTATTCCGCACAAATGTGTGCGCGACGCGAGTAACATATGTAGCTCAAGAACCCAATTTTTAAAACTCTTAGCCTGCACTATCACTTGTTCACGACGAGCAAATGCTCGCGAGACATGAGTAAGTTCTTCGGAGACATACGAAGTTTTTATTCATACGAAATGGAGCTTCTGCTCAGTGCCGCAGAGTAGACTCACTTTGCTCCGGAGCAAGTACTCATGAGCGAGTGCTCATTTTTATTCATATGACCCATTGAAGTGTTGAAGGACAAAGCGGAAGTAAAAACACTCACGATGATTAAAAAGATAGAAATAAGAGACATGAACGATACCACAACGGAAAAAGATGTAGAACTCGCAAGAAAAAATACCCTATCGGAGCTAAAGCTGACGACATCTATCACCTGCCGTCTATAAAAAGGTACGGAGACACCTAGGTTGCAGTGGTACTGAGATTGCAGATGAAAGAAGGAACGTCATAATTGGGTGGATCAACTATAGAATGAGAGAAAGAAGAGAAATTACCCGGGGCTACAAATGTTCACGGTATTGCGGCACGCTGCTCTGGCATCTATAGAAAAGGAGCCTTCTAGATATGGGGGAAAAGGGCTGAAATCTACAGATTGCGAAAATAAACTAGACCACGTGGTATGAAAGGACAATGAGAACGAAAATACGTGTCACGCATAAGGAATAAGGAATGCACGTCCAATAAAGAAGAGCTTGAGAAACAGAAAAGAAAATGGAAGTGAAAGCTCTAAAAATTAACTTAGGAAGAGAACAAGCTCAAGATTTATTAAAGCAGACGGTTAAGCAGATATAGATATAATCCTTATCAGTGAATTATACTAGGATACCACGCGATGGGAAGCAATAGCAACAATTTACAATACCCTCAGCATCTAGAATTACTGCGAGGCAGCGCAAGGGTATGTCTGATTAGAGATCGAAGGAATTCCGATATACAGCTGCTACTACTCGTCCAACGACGCATCTTTACATATATAGCTGATCTAGAGAAAAACGCTAGGACTGACACAGGATACATTCTCATCACAGGGAACTTTAATGCCAAAGCAGCGGACTGGGAAGAGTCTAGATCCGACAAAAGGGGAGCATAGTCACCGAAATCATCGCCCAAAATGATCTGGTTGTTCTTAATAGAGGAAAAGAATTTACACTCAGTAGTACAGGTTCAATAACAGACCTGTCGCTATTCACTCCAAAACTCGCTGAACATCTGAAGGAAAGGAAAGTTTTGGAAGATTACACGCTGAGCGACCACCAGTATATCGAGTTCCACATAAAAAACTAGAAATTTATATATGGATTCAAAACAGGTATACAGGAAAGGCACCGCCTTGGATATTGCGTAAAGTAGATACGCCAAAATTGACAGCTTTTCTGGAAGAACAAAATCTGATAGACGGACTAAAATGGACGAGAAGTGAAGGACCTCTTGAAAATAAATTAAAAACTCTGAATGAGAAAATAGTAGCTGCACGCGTAACTTTAATGCCGAGAAGAAATAAAGCTCCTAGAGAGTCCCTGTACTGGTGGACGAGCGAAATACAAAATTTAACAACAAATTGTCTTTGTATTAGAAGAACAATCAGATCAAAAGGTTACCAGATGCTCCAAGCGCATTATAAATGTTCAAAGAAAAGAACTCAGAGTAGCAAGAAAAAATGACAAGAAGAATGCTGGAGAGAACTAATTCTGGAAATAAAAAATTATTCATGGGGTCTGCCCTACAAAATCGCAGCGAAGAAATTAAATCAGCCAGAATATTCCCGGACTGAATGATCCGGAATGGGTGAATTAAATCATCGAGTATCTCTTTCCACAACAACACTCGACAAGGTACAAATTCGACCCATGTGATGTGACGAAAAATCAAATGTTCACTAATCAGGAATTGGAGCACGTGGGAAAGCAAATAAAAATTGAAAGGCTCCAGGTCCTGACGGCATACCAAATGAAGTAGTGAAGAAAGTGAATGAGGTATACCCGAAAATCCTTTTAGACATCTTGAACTCATGCCTGAAGAAAGGCGTTTCCTAAAAAGTGGAAACGACAAAAAGTAACTTTGCTACGAAAAGGGGACAAACCCCTGAAACACACTTCTTCTTACTTGCCCATCTGTCTTCTAGATAGTATGGTCAAACTTCTTGAAGTCCTTTTTCTCCAAAGACTTCACAATAATTTCGATGAAACAAAAGGGCTCAGAGAGACAGTATGAATTGAAAAGGCCGCTCGACAATCGACGCCATCACAACGTTTGTGAAAGTAGCTGAAAAGTAAAAGTAACTGTGCAGGGCAAAAAGAGCTTCTGTGCCATTGTCGCAATGGATATCAGAAACGCCTTCAATTCTCCAAGATGGGAAAATATTCTGGAAGCAGTCAAAAGACAAAACACACCAAACTACCTTCTGAGAATGCTTGACAATTGCCTAAACGATAGAGTAATTATATATTACTGTAAAGAAAAGATGTTGAAGAAGGAAATGGCATGCAAGGTTCGAAAATCGGGCCACTACCGTGGAACATTTTATACGACAAGTTTTTTGAAATTTATCTAGCAGGAGGAACTCTGCTCGTAGGCTTCGCAGATCATCAAATCATTGTCAGTCGGGCAGACACTGCAGAGAAACTGGAGTATGTAGAAAACGACAGCCTGGAGAGAATCAAGAGATCGCTGGACACAAGAAGACTACAGGTGGCAACAGAAAATAGCCACATTCGTCACTGATAAGAGGGACTATTGAAAACCTAGGACTATAGTCGCAGGCACTGAAATCGCATGGGAGACCAACGTCAAGTACTTGGGGTGTAGGGATAGACTCGAAACTCAACTTTCCAGTAAACGCCAAAACGTGGCACAAAAGCGACAGGGATTGCAAGCGGCCTCTCACTGAATATAGGAGGACCTGAGCACTTTAAAAGAACACTTCCTGCTGACGTGGTCCACGCGCAAATGCTTTACACGGCACCGGTGTGAGCAAACAGGCTAGCGTTCCAAAGCTGGGGAAAATAATGTGGCCAGCGCAATTCGAGTCCCCTCGGCATACAGGACGATCTCGCAGGGTAACCCCAGTGTTGAGAGGACTTCAACCAATATCTACACCCCGTCGGTCACCGACATGATGCGAAGTAATGTGAAAACGAAAAAATGTAGTCACAAAATGAAGAATTCATAAACATTGCCATGGCAAAAAGGAGAAGATGAAAATAACAAAGGAAGACCAACATAAGAAACGTGTGGAAGAGTTGCACCGTAGACCGCCCTCTGCGAAGCAGTGCTAAACGGCGGTAAGGCAGGGGAAGGAAGGTCTGAACGAGGGTGGCGGATTTAGGGAGTAAACCTTTGAGGGAGTCCCAAACTACCACGAAAGAATATCGTGGTGCCTATAAAAGGTTTCCGCATGCCCCCAAAAAAGATAGATCGAATGATACTAATTATTTCTGCAGGTAAGTGTGTGTAACCTGGTAGCAGAACACTTCAATTCACAAATATTACGATTAAGATTATTAATACAATATAACTTAACATTATTTTAGTCATAATAATACTTAGCTAATCTCCCAGGTCATTCAAAAGACTGGAATGTGCAAGAAATAGCATTATTTAGGACAGCCCACATTTTGAGTATAGTTATGTAGAAGCACCGACAGTCACTAGATCTGCTCCTTAGGTCGATGGATGCAACCTGAGGTATATTTTATATTCAGCCGACTCATAACATGTTAGCCGTGATGTGGAGGAAAAATAATAATTATTATAAAATATTATAATTAATCAAATTAATAATTAATATATTATATAAATAAATTATAATATAAAATATATAATAAAATATTATTGTCTCCCAAAGTCCAGCCCTACGTCCGAGCAATTGAGAATTTGGCCACGTAGGAGACGGGTAACGTCAGAAAATTCGGTGGCAAACACGGCAATGGTACACCCATATAGATATGGAGACACGTTATATGTGTATAATAATATAATAAAGCCTCGGAAAAGCAGCCGCTGCCTGGGGAGCGCCCTCTGGAGGTGACAGCATGCGAGCCGGGGATGATCAGCAGCTGAACAGGCGGGCCCTGATCGGGGATAACCCCGAATATACTACAGCCATAGATAGCAGCACCCGTCCATCTCCACTTATAGCTGCACCTGCTGCCAGTACTTCCTAGAGAAGCGATCTATTGCTTCCAGAGACCACTCCCGCAGGCAGGCAACGCAGAAGGACGGAGTGGACTACAGAAATAAATACCTTCATCATGCATGAATACTACACCATTACCAAAATGGAGACTGACACTACGGCATAACGACGAAAGTTACATCAAAGATTTCTTCGCCGTTTCCCTGATTCTGAAGTTAGTGAGCAAAGAATAGCGGACCAGCGTCGAGCAATTGTTCAGAAAAATCTCCTCTCTGCACCAGTTTTGAAAGCAATCAAAGAAGAAGTGAGAAAAAATGCTTAATTCCTCAGAACCTAGTAATCTGAGGGCAATGGTGATATCAGCTGTGCAAACTGAGGATGACAATGGGACAAGCATGTCAGAAATTATTGATGATGAGAGTAGTGAAGAAGAGAGAATTCGCAATGCATTTGCAGTCGCACTTGCGGAATTTGAAGGAACTGACCCAATGAACCGCTATCCCATTTCCATGCAAAATTGCTCGAAGAAATTGGGAAGAGCAATCAGCGTCTGGAATGACAAAGTACTGCAGAGGGCATCTACAACAAAGACCATAATTCCAAGTGCACATAGCAATTTATTGCGCTGCGGGTGTGGCTTCAAGATGTAACGGTTTCAAGCTTTTCATCCCAGTAGCAACTGCCCACAATGATCGAAGTGAAAAAAGAATGCCACCGTGGGAAAGACGACTGGGGAATAGTATACAACGCATTAGGAGAGATATTGGGAGACACACAATTTCACAAAGCGAAAAACTTAGAAGAGAACATTCTTATCGATACAAAAATACATACAAAGCACGAGCCCTTGAATTCAACAATAACAGAATATCTCGACACTCTACGACAAAAGCTTTGGGTGTTAACAAAACGCCTTCGACGCTATAGGAATTGCACTATGAGGAAGCAACAGAATACTCTTTTAAACAGGAACCAGAAAATATTCTACAGAAATCTTTCAAAGGGTAAAAGGCTTGCAATTGATATGAAAGAGTCACAGCTTCGCTCAAAGGCAGAGATAGAGGACTTTTGGAAGCCTATCTGGTCATCTGCTGTGTCTAACAACCTACATATGACATGGATTGAAACGGAATATGACAGACACCGAGATACCCCTCTAATGGATGAACCAATCATCGCCGTGAAAGTTGCCCAAGCAGCTTTGAACGAAGCACGTAACTGGAAGGCGACAGGCAATGATGGCCTGCACAATTATTGGTTCCAAAACCAGCAACTTCCAATTTACCAGCACTCACCATCATATGGCTAGTACAATTCAATATTTTTTTAATAATCCAGAATATCTGCCTGACTTCCTCACTGAAGGTAGAACGTTCTTGTTACCAAAGAGGGCGACATTAGACCCCTCGACGTACAGGCCTATAACCTGCCTTCAAACTTACTACAAACTCATAACATCATGTGTTACACAAATTATGATAACACACATTGAGGAACAGAACATCTTACCGTATGAACAGAAAGGATGTATCTGGATTTCAGGGATGCTAGGAGAAACTCATTATAGACTCTGTAATTATGGGGCAAGTGCTTGAAAAACAAAGAAACCTGTACGCATGCTACATAGATTACGCTAAAGCATTCGACACCGTGCCCCATTCTTGGCTCCTTCAATGTTTGGATGTATACAAGGTCCACCCTTTTATCCAAAACTTCCTGAAAACCGTAATGAGTCGATGGAATACAAAACTGTATCTCTCTAATAGAAAACCATCTGTCCACACAGATACTATACACATCCGCCGAGGGATTTTCCAGGGTGACTCTTGAAGCCCTTTATTGTTCTGTTTAGCCTTGAATCCTCTGCCTACCCTAGTAAATGCATCTAATTGTGGCATCGCTCTTAAAAAAAGGGAACTAAACCCTTCTTCGTGTCTCGCATCTTCTTTACATGGATGACCTGAAGCTCAACGCAGACACTGAGAATCGTATACGGCAAGTAATAAGCGTGACAGAGAAGCTCACTGACGACATCAAGATGAAATGCATGCCATATTGTTAGAAGCCACCTGAATCTTCATTTGGTTCAGGTACATCAGGTTCCATTGTATCAGTTTCTTACCCCTTCCCCACCTGCAGCACTGTCGAAAGGATGGTATCCATTTCTAATATGGTATTATTTCCACTTTCTTGTACCACACTACTTTTGTTTTTACAATAAGGTTTCTCTTGGCCCCTTGTGGTATTTCGACCCCAACGCTATTAGGTTGCGAGGGCTAGGGTGTCTTTCACTTTCCTTTCTTCCCCTTTTCTCATGTATTCAATTCTTGTTTCTTCTTCATCTTCTCTCACGCTTTGCTTTTTTCATTGTCCTAACGGGGAAGGGCAGACAAGGCTCTGAAGGCGAGAGAGAGAAGCCAGCTTGTCTAGGGGGAAAGTAACCTCGAAAATAAATCTCTGGTCCTCCAGGTTGGGGGTTAGGGCGTAGGGCCAGCCCCCCTACATCTGTAAAAATCACTAGCTAAAACGCTAAATATCCCAGTAATGAAGCAGGATTTCCAGGAAACGACTTGGCAAACGAAAACGGTATATGAGCACGTGGAATGTACAGGGTCTCAACATGAAACGAATAGAAGTCTTCGAAGAAATTAAAAAGATGGGAATGGAAATTGCTGTGTTATCAGAAACAAAGAAAAAGGGACACGGGGTAGAAGAAATAAAAGACTACATTCACATATATAGTGGTGTCAACAAAGAATTTAGAGCTAAAAAAGGAATTTCCATTGCTGTGTTAAAGAAATATAAACGTAACATTAAGAGTTGGTCATGTGTGAGTGAGAATATTTTAAAAATTGATTTTAAAATTAAGTATATTGAAATGGTAGTTATAGGCATGTATGCTCCAAATGACAATGCTACCCAATTGGAGAAAGATAGGGTTTTTAATCAGTTGACGACGGTCTTGGATGGTATACCAAACCGGAAGGATATATATTTTAGTGGGAGATTTTAACAGTAGTGTTGGAAGGCTTGCACAACGCGAGGTTGTACGAAGATAAAGAGAGGAAGTGGTAATGGAAATGGTGAATGACTAATAGAATTATGCGCCCAGCACAGTTTAAAAGTATGGAATGTTTTCTTTTAAACATAAAGACATTCACAAATTAGTAGGAGTGTAGTGAAGAGGAACGAGTAAAACCATAATATATTACGTTATCGGAAAACGCATCAACAAAATAAAGGTGGAAGATGTTCGAGTGTATAGAGGAGCCGAGTGCAAATCAATTTTTTGTTGTAATCAAGAGTATATCTTCCTTGTGTAAACACGACTCAGCAATCGGAAATTCATGTATCCAGTACCATAGAGAAAAGAGAATACAAAATGTGTTTGCTTGAAGATTCATCTATATCCTTCCTCTACAAGCTCAGGTTGAGTAAGAAACTTAAAAGTGAACCAAACGTCTACGAAAACACTCTACGATGGAATTGTAGATGCCATACATCAAGCAGCTTTTGAGAGCCTCGGAGAAATAAAACATTATGGTGGGAAAGGAATACGTGACTCATGGTGGAATAATTATTTGGCAGGGAAAGTGCGAGACAAGAAAATTGCTTATAATACATTGTTAAGCACTCAAGATATTGAAGACAGAGAACGGTGTCGTCAAATTAGTAGAGAAGTTAAACAAGAATTAAGAAAAGCAAAAAATGATGCTTGGGAAAGAGTATGTGAAGATGTAGAGCAGAGTATAGGCAATGCCAGAACAAAGAACGCATGGAAAATATTAAAGAACCTCAGACAAAACGAAAAGCAGGTCGACGAAAGCAGGTAGCCTCAGACGAAACGAAGGTCTACAACCTATAAGTATAGATCAATTTAAAATATATTACGAAGAACTTTTGAAAGAAAATAGGCTTGCATTCAGTAACAGGTACAACATAGAGCTCGAGGAACCGGCTGATATGGAATCTATTACAATGAGAGAGACTGAAAAAGCAATACAGAGATTTAAAAATGGAAAAGCAGCCGGTCCAGGATTGGTAAATATTGAATTGCTGAAGTATGGCCCCAGTTTATTATTGTATCTTCTTACTCCACTGTACAATAGATGTTTAATGGGGGAAGAATTACCCAGGGACTTCAAGAAAGGATATATCTCTAAGGGCCGGTTTCACCAACAGCCGAGTAAAGTTGAGAGTAGTTACCCGAGAGTAACCATTTTCTCCAAGATAGTAACTCTCGAGTAGAATATGAGCGTTTCACCATGCTTCTAGAGGGTTATTTTACTCTAGAGTATATACTCTCCGATTTACCCCGCAAATCAGCTGAACACACAATATTTGAGAGCGATTCAAGAGGCTGTGGGCGAGAATGACGCTGGGAACCAATGCGGACCAACGTGAACCTTTGATTAATTCCTTATATTCTATCATTCATTTCAGTTTCGGAGTTCTTGGCGTTATAATCTGGTGTGGTGTTATGGTGGTTTGAGTTAGAATAGTTTATTTCCCAGTTTCTGTATCTTTATTTCTTAATAAATATTCATTCTTCTTCTCTGGAGACGAGTTACTATTTTGTTAGCAATGCAGAAAAATCTAATTCGCAGTTCGTTTACTGATGGCGGTGCAAATGAATTTTCTGTAACTAGGGAACGAAAATGTTTAGTTTTTCAAATGTTGCTGATCTCGTGTTTTTCTAAATTTTATTATTATATGTTTTATTTTTTAAACTTTTATTCATCTTTCAACTACTTGTAGTTAAAATGTTCGAAAGGGATTCTGGAACTCAAGAAAACGTGCGCAAATGATCTCCCCCATATGTCACATACAGTTTTTACTGAATAAATAAATGAATATTTCTTAGTACTTGTAGTTCCTGTAGTTATTACATTTCCTTTTGTTGTCGTATTCGGTACGTACTACCTTTATTTCGTATCCACATGGGACAAAAAGAACTTTAGAAGTTCTCTGCAGTTTACAATGTGTGTGATGAAGTTAAACAGCTGATTTGGTCAAACATAACCTCATGACAAAAATCTCGATCGTCATAATTAAAACCAATACATTCTCTCTCGCACCCTTTGTCTTCGCACTAGTGGATAATATTCCGAATCGTTGCTGAATCGTGTTCAAATACTATCATTCGTAATCGTCGAACCGTAACAACACTTCGGAGGTACAAGCACGTTGAAAACTGCATTTACACCGTATTTTACCCGACGGATTTTCGCGGTGTAAAGTTACTCTCGAATTTACTCTCGTGTAAGCGATTTACACTCGAATAAAGTGTTGGTGAAACGCTCCAAGAAGTTACTCTCGAGTAAACATGATTTACTCCACAGTAAACTCTTACTCTTTGTTTGGTGAAACCGGCCCTAACATCTACAAGAAAGATGATGGAAAACAGTGTGCAAATTATAGAGGCATAACTCTCCCAAGCAGCATAGGCCGAGTGTATGGAAAATATTAAAAACTCGACTGGAAAGAGACCTCATTGGTGTCGAGGAACAGAGCGGCTTTCGAACGGGGCGCTCATGTATTGATAACGTGTTCAGTATTAGACAGGTAACCGACAAACGTTTCGCCCATTACTTGGTGACGTGCCTTGTGATTATCAATCTGCGTAAGGCCTACGACAATGTTCCAGTATCTAGGCAATGGATGGCGATGGAGAAACAAAATTTAAATAAGCAATTGATAAGAACTGTTTAAAACTTGCATAGCGATAATACGAGCCAAATAAAAGTAGGGAGAAACGTTTCAGCACCATTTCCAGTAAATAAAGGTTTACGACAGGTGTGCTGTATGGCCCCGACTTTGTTTAAAATATATTTGAATGAAGCCCTGAGAAGATGGAGGAAGAAATGTTGTAATATGGGTATTAAAATTGGTGACTATATTATTGTCTGTACACTTCGCAGATAATCAGGTGGTGTTCGCTGAAGATGAAGACAATGCTCTAACATGCTGCAAAAATTATATGAAGAGTACTCGGAATGAGGTTTAGAAATAAGCCTTGACAAGACTGAGTATATGGTAGTAGGAGGAAGTGCTAAAGGTCTGAAACTGGATGATGGTTCGGAAGTAAAACCCAGCCAAAAATTCATATACCTCGGTCCTGAAATAAACGCAAATGGAGGCAGTATGCAAGATATTATAAACAGAATTGCAAAAGGTATAGTACCTAGAAGAGAATTACATCCACTGATATGGAAAGATAAATTAAGTAAGAGTGTAAAAAGAAAATTATATATGACCGTTGTAGAGAATATTATTCTTTATGGATCTGAGGTATGGGAAATAACAAAAAAGAGCGAAAATAAATTGAAGGCAATGGAAATGGACTTCTGGCGCCAAAGTTGCGAAGTTAAGTACGAAGAAATTAAACGTAAAGCGTAAGTGAGTTTTAATATAATCGACACCATAGAAGTGAAAAGACTAAAATGTTATGGGCACATGCAAAGAATGAACGAAGAGCGTAGGCCGAAAATATTGTGGAAATGGCAACCAGCTCCCCATCGACGAAGAGGAAGACCTAGACTTACATGGGGAGAGGGAGTGGATGAGGCAATGGAGAAGAGAGGAGTAAGTAACGAAGACTACGCCGATAGAGAGATGTGGAGGCTGGGATGCGAGAGACACCCTAGGGTGTAATATACTCGCTATACCACCGATAGAGTATAGTCGTAAAGCCTCGGGACAAGAGCCGCTGCCTGGGGAGCACCAGGGACCTTCTGGAGCCGGGGCTGGACGGATCAGCATGCGAGATTCCGGCGACAGGGTGCTGAAAGGGTGGACTTTGTCAATAAATGTTACAGCCTCCAATATGTCTTCATCGCCTAAATGTGAGATCCTGGACAACGTGGATGAAGAAAACATGGCAAGTACTTCCTATGCCTCTTCATCGACTGGCTTGTCTGCTCGAAATAACGGGGCACGGCTCGCAGAGGAGGACATCGCACCGAGAACAAACCTCAAATTTGTTGGTCACGTGAAATGATCATGGAAATCGTGATGGCATTTTACCGTGCAAACAAGTGCAAAGATACCCCACGTACAGCTTACAGACGACTTTTCTATGAATAGTATGAGAGGATTAGACCAAACACGGAACTTACAGAACAAAATGTTGCTGACAGTAGAAAAGCCACCAAAAGCTACTTCACACCAACTGAGTCCGAAGGAATCGGTAGGCAGATTGCGAGTGAGTTGAATTTGAGTGACGAAAATATAGTAAAATCAATCCCGAGTGCATCAAATGACATTAGGAGTACTTTTAAAGCCGCCTGAGATACCGAAGAGACCCAGCACACTACACTGGTGAAGTGGCAGAATGCTTCCAAAATCTTTCGGAGCTCTACCAAAGTACTCAACCTTCTAGCAGACCACGAATAGCTAGTTTGAAGAATATCAGAAGAGCCAAATTACTAATAACGAGGACCAACACCATCATGGAACAACACCTGAGCCAATGTTTGGAATTAGAGGAAGTACATCCTGCGCTATATTGTGCAGCATTAACGATAATCAAACTTAATGGCCAAAAAACATGCACCTGGGAGGCAAGTTCAACGAGGTGTTAAAAAAGAAACCGGCCTGATTGTTGATCACTTCCAAGCCAAGACAGATTTTATTAATAAATTCCACTCCCGAAAAATATTAAAGAAGATAAGTGTGATATGTGCTTAGACAAAAATTAATCTAGACAATCTTAATTGTGAGCAAGACTTCTAGAACTGAAGGATGAGTACCGCCAGGAAGCTAAGCTGCAAGGAGCACGATTGAAAAGGTATAATGCGCTATCTAACAGAAAGAAGCAGAATATCAATTTCAATAAAAACAGGAAAATGTTCTTCAGACAACTGGAGTCGGGGAGGTAGTCAGATTCATCCCTAAATCTGGAGTCCAGTGAGTTTGAAGATTATTGGAGATCAATTTGGTCGAAAAGAGAACATTTTAACCAGAACGACGACTAGATCAGGAAAATCAAAGAGCAAATTACTTCTATATCACCTATGTTTGTCACCGGTTTCACGACCGAAGACAGATATAGAAATATTAAGAAGACCAATAACTGGAGGTCACCAAGACTATATGGACTTCAAAATTTTTGACTGAAGTATTTCACAGCAATCCATGAACCATTGGCCATCTACTTTACAGAAGCAGTAAGTGACCCGAGTAAGATCCCACTTCATATTACCGAAGGAGATACCTTTTTGCTTCCCAAGAAGGGTGATGTCTCAACCACAAAACTCCAGACCAATAATGTGTTTGTCTACTATTTACAAATTATTTACACCCTTGATCAATGAAAAATCGATCATGGATGAGCATTGTGAAAGAAATGGGTTAATATCAGAGGAACAAAAGGGATGTATTAGAGGTGATTTAGGTCGCAAACACCAACTTATAATAGATTCTGTAGTTTTAAAACGAGTCCAGAATAAGCGGAAAACCTTCACGTGTTGTATAGATTAGACAAAAGCGTTTGACTCAGTTCCTCATCATTGGTTGATAAGAATTCTTGGAATCTACAGGATATCTCCGAAGATCATAAAAACACTACAGTCATTGATGCTAACATGGCGGGTACACGCTAATAAGGAGAAAATATACAAAAATGACATTAAACAAGGGATATTCCAAAAAGACTATTCACCCATATGGTTCTGTCTGGCCTTAAATCCGTTGTCATCACTCTTAAACAATAATATCATTGACTACAAAAGTACTTGATCAGATCATTAGGCATTAAATCATCTTTTATTTGCGGACGATCTGAAGCTTTATGTTGGAACACATCAAAAACTCCGTTCCTTAATAGATACTATCAAGATATTCAGCCAAGATATTAAGATGAGCTTCGGTTTGGATAAATGCGCCATCATAAGCATACGGAAAGATAAAGCAGAAAAGTTAGATAAAAATCTCCAAGGCATAGAGGAACTGCAACCTGATGCTGTTTACAAAAAACTCGGAATATAACATAATATAAAACTGAATCACAACGAAATCAAAGATGTGTTTTCCAAGGGGTAAAAGAAGAGAGTAACCAAGATACTGAATACGAAGCTAGCTGCGGAAAGCATAATTACGACCATCAACAGCTAGATTGTGCCTACGCTGATAGTTTTGGTATAGTTAAATGGTCTGATGCGGATATAAATTCATTGAATAGAATTACTAAAGGGTTTCTTACAAAATTCAGATGTCTGCACGCTAACTCTTCTGTGATCCGTTTGTATTTACCAAGAAGACAAGGTGGTCGAGGGCTACACAATTATTTTAAACTCTGTTGAACCCAAGAACAAAAAATGAGGGACGCCATTTCTGAGAATTCCCTCATGCAGAAGATAGCGAGCGCCAACAATCGATACATACCACTTAATTTAAGGAACCAAGACGCGAATATTACAATACTAACTCTAAAGGAGGAAACACAAATTGGCAACGAATGATGTTTCATGGTAAATCTCCGAACTCTCTTTCAGACCCTATGATTGTCAAATCTGCATCCTTCAAGAGGTTGAGCAATGTGTACTTGTACCCGGAAACTGAGGGTTTTGCAACAGCAATTCAAAATAGAGTAATAAGAACAAAAAACCGTGAAAAATATTTAAAAAACATGATATCGACAAATGTAGATTATGTAGTCACAACAGGTCAATGACCCCCATCTCAATCAGGTTTTTGTCCAGGTTCCCTGATCCATTCAGCACATACTGAGATGGCCCCTTATTTTGCTTCTGGACATGTAGTTTCACTATGCGCACGTTGTGTTGAACTTGCTTGCTCTGATATTCTGAGGGTGCAGTGCAACTCAACAGTCGATTTGGTTATCGACTAAGGTCCGACGCGAACCTACACCACCCACATAGCAGTAAAACGAGAAATGGTGCGAACTGCAAATTACACAAACATTCGGCTAAACTAAACAAAGCTAGCGTCAGAGGAGCTTTCAGCTACGCTGAAGCTAGTGGCAACTTTTAGTTTGGTATTCGGTACCGTAACACTGTCGCACGCTTTGACGTTTTACTCCGTAAACGTTTTGTTTCTATGTTTATGTACATGGCGGTTAAAAGTAGACAGAATATTGTGAATAAATGTTATTTTTAAACGTATATGTTGTGGAGATTTAACACTTCCCGTTCATTGAAATACAGGTATGGCCAGTATTTTGATTTAGTTCGTCTCAGAAGTGTGCTCATTGTGGCATTTAACGTTTATGCACTTATTTTTCATTTCATACAACAAAACAATATGCTTTAACGCATTGATGGATTTTATACATTTATATTAATAATTATAAATAACAAAGTACTCGTTATACAAGCTTAAGAATGTAAGTCACATAAATACTGAATTATATTTGCTTATGATGTGAGAAGACATTTAGGCAACAAAATTTTCACTCGGGCCCGTTTTCTCCTAGGTGTTCAGTTACGTTCGTATGCAAGATCGACCTCTCCCGGGTTAATATTTACATTTTGTAAAATTTTTATCATTAATGGTTTTTCGTTAAAAGTGCTTCCCTAACCAAAATGCCACTGTCCTTGCGTTGCCAACGCCCCTTTCGCACGCCACCCGAAGCGGCCAAAGCGTGCTCGGGAAGAATAGGGTCCTCCCCAACTTCTTCCCATACCGTTCTATGGCGAATTCAGGATTCTGACCTCTTGATATTACCGCAAGTGCTCAGGCTTCACGCTGAATTTGATAATTATTACTACTTTTCCTTTTTGTCAGTGAACACTTAATTACATATGTTATAATTCGGCAACTGTCTTCAAATTCTTCCCCGCGCGAACGCGAATGTTAGAATTGCCGGTACTAAATCTGTTTTAAAAACATCGACGTCGCATCCCTGTCCACACAAGTGCCGGTGCCACGAAAGCCGTTCCAAAGCCGACAGTTGCGAGGCTTGCCCAGGGGCGGAGCATGCCCCCGTGGATCCGCCTCTGAGCCCGCCACAGAAAATATTGAAGTTCCATTTAAAATCACACCAGAAATCATAATTTTATACTCAAATTTCTATCAAACATTAACATGTTACATCTTTGCATTCCTCTTTATGATATATTGTTAGTGAAGAAAATACAATATTATATTTACAAAATCAAAGGCCATTAAATGTCTGGAAGACTTATAATATTTCAAACTATATTTCCAAAGCATATTACTTGCCCCCATCAGTGTTGAGCGAAACTGGCATATCGATATCGTGAACAGTTTAGAAGTAATGGGGGTGGCCCATACTGGTGGGACTTCCTGTATATAATCCACCTGATAACACTCAGCTAGTAGGTATTTGAGTTGGCATTTTCGGCAATTCATATGAAACAGTCTAGAGTCTGTGAACTGTAACCACGCGGTAGACGTATTAGCATAACGTGGATTAATAAAATTTCAGCTCAGCCTAGCGATTTGGTTTACTATGTAACCCAATACCTCATTGTAAGATTATGATAGGTCATGAAAAACAATTTCTTCACAACTTTTATGGTAAATAATTATAAGAAACATATGCATAACCCATTGTAGCAAGTGCACCTAAGTTGATAAGAGATTAACACAGCTATTTTCGATTTGCATAATGGTAACTGACACATTTTAACCTTAGTTTGAATAATCATGATTATACCTTACTATACACTTTGAATACTTTCAAATCTTGAGATAAAGTCATTTTTTTCAATGAGATGGGCATGCCTGCATGACTTGACACATTTATGACTGATTATTTTTGACATTTCAAACAAAAATCAGCCCCTAACTTGAGCATTTGAACTATATTTTTTAGGTCTCTCCAAATTTAAATTGAAAAGACATTTTAAATTAAGTGTCAATTTCTCCATTTTCCCATAGAAGCTATTCATTTGCACCCTTGAAGTTTCCCTCGTACCCCATGGGGTTAGGATACACAACATGTTAGGGAAGCACCGGATAGAGTCCTTCAACAGTGTATCCCTCCCAACTGCATTTAATTGAGGAAATCAAAAAATTTCCAGGGCAGGAATATTTTTAATCATTACCTTGTAGTAGTTCATGCTGTCGTCTTATGATTATCTTCACTGGCAACAAGAACCAAAGGGCAAAAAATGATAATTAATGTTACACAATGATGTAGGCAATACAATACTTCAGAGCTTTGGTAGATTCTTGTCTCTAACACCACAAAACCTACCAATCATCCAATTATATCACAAAATACCAATATTGTTCATCCACCTTGCAAATACTAGTAATGATTTTACTTCCTAAACAAATGCTTCTGTTTGAAAGACAATTGTATTTCTCAAAGGGATAAAACAGATTAGCTAAATGATGTTACTGCACAGATGTTTTGTGGTAACTATAAAATTAAGCTTAAGTTCTAGTTTTATGTATTGTAATTAATAAGTATTTAAAATACTGTATTCCCATATACTAACAAATTCTAAATTTCGACAATTTGATGAAAAAAAATCACAATTGAATACAATTATACATGTCTTGATTTTATAAAGTACATAGTAGTAAACAAGTATTTCCAGTTCTATTATTCACATCACTTTATACCCTCATTTTACTTCTGCATCACATTATTTTCAGGAGTACTGGAAAAGATAGTTGTACCATTTTAGTACCCCTTTTATTTCTTCGGAACTGGTAAGCAATCAATACATTTTACACCGAAATTAAAAAAAGGAATTTTCACAAAGTAAACTTATTACAAAAATTTACGGGAGAATGGCACCAGTACTTCACACTCAACTTGGAGTGAAGTCCTAGACTGATGTATTTAGAAACTCAGATGGTACAAACTAGAAACATTACTGACAAATCTAAAGACAAAATTGTATTCACAATTACATACTGTTGACAAAAACAGACACTCGAAATGCAATCACTGCTTTGGTCAAAATATCACATTTCAAGTAATTTTGATGTGGAGAGTACATACCATTGTAGCAAATAATATGATTTACCTCAATTATACATGGTGACCTTCTGACCACTAAGCTAGTAACATGCATAGTATTTATGAAGTTAACATTCATCCAAGATTTATCAGAAATACTGGAATATTTCCATTATGTAAAATGAGCTTTTATATGTTTCAAGAAAGTGACAAAGAGTAAACTTTTATCATCTTTTTACAAAAGAAATCGAATAGCAATTTTGGCAGCATCTCTCTTTCAGCTGACAAGTTACTTTTCATTTGTACTCTGAAGGTTCAAATGTTTATCCACAGATATGAATACAAAATGCACTATTTTGCAATACAATGCAATGTGTTGTGGCTGCAACAGTTATCAGTATCATACATTGCCAGCGTAACAATGATAAATCTTTATGCCAAAATCAGTCTAGCCTGATAACAAAAAGCTGTACAAATGATAACAACTTAAATTATAAATATTTAATTTTTAAATTACAACAAATGATGTATTAACATATTTACAAAAACGATAAGCTAAATTTAATAAGTACACAAAAGATACGCTTTGAGCTTGGTGTTAACCTCAAATATGAAAGGAACGAATAAATAATTAAATGAGAAAAATTAAAAGGGTGGATTGGTAACAGAATGAATAAGGAAAACATATACAGTGAAGACTAAGTGTAGGCATTACATAGAAAAATGTTGTAAATTCAGTAGACTTCCTTTATCTGGTGTTCACAAAACAAAAATATTTTGAACACACACACACACCAAAAAAAATAATTAAAAAAATAAAAGTGAACAATTAATATGATTTATATCACAACAATATACAAAGTGCAAAGCATCGGAATTCAGTGTAAGTTATATAAACAACAATGAGGGGAGAGTACAAAGGTGAAGTCTACTTATTCAAGAATCCCAAAAAAGTATGAACGTCCATGTTTCTTTGTCAATTCATTACTGACCTGAACATTTTCCGTTAATAAATGCAAATTTAATTATTGAGAAGTTTCTTTATACACCATGCAACCCATCCAAAAGAAAAGAAAGCATGTACAAGTTACTTAGCTTTGAGATATTACCTCTTTTCTTCCTATTTTATTGATCGGTATATAAAAGGGCAAAACATTCAACAACAAATATCATTTCATTGTGTAGCCAATGGATCAATATGTCACTGCAAGTTAAAAAAGTCAAACAATGTTAAATTTTACAGAAAATTAATAACCGTAATTTCTTGTTCTCAGAACTTTACTATTCATGACTTTATAATATCTAACATAGTTGAACTGACACCAATCAATGATCCTAATTAAATGGCTTCTTTGGTTTAGAAACAAAAATGTCAAAAAGGAAAGAAACAAAATTATAATTTATATGGCAAAACTAACAAGGAGTCTTCATTGTAAAACGAGAAGAAAAGTAATGCTCATTAAACAAAGCTTCAGAAATAAGAAAAACAAGATGGCACCACTTATCTGGCACAAAAAAATTACAATTTATACATGCCAACCACATGAGAAGTTGTTACAGAAACTATGCTGAACTGCCACAAAACTATGACAGATGCATATGATTTTTTTATCAGGGGCAATGGTATAGAAAATGCAAGGAGTACACATTAATCTGACAAAGGACGCCAAACAATTTCTCCCTCTTTATAAGTTTTTTTTCTTCTTCTTCTTCTTCCCCTTTTAGAATGGTATTTTAGAAAATGTACAATATAGAAATTTGTCTTCCAATTTTTATTAGATATTTTCATATTGCATCATATTTATTTTCATTATGGCCGGTTTTAAAAATCCTGTATCTTATATATTCCATACTTCAAAAAGTAAATTTTCATAACAAGCAGTTTCCATTATCTGATGGTAGCTCCATTCTGTCATCAGAAAAAGGAGAGTCTACTGCATTGGTTTGAAAAGAGGTATGATTTGATGAAATGAGATCTATTGGTATTAAATGAAATTACAAACCTTGGGACAAGTAGATGATAGGTTATAAGCAGACAAGGTATTGGACTGTGAGGTAGTTGAAAGGATAACCAGGCACAAGATTGGCAAAATTAAAAAAGGAACCAAAATAAAAGGCAACTGACAAGGAAGGATAAATCAACTGACAGGATAGTCAAGGGCCTGCACTGTCAAAGAATGTAAACTTATCAGAAAGCCAGCATATAACTGTACTGTTGACAGATTGGGAGCAAATTAATTAAAAGGCAGGCCAAAACAGATAAATCATGGACATTTTAGGAGGCTCATGCAAACCAACTCCGTGATTATGATTCCTAAATGTAGGAATATAGTTAGGGTCTTCCCTTTTAGGCACAAATTTAAGTGGCAAAGACTAAATATGATTCTGTGTTATAGTTTTTTGCAAACTGCGAGGAAAGGAACACTTTAAGTGTCGTAAGGATCACTTCATTAATAGGATTTAACAAACATCAACAAAAAATTTCTTTCTTTCTCTTTAATCAATTACAACATAAGGCAATATAGTTAATAAATCTCCCTGATACGATGTTCTCACTACTGTCTCATGCCACTCACGAAACGTATCACCATTGGCTTCATGACTGTAATTGCCACTAATTCCATCAATATTTTCATTATACAGCCTATCTACTAAATTTTCAGTCTCTTCAACAGACACCACATTGCCTATTGAATCTTGAGGTTCATCCCACTTTATTTCATCATATTTAACTGGTGGCAACCGAGCCAAAATATCTGTAACTATTTTGTCAACACAACCCTCAGCACCAGATGAAGCACTTTGAATGTCCTTTGAAGACACTGATTGCTCAAAATTGTCAAATAGATTATTGGAAGGTTGTACTTCCTTCGATATCCTTGAAACTGGAGGAGCATTTACAGTATCCACACTTTGTGAAGCATGAGGCATACACTCATTAAAGCTTCTTGGCAACTCACTCGTAGTTTGTTCCCTATGAAATTCTTGTAGTTCTGATTGTGAACGCAAGAATTTAGCAATATGCTCAGTTTTATTGCGTGATATTTCAAGGGCGTCAGAAGGACTCCCTCGTTTATGAGGAAGAGTACAATTCATTAGACTAGTTCTACTTCCTGTGGGAACAGAATTTGCACTTGGAAGTTCTTCTGAAGGAACAGTTCTAGCTTGCAATCCAGCAAGCAATTCTTGTGTAGTTTTAACTTTTGGTATTCGAGCTATAGATGCTATTTTCTCTTTAACAATATCATCAACAGCTGAAGGGTGTGAAGAATTGTCTGTCAATGTGGTTTTTGTTTTCGCACCTTTTGAAGCTATTCTCTTACGGCGTCCAGGAGTTTTATTTTTAATATGCACAGAGAGTCCATTATCTTGAGGCACTTCATTTTTCAGTACAGAACGAGATTCTGATAAGAAAGTTATTGATCCATGATCACTTGTTGCACCAAAACTATCACGACTACATTCTTCAATGACCTCCACATTTGGACGTGCAACTTCAAGATCAGAACTACTAACTACACCTCCATTTGGCTGACCGAATTTAAGTGAATTTTCTGTACTTGGTGGAGGTGGGGGTGGGAGTGGGGGTGGTGGGGGTGAATCTTTTCGTAGTCGTTTATTAGCTACATGTGTTTTTGGTACAGATTCTGATGCCAATACCTGATTTACATGGGTGTTTGTCAGACCAGGAGATTCTGGTCTGTGAACTTTGTGATTTCTTGTTTGTGAATTGTGAGTCACAGGAGATGTGTAAGGATACACTGATTGCTTATGGCGTGCAACTGAGGAAGACAATTGAGTTTGCAAGGAGGGACTACTACTTTTCCCACTCGATGCTATTGATGCTGCAGGCGAAACTGTAGGAATGTGTGTGTTCACAACATTTTCACTTAGAGGTGGGCTGATCGAAATTTTTGTAGTTACACTAGCACTTTGGGTGGTACGAGGCAGCCCTGGACTTAATGTCCCACCCAAACGTGTTGTAGGCACTGTAAGTCCATTACGAAGATGATTCGATGTTGATACTTGTAAAGGAGCAGGACTTTCATGTGCAATCAAGTGACGCCACTGGCGTACCAATTCTTTGGCACGCCTTGCCAGAGCCTCATTCGTTGTCTTGCGGCGTAGCTCATTGACATACTTCCCAAGTCGTGTAGACTGAAACAAAAAATTAACAAAAACAAAATTATTAAATGAGCAAAAGGAAGAAATACTTAAAATCATAAATAATTCTAGACTTATAATTCTCAATGTGCAACTATAATATTTTACAAAAGTATTTCTCACTCAAATCATTTACTAGAGCCATAGCTAAAAACCCAATTAATAAACAATTTATTTATTTATAATTAAATTAATTTTAAGTTCTATTGAATAGATACACAAAAGGACAGATTTTTGTACAGTTAAAAATAACACATTGTCCAGCCTGTATGCACATAAACCTCACTCTTACTATGATATTTGTTAAGGGAAAAAATCCTTTTCTGTCTGTGGTACCAGAAATAAGGACTCAAAATAAATATTAAATTCACTGGAAATGGTTATTCCATTTACTTTTACATGAGAAAATTGGAGGTCTAAAATAGTTCCCTTCCTTAGCATCCATTGCTTACAGATTTCTTAGTTCACAAATTAGCACAGAAATGGCACCAGTCCGCTCGCTTGCAACTACAGATAGTTCTAGTGTTGAATGTAGCAGGTGACAAGACCCTGGTCCACAACTGGACATTCTCTTGCTGACTGGAGGTAAGTCACTCTCTACTAGATGATGTATTTGTTATCTCAAAGAATGTATTGCAGTTCAAAGAAACATCTTTGCCCGATACTTAAGCTACAGAACCATTCTGGACATCCTGAATACATTGTAGAATGTAGTTTCCCTGAAAAACTTTTGCAAATATTCACTATATGTTGCTGGACCCATAATGCACAAATCATACTATGCAAGTGAAGGTCTTTCCAACCGATGCTTGAGCAATATAAATAAATACAAAAGGTACAACAAAGGAAAAGTAAGTTAGCAGTGAAAATACAAGAAAATAAGTTTTACAGAAATTAAAACTCCTTACAAGAGATTTTATAAAATCATCCTATTTAATCAAGTTGTGAAAGAATGCAATACACTTCTGGCTGAGATGATAACATCAGAAAATCTCGATGGGTTAAAAAGGATGTTACACAATTTTATTACTACAAACAACAAATAACTGTGATGCATCAGTGAAGTTCCAAGGACAAACAGAAGAACAGTTTGTCAGATGGTCAGAGAATGGACAACTAGACGTATCTCTCATTACCTGTACTGAGGTATAAAGGCCACCAACAACTTATTAATTAGACTATAATGCTACAAAAGATGTTGCAAACACATTGAAAGTGCTCACAACTACATATAAAGTACATGTCAGATTAATTAATTACTTTGTGTGTCTGGGAGTGTCAATTGCAATGGTCATTTGTCTCATATGTGAGGTACATGATTTCCTCCCGGGAAGTGGTGGGGTTCCCCCCCCCCCCCCAGAACGTGGGATCCTGTGCTGACATACATGTCAGCTTGCGAGGTTTCCCATCCAGATACCTCAGCTAGTGGGGCAGCCGGAACAAGCTCCCAATATGAATGCTAGTGTAGTGCATGTGTAAGTGGGTGTGTAAAGTGAGAAAAAGGTAAATGGATGAAGAAGGAAAGATCACAGGCAATCCATGGCCCATTTGCCAGGTACTACTCTGGCATTCGCCTGGTATTGGAAAAAAATCACAGAAAACTACCAATCAGGGCGGCAAGTCACTAGACTTCTCCTCCAGCAAATGGCAGAATTTGACCTATACACACGGACAAAAGTATTCATAATCTGACAGCTCTCATAAACTTTCATTTATTAAATACAAAAGAGGAAAATTGTGGTGCTAAAATAGCACTTACTTTCTTGCCCCTACATAACGGTTTTGTAATAATCTTATACCACACATCAAATAAGCAAAATATGGTTTATAGCAATCTATTTTAATTATTAGAGCATTATGTCTTTAATTTATTGTATTTTCTTATATTTTATCTTTAATCAATTGAATTCATAAAAATGTATTTGTTATGTTAGTATTAGAGTGGGCATAAAGTATTCAAAAGGACTGCAAAGGCATAAAGAAACAGAAAGGTCCACAAGGGTACAATACCGTTACTTGTTATTTCATGTCCATAAACAATGAATTATGATACAATGAATTAGTATACCATAAAATTATTTTTCACTCTGTCTCCAAGATGTATGTTCATTCTTTAATGTTTCATTTTCTTTTAAATCATAGCACGCATTATACTTCATAATTATTTAATTTAAAATTTATTTATTTAAAATTTATTTAGCATTTAAATTATAGCACGCATAGTACTAATAGTCCTCCACTATTAGTTTTACTGTTTTTGACGTTAAATAAATATAAGTAAATAAAACAGAGAATCAGACGATTCTATATCAATCTTCAACACAGAAGAATTCAAAAGAATTTCACATTTCATAATTATCTTGTTACCGTTCGACAATGAACTTCTCAAAAATCCATCACTGCATTGTTTGCCAAGGCAATATATAATTGAAGGTAAAATGTTCGTAAACATTTTTAGCACTCATTTTCTTCAATTTTTCTTTCAAATGAAGTATTAGAATTATTGCTAATATACTACTTCAAACCCAAACAATACAAATGAAGCGCCTGTTATGCATAACAGCATTTATTTCAATAGATAGAAACAGAAGTAATTTTTAACTTTTACAAATAAAACATAACATAACCAGCGATCAAAATTTCTTTAAATAAAGTAGTAAATTGTTAGTTCTAAGTTAAATCTATTACCTTCCTACAATCTACTTTCTTTTATAATAGCAATAGCTTCCAAAAACCTCTCAAATTATGTTCACGAATCGCAGAAAATTCGAAGCGACCGACTGTAACGCCAATTACAAAATATGTCACAATTGTATTGTAGAAACACAAAAAAATTTGAATTTTTGCAATTTTCAAAAATCAAAATTTTCAACGATCATGAGACCTACACTATTCTCTTAAGCACCCTATGTGCTATTCAAGGTCAAAATTTAATCAAAATTGTTGGTACCGTGTTTTTGAAAAAAATTGTTTACACAAAATTAAAAATTACTTATATTTCACGCAAAATTACGCGAAAAATACTCAGATTATGGAAAAATTGTGCATGATCTTATTTCAAAATCAATCTTTAAGAAACAGATTTCATTACAAGTAAAAATCTCTATCTTCAACAATTTTCGAAAAATCAGTATTTTTAACGAACATGAGACTTGCACCATTCGCTTAAACGTCCTTCACACTATAGAACAAAAACATTTAATCAAAAACGATGGAATTTAGAAAATGTCCCAGGGGCTTGGGGTTAACCCCAAAATTAAAATTTTGGTTTTGAAATCAAAATTTGAATTCATGAAGCGCGACATCCGCAGGTTGATAGAGGAATATTAATTTTGGAGGCAATCAGATGAACAGTTTATCCCCAAGCGCTGTTCACAGACGGACGGAGATGTTTCGTCGTCAATAGATTTTTCGGTATAAAGAACCCACAAAAACATGGATTATGGGTACACGACGTTTTAGAGGATTTTTTTTCTCTAAATTTAGCAACTGGATTTATTCACTTCGTCGTAACCAGGGCCCGGAAATACAGTTTTTCTGCCAAAGATTCGCCGCTTTTTCCATTACTTAACTTTCTCTTACCCATCTACATTACCACCAAATATTAAATTCCTTATTGAATTCCAGTGCATTTGTTTTGTATTAATTGTATTTTATTAATAGGATATTATTTTATTATTATCATTACTAATACAACTAATATGTTACTTAGGTAACTGAATCAAAACATTTCAGTATTTGTGACCAAGCACTCTCCACAGTTTGTTACTTGGAATGATTTCCTGGGGGGAACTACACGCAATCCCTTGCAAGTGCGATTGTTTTCTTGTGCCTGTAACTGCTTTTCATGTTAGCATCAGTGTTGACTCAGCATTACCAAACCACCATTATCACTCAATCATCCCTTTTCATTTTTGATATTTTACTTTTAATGTGTAATCAAAAACCAATATTTTCAAGTACTTTAACCAAGTGTGTGTATTTTATATTTTCATCCAATATTTATTAAATTAAACAATTTTTTTTAGTACAATGTGGTTTGAGGTAACTTTTTTCAAATATACTTCTGCCACTTCAAAAAATCTTTACAAGTGTACAAATACAAGTGTACTTCTGCCACTTCAAAAAATCTTTACAAATTAAATATTTAAAACTCAATTTTCTACTTAGCAAAAATGTTTGTTTATGTGGCAAAAGAAAATACTTTACCAATCTTTTAAGGATTTTTTTAAAAACATTTTTTTTCAAATCAAATTTTGAGTAGTTTTTCAAAAAATTGGATTATGAAGAAAATTTTTAAACAGTAAATAATGCATAAAAACATTGGAGGCATATAGGCATTGAAAGATTCAATGTAAAAAACACTTGTGTGGCAGTTTATGTACATATTACAGAACTAGAATTTAGCGAAACAAATGTTATTTTATGCCAGAAACCATATACAAAATGCATTACTTAATTTTGTTTCGGGACACTTTTTACACTCCTACCTTGCTGTTATCTTTCTTGCTCTTCATCAGTCCGTGGTGCTCAAGAAGATTTATCATTTTAAAAATTAGTCTATATTACCATTTGAAAGATAATTATGCAGCCATGCTTTTATAACAGCTGCTACCATGTGACAGCAAGGTTTCAAGGAGGAGGCCAACCACCACTAAACATTTGCTCTTCACATGTTGTGAAACAGCAAATTTTTTTATATTCTTGGTATGTAAAGAACAATTGTACTGTATACTTAAGTTAGAGCAGAATCCACAACGATTTTTTTGGGTTGAAATATTTTAATTTGTGCAGTGTTATACAAAAGTATTTTATTTTTAGTTCTTCAGAGAGTGCATGGAACTTTTTAGAAAACTATCTTGTGTGGTTTTGTTCAGAAGAATTTTTGCTGCATCACACCACTAGTTCAAAATTAAAAGAATACACCATAATAGCTTCATTTTTGAGCATTATGCTACCACAAGGTGAGTTTTGTAATCATTACCGGTTATCTGTACCAGTTTGCATCTCTGTCTAGGGTATTTCATAGATATTTAGTGAAATGATGTTAGGATTAGAATAGAAATGTATTGAAAGACATCTTTACCAACTGGTTACTGTTAAAAATATAGTTCATTATAGATAACTGTTACAACAACATTAAGAACTGTAACTGACAACTTAACTTACAAGTTAAGTTGTCAGTTCTTCCAATGTAAGACCTACATGCATCATTTTTTTCAAAATTTAGTTCCAAAAATGTAGATTTTTCTAAATTAATGTCATAAGTCTCTGAAGAACTCAATTTTATGAAAAAAATTGAACATTCCAAACCCATTTACCACCCACTACAATATACTACATACGAACAGTGATTTTATATCATAACATCTCACTGACACAAGTGAAACAAAAATGGGGCTTTCAGTTCCTAAAATGATTGTAATTGCTTACAGACTATATAAAATCAAGTAATATTAATTTCTCCCAGGAAGTTGTTTGAAAGACCTCCCTCAATGGATCCAAAGAGTTAAAGACTCCTCAGCACCTTCTGATGTGGGATTGTTGTTAGCTGATGCAATTGATTTATACTGTTTGTTTGGTTTGTGATTCTGGGCATGTCAACTGATTAGGTCATTAGTTGCATAAGTTTAGTCTAGGATTTTTATCGCTGGAGGTACGGGTGATCTTCCCCTGCCAGATGGCGAAATCCAGAGTTAACCTGCCTGTCCACCAGGTATCTCCCGCCAGCTGGCACCACTCACCAGCCGGGCATACAAGTGAGTGTGAGTGTGTGTGTAAGTGAAGGTTAAGGATAGGGTAAGGAAGTGGAAGGAAAGATCACATGAGGACCTTGCCTCATTTATTAAGGTACTACTGAAGCATTTGCCTTGTGCTGATCTGAGAAATCACAGAAAACTACAAATCACGACAGTCATATGCCTTTGCTATTAACTAGTAATATCCATCAGTAATATTGTAAACTCACTTGATTTCTTTCCACATACATTGTCTAATTTTGAATATGATATATTTTCTTCAAAGAACTTTTCCAACTTACTCAACAGAGTCAACAGTACGATTTTCACAACAGTGATTATAAATCTTTAACACAATAGCAGCAATGTGAGATCTTATGGTCTCAAGAAATATGTTTTAGTATGAAAATATTTGATAGTGCTTCACCTAACTGCAAATTATCAAATTCTTTGTTATTTACACATTTACAGATCACTACACGGTGTGAATGAACTGCATTTAATTGGCATAATTACTTCGCTTGAAAATGCATCAACTAAATATTGGCACTGAGTAGTATAAGGAAGGTTCCACCATGGTGTAGTATGGCACTTGGCAGTGAACATGATAATTTTGTCTTTGAATTGTATTGACTGGGACTCTTACTTTTCAAACCTACACAGATTTTGACGTTACATATTTTATGACAATCTTGATTTTAATGACATGTTTTATACCTTGGTATAATGCAGAGTTAAAAATTAAAGACTTTTAATATGGAGGAGAATTAAGTCAACTTTATAAAAAAACAAGTCTGTTGCATCTTGTATACATTTACCAAACTGAAATCGAAATGTGAACACTTGCGAGGCCATTAATATCAGAAGTTCATTCCTGATACTACGCAATTGTGACTTCAAAATGTTCTGGAAATGCTTTAAACTCGCAACAATCAGCTGTCCAATATGTTCTTGGGTGGAGTACGTTATAATCCTGGTCAGGACCTAGCTTTCTTCTTTGCTAATCACTGGGTCTGTGCGTCTGTGTGTGTGTTCACGTCTGTGTGTGTGTGTCTGGCCGTGTGTCTGAGTTTGTCTGGCCGGATTGGTTCCCCTGGCTGTGGACAACACTAGCGACTATACCGTTTGGCCAATTTTCTCCAAAACTAATATTACACAATCGATCGAACTGATGTAGCGGCCCATGGAATTTGATATTTCAATTTTTAGGCTACTTTAAATGTATAACCTGGGACACCTTCAAGATTTTCAAAAACATGTGTCCATCGTTTTTTATTAAACTTTTTGTTGGTTTGTGTGAAGAACGTTTAAGAGTGGTGCAGGTGTCATGTTCGTTGAAAACTGATTTTTCGAATATTGCAAAACTTTTTCGGACACAAAAATATTAAGTTTTTTTCTCCCCTTGACGAAATTTGTTTCTTAAGATAGGTTTTGAAATAAGATCATGTATAATTTTTTGAAACTTTTCCCGTAATTTTGCTTGAAAATACGAGCGAGAAAGTACATGATGTTTTAGCACCACTAGTTATTTATATGTTTGTGATTTCAATGATCACCTTCATGCTTCTCTTTTAGATATATCCAATACTAATGAACTGCTATTGGGATAAAATGAATTCGGAACTAACAGATTCTGAGTATCACTGTTAATATTTACCTACAAACTGTAACCATTGTGGTACTATTCTGATTAATACCAACAAAATATGATACAGATACATTGCTGATATTTTTGGGATTAATTGAACACCTGAAATGAGTTACCATCTGACTCACGTGTTCTCAAGTAAACCAAATGTGATTTATTTTATAGTACAATTTCACGAAATTTCCGAACATCTTGTGCGAGTCTCGTAAACGTACTTTCTAGTAAACAGATTTTATTTTGTACTATACTGCATTTCGGTTGTTGAAGTGCCTCAAGGTAGGTCAGAAATTACTCTTAGAAATTACTATTCCCCTTGTGGTTGCATTGTGGCATCTTGGGAAGCGAGTTTGTCCGTTGTCTAAAAAAGTGGGAAGCCAGAATTTGAAGTAAAATAGCAATTATTTTTGTGAATTATTGTCTAAAGTATCACCAAATTAATGAAAATTAAAATTCTAACATCAAGAATTAAACCAATGTTGGAAAAGTCTATTACAGTTAGTGAATTAGGGCACATTGCTAAACAAAGAAACTATTTATACCAAAATTAAATAAGTTATTATTTAACTTTTCGTTTTTGCTTTTTGCATTGAAGTTGGTTGCATCCACTTCTTTCCTGTTCCTTCCTGCACAATTCGAACTTCCTTAATGAAAAACTGAAATATTGTGAAATTCTATGGACTCTCAACCACTGTGTAACAACAAAAACCGGTTTACCAAACAATAACTGGGCACTGTTTATAAAAACTTCAATATTTAAAATGAAAATTGTCTTCCTGGCTATAGTTTTGAAAAATGTTGCGTTTGCAATAATTCTATAAGGTAAGGTTTTAAGACGTTCTGTTTAGAAATGTTTGGATTTAACGAGTTCATCAACTAATTTTTTTTTTTAACTGGACTTAAGAACTTTTGCTAATGTTTCTGTCAAGTCTAATTATTGATACCAATACACAATAGGCCAAAACAAATTAAATTATGAATACAACGGAGCATTTCATTACAAAATCTACAGACCTCTTCTCTATACATAATACGCTACAGATTGATGACAGTTTTTCACATTTTATAAGAAACCATGAACAAAATACCTTAAGGGTGTGTTACTGCTTTATATGGAATTACTCCCCCAGTTGTGCATTCAAACAGATCTAAGATTAAAAGAAATTGAAATAGGCAAATTGTGACATGGGGGGCACATTTTACTGCAACACATTAAAATTGCACAGAACTCGTAAACAAAGCATCAAAGATCCTTAAAACCAAACTTTAAAGGGACAGTTGAATTTTGTGGACACGGGTTTTTAGGGGCATGCAGGGAAGACGTGGGCCAAGTTATGTTCCTTAACCTGTCAGATCCCAGAGGCACCAAGAGGTGCCAATTGAAAGAGGTCAAAAAAAGTGCAGTACTAACACACAATTATTGACAACAATGATTTTGAGTCAGTGAAAAAGTGTTATATAGCATTATCAAACTGTCATAGCATTCACCCGTTATTGAAAGTAGACAGAATAGGTACTGGTACTATTAGTCGAAGAAAACAAAAAGTTAACACTGATTATTAACTTTTGAATTAATTCAGGCTAAGCCTTGGTGAAAATAACTTGGGAGGAGTAATGTGTCTCCATGGGTATTACACCCTCTCATTTATTGTAAGTTATCACCATCTGTATAATAATAAATAAATGACCCAAATATAATACGTAAATATGATCTCTCCATGGGAGCTGTCGAGAGGTTTGATGAGGTTCATTCATTACAAGTATCGCTGAGATGTTGTACAAGGTGGTACCCACTCTTTGCCTTCCACCTTGATGTTGCCTGTCTCAATAGTAGGATACTAAAAAAAAACAACTGAACCAAGTCTCAAAATGATGTACTGAAAGTTTTGCAGGGCCATGGTACAAGAATATCTTTTCAAATATCAGAATAAGGAAGTTAGGAAGTTAGTGGAAGTTAGTGTAACAACCGGAAACATTCCAAAAGTATCTTCATGAAATATGAAGCAAATATGAGATTCCTTTATCACAAATGAACTAGGAAAATTTCAAGTAAGTGCAACAAAGAATTGCACATTCGTTTTTTTACCTATTTGTTCAAAAGTTAAAAATATGCAGTAAATATTAATGTACATTTCAAAATATTCATATTATGTTTTCACAAGGAAACGAGAAAAAGTTTTGATCTACTAGCTTCTCTTCACTGTACAGTGCCCAAAGGCAGGTGACACATATTTTTCTAAAAATCGGTATTTTTTTTCTTTGTAAAATTGAAAAAGTGATGTTATATGAACAGATACTGAAATATTATAGAGTAAAATTGCAAAAAAATTTTCTTTCTTGGACTTGGAAACTGGAGGTTTAAGCAATATTCTACAAAACAAGACTTTCCCGAAATCTCTACTACATTTTCAGAGATTTAGCTCTTTTGAGGACCCCCTCCTCCATAGCATGGGTGGTCAGATAGGAGTAGAAACTCTAAACGTCAGTAAAATTTAACTGAAGGAAGAGACAAATAATGCTCTACAGTTTAACTGTAGAGCATTTACAGTCTACTAGAGCAACTTAGAGCAAGTAACTACAGTAAAATCTGTCTAAACCGGAACCTGCACATGTCAGAAACGTGCATTAACCGGAAAAATGTTCCTGGCCGTGAAGTTAAATGGCATTTTACACAGCATAAAACAGAATTTTTACTATGCGGAAACGGAACGGCTTTTCATGTCTTACAGGAGGAAAATCCTGTATAAAGCGGAATTCCTGTGAATTGGCACCAAATGGAAGAAAAATGCTCCTTCTGGTAATATACGAACCAGAAGTTGCAACATTGACAAGAAACTTCCCAACATTATCGGTGAAGCCAAGAATGTCAAAACTCCAAGCAAGTGTTTTAGTTTGTTTTTCAATCCAACTATGTTATCGAAAATAACTAAAAATACAAACGTGCACATTGAGAAGGCAAGAGAAAATTACATAGACAGTTTAAGAGCAAGGGAAACATCAGAAAAAGAAATATGATTGTTGATGGGAAGTTTGTAATTGTCAGGACTGTATAAAGGAAGAACGAATCTCGAAGTTCTGGGCAAGAGATGGTTCAAGGATAGAACATTTTTCTTCTCTTAAGTAACTGCTTCATTTTGGATTTCTAATGAGTGTTATTCCATCTAAAATTACACCCACACCAGAAAGGAAAGCTGTTAATTAATTAGCACCTGTAAGAGAAATGTTGTAAAACACTGCCAGAAACATTGTTTAGGCAAATTCGCCACATTGATGAAATGCTTTTAGTATTTCGAGGTGGATGTAGATCAGAGTTTAAATCCCGTTTAAACCAGCAAAATACGGGATAAAGGTTTTATTTCCTTTGGTGGATGCTACGACTTTCTATAAGTACAATATGAACACACATTGCAACACACAACCTATTGGACCTTTTCAAAACCACAGTTTTAAACCTGACGATGTTCTACAGATGTGAGAGCCCATTTACTGTTCTAACCACAATGTAACAGCGAATAATTGGTTCACCTTGTAACAAGTGGTAAGAAAAATGGGAGAGCATAAGCTCACTACGGTTGGATGAATTAGAAGCAACGAAGGGGAATGAGTATTTCTGTTTCTTGAAATTGTGAATTCCGGTGGAAGTTCAAAAGAGAACTTCCACCGGAAATTACAATTTCAAGAAACAGAAATGCTCATTCCTGTTAGTTTGGTTTCCAAGAAGGCCTTACTTCTGTTTCCTTATGTGCCTAAGATAGGGTAGGCAGTCATATTATCACACTGGTCAACAGATTTAATTGTTCAGGAAAAATTGAAAAGTGAACAAGGAATTCCTACACATGACCCTGAATCCTGAAAATTCATCTCTAGGAAATTGTGTGGCAACATTGCTAAGTCATGCTAGAACAGATAGAATCGTGTGTGTGTTTCGTGTCTGTTACATCCCAGTATTGTGAGATCTCATAGCGTGGAAAGTGTTGGATGTGACTGCTCGTTGTTTTAGGTTCGTGAAGGATTGTGCTTTGTATTAATTTACAAGAACAAAGCCTCGTAACCATGAAAATAGCTCTAATTGATTTGGTTGTATCCGTGGAGAATTAACTCGGAAATCTCAGAAACTAAACCTTCATGCTTTGATAAGATAGTGTTACAAACTTTATTTTGGGTGTTGGGTTGGTTTCCAGGACCTGAAATGGGCCCCCATATATGCTGTGTGTAGTGTTATACTCCCCATATGTAGGTTAAAAGGTACGCAACACATGCCCTTTGTTGTTCCCATAATTTGACGGGAAGTAACGGGTCACTCAACATCATAATATTTCTGTTTGACAAAAAATGGAATCACCTCCAAAACGAAGATAACTATGAAATATCCGAATTTACTGCTTGCTATAAGGACAGTATGTTATAGTAAGAAATTATCGGTACTGTTAGCTCCCGGGAATGTGAGGGTGATCAGGAGTGAAGATGAATGCTAAAGTGACGAACATTTAGACGACAGAATCGGAGAGATGGAGATATCCATTCTGACCCAACATTTCAAGCCTCCTGTGATTCAAATGAACCACACTTTGTCTTTAGGGGATCTCAATGTTCATGTTCATAATTAAATTTGTCGGAGCAACAATCTGAGATTTAAGCTGCGCAACTTTTCATGATTACCAAGTACTTTTTCAAAATATTTCTCCAAGAAACGTGACATAGTGCTACTGAGTCCGTTATGGGTTCCACCAGGACATTCTTCAAATGGGAAAGCTTTATCGAGACAATTTGAGTTACGCAATGTCAGATTATTGCTGAAACTTATGAAGATGCAAAGGTATGGGGAGGAAAATTATCGCAAGAAATTGGGAAGGAAACATTTGGAGGTATTTTTCCTCACTTTTCGTTAACACTTATGTTGTTGTAATCAATGTATACATTTGAATCTGTGTTGTTTTTAGAGCATGACTTCTTGCCAGATACATACCTTAAATTTGTGTATCAATTTGATCAGTTTAAAGTTATCTGACAATATGTTTTAAAATTATGTATATTTAATTTACTAGTGGATACCCATGCAATTTAATCATCCATTTAATTTAATAGCCGAATCCTTTAATTGTTCAGATATTTATGCACCATATTCATCTATTCAGTCAGGAAAGGGAATGCATTCTTTCAATAGTGTATGACCTCCCGAGTCTGGCTTGATGTGGCATACCTTGCCCAGCCCATTCCTACCTGACTCCAAAGTGCCCTACCCTGCTCCTTGCCACCAACCTCGCCCCTGTGCTGCCATGCCTTGGTTGTACTTGATGTTGCCATTTCAAAAAAAAAAAAAAAAAATTTAATATTATTCGTGTTTATATGACATACATGAAAATATAAACTACACATGGAGACATAGGGGACTTCCAGCTTTCAGACACCACCTTACTTACTGAGACTGAGTGGTTTAACAGGGGATATTTACGTAACGCATTTTAGAAATAATACATATGTGATTTATGTTGCGTGCACATGTTTCTGTGATACTATGTCAACTGTTATAGTTATAAATATTGGTTGGAAATATGTAATTGCCCTGAATATATTAGTTTCTACAAAAATCAATGATTCATAAATTACGAGGCAGGCAATGAAGCGAGGCCTTCATGAAACAAGGCTTACAAGAATCACGTGGTTGGGATCTGCTTAATATTAATTCAATTCTCTTCTGAACTATAAAATTTGGGAGCTAGGGGATGCATTTTCCCAGAATATTATGCTGTATTTCAGGCAGGAATGAATATTCACGAAATATACCTGAGTAGTATGAAGGCTGATTCAATTTGACGGAGTTCTGAATGCATACCATAAATAATTTAATTTTATGTTTAATTCACTTATGTGGATATTCCATTTGAGGTTTGACTGAATTGAGAGGCCCAACATTTTGTAGCATAACATCAATCAATGGAATATCATTTATTTGAAATGCAGTGTTCAATTGTTGTTTCAAACGGAAAAACGCATTGAAACAGTTTTGCCTTCGTTTACTATTAATTTGTAATTATGGAACAAATTTGAAACATTTATATTGTATTAGTTACCGTTTCTTTATTGCAATGTAAATTCACATCACCAATACACCATACAAAGGTAATTTGAAAATAAAATATTATCGTCAGTGACATTAAATGCTTTTGAGAGATCTAAAAGTATTTCAATAAGTACTTAGTTTTGATCCATTGAAAAAACAACATTTTTAAGAGAAGAAAATACGCCTGTTTCCACAGATTTTAATTTTCTAAATCCATGTCGGAAATCCGAAAATGCTTTGTATTTACTGAGAAAGGTTTCCATTTGTACATAGAAAGTCTGCGTAACATTTTTGAGAAAACTGATGAAAGAGAAATTGGCCAATAAATTTTGATTTCCTTTAGTGTTGACTTTTGTGAAGCGACGCTTTATCTTAGCTGTTTTTGAAATTATCAGAAGTGTTTTGGTGATTAAGGATACATTAAATATATGAGTTAAAGAAGAGTAAATTGGCAGGTGCACAAATAGTCCGTTTCAAACAAATGCGTTTATACTGATGGAATATTTACTTTTTAAATTACCAATTATTTTGAGAATTTCATAGGAAGTTTAAGAAATAATAAATAAAATATAAACAAACATCGAATTGAAATTTTAGGTACTCTGCTGTTAAATTTTGTAGTATTAGATAGTTTATGACGTCAATTGCAATTCTTAAAAAAATATTGTTTGAAGAGACTGGCCACTGTTGTCGGATAGTTCACTTTTCTATCATTATTTTTTAACCCAGTGACAGATGGGTGAAAAAATGTGACGAAAATGGATGGGCTAGATCCAAAAGACCCAGGTTAAAAAACAAGATTTGCATAGCAAATATTTTGTTTATATTATTGTTAGAGGACTTCATTATGATACTTTGATATAAAAGAAAGCATTTTTGTTAACATATTATATTTTTTATCAAAAAATATTTGGTAAATTTAAAGGAGCAGTGAGGCTTTTCAACGTCATCCTTTTTCACATAACTTTGTTTATTACTATTGCTTCTGGATTTCTTTACAAGGACCACGAACTATAAACTAGTGCTGAAGAGACAGATATGATTTGCAAAAAGTACAGAAATATAGAGTTTTTTTGATCTTTGATACATTTTGAATAACGTCCATGTTTTCCTTCAATGGAATATTTCCTTGGTTCTTCCTCTCTTCCCTCTCCAACCAATGTTTAAGTCAATATTCTTGACTCTCTAGAAATATGCTCAGAGAAAACTTTCTCTCAGTAAATCAGACATGAGTTCGTCCAGTTGCAGACATCAATCATGCCAGTTGCTGTATGAAAAAATTTCTCTCTCTCTCTCTGAATCGTGCAAATTACTCTTGAAAATGATAAATCCATTGATAGTAGCTATGTTGAAAACTGAAAAGAATATAACCACAGACCAACTTTTGGTACTTCAGGAGACATTATAGAAAGATGATAATTTATTAACACAGCTTTAGTTTCTTTGAAACGAGTTATAATTTCGGGCTTCATTTTATCCCTACTTTCAGCATGTATGATTCAAAGTGCACGGGTGATAACACTAGTCTACAAAAAAAACTTTTTTTTCTGTAACAAGAACAAAACATGTTGTTTCTGAAAGATGATTTCCTTCTCAATTCAAATCTAATTTCAAAATTTCTGTATTGACCTCAGTTTTCATGTGATGATTGCTATTTGAAAATGTGTATGTCCCCTTACGCCTCCTCCTCGTATGTATTTGACAAAATGTCGCGCTCTAAAAACAACAGATTCAAATGTATACATTAACTACATCAAGGACTTGCTTGCAGTGACATCATGCATACAGATACATCACTTTGTTTCATATTGCAGATAATGTGAAGTTCTTTACAAAGATCTCTGATGTTGCAGTTGCATTTTATGAAATACCTGCAATGCTTAAATATAATTGGTGCACTTCATTAGGTTGGTGCAAGGCTAATGCTACAGAACTTCATACTCGTAAATGTTTATCTATCTACTTTTCTGGAAAATATCATTTTCAAGCATATCTGCACACTATAAACCATAAGAACATAATATAGACAACATCAAGACTTGAGTGCGATCCTAAAAAGCAGGCTCTATTTTAAGCTAAAATTTTCAATTTACTTCTAATAAGACCATGAGAACCATGTATTTCATCCTGGTTAACACTTAACGTTTTTCTAATACATATTTCAACATTCAAGATCTTTTATTTCTCCTTCATTAGGTTGATGCAAAATAATGCCTTTGTTATCTGATCAACACATACTCAATCTGACCAGAACAATTTAGAAAAAGTTCAGAATATATTCCTACATAGTCTTACTTTCATTACTTATGTCGAGATTTAAGCCCTATTATGTGGAGTCTTTCAAGACTTTCAGAATGCAGTCCTTACAATAACAGAACTTTTAAGAGTTCCAAGATTAGAAATTTCAATTTACCGACAATTACATGGACCAAACGTGGAGATATTCCACACACAGAAATTGAAAGAGAATTTATTAAACACTATATAGACTCAAATATCACAGATGGTATTTGAAGCTACTGGATACAGTGCAAATCAAACCCTTGTGATTCTTGATTTAGTGTTAACTAATGATGAAGACTAATCTTTACACCCCGATTATAAGGCCAAATATTGGTCAAAGTGATCACTTGGTGATTATGACATCACTACAAGTAGAATCGCCCATAGTGTTTCTTATAAATCCATCTCTAAACGTATTTTTTCTTTCAAGCAGACTACATAACAATAATGAGACACCTTACTGAACACCATACATTATGAAATACAGATATTAATGAAGACGCTGAAAACAACAATGTTGAAACTAACTATGAGAATTTTTGTGAAACATCTAAGGGTCTTTTAAATACTCACTCACCACATATCACAAATAGAATTTAAATAAACCTTGGATTAATATTGAGATCATAAAACAAAGCAGACTCTCAAACGTCGAGCATGGGCAAATTATAGAAAAACCGGAACAAATGAAAGTTACACCATATATAGGAATATCTCAAACAATCTCACCTCCAATGTGAGAATGCGTAAACAAAAACATGAATAGCAAATTGTTCAGGATGGTGGCAAAAGATTATTCTCCTATATATGAAGACCAACTAACACTAAAACTGGTTATCATACGATTGTTCTAAATGGAGATTCTGTGATATCTGATCCAAGTGAAATCGTGGAATGCTTTTCAAATTATTTTGGAAAAGTATACACTGTTGAACCAGAAGGCTCATTTCTGATTATTGAAGAGAAACACACCGGAATTATTGAAAATATTCAATTTTCAAACATTGAAACTGCCCACGTAATGTGCGGACTGAATGCAAGCTCACCCACTGGTCCTGATGGTATTCCAACAGTGTATCTGAAAAATAGTAAACTACAACTAGCCCCTTTACTAAACAGAATATTTAAACACTCATTAGAATCAGGGAAGTTGCCCTCTGCATAGAAAAAAGCTGTCATCACACTAGTTTTCAAGAAAGGAGATAAAAAGTTACCAAAACACTACAGACCAATAAGTTTGACAAGCACAGTGAGTAAAGTCATAGAAAGGATAATTGTTTGACAGCTTTTAGATCGTGCATTTCAAAATGATATTATCCCTAAACAACAACACGGCTTCATTCCAGAAAGATCCACATCTACAAATTTACTTCAGTCCCTAGATGTATGGCCAAAGAATTGGATCAGAAACAACCAGTTGACTTCATGTATCTAGATAATGCTAAAGCTTTTGATAAAGTACCACATAAATGTCTCATTCACAAAACTCTCATCTTTGGGTATTGAGGTAAACTATTGAGGTGGATTCAGGAATATTTATCGGGCAGAACATTTCAGGTGGCGATTGGAAACACACTGTTGATACCTTGTGCCGTTACAAGTGGTGTTCCCCAAGGTTCAGCTCTAGGCCCAATAATTTTCATTCTATACACTTGTGACGTAGGTGGTGATCTGTCTTCCAGTTGGAACTGCAATATGGCTAAACTATCAGATGTTACAAAATGATCTCAACAAAGTGGTGAGATGGATGCTGCCTTTGAACTTCAATAAATGTACGGTCCTTCATCTAGGAAAAAATAACTCAAATCTTGATTGAAAGTCACATCCTCAATTCTACGATAGAACAAGATGATCTCCATGTTCTTATAACTCAAAATTTGAAATGGGATAGCCATTAGTTACCGCTGTTACCAAAAGAGCCAATAAGCTATTATACATGATCAGAAAGGCATTCTCTACATTGCATCCATCTACAGTAAAACTGATGTATACAATGTATATTAGATCTAAACTAGAGTATGCTAATGTGGTTTGGTACCTTTATTATCAGAACAATAAAAAACATTGAAAATGTTCAAAGGCAGATTACAAAGATCCCTAGATAACTACGTCAATTGGATTATGAAGGAAAATGCAGAGAAATATCACTTCTGACATAAGAACAGAGAAGAAATAGGAGTGATATTATAGAAACTTTTAAAATCTTGAATGGATATGACGACATTCCTGAATTTAACAACTTTATTACTAAAGCCACAAAATCTAGACTTACAGGACACGATGAAACTAGTGAAAGAAAGGAATAGGGCATGACAACGTTCTCAATTTATTGTAAACCAAGTAGTAAATCCATGGAATTCACTTCCCGCACACTGTATACAAAAGAAAACCCTGAACGCCTTCAAGGATAGTCTGAATACTCAAAATTGTGTGATCAATTAAATGATATATTATAGACACACACACATACCTACTGATATACATGTACTATCTGTGTTTTATAATAGTGATTTAATTATAACATTGTTACTCTACGAAAGTGACTTATTGTATAACTTAATTACACCATTGTAAGACGTGTACAACAGCATGTTGCTGCCACCATTAATAAATAATAAAAATTGTTTCTAAAATTTGTTATAATGTTCCTCAAAGAGAACTAGAAATCTTTATGTCTTTCACTTTAAAAATAGAATGAATTATGCTTTTAATGAAATCTTTAACAGAAAATCAAATTGTGCTACGGTTACCTTTCCCCTCTCAAGTAAGTCTTTAAACGACTTGACATTGTTCTATGTAATCTCTGATACACTTAAGTTTTTACTCTCATTATATTAGTTTTATAATAGCAACTCTGTCGTGGTGGCTGATATTTCTGCCAACATATTGCGTCATTCCTCAGAGCGTACTACAGCACGCTCTGAAGAAAGGCCACAATATATATTGGTCGAAACGTCAGCCATCACGACAGACGCGGCTCGTTGCAGATAGCCTAGATAATATACTTCACTTATCACATGCAAAAATAATTATTTTTTTAAGTTAAGGCACACTTTTGTATTTGGGTAAGGGTTACATTAAAATTGTTCTGGACACAATAAACTTAATTTATAATTAATCGATTTACATAAACATACTCTAATCTAAGGCTACTTAGCACAATATTTTGACCATTTTTCAGTTTTCTGTGAAAATCAGTTTTGTATCTTTATTACACTAGGCATGCTCATCAGTGCTCAAGGATGTAACCCATTTTTCTCTCCTTTTCCTTTATGTGCAAATTTACCTGGGGATGGGTCACTTTGCACAGCACGAAGAAATGCCTGAAGACCTGAAAATATCCAAGGTTCAGAGCAAATTAACCTTGTTACTGGGTTAGTTCTTTCTCTTTTCCTTTTGGCAGGCAAGAACATTTTCTAAGTCACTGAACGATCTTTTGAACCAGTACAGTAGTCATGGATCAGAATGTTAATTTAGATCTTTCTCAAACTCAACTTTTATCTTCTTAGTTAAGTTTGCATCTTTTTCCTCTAAGGTTTTCTACCATCGCTTAAAATGGCAACATCCAACTACTCAATGTTTCCAAACAAAAATCCCCTGCCCCCTTAAAATCCCAAAAATCAGCTTTCCAAATCATTAAATCTACATCTGTCCAATATTTGTACTTTCTGGCCTTAAGGTTCCTTTTGAAACTGTGTAACGCCTGGAAAAATATTTCAAGATCTTTTTTTCTGAAAATGAATTAGTTATGATATTCACTTGCTCAAGAACTTGATGAAAATAACGGTTTTAATGAGAGATTGGTTTCAAAATTTGAAAAAGTTATTACTGTTAAAACCCTGATGCCATTTGGTGTTGCCTTTGCTGTTCGAAATAGTCTTCTTTCTTCAAAGAAAATTTCTACTTACATTAATTTTAAGCATTCCAGACTAACAATGGATTTAATACTTTCCATATTTCAATCTGAAAATATTATGAACACTACAAGGCATTCTCTCACGTTGTAATTTAATACTGATCTGGTGGTCAAAATTCCAACCAATTTTATTTCTCTCAATAAGAACAAACTGTCTCTTGATGCGGCAAACCAAAGTTAAAACAATGCTTCATCATATTCTTCTAGACACTAATGATCCATACATATCTGAAGTAATTTGTGGAAGAAGTTACCTTGTTTCCCTCCTACGGAGCAGAATACGTATGATATTTTCATGTGCAAAATTAACCCCTGTAGTATCAGATAAGGACAATGATCTGGTGGATCAGGGATCAGGAACTCTGCCAGTATTTTTGACAAGAACATATTATTTGCTGGTAACATTTTGTCCAGTCATGCTGGACCTCTTAAGAGCTAAAACAATTTTTTACAGTGAATGTAATGTTTCGAAATTCACATATAGGATAAAAAGGGTGATAAATACCTTAATTTCAAAGCAAAGAAACATTCAAAAATTAAACCAGACTAAGATTAAGCAACATTGCAAAGTTTAGATTGACTACAAGTGGAAGGATAAAATTATTGACAATTTAAGAGAAAAATGCAAAAATGTCACACAAAATTAATAAATATGTAGATATTAAACATAAAATAAATTATAAATGAATATTCCTCTCAAATTTTCAATTATTGTATCCATTTACGTAATTTAAATTTGGCAACACTGCTCATAATTGGTTGTAACTTTTTAATGTTTCTTTGCTTCAAAACCATGGTATTTATTTATCACCCTATTTATCCTAAATATAAATTTCTTAACAAATCATTCACTTTAAATAATTGTTATAGCTCTGAAGATGTTGAGATTGTTATCCCAATCAAATCCATAGATTTTTAGGGATGGAAAAATCGTTTGTGTGCCTTCATTTGGTGGGGAAATAAAGCCAGCTGTCCATGTCCAAAAGGCTAAAAGAAAAGCTAAATTTAAATTGCCTGTTTGGTTGCCAGAATGATACCTTCTTTCTCTACTAGGTAGTAAAATTCGCACGGCCAGATGGAAGAGCAGGCCTGATGGCCTGGGTCTCGCCACGTAAAATAAGGCATCATTGAATTGAATTGATTTGTACCCACTTATTAATATTATTTTAAAGGGATCTACCTGTGCCCATTCTTCATAATCCCAATAGTGCAAAGTAACCCTGGCTTTCAGTATATTTTCTTTTTAATACCATCATCAATCACACAATCTGTTATTAATATAGGTTTTGACATTATAATAAACATTACAAACAAAAACAACAAAAGATAAAGTAAATAACAAGTGCAATAACTAAACAATATGAAGTTACTTGTTCATTCTTTCAACTTCTGCAGAGATTTTATCTCTCACATCCACCTATTTTACTCTTTTATATTGCAAAGTTTCGATTATGAAAGTGACCAAATTATTAAACTAAAATATTTTTTTTTGGCTTAACAGAATATACCACAAAAGAAATTTAATGCATATAGATGATGATATTGACAATATCTTTAAATCCACCTTGTAGGTTTTTGACAAAAGTTAAGTCAATTATAATTCAGATTTTGGTGTCACTGATTTTAGTAACTCTGAGCAGTAGGGAGTTTTTGTCAAGACAGCTACTTCTGCGTGACTCGAATTTCTGTGCTCTTTGTAAAAGGTAAAACAATAGTTGTTAAGTGAAATTTTAGTCAGACGCCAATGAGATTTTTCCTTTACTCAGAGACCAATTTTAAATTCCATTGTAATGACATTGTAATTACTTGTTGAGAAAGTGAGATTATAGACAATAAAAATGATTTATCTCCTGTAAAAATAGAAACTCATAGAAAACAATTTTACACTTGCATTCAAAAATGCACATAACAATGGGTTTGCTTTTTAGAGAGGAAGAGGAAGTTCCCACAACTGTGATAATTGTTATGATAAAAATAAAATATTCTCACCTTATTTTTGTTGCCATTATTACATTATTAACTTCAAAGTTTGAAGAATTTTGAAGATTTAAAAATTAATACAATATGTACCTTACAATTAAATTTTCAAACACATTAAAATGTATATGAATCACCAAATTTTTAAGTTGTACTTTTTATTTATCTTTGAGTCAATGTGTGTGTGTGTGTGGGGGGGGGGGAGGGGGAGATAAAACATCCAACTCAGGAGTGTGTTTGTGTTCCAAGTTATTTCAGTGGGGGTTAGAAAATTCTAATTTTTGCGAATGTATGTTTTGAAAGACCCCAAACAGACAAGAGAAAAATAATATATCTTACAAATTTGCGAATAGAATGAAGATAATGGAATAGTGAGCAATAAATCAGCAAATGCAAAAGGAAGACCGCCACAAGACCCTGAACTGAAAGGTAACTAAGAAAATTTGTGTTGTCGCATTCTAAAGACCAGCATTGTGTTGAGAGATATGGTATTAATGTACAATGTGCTAAAAAAGTGAAAAGAATATAGTGTAAAATTGAGCTTCAATCAAGACGACATAGAAAAATGAAAGTTTAAATGGAAATGGAAACAAAGCAACTGAACAAAGGGTCTGCAGAAAATTGAATCAATGTTCATACAGTTCATACAAATGATCTCATCTAAAGTCTTTATATTTTCGGTTAAATGGTAGTCCTAATCGAAATATAAAATTTAGCATATTTACATAAACTTTTCATCATATACTCTTTGTAGTTTTGATAATTGTTTATAGATACGTAATTTCTTGAAGGTATGCTTCAGCTTTTAACATAGTTTCAAAGTACTAATAGAGACAAGCTGTTATAAATGAAGGATGAATCTAATTCTCAATACAAGTTATAAAGCTACCTATAAAAAATAAGAGTAGGGTGTTGTCTGTAGGAATCCAGTAATTTATAATTAACAGAATGAGAGAAAACCAGTATCTACAGTCTAAACATCCAACAGAACCAATTCCTACCTCAAATAAAAAAGTAGAGCAGAAAAAAATTATTCATGCACTATGCCACATTCAAATAATATTGCAGAAAAAGCAGACTGACATCCCATAGACTGGAAATATTGCGAATATGAATCTTGAAGAAAATCATTAATTTATTCTAAAGAAAAAACTGAAAAGGAAGATAAACAACTTCTAGAAGAGTTGCTAACATCTAGGGAAAAACTTCTAAAATTTAAATAAAAACTTAAGAACAAATAAACTAAATAACAATTAAGATATGTTCACAAAATATAAAATACTTTTAGAAACAGTTTATCTAATGCATCACATACAAACCTAGTATCTCAAAATACAGAGAAAATGTTTTTCACTTCATGAATAAGAAACTTGTATCTCACTGCCTTGTCCGAAATTAAATGAAAAACAAAATTATATGATCTTTATATAACATATTTCAAAATTATAATAGTTGTACTGTACGAGCTGAATGAGATGAATAATCAGTGTTGTCCTCAACTGAATACTCCCTAAGAATAAGACTCTGTAGTTCACTCCAGGTACTCTCTTTCACATAATTCAATGCTACAGATAACCAAGAATTTAATCAAGAGGATATTTTATAAACTTTCCTTTATAAAATAACGAAAGAACATCTGAAAATACTATTACAAAGGGTATTCAAACACATGCTCTCTGTGGTTTTTTCAACCCTTCAGCTTATTTTAATACAAAATATTATATAGCTGTCCTATTTAAATTCCCAGAATCATAGTATTTTCTATAAAAACCAAACACAAAAGCAACATTAATATGGAGATTTTGAAAGCTTTCGAAACATTAGAACAGCCTTTTATCACCAGTCAGTAATTCCACTATGCTGTTAGTGGGTCTTTGGTTCCTTTACAATTAATGTCTGTATAAACTGCAATTCTTATAAATTACCACCATTCTTCAAAAATAAACTGAAACAACTAACCATTAATATACAAGCACTGAACTTTCCCTTCTGTAATCCACAATGCTGGCCAATTCGATTATAAACCCTGGTGGATCTTTGATATTTAACATAAATCTGTTTTCTGGCAAATAAGCCAATGAATATTTCAATGGCTCTCAACAACACTGCAAAAAGGCTCATTCATTTATCACAGAGGGAGGAAAGCTCTCACTTTGCACACCTTTCATGCTATGCACAAGTCATTACACTATCTCAAACCTTGAAAATACAGTCTTATTAATCTGTCCAATTATGAAGTTACGTCAACACTTTTTAATTAATTAGCATACATACTCCTAAACTGCTTCATTATTCTATGTACCTCATACCGCCACACCATAAAAAACAAACTGGAAATCCTTAGAAAATACAGTTTTAAATGACTTAGATATTCAAAAAGGAGATAAAAGTCAGTAATATAATGTAAGACACGCCACAAATGGTAACACCTGGGTGCATCCTACAATATACATGGTGCATACATCATAAGAATACTTAACTATTGAAGATGTTTTGGTAATCTGAAGTTTATTCACAATGCAAAATGTCTGGTAGAATAAATATTTATGGCATGGAAATAAAATACTTTGGTTCAAATGTATTACCTAATCTTCATTTTCTCCTAAATTACTCCAAAGTAATAACTGGAACAGCATATTATTAGAGCACTCAGATGCAAACAAATTCATAACAAAATTTACAAATTTCCTTCCAAAATTCATTAAAAAAAACTGTCTTTCTAAATTTTTTACTAGCATCATTCAATCAAGAAAATAAAATGCTCTAAGAAAATGCTGAAATACCTCTTCATGTTTTTCGAACACCAAGGAAATCAACGGCCAATGTGACTTTCGCAATTTCCTTAATATTTCAAAGTCGACAGTCTAACTATACCTTCTGTCAACAGCATTTAAAATCTTATATTTTTCATTTGCAAAGCCACACATGCACAATGGCAATTGCAACTGTTTGATCAAGCTACCATACCTCCAAAGCTTCTTTTGTAATTGGTGTTTTCTCCAAAATTGTGATGACTTCCACAACTGTGCCCATATCCAACACCTGAAATAATTAATTTAAATTTATTAAAAATCAAATACCACATCCAGAACTGATATAACATGATCATTGCAGACCCACCTACTCTTTCGCAAATTAATTCATTTGCATGAACTTAAATTTATCACATACTTCAATGCTAATGCACTTTTAAAACATTTCCTTTCCACTAGCCAGTGAATATTTACTACTTTAAGACAAAATAAAAAATCAGAATCAGAAATATACTAAAAAGAAAATTTTAAAATTGCAGTGGAAAGCGAAAGAAAATACAATATGTTTTTATGTTCAAGAAATGAATGCATTCAGCAACAAAAATAACTGCAAAACAATTTTGAAGAATGAGAACCACGTAGTCTATGATCAAATTTCTTGGATCATATTAAAAATTATAAGAAAAGACTTAAAAATTTGCCCAACTTCTAGGCTGCATGAAATTTATCACCATAATCTTGCGAATGAACAGTACTAAAAGACCACTAAAATTACTTTACAGTCATCACCTTCAAACTCTGCATGCCCCCATTTGGTAACCAGATGCTATAAAAAATAATTTTGGAATTCTGCACAAAAAACAAAAAAAAGAAAATGTTCCCGATATTTGAAAAAATTCAGCATATTAACATACAATATCTGATGAAACTTCATTGTTTCCAAACTATAACAAGGTTTTGAAGGTTGACGCTGTCGACTAACAATGTCAGGAATATTTTGAACAAGACAATAATTTACTCAATACACTTAATTCAACAAATATATTTATTTAAACACACAATAGTAAAGTTTTTGACAAACCACGCAATCTCTTCTCAAATACTGTAATTTTATTCATAAATGAGTACAAATAAAAACTACACAATTCTCAACTTTCAGGACTTTCCACATGGCAAATAAGCATAAACAGAAAACCTGAGAAGCGATGCAGTACAGAAAAATGTACAAAGCAAGAACAAATAATAAGTGTTGTGATAAATTATTGAAGTTTAACTCCACTCTTCCTCTTATTTCTGGTCACAACACAATTACTCAGTAAGCATATAAAATACAATTGCTTCAGAGTACAAATCGGTCTACTAAAACCCATACACCTTAATTTCCATTATAACAGCCAAACACACTCTACATAACGTAGGAATTAAACTCATATAGATAGCTTATGCTTTAGCGATCAGCAATTAAATTCCAATCATATTCATGGAATGATGAATTTTTTTTTAGTCTATCGCATAGTTCAAAAAATTCAAGATGAAACAATAAAAATTCTGGAGAAAAAACTATCAATAAAAAAATTCATTCTCCATATGTATTTAGACACCAAATGTTAAAATATCTCCATTACTCAAGGAACATATGAAACAAATGTCCATCAGACATACTTCTCTCCAATTAAACAATCGTACAACACATTTTCTGCATAACAAAAGCGTAAATTTATATTGCACATAGCAATATGGTAACAAAGTACCAATAAAATGTAGATGACTAAGGTAGATTACTCTTAACTTTTGAATTTGCTATGCACTTCGACTTTATTCACAATTATTGTAAGAAAGTTTGGGGTAAATTTAAAAACCTCTTAACTAGCAAACCCTTTTCGAGATATTGACAACGGTGCAACAAATCAGCTGGTCTGGCTTGTACCATACGTGCCATAACCTCAAACTCGAGGCCGTCCCAAAGTTACACCAGGGCAATACACTAAAATATATATATTTGAAATTTTTATCTTCATTCAAATGAATTTTCCATGCATATTAACATTTTATAAACAATTTCCAATCAATACAAAATAAGGCTAAGCACAGCCAATTTTTAATTAAACAGTACCCAAACCACTTTCATTGCAGAGCATTTTAATATATTCGTTGTTGAAAAAACTAAGTTTGCTTATATATTGCCAATAAAATGAATTGCTAACAACTCCAGACGGAACGTGTTCAACAGGCCACTGCGCACGCGCTGTGCCGCGTAAGTGAGGTAGACATGGGTAAGTCGTCTCACAACTCTGCGAACAAATTTTCACACACAAAATTACAAGTTCATTCACTGTTCTGTACCAAATCCACGTTCCTGCGGAATCCTTGCACAATTCCAGTGACATTGCTGAGGAACGATGGTTAGATAAGGGGTGTATTTATACAATTATCCTGTGCAAAACTGGCACTCGAGTTGGAAATAGACACGCCACTTTCACAGTGCATTTTGGTTACTTGCTTACATCCGCATTTTATTGATAATGCCGTCCGTACTTTCCAAATGTTATTTAAAGGCTTACATTGTATTCCTTGTCGACTGCCTTAAGTAACTTTTCCTTGATTTCCGAAGGAGTGTGCTGCATGAGGCCGTACAGGGTCTCGGACTGATCAGCTCCCCAACTACCGTACTGCCACCAGCACTTATGGCGGACATGTACTGCTACGGAATTGTGGGAGCATAATATAACTTCGTGACCGGTTTCGAGACACTCCGAATGTGACGTCAGTGTAACCGAAGGTAGTTTCGTGTTGCAGTTGCAACGTTTTGGAATTTTGTTGGTAGTAGGTTATTGTTGTGCGTGTTGTAAATCACGAATATTAACATTTAAGCATTTAAAAAGTTAATTGTGATTACATATTACGTTTAATTTTAACAGTATTTTATATATATATATATATATTGTAAATATATAATTGTTTGTTTGTAGTGATAAAAATATATGTATTCTGGCAATTTTGTATTGGTAGATTAGACTACAATGATGCTGCAGATGATGATAGAATATAAATATTTTCATTCAATAACAGAATTCCTTTGTTTGTGGCAAGATTTGTAATTTTACCTTTTCTATATTACATGTGTATTATATTAGTACACATGTTGATTTTTGATTTTAGTATTTTATTATATTTGATTCCCTTTTATCAAGTGAAATTGTAAACACCAAGCACATGTTCTTGAATGTGTGAAATTACACAATGGTATGTCTTAGGTTCATCAATAAAATGTAACATTGCCATTTGACCTTGTTAAGCTGCTGTCTTTTTAAAAATGAGAACATAAATAGATACCTAATTGATCTGAATGTGGTATATTTAGTTTTAATAAATGTGTTATGGTTCTCTCCGCATTCTTTGAAAGTTTCTTGACAGATTAGGATTTTGATTAAGTTGCAGGGGGAATAAATCAATTATTTATTAATGTTTACATGTGTCAATTAGCACATTCTGTTTAAATCAAAGTTATGATATTTGAGTGAAGGGAAAATTGGTCATTAGCTTTCTCGATATTAAAAAAATTAAATTCAGTTAAATTGTGAAGAATGAAAAGCACTGCACTACTTTGCATTTTAGTGCACAAATTTTGTGTTTAATACAAAGTTTATTTTGTGAAATTTAAGAGTTATCATTATTTTATTTTTATTAGTATTGCTGATTATATTGTAATATTCTATTATACTTGTATTAAATTGAAAGTAAACCTAAAATGAAAATGATATAGTAGTCAGTAACTTACAGATGGTGAATTTCAATGAAACTATTTTCTTTGGATCATTCTAGTCTTCCTTTTGATAATTATCAGTGAAAGTATTCTCATGGCACAAAGTATCTCTTATATTTAATTGCTTAGTACTTAACTTTAAAAAAATATTATCTATTATTATAGCATGCAAAAAAGTTGAAAAGTAGGTCTACAAGTATTGAGTTAAAAACATACAAAACTTGTTTAATATATTTTCTTATTTATTGTATTTAAATTTTTAGCAACAATTATATGCCCTGGTCAAGGTTGTATATCATTGAAAGAAAAAAGAATAATGACATGGAAGGATGATTTCTAAAGTTATTTTGCGCTATGCTTAATTAATTATAGGTATTATCAGATACAGTCAAAATGAATTTTAATTTTGAAAACAAAATTGGTACCATTGGCCATGATTTCTAAACATGTTATAAGTATAGAATTAACATAGAATAGCTATAGTTTCTAATTTCTATCCATTGCTAAAATGCTGTAACTTCTAAACAAACTTTCTCATGTCTCTTGCCTGACTTGTCAAAATATATTTCATTAGTATACGTTTTATAGATTTGTCCACAATCTATAAATTTCTACAATGTACTTTGAAGTAACAATTTCCCAGTTAATGTCTTTGTGTGTCTCTCACTTCATCTGAATGTTTTAAAAATGTAGACTTCCAGTTCTGCATCCCTTTTCTCTTTAATTTTAATTTTGTATTCTGCTTATGCATGTAATTATGTTGCATTTAATTACCTCAAAAACAATTGTACACATGCATGCACACATTTTTTATTATACTTTTTTCCTCTCTCAGTACCTTATAAAAATCCGTATTATTTGTGTGAGCAAAACTTAATTCTTTGTGGATATCATTCACAGTTATATCTGGCAAACTGATGAACTGACTGAATGAAGTGTGATCACTAACAAAAATGTTAAGAATACATTAAGTTTGCAGACCCAGTAACAAAGTTAAATTTCACGATTACCCTTATATATTACCATTTCAATAAACTCTGCTTCACGTTCGGAAAGACGAGTCAATGTAATACATCATTATAAGTAGGCTACTACTACGAATAATAATAATAATAATAATAATAATAATAATAATAATAATAATAATAATAATAATAATAATAATAATAATAATAATAATGCATGTGGATTAGTACAACGATTGCAAAGCGTAACGCTACGGAAATTATAGAGTAGGATGAATTGGCCTAAAAAACATCTCTGAATGAATTTTGTTTTCCTTGTTCACGTATTCAGTATATTAGTAGTTTGAGGAGGGCAATGTTACAATTTTCTTTATATTGTACCTTTGACAGTTGAAAGTTATGCCCGCTGCCAGCGTTTTGGAAATAGCTACTGAAGAAGATAACTAGGTTTTCGGATCTCTCATTAGTCTACTAGTCAGCATTGTTTCAAAGCGTCCTATCATTATTTACGCATTAAATAATTCATTGAGCATCTATGAAACAGCTGGTCTTCGGACAATTGCCACGTATATTGCCGGCAAGCGATAGGCGGCTGGCTAGAAGGGTTGCAAAAAATTGTATTCAATCGCAATTTTTACGCTGTTAAAGCCCTACGTGTCTATGTTCCGGACACTAAGCGTGGAAGGATTTTGTTCCAAGGTGTAAGAGAATCCATGCGATGCTCATGCTGTAGGGCGGGCGCATATTCCACATCGCACGTGTCAGTCTTTCCCAACCAATCACAGCATGCTTTCCTGTTCCCTGGAATGGGACTTGTCTCCTGGCGCTGTGGTCAAATACCATTTTCTAAAGGGAGTCGATTTAAATGAGATGCTGAAATATTCCTTACTGGCAATAAGTGCCGTCGTGACCCTGGTTCGAGAGGTGCATCGAACCAGGACTAGGGAGCTCGTGTATCAAGAGAACTTGAGCGAGTAATACTGGGCCTGCGTCATTTATGAAATGTTACTTCTCATTCAGTTGACGTGAATTGAAAACAGCTGCTGTACTGAGGTCATATAAAATACTTTTTAACTGTGTTTCGCAAGATTTTACTGTCGAAAATAATCAAAACTTAAGTATTGCTCTTTACTTTTATCTCATACGAATAAACTTCATTTTAGTCTACAATAAATCGTCATAACCTCAAAGTTTTTATTTTTTAGTATGGGTAATAATTCAGACATGTCTCCAAGGGAAATTAGAGAAATACATTCTTATTTCACCCCACACATTCACAGAAAGATTGCAGTTGTTTCGAAATCTGTAGTTTACAGAATAAAAATGGATCAGAACCAACAAATGGATCAGGCAGGGAAAACAGACCAGTTTGTAGGGCGGTAACCGGCGTTTTTCGAATAAGTTTCGATCGATTCTTTTGCAGAAACTGTTCTTTGTGTTGTTTTATTTATTTCCTTAATTGTTTATTATTTATTGAGTTACAAATGATACAAAATGATAAATATTTTTCAATAATAATTATCGATTGCACTCCTGACTCGAGCCATCATGAACAGATAACCAAAGTTATAAGTTTCGTTTCGTAGAATAGTGAAACACAGAAAGTTGAAATTAAAGAAAACTTAAGGTTTCTGTAAAATTATCGATTCAACATGTGCTGGACCATTAAATTTCTTGATTGGTCATTTAGATGATCTTAATTTAAATATTAAAAATAATATTGTACGTGGTCAATGGTGAGATAATGGTGCAAATATGACAGGGAAAAACCGATCTGTAGGCTCATTATTTTATAGTAAATCCTTATATTTTGTTGTTCCTTGTTGCGCTCATACTTTCAAATTAGTAATTCATGATTCAGCAAAATTAATTTTTCATGTAGATTTCTTTTCTATAATTAAAAAAACATTTGAATTTTTTCTATGTCAATCAAAAGGTGGAATGTTTTAATACAAAAAATATAGTTAAATTTACTCTTAAATCCATTTCTACTACTCGATGGGAAAGACGTATTGAAGTGGTCAAACCATTCCCATTTGCTTTATGCAAGTTTGCCTAAGCTTATCAGGAATCCGCAATGAGCAAAATTACGATATATCGATTACAGAAGGTGACCAAATTATTAGGAACAGTACTGAATTTTGTGTTTTTTGTAGCTTTTTTTAAACAAAATAATTGGTTTTAAACATCAGAGATATTTTTAATTCATAAGAGTGTATTATTAAAACAATAAAAACAAGAATCGTAGGTAAAATTATTCTCAAGTTAAAGCAACCCTAGTATTTAGTGACGCCATCCTTTGATGCAGTTATAGCTTCAATGCGTCGCGACATGCTCTCTATATAGGCTTTTGCATTTTGTTGCAGTTCATTGTTGTGATGCCATTCTTTGTTGATAATTTCAATTAGCTGGCTCTTGGTAGTGATCAGTTGCTTGACGATCACCCTTTTGGAGAGGTCCCAAATGTTCTCTATATGGTCCATGTTTGTTGAGTTCCCCGGCCAGGGCAAAACGGTCATATTCCTTTCAGCCTGTGGCAGTAGCAAAGTTTCTAGTACTCGCTTGTACTGGTCTTGTCTCATGGTCCCTTCTACGAAATGCAGGCGCCCCATATCACGGCCGACCCTAGTAGTTGTGAGTAGACTTAAGTTGCCCATTGCAGTCGCTTCTTCTTCATGGCCTAGGCGAGGCGTGATTTTTTATAGGTTGACGACCGATCTCATCCGCTAACCACCTCCGGGCTGTCTTGGAAACTTTTTCTCCCACGGCATTTATCATCGTAGTTAGTCGAATCACACTCTTTTTACATTCTTTTATGCAGATGTTCCTTATTCTACGATCGGAACGAAGACTGGTGATCCTTTCCATGCCACATTTACCCTCACGTCCTGCCTCCAAGGGTTGGTTCTGGAGATACTTAGGTTCGACTCGGAACGGCACGTACCACTTTACAATGCTGACAACAACAACCTCGTACTCTCAAAACAATCGTAGCATTTCTCGCGGAACGATTTGTCGAGTTAAGTTCGTGCCCACAGTTGGTACGCCTTTCAAGCCATGACGTAGCCAGAGCTATCCTCTCCTCGCCACCCGCTATGGAATTTCGAGAAAACTTGCGCCTATACTACTGACCAGACAGTATGGTACTGCCAATTGTGGAATTATACGCGCACATTTTCTTGAGACCCGGCATACCTACACCAACTCCTTTACTAACATTAGTTGAATTCAGAATAAATGATAGCCACAAGTTTTGTTGACTAACTCTGATAACCAGAAGTGTTTGCTCCCGTCTAATAGAAAATAGTTTGCATCGAAAAACGAGCTACAGATTTCATATAATAGCCCTGTCAATAGAATAATCAGACCCCCACTCCCTCGCATCTAGCGAAATTAGAGCTCAAGAAAACGTGCGGGGATAATAATGCACTTGTGCCACAACAATATTAATGATAACAGCAATACCACAAATCTCATCGAAACCAAATTATTTGCTCAAAAACAATTTAAACTCTAGTTTAAATTGTTTTTGAGCAAAGAATTTGGTTTCTATGAAATTTGTGTACTTTCTAAAGTACACAAATATGAGCACTGTCCCCACAACAAGGTTTGGCCATCTGTAGATATGAAGCTGAATGCTTGTTGGAAAAGTTACAAAATTTTTAATTTATTTGCCCCCTTATTATTGCGTATGAAATCTCACCGTCAGTGAACATCGTCTCGAAAATGTTGCGAAATCCTGGTTTACTTATCTCATTATATAGCTAAAAATTTAGCTCTTCTTCAAACCAATTTTCAGACATATCACAGTAATATTATGATGAAATGCTAAGCACCGTGGCTGAGCTTTGCCAATTCGTGCGATGTAGATGCGGATTCATTCCCCCGTCTACACGCAGGCGAAAAAACCCTTGTTCTTTTAGGAATATGATGTTATCAAAACAAATAATCCAAATGACAATTTTCCGCATACATTTTTTAATTACAATTATTGACCCTGCAGTTTAATCTATGGAGAAAAGGTTTCGATTACTTAAAGAAAAAAGCAATGTGTTTAATTTTTTAAGATCATTTACCAAAAACGAAACGTATTAAAAAGTTGTAAAGATCTAGAATATAAACATACCGATGAAACTGATACAGATAGTCCAAAAGATATAGAAGCAATAAAACATGAACCAAATACAATCACGAAATTTCTCAAATCAAAATATTCACCAAATGAAGTATTAGAATTTAATATAATTCTTAATAATTCTTTTTAATTTAATAGAAAATAAAATAACCGAGTCGTTACCTAATATTATTGTTATATTACAAATTCTATTAACATTTCCAGTTACAGTAGCTACCGGAGAAAGATCATTTCCAAAATTAAAAATTATTAAGAATTTCTACAATCAACCATGCCAGAACAAAGATTAACAGATGATAAACCGATGACCAGATGATGATGAACAGAAATGATTAACAATGATATGAATTGAAAGCGAAATATGTTACAACATTGATTTAGAGCAGGGATTCCCAACCTTCTCCTTCCGTCGACCCCTTTTAAGATAATTACTTGCTTGATCGAATTTAAAGGTACTGATAAATTAATAAGTCTATTAACAAATAAATCACAATCGGATATTAAATATACACCTGATGATTTAGAAAATTATAAAGAAATTGCAACTAAAACACATTATATTTAAATATTACGATCGAAATATTAATCAAGTTCGATCAAATGTTGGAGAAAAATGGAATAAAATATTTAAAGGATTACGGTCTGTAGAAAATATTACAGCACCAATATCAGTTACTGGAAAGGATGTTATTAAAAAATATAACGAAAAACCTGTTGAATGTGTTTGGATGAATGATTACAAAAGCTCATAGATTATTAGTGATACATGATAAAGAAAAAGCTGATAATAATAATTTTTATAACAAAAAAGTATCATAAAGGAGTTATCAGGCAAAATTCAAAATTTTATTACGTAAAATCCAAAAAGAATTCCATATCTCATTCGATTTTTACATAGTATACCACATACGTTTTGGAAATCTGAAAGATAGCAATATTATAAATTGGGCAATTTATCATCTACCATTATAATTACATTTTCTTGGATATAATTATTGTGGACCTGGTACAAATCTTAAAACTCGATTAGAACGTGGCGATAAAGGATTTAATCCACTTGATGAAGCTTGTAAATTTCATGATATTGCATATAGAGACTGTTAAATTAACTCTTGAGAACTACACTGCATTTCACTTTTATTTATAACAAAATACATGTACATAAACTCTTATTGAACGTCTTTGACGGTCTTTTACAAACACTACATTGCTGCACAGTAAGACAAAAGGACGAATGAATATGATCATTCGTTTACATACCAAAAACAGATGACGACAGTGTCGGCGCGTTCACAAACCTCAACCTTACAATATAAATGTATATTTCCAACACGCCTCCTTACATTTATATACATACTATCTTAAATTCAGTTAATATTCATCATATTCCTAAAATACACAAACTTGTCTTTACACAAAGCTTTCGTGAAAATATCTGCCATGTTATCATCAGTATTTACTTTGACTATATCAATTAAACCATTCATATACAACTCGTTGACAAAATGATAATGGACTTCAATATGTTTTGAGTTTTTTGTAAAGTTACCATATTTAGCGATACTCAATGCTCCTGAGTTGTCTTCGTACATTACAATCGGTTCATCAAAATTCAAATCAAAAATTTTCATTACATCTTTTAGAAATTTCACTTCACTCACAGCATCTGATAGCGCAACATACTCTGCATACGTCGAAGCTTTTGTTACACTTGATTGTTTGCGAGACTTCCAAAATACAACATTGTCAAACATACGGATCACATAACCTGTCGTAGATTTACGATCTATATTGTCACCTGCCCAATCTGAATCTACATAACAATCAAGAACTTTTGCATTTTCGTTTCTACAATAATTCAATTTCAGGTTTCTTGTCAAATACAGATATTTTAAGATTCTCAGACAATACTTATAGTGTGTGCCGTCATAACAATTCTGAAACCTGCTCAAATAATTAACAGAATAACTGATATCTGGCCTTGTTCCTGAACTAATATATAACAACGCACCAATCAAATTTCTATACTTTATATCATTACGCAATTCCTGAGTTGGTTCTAATTTCAAGTTAACTTCCATCGGTGTAGCATATAATTTTGAGTCTTTAATCTTGTATTTTTCGGCTAATGAATTAATATAATTTTCCTGACTCAAGCTCATTTTGTTTTTCTTGTATTCGTAATTTATATCAATTCCTAAATAACTTTTAACCTCACCTAAATCTTTCATACTAAATCTATTTGACAACAAATTTTTGATTTCTTTAATTCGACTTTTCTTTACACAACAAATGAGCAAGTCGTCAACAAAAATTATCAAGTAAATCAGGACATTACTTTTTCGCAAAACATAAAGGCAATAATCATATTCACTTCTTTGGAATCCTAAACTTTTCAAGAAAGTATCTAAACACTCATACCAAGCTCTCGGACTTTCTCGTAAACCGTACAGTGCTTTCGTCAATTTGCACACTCGATTTGTGCCGTCTTCGTAGCCTTCAGGTTGTTTAACATAAACTTCTGACATGATTTCGCCATTTAAAAAGGCTGTTTCTACATCCATTTGTTCAATAATTAAACCAAAATGACAACAGTATGACAGTAAAATCTTCAAAGTTTGCATTTTAGCTACTGGTGCATATATATCATCAACACATTCCTTTTGTTGAAATCCCCTAACAACTAATCTTGCTTTGTACCTATTATCAAACTTTTTAGTAAAAACCCATTTAACATCTATAAGATCTTTGCCCTCTGGTTTACTAACTAACTCCCATGTGTCATTTTTCTTCAAACATTCAATTTCCCTATCCATAGCTTGACTCCAGCTTTTCGATTCATTGCTATTAATCGCCTCCTCAAAACTAACCGGGCTATCTGCACTACATACGTTAATATAAATAAAGTTACTTGTATTATCATCCCTATAGCGTTGTGGAGTTTTAACCACTCTACCCGACCTTGTTGTTTTTTCCTTTAGCGCTGCTTTTGGAGATTCGATTTCGACTAACCTTTCTTCGTTCTCGCTGTTATCTTCAGACCCAGTTTCCCAATTTTCACACCCAGATTCATCTAATCTTTTACTCACGGAACCATTATCCTTTAAACCTACACATCTAATATTTTCTTCAACAACCTCTACATGCCTGGCCACAACAATTTTATTATTTATGAGTACCCTATATCCAACGTCACTGTAACCTAACAGAACTCCCAAATCTGCTTTTCTATCCCATTTTGACTTTCTCAATTGTTCTGGCACCCTTACAAAGACTCTACTTCCATACAATTTTAAATGTGTGACATTAGGCTTTTCTCCAAAAAATATTTCATAAGGAGTTTTCAATTCTGCGGTATTTGCAAGACATCTATTTTTCAGATACGCGGCAGCACAAACTACTTCTGGCCAAAACCTATTGTTAACTTTTGCTTCGGCTAATAAACATCTTGACATGTCCATGATTGACCTATTGAACCTCTCAGCAGTTCCATTCAACTCATGCACATATGGCGGGCACGCATTTAAAACAATCCCCTTTTCCTTGATGTATTGATATATATCATTATTCATGTATTCTTTTCCATTATCACACCGCAATTTCTTAATCCTTTTCCCAGTAAGATTTTCAACCTCATTTACATACCCAACTAAACAATCATATAATTGGTCTTTAGTTTTAATTGTGTAAACGCGTGCAAGTTTACTATAATCATCAATAAAAGAAACAAAGTATCTTTCACCATGCATACCTACTGTTGAATGTGGCCCATTTAGATCTGTGTGAACAATTTCTAGGATTTCTTTAGCCTTATTTCTGTTGTTTTTAAAAGGAACATTATGCATTTTATTTTCTATGCACACTTTACATTTCATAGGTTCAGACTCGACGTTTTGAGGGATTCCATCTACTAATTGATGTTTGCAAATTTTATCTAAATAATTGAAATTTACGTGCCCCAGTATCCTATGCCACTTTTCCTTTATTGTCATATTTTCTTTATTGCAGAAGTTTACGTTAAATTCCCCTTTGTTGATCACACTTGTCACTTTATATAACCTATCTTGTTTCCATGCAACTGCAATTAAACCCCTATCTTTACTAAAAACTTTTGCGCTGATGCCTTTTGCAATAATATCATGTTTCTCTGTGACTCTTGAAAAACTAATTAAATTCCTATCTAGATCTTTAATGTAAAATACATTTTTCATTTCAACTCGTTCTAATCTGTCAAACACTAAAAAATCGCTAATTACATTACCAACTTTAGTTGCCGTTAAAATCTTTCCGTTCGCGATTTTTACATTAATCGGTTCTTTTAACGTTACGCATTTAGAAAAATATTCCTCGTTATTAATTATATGATCTGTACAACCGCTATCTAACAACCAATTAATTTCAATCTGACCTGAATCCTGTGTTACACTGTTTACTTCCTTGGCGAAGACCTCTGTCACGAAACTGCTTGCGCCACTTACATTCTGATAAAACTGTTGTTCTCCACGGTTCCTACCACCATGGTCGTAATGTCGGTCTCCTTGCTCGTTCTGTCGGTAAGATCGGTCGTGACCATAGCGACCGCCTCTGGACCCACGTGGTCCTCCTCTGCCTCCGCGATGTCCATTTTCATAACTTTGGTTGACATAACCTCCATAGTTACCTCGTGCTCTTCCGCCACGTCCCCGGGAACCTCGATGATTCTCAGTTTGTCGACATTCCCTCTTGAAGTGTCCTGGTTTACCACATCCGTAGCACACTTTTTGGCCGCTCGCACTAGGTCTCTTCTCCGAGATGAATGCATTTGATTTTACGCCCTCACTGTCCTGGTTCTCCTTGATGCTCTTCATCCTTATTTTTGCCTTCACGTACTCCGCAGTCCGGTCTTCCTTCTTCAAAACATCCACTAGATCTCCGATATAACTTAGTGACTCGGGCAGCGTTTTGAGCATGTAATTTAGTTTCTCTTCTTCGCTTACCTAGGCCCCGGCTGACTTCAGTTCGTTTATGTATTTCTCAAACACAGTGAAGAATTCATTTATGTCGCTGTAATTCTTTAATCTGAGTCCATCTAGTTTGTTCCTGCAGACAATCTGCAACGCTGTTGACTCTTTGGAGTATAGCTCGTCAAACTTCTTCATAACCTCGAAAGCACTTACTTTATCATTCACGAACTCTAGCTGCTTGTTAGTAATTGCACTAAAAATGCAATGCATCGCCTTCAGGTTCTGTTCTTCCCATTCTACGTCCTTGTCTTCTTCTCGCTTCGACCTCGTGGTCACCTCATGGCATTTTTTTAATTTCAAATAGATAGTTAACCTCGTTTTCCAGTTTGCGTAGTCCTCTCCATCAAAAGCTGGAATGTTCAGGTCGTCCATGTCGCAAACTTCCTCGAATCGACGGACACTGGGCTGAACTCCAATATAACCTCTTCAGCAATTCATCTGCATCCGGAAACCACGCTCTGCTACCATGTTAAATTAACTCTTGAGAACTACACTGCATTTCACTTTTATTTATAACAAAATACATATACATAAACTCTTATTGAACGTCTTTGACGGTCTTTTACAAACACTACATTGCTGCACAGTAAGACAAAAGGACGAATGAATATGATCATTCGTTTACATACCAAAAACAGATGACGACAGTGTCGGCGCGTTCACAAACCTCAACCTTACAATATAAATGTATATTTCCAACAGAGACGATACAGATTTAGAATCTTAACATTACTTTACCTTTTACTTTTATCGGCGTTTCCACTTGTCAGCGGTTGCCTCTTATTTTGCGGTTCCAGCCTTCTCTATCCGACCAAAGGTCTTCGTCCATTCTTCTTTCACGCATGGCTTCCATTACTCCGGTATTCCAGGTTTTGCGAGGCCTTCCTCATTTTTTCCTTCCTGGAGGAGACCAGTCGAGGACATTCTTGGGACACCTTGTATCTGACATTCAGGTGGCCATACCATTGTAGCATTTTACTTTCTAATCTGTCCACCATCGATTCCGATTTCTGCATCGTTTTCGGATTTCTACGTTTCTATTTTTTTCCATTCTAGAAATTCGGCAGCTCCTTCTTAATCCATCCATTTCAACTGCACACAATTTCTGTTTCTGGCGTCCCGTCAAGACCCAACTCTCTCCACCATAGGTTAGAATACTTTCAATAATAGTTCGTACAATAACCTTTTTTGTTCTTATATGAATTTCCCGACTCCATAGTATCCCATTTAGCATTCGTATAGCTCCTCTTGCCTGTTTAGTGCGGTCATCAATATCCTTTTCACAATTTCCAGACGTATGCAGGATTGTACCCAAATTTTTGAACTGTGCAACTAACTTAATCCTTCCTACTTCTTGTACTTCCAAATCAGTACCTTCTCCTCCTACTATCAGATACTCTGTTTTTTTTCAGATTTAATTTAAGCCCATCCTGTACATACGCCTCTAATATTTTCCTGATCATATATTCTGCATCATCTCTATCTTGAGCCATTATTACCAGAAATCTAAACATCAAGCTGATAAAATATTACAGCAACATGCTAAAAACCAATATTTAGTAAAGATGCTGATTTAAAAGAAAGAATGTTTGCTACTGCAGTCACTAGGTAACATGTTTGCAAAAAGAAAATTCGGTAAGGAAATAGAACCTGAATGGGGAATTTAAAGAGATATTGTAATACCTCCACTCATCCCCCGGCGAAGGGAAATGCGGTTAGCGGCCCGGTTATAGCTCAGTCGGTCCTATTCACTTTACTCGTTTAAAAAACTATCCAATTGTAACAATTTCCTTTGCTCATTTAAAATTAGGTGATGGAAGGAATTGTTAATTAAATTCATGGGCATTCAAAATAAACAATTTGATTACTGGTAAAAGACAACGTTTATTCCTGGACAAAGCTGTACCAGGGAAGTTACATTAATAAAATAAAAGAAAGAAAATATTGAATAAAAAAAAAATAAAGATTAATATTAAAAGGAAAGCTTACAACTAGAGAAGAGTACAAAATTATTTTATAGTTAGAATTACAGAGTCGTCCTTGAGGACATTTCTGTGCCTTGGCGCGGCACCGCTTTGACAATACTTCAAAAAGGTTTATTGTCCCCAGTTACATTGCCTGAGAGCTTCCGTGGCAGAAGTGCTCCATGTGCCCGGGCGGGCATGGCGGAGCTTGTAGGCGACCTTCGCTGGAATGTTGGCCGGTCGTGCCCCCTCAACGGCAGCTGCGACGGTCAGTGGCGTCTGGCGGCGTCTGGGTACGTCTGGCGGTGGTCAGAGACGTCAGCGAAAGGACGTCTGGAGGCTGCTTCGGCGGAGCTTGTAGATAACCGGGGTATATCGCCCCCGATCGCAGGCGCGGAGCACACAACAATGTCTCCCTATGAACTATGCGAATCCTCTCAAATACAAATTCAGAAGTTGCGAAATCCTGTAGCGAATATGCAATTATAAAAGATTCGCCAATTTACTTTTGAAGTGCTTTTGCACTTCTTCTACAATTCTCACTGAGAATTCCAGTCTATCACCCCAGTGATTTCAACTAAGTGCTTTCAGAGGCGCACTCGCCTCTTCCCGCGAATAGCTCCCACCCCAGAGAAGTCTCTCAACCCACTGAAATTTTGTTTCTCATAAATGCACGAAGTTAACTTTTATCCCCACCCTTTCTCCTCATATGTTCATTCTCCCTACAACGATCGCGTCGCTATTGGCTAAAGGTGATGGCGTTGTACACTAAATTTGGCCAATAAGCTCCGGCGGAGTATAGGAATTTTCCACTCTCTGTCTCTGTCGGAACATAGTGACCCTCTGTACCGTTTCGAAAGTAGGCCACGTCTGTGAAGGGGCCTCCCGGCTACAGAATTATTGCTTTGGGTTTCCCCGATCACGATGACAGGCGTTTCAAAAGTATTCCAGATGGGGCTGCAGCTGGACGCCTTACAATTTACCCTTTCTTCGACCGTTGGGTGGGGTGTCATAAACATCCGAAATGGGTCAGGGGATCGTGGCTGTTGCAAGAAGGGGGGCTGCGCGCGTGACGCCGTATGTTTTTCTTCAGTAAAAAATTTCTTAGGTCTACTTTACTCAATTTAATTTATCTTAATAATTCTGTACCGCTACAATATATTGTTTTTTAAATTCTAATAAATGTCGAGAGTGAAATTTATAACATTTACATTATCGCCTGATGATGTTAGTAATATTAATATTGACGATATTCTAACATCTAAACCCATAAAAATGAGAGTATAAAGAAAGTATCTAGTATGTCTTTAAATTTATCCATTTCAACAATAAAAAACTACAGTCTAGAAAATATGGTAGATTTATTAAAGCTCTATTAGCAGTTTTAGGACTTTTATTAATAAGCGGTGCTAAAGCTATTTATGATGGTGTTCAATCACATAAAAAATTAGGCTGGATTAAAGGAAATGAAACGTCATAATTTGGAAATGGGAAAAAGTGGAAGAAGACTTAAAAAAAGAAAATGAATCCCATTTCTCTATTAAAAACATTAACAAATCAATACCCATTACCGCTTAGTAATTATGATACAATACAATGCGTTAAATATTTTAAAATTCCAAATTTTTTATGAGTATTTATGATTGATGAGTACCCAAAAAATGACATAAAAACGAATATCGTATGGTGAATATGAATACATCTAAAATAGTGGAATACATTGGATATGTTACTTTAATGATTATATATATTTATATATATATATATGTATATATATATATATATATGTATATATATATGTATATATATATATATATATATATATATATATATATATATTTGTACATATAGTATGAAAATGACATCTAACATATTGATGAAACTGCCTCACTTATATCATATTTATCTATTGTTGGTACATCGGGTCAGTTTCCACAATAAATGATTAGGTAAAGTAGGCGCCGGTGTAGATGATAATGTAACGATGAAAAAATTAAATAATCTAATAACACAATCATCTTCTATTATTGTATTTGGTGAATTAGGTAGAAAAGTAAAATATTTTTTCTTCTACAATCAGCCGTTTTGGATATATATTACGATTGTAAAATTAATCGTATCGAAATATTGATTAAAATATTTAATTTTTAATGCACAAGCATTAGGTGAAAAAGGAGACAATCATATAAAACTACAAATTATTTTTTTTAAAAGGGGACAAAATATTGATCCTTTTTATATTTTAATATTGAATATTAAACCTTAAGTTTTTGAAGTTATGCTTAAGGATATCAATTATTTCTATATGTTATTCTTTAAATATAATAATTGCATGAAGGTGTATATGGTATGGATCTGAAGATTATAATTTTCAATATCAAAATTACGTAAAGGAGGGAGAGGTAGTTCTGATGACACAGGAAATCTTAATTAAAAAATACTGTACATCGTATACTGGAACCTATTCAAGATTATGATGCAGTATAGTAACAATATTTGAACAATAATGAATTTATGTTTGTGAATATACTTGCATCATTGATAAATAATAAAAATTGGGTTTTTAATGTCTGGGGAAGACGAAAAAGGATACAATACAGATAATACATGTATAGAATATGTTGGAAGTCCATACAATCTTGAAGTCATAACGTTTGAGGTAAATGTAGATTTAAAATGTAGATAAAAAGATAGATATTTTAGTCATATCGAAAGATGACTGATTTTGGATGTGTGTCAACCATTACGATTCAATTATATTTTTGCGAACCAGTAAATATTTTAAGGAAAACCCCTTTCTTTACATTATTCATTCAAGCAATAATTCATTTACAATTATAAGTTATATAGACGAGTACCTATTTCTTGAAATGTAAAACACTGCGGTTACGTTTCAAACTAAACAGGAAACAACAAAATTTGAAAGACCTATAATAGTTAGTATATGAGCAGTTTGTGGAAAGAAAAAAATTAATTTGTAAAAAAAAAAACTAAATATTCGAGAAACTACTGTCGATGAATTATATAAACCTAAACGAAAATATTTTCGACGCGACATTATAACATGAGGAATTGATGAATTACGGCTAGCAGATTTAGTAGAAATAAAATCAGGACAATTCTAAGGTATATCAAAAATAAATAACTGATATGCTTATATTTTAACCAGTATTTATGTTTTTTCAAAATATGCGTGGACATTAATAGTTTAAAGTAAATCAAGATTAAATGTAAGTACAGCTATGATAATATATTTCAAAATAAGAGAATGCCCAAACATTGACAAACAGATGGTAAAAAAAATTATAATCAAGATTCTCATCATCTTATGAAACAGTATAATATTCACTATTATTCCAGTTTTTTCGGAACTTAAACCATTTGTTGATGAACGATTAAATTGCACACTAAAAGAAAAAAATATGGACACAGTTTGATTTTCATGGTAATATAAATGTTTGAATGTACTTACAAAATTAATAGATGCTATTCAAATGAAACTTATTGTTGTCCACCAATATAATGCAAAAATATTATTAAAAATTGTTCATAAAAGAGATATATTAATTTTACCGAAATTCAATATTGGTGGTCAAAAAGTGTAAGTAAATTAAAATCTGATTGATGAAACATCTACTGGTAATTAATTTATTCAAGGATCATTTTAGGATTATGAAATACAAAATCTGCAAATATCTATTTAATAGGAAAATGTTTAAAACAAAAGGAAATGAAGTAAATGTGAGATGATTAGGATTTGATTGAGCGCATAATTCATGGATAGAAAAATCGAATAAATTATAATACCAAAAAAGTTGTAATACTATCAATTGTAATGGTACAAATCAGTTTGATTTATTAATCTCAAGTACGTATAGTTAATAAATACTCTTAAATCTTGTATAATTACTAGATATTTTAATGTTCCGAAGTTATATCAAAATGGTAAAAGATTTAACAAAAAGATAGAAATTATTATTGTTAAGTACATTTTATCTGCAGTTTCATCAGCCCGAAATAGGGTCAATGTAAAATTTTTACAAGTAGAGTAATCAAAGCAATTAAAAACAAGATTTAGACGCTCTGATTAGAGCGAGCTAATTATTAATAAACATCAAACATTTATGATCATCGATAATGAATAAAAACCTTATTCAATCTTAAGAAGACAATTTAGATAAACGACATCCAAATTATGAAAAGTATCCAATCATACATATATTATTTGATCGAATGAAAAAATAATTATCTACTGTTTATTTTAATATTACGAAATTATGTAAAAAACGGGTGAAAAGTTTTATAAGTGGAAGGAGAAAAAAGAATCTAGAGCATTATTATTATCATTCTGACAACACAAATTGAGCTCTCCGACATTATCATCTACTTGAGTATCATAAATTTTATAGTATTAGTAGTTTCATGTCCTATATTTTCATATATTTCAATCTCTTTATCATCTAAGTTGTGGATGATTAATTTGATTTGTTCTGAAATGTACGATCTAAATCCATTCTTTATATAACACATACAATGTATCACGTGTAATCAAATAATTCTTAATATTCCTAATATCACATAATATAGGTTTATTGTATGGTTTGAAAGTTGGTGGTGGTAATGTAGGAGTTTTATGACTGTATAAACTTTAAATAGCAAAATTTTACCTGTATTGACAACTAATAATTCGTGATAATAAGCATACAATATCGCGTTTCTATTATTTGTAGGGACAATACTTAATGCATGTCCAATGTCATGAAGTAAAACAAAATATTTTTTTCCTTGTGTATTTGCATCTCTATTATAATACCAATCTTATCTAAATCAATATGGATTTCAAATGGCGAATTATTTGCATTAGGGAATTTATCATGTGCTTATATACCACCTTCTCGATCAAATTTAGTGGAACACATATGTTGATCACGTTGACATTGGTGTTCATTACGTTTACTCGATATAATTATATCAGGATGTAAAATTTCTCTCAACATTTACATTTGTATGAGTTGACCATATTTCAAAAGCTGATTCGGTTAAATCTAATATTGCCTGATTTACATTACTATAATACCATTTTATTGTATTCTTATTCCATTTTGCGAAGATGTATAATACGTATCATGCACACCATATCGCAGTTGATTCAGTAAATCTAATGTATCATTATCTTACTCTTTATCGAATGGTATTTGATAATATTCTACAAATTTAAGAATGGCGTCACCATTCTCAGAAATATATCCATAATTTGCTGAGTTTTGCATTGCTAATTCACAAGTAGCTACTACGAACAACACACGATGCAAATGATAATAGCTTAAACCACATTTATTATGCTATATTATCTCTAATTCGTTGCAGCCAGAGTGTGTCGGGGGGGGGGGATTTCTAAGGAAATGGTGGTGGGGTAGGATCAGGTTTCTGAACTGAGGATTGGTGATGAACTTTTGTAGGGTTTGGACTGAGGAGTTGTAGAGGTGGGTAAGAATATGGGACATTTTATGTTGTTCTCGTATGTTATTGAACCGGTTTAACGGAGGGGGACGGAAGATCAGACGTATTACTCTATTTTCGGTGACGGTTAGTTTTCTGTAGTTGATGATGGATGTGTTGAAGCATCAGAGATGGGCGTAAGAAAGGGTTGGGCGGATATAGATATTGTAAGCTTGGATTTTCTTTTGGATGGGGATGGACGGATTAGTCAGGATAGGGTAAAGGGCGTTTGTGATTCGGTTGGTTTTTATTGTGGTGTTGAGGACGTGTTGGGACCAAAGGAGTCTGCGGGAGAGGGTAAAGCCAAGATATTTTACATGGGGTTGCCAGGGGATAGGTGTTTGATTTATTGTCAGAGGGGATGGGTTTGATGAATAGGTTTTATGGGAAAAGAGGATGGCTTGGGATTTGGAAGGGTTGATGTTGATGGAATTTTGGAAGGCCGAGAGGTGGAAGGAGTCGAGGGATTTTTGGAGGTTTCGTAGGGAGTGGGTGAGGTTGCGGAGGGAAGCAAAGAATGCAAGATCATCGGCGTAGAGCAATTTCTCTACTCCGGGAGTGGAAGGGATGTCGTTTATATACAGGAAAAAAGGAGTGGGGAGAGCACGGCGCCCTGTGGGACGCCGGCTTGGATGGGATATTTGGGGGATTTTTTGGAATAGTATTGGATATAGAAGGATCGGTGGGTGAGGTAGCTTTGGAGTAGAGAGTGGATATGGTCAAGGATATGGGGGCGGATTTTTGCTAAGAGGATTGGGTGGGATATGGTGTCATAAGCTTGGATAAGATCTGTAAGGATAGTGGGGATTTCTTTGCGGTCTTGGAGGAGGGTGGCTATATATAGGGTTAGGTTGAGTGTTTGGAGGGCTGCTGAGCGACCTTCGCGAAAGCCGAATTGAGATTCGTCTAGGATTGGGTCAATGATAGGGGTTAGGCGGAGAAGAATTACTTTTTCGAATATTTTGCGCGGCGTGACGTCCATCATAAAACAATTGTGAGACTTACGGTGTGATATGAATCGCAGAAACACACATACGGTCTCAAATGAACGTCTTCTGACCCGACTATTAAGTTTATTTATAAACAACTGACACTGCTAGGGTTTACCTGAAACATAGCAGCCTTTTTTCTCAGATATACCGTGTGAGTTGAGTAAACAGAGCAAAACATGTGCATTGTTCAGTAAAGTAAGTAACCGCAGATAGTCTTACAATAATATCAATACCTACTATTGTTATTTGCATTTTCGTAATATAAAAATCTATAATTGCAGAAGTGTATGTTTAGGTTGTTGCAACGAGCATCCTTGAGAAGTTGAAAATTATCTGGTTGCCGTCAAAAGAGCTATGTGTATTGGAAAAACTGGTTTTCAAAATTCCAAAAAGTTTTTAAACAGCCGACGGACAACAACGTACCTTGTTTTTGTCTTGGGTGGGCCCAGAAATACACAATTTATTTAAGAATGGTCCCAGAGGCGAATCCCTCCGAACTGTTGTTAGTGAGCTGAAAAAGAAAGTTGTGAGTTATTTTGAAGTAATCAAGGTACAAATGTATCAAAACTGCTAAAAAAAACCCTGAGCAATCCTACAAAAAATGGATAGCGGAACTAAGGGGCTTAACTACAAATTGAAAATTCAATTGCGAAAAACGAGGTTGCGGGTGTACGCGAAGTCCGTGATTAGAGACATGATCATCCAGCGCGCAACGGAGAAACTAGTTAGGATGGAAACTATGAAGATACAGAATCTGAAGTTAGACGAAGCAGTCGCCATCGCGCTAAGACATGACAACACATTTCATGGATGACGAGCCAGGTAGTCACTCGGAATTAGCAGATGAAATCGGGAAAGATAAGGGCACCACCGTACGAGGAAACATTAAAAAAAGATTGTAAGCATGCTGGGATGCTACGTCTCGCATTCGAGAACAGAATTCAGGTTTAAAGAGGCAGTTTTTTAACTGTGGGAAAACCGGGCTCGTGAAAGAAGTGTGTGTAAATAATAATAAGAATAAAAGAAAAGTAGAAAAAAGGTTAATGGAGAAAATAATTCGGTAAAGTTGATTAAAAAATAATAAACAATTTGGAAGTGCATCAGAGACGCATTCTAAATAAGTTAGTAATTCAAGATCGAATGGTTGATTTTCTAGTCGATACGGGAGCTACGTCGACATAAATTAATGCAAAAACTTATGCGATGCTAGGTAGCCCGAGATTAGATAAGTGTTAAACAACCCTTGTAGGTTATGCCAATCAAGGAAATCCCGTACCAAGAAAAATTGATATGCAAGCAAACTATAAGGGGGTAATGAGAAGGTTAAGGCTGTTAGTACTGACAAAACAAGAAGCAACGAACATTTTCGGAATGGACTCGTTCAGCAGTTATGGGTTTACTCTACAGGACCAAGTGAACATTATCACGGATGCCATCCCGTTTCAAGAGCTAGAGCAATTGCGCACCAACTTTAAAGAGATTTATGAAGGAAGATTAGGATGCGTGGGGAACACGGAAGCTCACGTGACATTACAAAGACGCTAGGCCAAGGTTTTTGAAAGTGAGACCAGTCCCATTCTCTATTAAAAGCAAAGTAAAAGATGCGCTGGACTAGACTAAAAAAACAAGTAAGTGAACCTATCAACAATAGTTGGTGGTCGACGCCAATAGTAATACTTAAAAAATCAGATGGTAAATTGAGGCTGTGCGGAGATTTTAAGCTTACCATCAACGCACAGTCAATTATTGGTACTGATTGTCCAATTCCCAAGACTGAGGAACTCTTTTCAGAGCTTGCGGGGGACAGTTTTTCTCAAAAATAGATTTGATAGGAGCATATTTACAGCTCCCATTTGATGAGGAAACTTGACAAATTATGGTAATACACCATTTGAATTGTATCAATATCAGCGTCTGCCATTCGGTGTACCATCGGCCCCAGCAATCTTTCAAAGATAGAACAGCTGACGAACAACATCACCATGTGTGTAAACTATTTAGATGGCATTATCATTTCTTAAAAAACGAATGAGGATCATATTGTGGTGTCGTTGGATGCGAGTAAAAAACAGACACAGAGTTGTTCTGTACAGATTTATTGACAAGTTTTTATACACTCTCTACACTCTTCGGAAACTAGCGCTGCACTCCCAGGCTTGGTGCCGCTCCTGGTCTCTCGTCCCGTGGCAACCGCCACAACTCCAGCCGAAGCTCGCAATAACCCCTGGCGGGTAAAAAGTGCCTATCGCACGTTCGACAACGATTCCGTTCGACAACGAATGACCACGGCTGGTTACTCTCCAGCTGCCTCGAGAGGGGTCACGTGACCGACCTCCCATGCCGGCGGCGTCCTCTCATCCTGAAACGTGGGCCTGTTTTCAATTTAGAGCCAGCTGCACCGCTGCCTGAGCCTGCTGGACTCACCCATCATCTCCCTCTGCGCCAGTTGACACCCGCGTTCCGAGACACGCCCACCCCGGCTCTTGAGGAGGGCCCGCCTCTGGTGGCCTTCCCCTTGCCGCCAAAGGACTGCCCCGCTCCCTCGCTGACCTACCGACATGTGTGGTCCATCTGGCCCATTGGCACGATGTTACAATATGTAAAACTTAGACACACTGTTCAAAACTCTACAACAAAGTGGGTTAAAATGCAAACTGAATAACTGCGAGTTTTTCAAGCCGGAAATCACATACCTAGGACGTGATGAAGAAGAAGGAATTACGCCAAGAGATACACACTTTCAAGCAATAAAATGCTACCAGAGGCAAAAGACTTGAAGCAGCTACAATCGTTCATGGGCAAAATGAACTACTACGTGAAATTTATGAAGAATGTAGCACATATTTCAGCGCTACTGAATGAACTTCGGAAAATGGGTCAGAAATTCATCTGGACGGAAAAATGCAGGGGATCTTACACAAAACTAAAAAAGCAGTTACTGAAGAAACTCTGTTTAGCTCATTTTTGTCCCGAGAAACAACTGATTGTTGCAGCCGACGACTCGAAATATGGTATCGGAGTAGTGCTCTCGCACAAGAATGGGGCTGGCACGGAGACACCGATTACGTACGCTTCGAAGACCCTGACAAGCGCTCAAAGAAATTATTCTCAAATCGAGAAGGAGGCTCCGTCTCTTGTCTACGCGGTAAATCAATTTCATCAGTATCTGTATGGAAGAAAGTTCTATCTCATAACTGACCATAAGTTGTTACTGCCCATTTTCAATCCGGACAGTGCAATTCCACAGCGGACAGCGCAGAAACTGTTGTCGAATTAACATGTGATTCATTTGAGAAGGACAAATCTGCATGTCAATCCGGACGCGTTGTTGAGGCTGCCAGTAGGCCCGGAGGACAAATTCGACAACCAAAAACAATGGTTTTCCAATTCGACTAGGTGGCAGTTAAGCAGTTTCCTTTGGACGCCCGGAAGATTGCAAAGGATACAAAATGGACAACACCCTGAAGAAGGTTAAGGAATTCGTTCGCGTAGGATGGCTAGCCAGCAGAAAAGCTATTAAAGATAAGAAGATGCTCGCTTATTTTGATATAAGTTTTTTTTAATAAATCAGGGCGTGGTGTTGCTGACAACACAGAACGAAGATTGCAGAGTAGTAATTCTGCAAAAGCGAATATCACAAGTTTTAAAGTTTTTGCATAACTGTCACTTTCTATGAACAAAACTCTCAAAACCAGAACCAGGTGCGCGAGAAGTGGGCACACCTAACACGGACACTACGTATAAAATTATGTAAGTAATGTTTGAATATATGCTTATTTTAATTAATTTACATGAATTGTTTTCGTGTTGTTATATACTAGTGTTTTGAATTTTGGAAATTACATTTCCGTCATTCGATGGAGCTGCAACCTCCAGCAGCCGCCACTGGTGTTTAATATTTTATATTTATAGCGTTTATACATTTTAAATGATTGTGAAAATTCAATACAACTCGAAATATCGGGGGGAGGCCAAACAAACGTTTGAAATTATTCATTATACAAATCTGTTTTCACGCATTTTTACTTATATTTCGATTCTCTTCGCCAGTAACGTAATCTAAAGCGTGTGTAAAGTTTATATAAATATCTTTGAAACATTTTCAATAATTGTAAATATTAGTCAAAACTCGAAATATTGGGGGGAGGCAGCGACACCACCCCTAATGGCCAGTTGTCACGTGAGAATATCTTCGGCCGCTGCCTTCACACGGAGCAACACCACCTATACACAGCCCGTGACGTCACACATAGAAAGCGAGGAAACCCGGTAGCGGGCCATCCGCTGATGGAAACTAGCCGTATTGCAGCGCTCCGACTCTGCGATTGAAAATGGAATACAGGCCTTGACGTTTATTCAGACACTAATACAGGTCTAGGAGCATTAAATCCTGTGAAACCAAGTAACTAATTTTACTCGACAATATTTGAACTACAAATTTCGAAACAACAAATTTTGAGAGTTTCTTTAAAGTGCTGTTTCTTTACTCTATCAAAACTAGGTTTGTACTTGAAAGGAAACTAAAGTATCTTCCCGTAATTGTATGTATTTCTTCTCCAATTTTTTCTATCACAAAATTTGAGAAGATGAAGTTGTGAGGTTTTCATTGCATTGTTACTACTTCTTAGAGACGAGTATTAAATACACTATAACTTTCCAGGCGGTTTAATCAAGGAAGAGCAGTGCATGGATAATTACAAAAATAAAAACTCATATGAACGTCAAGCATGTTTATTGTCAGGAGTCTGATTTTTTACTTATATTACAACCACGTCCATATATATATATATATATATATATATATATATATATATATATATATATATATATATATATATATACTAAGTAATTATCAAGTGCCATGATTTGACTATTTTCACTTTCTTTTAGAATTAATTTAACTCATTTAAAAATACCTACGATGGTAATATTAAGCTCCTTAATTACAATAAATACTTTATGGCTTGATGTTTACAACCAAACATAATTAATTTATATTAAATATCTTTTTTTGACAGCCATTTCCTTAACTCTATCCCTAAGCCTTGATACCTTGTTTACTGTCTTTATTTTATCAGACAAGCTAGACATTTTAATAGTGAATAAAGATTTCCTCTTACCTTTAGCAAAACCAATTTGGTGATATTTATATGCTTGTATTGCCACGTAACCACAAATAAAAATAATATAGCAAATGCATGAATGATAGAGGTTATGTCACAAACTTTTCACAGAAACAATGTTATAAATACTTACTTTTGTGTTTTGCGTAGGAACGAAATTATGACGATGAATAGCAGACATCAATTTCTTCCTAAGTGCATCGTCTTTGGAAAATTAAAACATGGAAACACGTGGTCAGTCTACAATTTGGCACGCAGAACGTGTAAACCATTAAAAAATATTCAATAAACTGTTGCACTATATACGTATAAAATAATTTTAATCGATGAGAAGCAACTCTTAATACACAGTTGTTGTTGCGAGAGCGAAACTTGTTGTAACGATGATACCAAAACTGAAATAAATCTCGTCGGCTGCCGCAATACACGGTGTAAACCAGAAAACACATCTATGAGGAATCTAAGCCTTGCGTGACGTCATACACAAAGATGGCTTCCAGTGCCATGGCTGTTTTGTAGGTAGTGTTGCTCAGTCACAGCCACCGCCAACGCATATTTCTAAATCGTAACCATGTATAGCCTGCAGCCCCAAATTGACCCTTCTCATTGGTCAGGATCTTGGAGCATTCCAAGTAGAGAGAAATGTGCTCACTAGGAGTCGCTTCGACGACCGTCTGACCTGAATGGAACACGAATGAATGATCATTTAAGTGATGTCACAACCCCCTCTTTCCTCAGCAGAATACATTTCATTTAATTACTTGTGAAGAAAATGTATGAACAATTTTCAATTATGACAGAAGTATTAAATGACTGACTTAATGAAATGCGGAAACGATTTGCTGGGACCCTTAAAGAAATTTTCAACGGGAAAATCTGAATAGAATACAGAAAAAAATGCGTGAAATTTTACTTTCCAGAGAAATAGGAAGGAAGTAAAAAGAAGTCGTTAGAACTCGGGATGGTTAAAACAAGACTTTGTATAGTAAGTAAAGCATATGCCGGTTATCCAGCATGGAAAGGTATCTTTAGCCAACATCGTACACCTATGTACTTAAGTTAAGGGGATCACAGGTACAAAATGTAGTTGAGGACTCAGAGAAAAATGTTGGAAAATTTTCTTCTACATACAGAACTATTACTGTGTGGAATAAGTTGCCTGGGACAGTCTTTCAATCTTTTCTTCTAAGTATTCAAAGATAAAGTATTTAATAATGGTTTATTTTATTAATTTATTTCCTAGGCAGTTTCATATCTATTTCTGATTAACACTGCAGTGAGGAACATTATACAATTCTTTTAATGATATTAGAGAAATTAAAAGAGATTCATTTTAAGAGGTAAGAGGTGTAACAATTACCCTATGTAATTGGCCACTATAGAAAAATCGAAGTACACTTAGAGGACTAATGACCATAGTAATTGACGCACCTCGAAACACGAAATTATCAATTAAATTTTAGTTGTTGCTACTTCCAAGTTTGCCAGAAGACTCCTACCTTCTCTATTTACATAAATAAGCTCGAGTTTGTTCAAAGCATAATTTCCAATGCATTTTAATGCCAAAATTATTCTTGTTAACTTACGGACGCCTTTCTCTCAAACACTAGCCTTACTTCAGTCAACGTTCTGTGGCTAACGTCAACATTAGCTGAATGAATTCCGAAATGATCCAGTCATACAGCTTTATCCTCACCATCTGAGTAATGTGCGAATTAAACCGCTATTCCTAACATTAGACTTATTTCGGGCTTGGCCGTAACATACGAGAGTATACACATACCTGAGTTATACTTATCCTATTGGTAATATTACCAGTAGGACAGTCGCGCTCTAGTTTGCCGCCATGGTGCGAGTACATTTTGCCGCTTTTAAAAGGAATAAATACTATTTTTTAATACATGTTAGGAATACATACAAAAGGAATTACATATTATTATATAATTACATACTACTTTAAAAGTAGAGAAGTTGAATTGTTTACAGTAAAATAGTACTTTGTTGAAGTGTTATTATAGATGAATTTATTCAATAATAAGTTATGTATATGTACAATATAAAACCGATAATAATATTCAATTAGCATAAGTATAAAAAATACAATTGTATAAATTTTTTGTTTATTTAAGGTCGCTTTTAAACAACAGGGTCATAAGCGACCACGAGAATCAATTTATAATTTACACATGAATACACTTTTTTTACAGTTATGCCATTATACAATTACATACAATTCATACAAGCATATAAATTGTCAAAATGTATTAATAATGTAGGTACTTATATATTTGGGATGGGTACACATATTTATTTATTTACATTACACAAGTTTTGATATTAACTGCATGTTTGAAGGATTATTGTATATGAGATATAGGTAAAGGAGGGTCTTTATATTAAGGTATCAATTTTTGATGTTTTTAAAAGTTGTAAGACTTTTATACATTCTTCTGGAGAGGAGAAGGAATTATATAGAGAATCTTTTAAGTTTAAGGACTGTCTTATCTAGTTCAGGGCACTCCAGAATAATATGGGCTGTAGATACTAGGGATCCACATTTAGGACAGGGTTCTGGGTCAGCTTTTGTTATTAGGTGAATGTGTGAGAGATTAAAGTGTCCAATACGTAGTCTGGTAATTTGGACTTGTTGGAATCTAGTGTTGGAGTTTCGGGAGGGTAGGTTCAATAACGGATTTCCTTACGTTTGGAGAAGGTAGTCAGCCATTTTTCATTCCACTGTTTTTTAATCATATTTTTAATATATAGTTTAATATCGGAGAGAACTCCCTTCACACTCTTGTCCGTTGTTGGTAATGAAGTTGCTTCTTTAGCCGCTTTATCTGCCGTTTCATTCCCTTATATACCTTTATGTGCTGGAACCCAAACAATAGAGATGAAAGCTCCGTCGTTTTCTTGTGTAAATAACTGTTCTTGGATTCTTTGAATTATCGGAGTTTTAGAAATCCTGTTGACTATTGCATTTAAGGTAGCCATAGAGTCTGAGTGAATTACCATTTTGCGGTTTTCTCCATTTTGGGAGACTAATTCTGGCTGCAACGCATGCCTTTATGATGTTCGGAAGTTTGTCAAACAGCCTTTGAATCCTATCTTAAGGCAAGATAGTATACGTACAGTTGTTGTGGCTGTTACTGCAGATCCTTGCAGGTTGATCAGTTGTTTCATCGACATAGATGAAAATCTCATCATCTCTGTTCGGGAGGTTGAGGAGGAGTGGGTATAAGAGGTGGAGGAATTACACACATACACACACTCAATCCTCAGTCATACAAGCAAGCAGACAGCTAGAGTTCGGCCAACGCTTCATCGCACATGGGCTGCTGCAGAAATAGGCGGAAGGTGCTTATGAGGCGGCAGGGGCGGAGGCGAAGGCAGAGGGTGGGACGTGGTAGGGAGGGGTGAGAATGGGGACAAGGAATGTAGGGGGCAGAGGTGAGCGAGACGCCAGAGGGGGGAGAGGACTAGGGCTCAGAGTAATAACACTGGCAGGCAGGGAGGGGGTGGCGGCAGGCATGGCGGGTGGGGTATTAGGTGAGGGACCAGAGGGAGAAGGGGGATGGGGATCATTGTGATAACGTTGACAGGTCGGGGGAGGGAGGCGAGAGGTGTAGAGGAAAGAACTGGAGGGGGAGGGGTTGGGAAACAGTAGGAGGGGAGGGATGGGAAGCAATAGGGGGAGGCATGGGTGAGGGTGAAGAGGTGGAGGGCAACCACCTCAAAAGAGGAGTCAGAGGCAGGAGAAGGAAGGGCATCAGGGAACAAGGGGAGGAAACCTCCGTCTGGGAGGTGGATTCTCTAGTAGGGCGGGAAGGGGAGGGGGGCAACAACCTCGTATGAGGAGTCGGGGATGTGTGAGATAGAGGGGTCAGAGGAGGCGATGGAAATCACCTCAGTTTGAGAGGCAGCGGACGGGTGGGAGAGCAGGTGGGGGGGGGGGTAGGGGACGGAAATGAAGGAAGAAGAACCGGTGAGAACAAGGGTAGATGGTAGATATGCACGGAGCCAGACAGGCATTGATGCTATGGAGCAGGTCAGGGGACAGGGAATCGGGTGACGGGGAGAGGAGGGGAGAGAGGAGTGCCGGGGGCAGAGGGGTTTGGATAGCACTGGTGGAGGGGGGAAGGGTGCGAGATCTTCGGGGGTGAGCGGAGGGAGGAGGGCCTCTGGAGGGGAAGGGGGAGGGGTAATGGTTTCTACGTGTTATAGTCATTAGGGGGAGGGGAAGGGAAGAAAGGGACATGTATGTAAAATGGAGAGCAAGGAGGAAGGAAGAACAAGAGACAGAGCGAGACGCAAAACCTCAAAAACGAACAAAAAACAAGAACGAAGGAAACTACTACGAGGGACACATACAAATGAGCAAAAGGGGACAAAAAAGGCGACGGCGGCCAAGGGAACGAAACAAAAACCAAACTATCGGGACATATAAATCTAATATCTAAGACTAGTAATAATGATAATAATAATAAAAAGGCAGATAAGACTAAAAAATATGCGAGAGGCCTTGGAGCCATGCCAGAGAACCGGGATCAAACGAGGGCAATCGGCGGAGAGGCAGGAGGTGGGCTGCACTCGGTCATAGTGCAATGTCGAGACGGCACACGGAAAGGAGCAAGGGAGCTGCTAGGAGGAAGGGAAGTAGGCCAAAAACGACAATGACGCAATGGCATGTAGGTAGGGGGAGTGGGCAAGAAGGAGTGGGGGGACAAGGAGGATCGAATCTAAGGGCTAATACTGGAGGGGGGAACACTTATAACGAGTGGGGGTGCGAAAAAGTGGGCGACAGCTAAGAGGTAGCTAAGGGCATCATCTAAAAAGTACGTTGTAAGGATAAAAGTGGATGGAAAGGTTGAGGGGAGCGATAGAAAATAAAGGTAGGTAAGAACGGAGAGATAAAAAAAGAGGCGAAGGGAAGGGAGAGAGGAAAGATAGAAGTGGGTGGGCCGCACACGGCAGTGGTGCAATGCCAAGACGGCCGTGGTACCGAGAAAGTGAGCTGCAGTTAGGAGAGGACGGAAGTGGGCCAAACTTGGCAATAGTGCAATGTCGAGATGGCTCATGGTTGGAGTATAGGGAAGGGAGAGTAGGGATGGGGAGGAACAGAAAAAGGGGGGAGGACCCTAAAAAGCTAATCTAGAGGGGCAACCTGGAATTTGAAGTCGCCTAAACAGGATAGGGTCCGAAAAAAATCATGGTTGCGGAGATATCGCGAGAGACATGTGGTAAAATAAAAGCAATCCGGATAAAAGTGCATCCAAACGCTCATTTGGGAGGAAAGGAATACGGGTAAAAAAGGGGGAGGGGAGAAAGGGGATAGCATAGGGTTGCGGCATATTGAACAAACAAATAAACTAATAAAGAATAACTATCAAATGATCAAAATGAAATATCATTACTATCGACACTAGGACAGGTGAAACAACTAGCATAAAGAAACGAAAATAAATCAAAAAGGGGAAAAAAGCTAGTGTTCATGTCGCTAGGTGTTCTTCATTAATCTTCATGTTTATGTCTAAAAAGATCACAAAGAGAAGATAAGGAAAGGGGACAATAAAAACACAAAAATCGGATCAAATGAAAACTTTATTATAAGAACACATTTGTAAATCCAGCCTTGTAATTTGACATAATACTACAGTGCACGTATATGTTCGCTTTACGTTTTTCCTTGAACAATAAATTAGCTATTTGTTTGCACTGCAATGAATTCTTATAAAGCTTTCTAGTTCCCCTATGTTGCGTTTTGACATTGTCACGAAAATTATCATTTTGTCGACATGTACTAAGTGAAAAATTGAGTAACAGACAGTAATAAGAGAAAATATCTTCTTTACGACCTGGTGAACTATATTCAGATGTTATAATGAAATATTCAACAACTTGTTCCCTTCCCTCGCACTTAAAAAAATTTAAAATGCTGGTTTGTTGCAACAACTATTAAATCGAGCGGATAACGAATCTCCTTGGAAAATTGCCCAGTTAACCTGAATATTTGTTTCTGCTCCTTCCTTTTTGCTGTGTATTAGTAATCTGGTTCTCCACAATTTCATACTAGCCTTACAAAACTCAATAAGACGAGAATGAAATCGGTAGATCTCCAGGGTCTTAAAAATCCAATCGTGTGATTCCACTGTCAAAGGCCTTCTGGTAATCAATTAATTGTTAAATAATCAGTTATCAGTAAATACTAGTTAATCAATAGTTAAATTACATTTTCGTTTTCGTACATCATTCAAGATGACTTTCTTCAGTAGCAAGATTATCTTACAGCCATACGAACCTTTAAGGCACCCTTTCAGTTCAAATGGCAACAGATGGTTCTTCTCTAGGTGTATGTACATTATGTTAACTATGGCTGCAGTTATAACTTCGTACATTGCTGGCAGAGAAATTGCAGCTTGTAGTTTTTTCCAAAGAACGGCTTTGGGTAGCAAATAAGTGATGCTGCATGTGAGCCATTCCGGAAGATCCTTTGGGCTTTCGAACAGCTTTTGCTAGATGAGAATTTAATGAATTTAATTATTTAATCCAAACATTCTGGATCTTAGTTCCGTTCCGCATGTTCCGTTGCGGCTCATTGTCAGCGCTATTGGGTCTCCTACGTACTCCGTATCCAAGTAATGTAATTTGCTCTAATCTCACATAGGCAAGACCAACTCCTACATCAAAGACTCGGCATATTTCTTCGAAAAACTGAAGACGCTACCACTGCAGAAAGACGAACAGCTCGTCAGTTCCGATGTATCATTATCCACCATTACACCGGTTACCGAGACATTAGCTTTGCTGCAGGGGTTATTCCCAGAGGACATCACAGAGCTCTATCACGTGCTAACCACAACATATTTCGTAAGGAACGGTGAATTTTACGAACAGAATGATGGAGTAGCTATGGGAAACTTGTTGAGTCCGGTTGGAGCCAACCTATATATGAAAAGCTTCGAGGTCACAGCGCTAAACCCCGCGCCACTCAACCCCAGTTGTTGGTTGCGGTACGTCGATGATACTTTCGTCATTTGGAGCCACGGGGCTAAAACGCTGGAAGATTTTCTTTAACATCTCAATTCCATCCACCCCGCATACAGTTTACAATTGAGTAGGGACATAATGGAAAAATACCCTTTCTGGACGTGCTTGTAAACAAGAGAGATGACGGATCCCTCGGCATCACAGTATTCCTAAAGCCATTATAACGGACCGTTATAACTGACGAACCACCACCCCAGCCAAAAGAGGGCAATGATGACACTCGTCCACCGCGTCAGACGGATTTGCGAAGACAACCAAGAACTCGGTCATCTGGAAAATGCTCTTCATGAGAATGGATATTCAATTCAAGAGGTGAAGCACTGCGTCCAAATAACACCGCACGCAGTCCTCCCGAAGAAAACACTGCCGCACATCAAGAATGCCGCAATCTCTTTAGAGCAGTCAAAGACCGCGGGGACACGACAGCGGGCGTCTACATGATACACTGTTCCTGTGGCTGTGTACATAGGCACAACACAGCGTTCAGTCAATTCTCGCCTTACCGAACACAGACGAAATTGCCGCTTAGCATATACAGTGAAATCGGCGGTGGCTGAACATGCCTTCTCGAGAAGAAAACACGACATCCTGTTCGCAGACACTGAAATATCACCAACCACTACCACTCCAGATTACAACGGGAAGCTATTCAGATTTTTAAACGTCCCAATAAATTCAACAGGAAAGAAGAAGGGCAAGAAATTAATTCTACCTGGTATCCCGTACTCTGCAACCCAATAGAAAACCATATAAGGACAGAATTGCTCAATCTAGCCACAGAGCAAACGATAGCCAACCAGAAGCCAGCCCGCGAACCATCAACCAATCGCAAGCTAGAGCGCGAAATTCCCACTGCCGCGCCCGCTCCCGCCAACTATGAAAGTCGTGGCCGCGCGACGCCCAAAGAGGCCTGTAAATATTAATTTTAAGTTATATTAAGTGTGTCTTTTTAAGATAAAAGCCCTCCTCAAGCTTCACAAGACTAATTGACTGAAGCAATTCCTGTAGTCCCAATAATTGAATAAATTCCCGCCTTTCCAGGGTAACTAGAGAGGAGAAATGAGCCGCCCCCATCACTGCGCCCGCGACCTTACCGCCACTCAAGATGTCCACCGTAGCCGCGGGCGAAACGTTTGGCCATTCAATGCCAACTTGACCACGGCCTACCAGCCCGGAAAATTTCTCTTATATTGACTCCGGCCGTGGAAGCCTATGATGCTAAGACAGGGATGTTTTACATTTATTTGAATGAGCGAAGGCTGGTAGCTTCAAGTAACTTATGCAATTAAGACATACAAAGTTGACTGTGTGTTTGTGGGGGTGGGCAAACAAAACGTAAATTTGAAACCCTAAATAGAGAAAAGAAGGAAGAGGGCAGAGATGAGAACTGTAAATGAGAGTTATGCGCTCTTGTACTTTCTACCTGTCTTCTCACTTCCCATAAGTACCTGTGGCGAAGCGCTTAAGATTCTTAGCCTACCCAAATATTTGAAAAATTAAATTCTAATTTCCAAAATATAAATAATAAATTACTGAGTATTGAAATACTCGATTTTGCATTCTTCCTTCGGAATTTTTTATACGCGCTGTGGTCTATCGCATTCCTCCTCTTCCTTTGTGAGACTTAGTGACGATAGTTTCCGTGCTGAGGTGTAGGGAGTCGAGAATCGCAATACGAGCTGGGTAACCAAGCGCGTCTCTGAGACTAACCTCTGCACGTGGGCAGGACTGCTGGTGAACTGTTTCTTTAACGGCCGAAATATTTCAGAGATTCAGGAGAAAAGTTTCTCAAAATTAAATGTGAGCGTTTTAATGTATTATTTTACATTATATGGCACAAACTGAGAACACTTAATCATTTATTCACTAAATTAAATGAATAATCTTGAATAATCTTTTGACTTTCCGCATACGTACGCATATACGAAGTAATATACGTAATATATGGAAAGTTACGTAATGCTATGGAAAATCGATTTCGACGGAAATACCCTTTGGGGTCCTCTGATATCGAAAAAGTGTTGTTTTTTTTTCCCAGGACGTCCGTCTGGTGTCTGTGAACACTACTAGCGCCTTAAATATGCGTAAGATATTTTCCAAATTGAAGAAACCCGTGTCGATCTGGCTCGAGTCCAATCTTGGAGATTTTGAAAAAAAAGATCTTTAAAATTTGGGCGCAGTTTACATTCAGCCCCCGGACATTTTCAAAATTTTCTCAAAAACAGCTCCATTTTTTTCTTTAAATTTCTTAATAATGTAATTAGAGTAACATCGACTTATAAAGGTGGCATAGTTCCGAATTTCACGGTTAACTCTGACTTCAAAAAATGCTTTTTTTCGATGTCTTCCTACAACTACAAAATTAAAGATAGAGATTTTTCCTTGAAATAAAATTTGTTCTCCATAGTGAGTTCTTTCATTAAGGTCAGGTAAAATGTTTTTGAAAATCCTAGTAATTTTCGTGCAATATTGCGTGCAATTGAACAAATTTTAAAAAATTACAAAAACAAGATTTCCTGAAAGTCGGCTACAAATTTTTTCTTTAAACTTTTCGTAGGGATAGTGATAAATGTTCTCTATAAGATGACATAAACGCCATATTGCTCTATTCATTTGTTTTTTCAAAAATGTATTTTTTGACTTCCCTCTCATGTCGTTAATATTTTTACTAGCGGCAATTTGTTCACATTATTTTATTCATGAGTACATGTACTTTAAATAATGTCAGACAAAGTTTCTCGAAAACTCTACCATTTTCTGGGAAAACTAGCTCAAAACTCCGCATTTGCAGAAACGCTCAAACGCAATATTTCTCAAAAAACAGCTCCAAATTTTTTTCTTCAAACATTTCGAACGGATTGTGGTAATTGCACTCTTTAATATGAAGTAAAGTTGACTTCAGTGTATTTTTTCAAAAATTAGACAAATGTAAATTTTTGAAAGATCTTTCACGCCATTGATATGCACATTTCTAGCAATTTGTAAACACTATTGTATTTGTGAGTTAAAGTACTTAAAACGACTTCAAATTAAGTTTTTCGAAAGCTCAAATATTTTCTGTGAGAAAAACAACTTTAAATTTCGAATTTACAGGAGCGCTTAAACGCCAGTTTTTTAAAAATTTTTCAAAGAAAATTGCCATTAAGACGAGGTTTTACTATTCTTTAATATTCTTAAAATAATATTTACATTCTATTACGAAGCCAAAAAATTAAGATATTTTCAAAAAAATGTACTATGGGCGGCGATAGATGGCAGCAGGCAAGAGTATGTGGCAAGTTCGAATAGCTAGCCGAGATCACAGGAAATAGAAAACTAATACAGGAAAGTCTGTGCCATTCTGTTCCTGTTACGATACCAAATGCATATTGTAGCGATACCAATTTCCTCATACAAAATTTCATAAGGCTGAGGGCAGTTGGGAAATGAACAGACGGCGTTGCACGTGCAACCTCGCTTATCGCGACACCCGTTTGCGCCCCCGGCACATTAAGAAAGTCGTTACAAGGGTCAGTCGTCGAAAGATTCACTGAGAGGCACGTGTTCGCATGACCAGCTGCGAACCTTCTAGAACGCTCTTGAAATCGACATCCCGGGAATCCCAGAGCGATAAATTCTTTCACGGACAACGCCTGTCTTGTGCAAGCATGACCGGTGTTCTAGAAGGAATAGGAAAATTCTGGACGCTCACAGTGACGCAAAGAGTTGAAACTTCCTTCACTACTCCTGTCACGATTGGTTGAAATAACGTAATGCGCAACTACCTTTGGCCAATAGCGAAGCGACTATCATAAGGAGCTGGAACATACGAGAAAACGAGCGGGGGTAAAAGTTGACCTAATACAATTTCGAGTGAGAGAATATCAGAAAGTGCAGAGCATCAGACGGGGCCAGATCATTTAGACGGGGGGGCAGTCGGGAGAGAATCTTCTCTGGGGGGTAACTATTCGTCGGAGAGAGACCAGCGTGCCTCTGAAAAACTTATAATTATGCGTCGGAAGGAGCCTGAGTTCTAGGCTGAGGGCAGTTGGGAGAAAAACTTATCTGGGGTGGGAATTATTCGGGCGAATGTGCCTATGTGGGATTTTATTATTTTGCTGCGAGTTTTGAGCATTGTGCCGGCTGCAGTAGACAGAGAAAATTCTCTGGGGTGGGAATTCGTCGTGATGAGAGGCGAACGTTTCTCCGAAGGATTGCTAAACTGTCCGAAGTTGTGATCGACAATTATTATAATAAGAACCAGAGGTACGCATAGTTAATTACTACGTTCCTGAGATTGAGATCGCCCGGCCGCTCCAAGTCTACCAGTTACTACCAGCCTACCAGTCCCGCTTCGAGTTCAACCAGACAGACTACCAGACGCCGTTACAACGCCTCGGCCGCGCCGCCACCCCACTTGGTGATGTCATCAGACGGCCGACCAGCTGACGTGCGTGCCTGAGTGGGTGCAAGGGCATCGCCCCGGCCGCGCCCTCTGTGAAGGTTGCCGCCGCCCCCTCGGCCGCAACGCGCCCGTCTAGGGCCCACAGAAAAAACTTTACCAAGGCAATATAATTCAGGGTATTCATCCCTGCGTAAATTCTGTAATGCGGTGTCGCGCTATGACACATTGACCTGTAATATTTTTTACCATTGTAATGTTAATTATAAGTCTTCCTAATTTTAAGCTTTATTCTGAATACTAACCTTTTCATCTTCTTTTCTTTCCACCTAATTTTCAGATTTCTTATTCTATTTACAAGTGTAACTTCCCTGGGGCATTTTAAATTATTCTGCCCAGGAATAAAAGTAATTTTTACCAGTGACCCAAGTGTTTCTTTCATGTTACCAGTATCTGTTTAACGATTCCTTCCATCACCGACTGAGCTATTAACCGGACCGCTTACCGGGCGTTCTCTCACGAGACGACTGGGGGTGTTACAATATATAATGGGTCATCACACTATTTCCGAAGAAGCCAAGTTTCTAGCTATTAAGCATAATGAACTAATGAAACAAATTAGTAGTCGAGAGATAGATATGTTGTATGTTTTTTTAGAAAAACCGGAACTAGTTTTTAGAGGACATATTGAAGATGAAACTTCTGACAATAAAGGAAATTATCTTGAATTATTGGAACCTTTATCTAAACTAAACAATTTATTCGTGACCATCTGCAGAACACTTCCAGTTTCCAAAGTACCTCAAGTACTATTCAAAATAAATTTATTGAATCGTTCACAGAAGTAATGAATGATTGTATTAAGGACGAATAGTGTTCTTGTGAGTTTGCTGGTGTCCAAGCAGACGAAACTTGATGCTTCTTTTAAATCACAAATGAGTATAACTGTCAGATTCTGTACAGAAGAAGGTCCCAAGGAAAGATTTATTGGTTTTTATGATGTTTCGAGTAACAAAACTTCCTCTGGACTATCAAAAATTATTATCAATGTGTTTAATTCTTACGACATTACTGACAAATTTGTAAGCCAAACACGTGATGGGGCCGCCGTTTTGGCAGGAGATCGAGGTGGTGATCAACATTTTATTTAAAAAAATACGACCTTGAGCTGAGTTTTTACGTTGTTACACTCATAAACTACATATAGTAATGTTACATTGCTCGAAAAATATCAAACAAGTTAGGCTTCTTATCTATAATCTTGTTGCTTTCCAAACAATTTTCAGCAAGACTTTAAAATGAACACAACTCTTGGGGAGTAAAGGATTCAGACTACATCAAACATGCATTAGCCTATGTATTGGAATTTTAATTCTCGAGCTGTTCAAATTATCTACACAAAATTCAATGATATGAAAGACATTTTCCAAAATATCACTGACTATGATGAAGACTGGAACCCAGAGTCTTTCAACTGCACTTCTGGCTTGTTAAATATCTTGCACAACAAACAATTCCTTTTCCTTCTTTGTGTATATAAAGACATTCTCATATATATATTGACGATCTTTTTTGAGCTTCTACAACAACAAAATTTATAAGATGTAAATAAGTGCAATTCTTAGGGTAAAAAGGCCATCGGCACATTTAAAAACATGGGATCAGAAAACCTGAGACTTATTGTCTTGAACGGAGTGAAATATTTTATAATCGTTTAAGTAATATTCACCAAAATTTCCAATCTCTAAAACTCTAGGCTTATGGAATCTTAGACACATTAATCACTCAAGCGGAAACAAGTTCAGAGATCTGGAAAATATGCAATTTATTGAGTTACTAGACACACATCAGTTTGAAAATTATAAAATAAATTTTCCTACCCCAAATTTGAATGGACTTTTCACAACTTCTTGTTTACATTTTTCAACAAAGATCAACTGGAAAATGAATTAAAAACATTTACAACAACAAAAAAATATTTATCTTATGAAGTACGAGTACATTGTAGAAAATCATCTTCATAATATCTATAAGGAAGTTACGAAATTGGCTAAGTTGATTTTGATATTTGCAGTAACTGCAGCTTCAGCAGAGTATGAGTACTCTCAAATGAGTAAAGAATTATCAATGAAAGAATAAGTTCTCTCAATTTAATTGCCACTGAAAAAATCTATTAAAAAACCTGGCAGGTGATAAAACTTTTAAAGGTGATTGAGAAATTTGTGACCATGGAAAACAGACGCTTGGACTTCCTGTATAAGAAAATTTAAGGTAAATAATATGTAGATAATCATACTTTAGCCTATCCAAAGTTATTGTGTTTGCCACTGGTAAGTATCTTCCAGAACCATAAAATAACATCTTAATCTATTTAAATAATGACCTCTCAACAAGTGTAATGCCCCATACTATTTTCTTTTTTTAAATATATAATCTTGCCTTTGTGATAAGTAAACACTACAAAGAAATATTCAAAGAACTAATGTGATTCATTATAACAAAGTAGTTCATTTTTTCTTCCTGACAGTTTCCTAGATTATCAATATGTTTTCACTCAGATTTATTCTCTCTCAAAGTATTATATCATCTCTGTTATTGAAACTTTGTATGTTCTTAAGTTATGTAACTGTATTTCAATTCCAAAAAGACTAATGTTGTTGCAGTATAAGCTTTAAGAATGACGTGTGTCAACAAATCTGTAGTTTTGAGAGACTTCTCAGATGATTTTGTACTTCACACACTCGCAGAATGACACACTATTGAAATAGTAATTTTGCACTGCAATGAATGGCACTGAACATACACAAGATTTGTCAGGAGAAAAAAGATTAGGAGACAATTTTTGAGATTTATATTACAATTTATATAATAAATTTGATAAACATTAGTTGTACTCAGGCCACAACTCAATCTGTGGAGGACTTATTTTCTGCACAAAACACTTAGGTCTATTGTATAATATTCACAGTAAAGGTTTGCCATTAATAAATCACATGACAGTAACAATAAGAAACCTTACTAATAAAACAAACGAGAGAGAGAGAGAGAGAGAGAGAGAGAGAGAGAGAGACAGAGAGAGAGAGAGACAGAGAGAGAGAGACAGAGAGAGAGAGAGAGAGACAGAGAGAGAGAGAGACAGAGAGAGAGAGAGACAGAGAGAGAGAAAGAGACAGAGAGAGAGAGAGACAGAGAGAGAGAGAGACAGAGAGAGAGAGAGAGAGAGACAGAGAGAGAGAGAGAGACAGAGAGAGAGAGAGAGAGACAGAGAGAGAGAGAGACAGAGAGAGAGAGACAGAGAGAGAGAGACAGAGAGAGAGAGACAGAGAGAGAGAGAGAGACAGAGAGAGAGAGAGAGACAGAGAGAGAGACAGAGAGAGACAGAGAGAGACAGAGAGAGACAGAGAGAGAGAGAGAGAGAGAGAGAGAGAGAGAGAGAGAGAGAGAGAGAGAGTGAAAAAATGATCAATAACGATTATAAATACCAAATTAAAATTTTTTGAAAAAACTGGAAACTTCCTACCCTTTTTTTGGTAGCATAACCCAATAACGAATCATTCTGTCATTTCTGTATACTGTGCGTTTGTATATGTAGGATATACATATTATCCTTTATACAGGAACAGTGGACTAAGTTTCAGTAACACAAAAATAAAACTGGTTCTTGTGTATTAATGGTATTTAATAGATAATATTTAAAATACGCAAAGAATTTCATGTGATTTTGTTTGTAGGTACATCTCACAAAAAGGATATTTACATACACAGATAAAGTTTATACATACATCACAAACAGTCTCATTAATAATACATCACTGGCACATCAACTGAAGGGGAATTAAGGTGCATAAACAAATTAATAAATTCTAACCAAACAATGCTTATGCTTCCTGAATGATGACAGCTCAGTTTATGAGAAATACTGATACAAACGGGAACCTTGGTGGGTTGCTTTTGGTTCTGACACATGAACAGGAGCATAAGAATCTTCTATTTTGCCTCCATTTTCTTTCCTCCCATTTGACTGATTAGTGTCAGTTCTTATTGTTCTTAGCACATCTGGAGTATTTTCATTTCTAACAGTATGATTTAATGGCAATGTACAATTGCAATTGTCTTCCTCATTGTTACACTCAACACTTGAATGAAAACTAACAGTATCTTGTTGCACAACACTTTGAGGATAGTTACTCAACAATTGCTGGCCAACACGTGGTTGAAAATGAGTAGAACTATAAAATGTACTTTCATTATAATGTTGAAAACCAATGCTTACAGCACGAGCATAACCAGCAAAAGCTCCACTTCCAGCAGTGGAGGTTTTATCAACAACTCCATCTAGAAAATCATTAACAGATGTTACACCTCCTTCAGATGAAATTGTTCTGGATGAACTGTGAGGAGAAAAAGCAGCAATACTGTTGTGAGATGGAAGAGGAGGCCAACACTGTTTTGATATGTCTGTAAAAATTAAATTAGCACCAATTAAATTACATCTAACACCACCATGAATAGGATCTACAGCCAAATGTTGATTTTCTTAACTTGTTCCGCTTATCTACTAGAAGTTTCAATTAATAACAAGTAACTGCCGGAAAAACAATTTCAATCAATATAATTAGAGCACAAATTTGTATACAATTACTCATTTTTTCTGCTAAAAGTAACTCAAATTTTCTTTTTCTAACCTAATTGGAGTCTCTAGATGTTTATTTCGAAGTTTTATTCAGCACATTTTGGTATATCTGAGGTACACTGCATAAAACTTTCAGGGTGATATTTCATATTTTACAATAATGCATTAAACTGCATATTTTGGGGTTGGTATTTCCATTTTTTACTTGTTTTTTCTGTTGTAGAAACTTTCTTCATAAAAAATATCAAACCATGCTGACTATAAGTTTTCTTGAATATATTTATTTGCTTAATTTATTTAATTATCTAGAATATTTTTTTAAATTGCTTACTGAACAATGTAATTCAAAGGAATGATTACTCAAATAAAGCTACAATATTTGCAGAATTTGGAAAAATATGTAGACTTAAATCACTGTCCTATTTCCTGCTTCATAGGAAGACAATTTCAAAATCATTTATTCTACAAACATCTGATTTTGTAGAATCAGTCAGTTTTTTATCCATTCCCATCATTTATCTTTTTTTTTGTCATAGTATTAGTTTTATTATCAGTTCCATAACATTGTTCTGTTCATGGGACATTTTGACATTTAATTCTACATAAATATCCGAGCTCATAAAAAGGTTACACTTGTAACCATTATACAGAACTAGAACAGTATGTATGATTCGTAAGGGCAGTTAATGGATGTTCAAAGTCCTAAAGTAGTTACATATCTAAGATCACATAAAGCAAGAGTTAATGAAACAAAGCAGGTAATTACAGTCATAATGTAACAAAATGATTGAAAATGTTAAGAGCAAATACATATTTTGAAAAGTTACGTAACTAATCTTAAGAGTACTAGTAGCGAAGCAAATGCAAAATATAAACATGACAAAGGTAAGATATCAATTAGTGAGTAATAAATATTGTAAAACTTATTGTTTATTTTAGAAACCCATAAGAGACATTTTTATAGATTTTTGGCCAAAGAATTAGAATCTCATATTACAAATGAAGACACATTTTTTTGTGCAGAATTCAGGCAGCTACTATTTTATGTCTTACCTATCTGAAGTACTTGTGATTGCCTGAGCATTTATAATCACAATCATTTATTGGAAAAGAAACAGAATGAATTCTATCTATAGTACCAAAAATAAATTTGATTTACATGCCACTCCCCCCCCCCCCACTCCCGTAACAATTCATCCACTAAAGGGGAAAACATGTCTTCTAATAGAATTAGAGACACTGCTCGCCTCATCCTTACCTCAGTGTTAGCACACCTGAACCCCAAACATATATAATAAATGTTCAAAATGTCTCATTTTGAACAATATGGCTTGATATTGCCTAATTCTGTTCAACCATTGGAGAAATAAGCAATCTATTCCAGCTACCATGTTGGTCCAAAGAATTGTTTGCAAATGTAATGGCTTTGAAAAGGTCGGTTTTGAGTGCGTAGAAGTACACTGTATGTGCACAGATTTACACAAATTGATTAGCGGTACCAAGACCATCTGCAAAACTCAGACCATGGTGGAAATGATACCATCCTGTTTGTGACTATTTCATGTAATTACTTATAATTATGAAAGTGAATTAAGTAATTCTCTGTGGAAGTGAAGGATGAGTTATTTATCGTGACTTATCGTCGTGAGTTAGTAGCATATTTTCTGTGATACACGAGGCAAATATTAAAAGACAAACCGAGTAAAGTTAACATCTAGTTAATTAGTAAATAAGTAAATCTGAATCAATAAAATAAGGTAAAAAATAAAATTATGTATGAACCACGGGCGTTAACTGGTTCTAATGATCTCGGGCCTTATTTTACATGGCGAGAATCAGGCCACGAGGCCTGCTCTTCCGTCTAACCACGCAAATTTCGCTACGCTCGTTTCACTAACTAGCGGAGAAAGGAGGTATTTCTTGGGCGACGAAATAGGTGTTTTCAATTTAGCTCCGAGGCTTCATTTACGCTTGAGGATCTTTTACATGCAGTAAATCTACAGCATGTACATGGGACAGACGGCTTTACTTCCCTTCTGAAAGAAGGCGTGCGATGGCGCCCTTAAAAATCCACGGCTTCGATCGGGTTTTAACCCGCGAATTTGGGTATAATAGTCCGATACGCTAACCGTAACACAATCGCCGCCGCCATCCTTAGAACCCTTATAACGCCCTTGGTGTCTAAATAACTATTGAGGACAAATTTATTATTACAGAGGATGTGTTTTCTGTGGTTGGTGGCGATACAATTATTGTTCCTCCAAGTAAACCAAAACTGAGGTAAGAAGCCTTCCCAACTATATTCTATCATTTTTCATATCACATTGTGAGTGCCCCTACAGACAGACAAAATTCTGCTTTAAGATAAAAAAGGGTGCGATTAACGTTTCTTGAAATGATGTGAAAAAGATATAATTTCGAGTTTTACCAGTTTAAAACTGAACAGGTGAAAAGAAATATTCAATCATTCATGTAATCAGTGAATGGTTGGAGAAATGGCTGCAGACAAACGTCTGTTTCATAAAAAATCCTAATAGTACAAAATTAACTTTAATTTGTATTTGTAATTTTGCAGTAAAAGCTTCTTCTATCATAGAAACCTTCCAAATGCAAAATTTTTAAATTTACAAATGTTGGAAATCATTATAATTCAATTACAGACAACATCCAATTCAATAAAATGCTATAGTCAATGGAAGACAACAATACTCCATTTTTAATGTATGTATTAATATATAAGATGTATTAAGATATAAGATATTATGTATTAATATATAAGAGAATGTTTTCCTTTGTTTCTGGGCATTTGAAATTGTTCACTTATAGGGTTTCTGAAATAAACAATTCAACTGGCAAACATGCAATTGTGCATAGTTTTCTAATAAATGCATCTGTGATATAGCCTGAAACAAAATGTCTTACCGCCAATGGAGGTACACGAAGAAAAATCTGTTCTCGTCTCTTGTTGGACTTGTATGGGATTATTTTCTTGCACAATATGAAAATTTTCTGTTGTGGTATCAGAACATTTTATCTGCAATAAAGAAATGATTGGGAATACAAGAGTACATCAATGAGAAATTATTTTACTTGCTAAATACGAACTATAAGATTAGAAAAGCCATTTAATTTGATGCAGGGTAAAGCCATGAATCTTTCTACAAGTTGTGCAGATATATGAAAAAATATAACCTCAAAATTACGATTGTGTCAAAGCATTCAGTGGAACTATACTTATCAATTAAATATGGATTTTTAATTGTAATGTTACAAGATCAAGATAATATATATATATATATATATATATATATATATATATATATATATATATATATATATATTGTAACACCTCCGCACATCTAGACAATGCGCGGTTAGCGGCCCGGTTGTAGCTCAGTCGGTGATGGAAGGAATTGTTAATTAGATTCAATGGACATTCGAAATAAACACTTTGATTACTGGTGAAAAAACTACTTTTATTCCTGGACAAAGTTGTACCAGGGAAGTTACATTTATAAAATAAAGAAAGGAGAGATTGAATGAAAAGAAAAAATAAAGATCAAATCAACAGGAAAGATTACATCTAGGGAACAGTACAAAATTATTATAACTAAAATTACAATAATAAAAAAATGACCATTCGTTGTGCCTTGGCGCGGCACCGCGTTGACAAAATTCTACAGAGGTGAATAGCCCCCAGTTACATTGCCTGAGAGCTTCGTGTTAAAAGTTCAATGTGCCCGGACACGGGCGCGGCGAAGCTTGTGGGGGCGGCGTGGCCTTCGCTGGAATGTGTTATGGCCTGCACCCTCTCGGGCACGCCCTCCGCCAGGTCGGCTCGCAGCGGCTCGCGGCGTCTCCGGCGGCGTCTCGGCTCGCAGCGGATTGCGGCGTCTGGTGACGTCAGCAGGGGGCGGCTGTCTGGCAGCGCCTGGCGGTGTCTCCGGCGGAGCTTGTAGGTAGCCGGGGATATTGCTCACGATCGCAGGTGCGGAGCACACAACAATGTGTTCCTCCGATTCTCATGAGAATTGTTCTCAGGCACAAATTCAGAAAGTTGCGAAATCCTTCAAAGGCGCACTCGCCTCTTTCCGCGACTGGCTCCCACCCCAGAGAAGTTTCTCAACCAAGTTAAAATTTTACAAGTGCCTTCAGAGGCGCACTCGCCTCTCCCCGCGACTGGCTCCCACCCCTAGAGAAGTCTCTCTCGAACTGTAATTTTGTAAGTCAAAAACGCATGAGGTTAACTTTTACCCCCACCCTTTTTCCTCATATGCTCCTGCTCCCTACAATGATCGCGTCGCTATTGGCTAAAGGTGATGGCGTTGTACACTATATTCGGCCAATAGCGACGGGGGAGCAAAGAAATTTTCCACTCTCTGTGTTTCTGTCGGGATACAGTGTCCCATTGTTCCGTCTCGAAAATAGGCCATGTCTGTGAAGGGGCCCCTGGCTACAGAATTATCGTTTTGGGTTTCCCCGTTCACGACGACAGGCGTTCCAAAGATTTTCCAGATGTGGCTGCGTCTGGACGGTTTTCAATTAGCCCTTTGCCCTCATAAAAATCCGAAATGGGCCGGGGGATCTTGGCTGTTATTAGAAGGGGGGCTGCGCGCGTGACGCCGTATGTTTTTTCTCTCAGTAAAAATTCCTTAGGTCTGGTTTACTTAACTTAATTTGTCGTGAGAATTCTGTACCGCTACATTGGCCTTCCCCTCCGAATAAAAAAATTGGAGTTCGAGAAATTGAAATTTCGAAGAATGAGAATTTTTTTAAGTAAAAAATAAAAAAATAGCGGTATCAGAAGTGAATACTACTACCCGTAATTCTAATTAAAATTTTATTTAACATTGAAAATTAAGAACACAGTCCTATTTCTACTTAAATCTAACAAAATTCAAAAAAAATGAGAAACGTTCGGTGAGCTCGGGGTACCTTTGAATTGTGTGCAGAGTTCAACGGTTCTTAGTAATCAGTAATTTACTCCTTGAACGGTCGCAAATTATAAAAATTAAATTTTCCGGCTGGCAATCCGTTCACATCTCGGAGAAGGCATACGTTTGGATGCGGGATGGCTTCGATTGTAAATGGACCACTGAAGAGGGGGAAAAATTTATGAAATAGGCCCGCGGGCTGGTCGCTTACCCGGGGGGTCCTGACAAGCACTTTGTCGCCTATTTTGAACTGGTACGGATTCTTAACCATGGCTTCTCTCCTTCTGGCATTCTTAGTGAGATTATCAAGAATGATTCTACACCGATTTTCATAATTTGGGACTTGTTGTCCTGATAACCGAGCTAGCAAGGGAAAGGCATGCTGCGGTTTTCTTTCAAAATGCGCCTCGTAAGGCGACATGCCGATAGAATCATGTTCTACACTATTGATCCACTCGTTAATATTTTTTACTAGTAGGGGCCACTCTTCGTGATTCTGTGTTACGTAGACACGGAACAAGCGAGAAATTTCCCTCATAATCCGTTCACTTGGGTTGGATTGTGGGTGTCTGACGGAAGAAAAAATGACAGATATCCCTTCACTCTCTAGTGTCTGTCTCCAGAGTGCCCCAGTGAATTGAGAGGCATGATCACTGAGAATTTTCTTGTACGTCCCGGCAGTTCGGAAGAATTCCCTGGTAAGGCGTTTTAAACAATTCTGCGCAGTGGGCCTAGTGATCGGATAAAGCTGTGTGAACTTAGAGAATGAGTCACTTACGACCAAAACGTGCTTGTAGCCATACCTCGCTGTAGGTAACGGTCCGTATAAATCAAGGCAGGCGAGTTCATTTGGGGCTGAAGGAATTACGTGATGCATTGGTCCTTCGTAATGCCTGTTGGGGAATTTAGTTAGCTGACATGTCACACACTTCGAAACTGTAGCTCTGACATGCCTTGCCATTCCTTTCCAGTATGCAAACGTCATTAATATTCTGAGAATTTTGTTTCCGCCAAAATGCCCGTGCTTTTGGTGTACATGAATAATTAAATTGTCTGTGATTTCATTCGGGATCCAGATCCGATATTCACAGGGTTGTTCCTTGGTCCGAAACATCACGAGGTTACTCGAGAGTTTCACTAACCCGGGATTCTGATTCAGTTTTTCAAAGAGTGGATCAGACTGATCTAATGAGTTTTGGAGAAATAATTTAGCCTTGCCGATGATGGCATCCTGCTCCTGTATTTTCTGAAGGTTTCCGGGCCGCATCTCCGGAATAGGGGTCACATTTAGATTAATCACATTCATGTGATACACCGTATCATTCTGAATTTTGTGATTGGAAGTGTAGGGCAGCCTGCTTAGAAAATCCGCGATAGGGTTGTTTATCCCTGGGCAATGTCTGATATCAAAGTTAAACTGCTGCAACCAAAGTACCCACCGTAGTAACCTGGCGTTAGTGCAGTGGCAGCGTTTCAAAAAGATCAGGGCTTTATGGTCCGTCACGATGTAAAATTTCCTTCCAGCCAAATATCCCAGCATCTTTTGGAGAGCCCAAATTACTGAAAGTGCCTCCTTTTCAGTGACAGAAAATTGAAGTTCATTAGACCTGAGCACGAGACTAGCGACCGCGACAATTTTGTATTCCGTGTCAAATTCACCTATTTGCGTGAGTACACACCCGATCCCAACATTTGAACTATCAGTTTGGAGGTAGAATGGTTTCGAAAAATCCGGGTGGTTCACCATAATCGCATTGCGAAATGCCGCTTTAATCTTGTTGAACGCCTGTTCGTATTCGTCAGTCCAGTGCCACTTAGTCCCTTTCCTTAACAAATTTATTAAAGGTGCCGTGAGGATCGCGTAACCTGGAATAAATCTCGACTGATACACACACATACCTAAAAATCCCTTCAATTGCTTTGTGTTTCGTGGTCGTGATATTTGATCAATAGCCTTAACCTTTTCTGGATCAATTTTCACACCATCCGTGTTGACACGGTATACTAAAAATGAAATTTCCGAAGTACAAAACTGCGACTTGTTCAAATTTAATTTCATGTAATTATCTGACAAGCATTCCAGTAATTGTTCCAGGTGATTAAGATGCTCCTGGAAGTTTTGCGAGGAAACCACGATATCGTCAATGTACGGCGTAACGAACTGCCTAATTTTGTCACCTAGTTTTTCATCGAGACAACGGATAAATGCCGCTCCACTGTTCCTCAGGCCAAAGGGCATTCTTTTCCAGATGTAAGTCAGGCCGTTATACAAAAATCCCGTGAACTTTCTATCGTCAGGATGAATCGCGATCTGCCAGTAGGAACTTGAGAAATCTAAGGCCGAAAAAATCTTAGTTTTATTAAATTTCCACAAAATTTCGTCAAGGTTTTGAGGTGCCTCATTTTCTGGAGTCGTGACTTCGTTAATTCGTCGTGCATCTAAACAAATTCTTACTTTGCCGTCCTTTTTCTTAACTACGACAATCGGGTTTAAATAAGCCGTTACTGATCTTTCAATAATGGCCTCCTCAATCATGTTCTTGATTGTTTCATCGACTTCCCCCCTCATAGACTGTAGAATAGGATAATTCTTTACTTTAAAAGGCGAGTCGTCGGTGACACGAATTCGAAAGTTGAAGTCTTTAATGGGATGCGTAGGACGATCAAAGACATTCCTAAATTTAAATAGCACTTCTTGCAGCTGATGGCGCTCGTGGTCGGTTAATAAATAATTTCCTAGTGAGTAATTGTTAATAATCTCACGCACGTCATCTCCTGAATCCCAGGACCCGCATGAAATGCCAATGTCTGTTCTGTCCTCGTCATCCTTAATCTTAATTTCCCTGCCCTCACCGAAACTCACAATATTTCTAGAAAAATCCACTATCCCGTTGTTTTCTCTTAAAAAATCTACCCCAAGAATAACATCGTAACTTAAATCTTCAATAATTAAGCACGGCACATCGAATGAAACTCCCTCGAAGTTGATTGAGATTAAGGCTTTCATAAAAATAGGCTTACTTTTCTTTTCCCCAATTCCTACGACGAAACATTTACCCGTGGGCAAAGTTGGTACTGGAATTTGTCCACTTAGCAATTGCGAAAATAGTTTCTTGGAAATCGCGCTAACCTCGCTACCGGTATCAACTAAAGCGTGCACATCTAGATTTCCTATAAGGAACTCGACAACTGGACATTTTCGTGCGCGTTTTATGACGGGCGCGTTCGCGTCGTCGTTCAGGTCATGAAAAGCGTAATTAATTGATACTACACTAATAAATGGTACCTCTGACACAATTCGTTCGGAACCCCGATACCCTGAAGGCCCGAACGGTTCTAGTTTAACGGTCCCGACCTGGCGGAGTCGCGTTGGTCGTTCCCGTCATTTGCGCTCCCGTTCCGATTCTCATTTGAATGTGGGGGCGGACGCCGTTCATTAGCGCTGTTCCCTCGGTTTCGGTCATCTCGACGCCACGGCTGCCGATTTAGGCCGTTCCCTTGGTTTCGGTCATAGCTTTCCTCATAAGAAATTGCCCGTGTCCTGTCGAATTGAGCGAGCAGCTCTTGGAAACGGTCGAGATCGTCACATCCTACACTGCTAATTAAATTTTGCACATAAGTAGGAAAATGCGCAGTTAGGAGCCAGATAATTTTCTTTTCATTAATGGAGGGGTCACACAATTTGACAGCGGAAATTTTTTCCATGGCGTAATCGAGGTAAGATTGATTGGATCTTTTATCCCATTTTGTTTCTAAGATTTTTCTCTCTACCTCGTATCGCCGTTGTTCGTTCCAAAAACGCGCAAGAAATTTGGTACGGAATTCCTCGTACGTTTGCGGAAATGGTGAAAGTGCAGTAAGCCAATGTGCTGCATTTCCGCGTAGTAGTTCCTGCATGAATTTGGGCTTTAAATCAGGCGGTACCGCCTTCGTCAAATCCATGTAATTTTCTGCTCGGTCTAGGAAAACCTTTGGATTTTCATCCTGTTTGCCCCAGAAACACAGATTCTGCGGGGGAGCCCACGAGAATCTAAGACTTGATCCGCCTGGCGAATTTACCGTCGGATTGTTTTCCTTTTCCTTCTCTATTCCCTCTTTCACTAATTGTTTTAAATTTTGGCCAATTTCCTTCTTTAGTTTTTCTTCCCTTTCTCTGATATTTTCCCCGTCAATAGCGCCTAATTTTTCAAATTTATCATGAATTTGGCTGACTTCCGTGTCAAGTTTGGATTCGATTCTAGTAAATTTACCATTTATTTCTGTCCTAACCTCGACAATCTTCCCGTTAACTGATTCGCAGCACGCTTCTACTTTGCTGTCACATGCCTGGAGCTTCTGGTTAATTTCTGACTGAATATTCCCAAGACTCGCCTTTACTTCAGCCCTCGAACTTTCTAGTTCTTTACCCAGGTTTCCTACACTATTTTCAATTTCCCCGCATCTACCCTCGAGATGGTTCTGCAATGTTCCAATCTCACAATTAAATTTTACTTCTAATTTTTCGAATTTTGCAGCGTGGTCAGCTAAGCAGCTGTCCAGCCGGTCAAATCTTTGTGAATGTTTCGTGAGGATTTCGATACTTTCAGAATGTTTTTTATTACTTTCTGATTGTTTCTCGTTAATCTCCGAAATTTGTTTCGTGAGTTTTTCTATACTTTCAGAATGTTTTTTGTTTTCTGAATTTTCTGAATTTTGTCTCGTGAGGAATTGCATGATGTCATTGAGGGTAATCTCGGGCGGTGATTGTTCCCCTGAACTACCATCTCCTGACACATCGACACCTGATTCGTCCAGCATTTTGGCTGTTTCGCGTGAAGCGCGCACACGATAATTACAACACACGAGGCACAACACAATAACACTCACACACAAAATACAATAATAAATTAAATCATCACCAGTCCACAAATTGTTTCTTTCGTAACAATGTCCTTCCATCCATTTACAAACAAAAAATAGTGAAATTCAATTTTAAAGTTGCGCGTGGAAAACGCCAATTATTAGGCCATCGAGCCCCACGGTGGGAAAGCCAATTGTAACACCTCCGCACATCTAGACAATGCGCGGTTAGCGGCCCGGTTGTAGCTCAGTCGGTGATTGAAGGAATTGTTAATTAGATTCAATGGACATTCGAAATAAACACTTTGATTACTGGTGAAAAAACTACTTTTATTCCTGGACAAAGTTGTACCAGGGAAGTTACATTTATAAAATAAAGAAAGGAGAGATTGAATGAAAAGAAAAAAATAAAGATCAAATTAACAGGAAAGCTTACATCTAGGGAAGAGTACAAAATTATTATAACTAAAATTACAATAATAAAAAAATGACCATTCGTTGTGCCTTGGCGCGGCACCGCGTTGACAAAATTCTACAGAGGTGAATAGCCCCCAGTTACATTGCCTGAGAGCTTCGTGTTAAAAGTTCAATGTGCCCGGACACGGGCGCGGCGAAGCTTGTGGGGGCGGCGTGGCCTTCGCTGGAATGTGTTATGGCCTGCACCCTCTCGGGCACGCCCTCCGCCAGGTCGGCTCGCGGCGTCTCCGGCGGTGATTGCGGCGTCTGGTGACGTCAGCAGGGGGCGGCTGTCTGGCAGCGCCTGGCGGTGTCTCCGGCGGAGCTCCGCCGGAGCTCTAACCTGCAGTTCTCCATTCTTCTTTTGGTGTTTAGAAAGATAGGGCAGTAGTGTACGGAGCTGGAAATATGCTCGTAGTGAGAATTCTTCAGTTATATCTTCTGGAGAGGTGAGAACATTTCCATTTACCAGAAGCCCTGAGACAGACGGCGAAGGATGTCTTCCACCGATCTCCCGAACCTTTGCCACACTACTGTATGGGGCATACGGCAAGAGAGTGATGGAATATAAGCTTTCCAGAACGCGGCCTTCCTTTCCTGTATAGTCCGGCTCGGGATCTTGCATAAATTATCACATTACATCTGTTTGGGAACCTACTAAGCTTTGCCGGTGTCCGTTTCCGATCATTCACCGCGGTGGCACAGTCGGCATTCCACCATTGTACAGGAGAATGTCGTGGGTGACCCGAAGACTCCGAAATGGCAATTAAGATCGCATGAAGAACGGCATCAGTAAAATGGGCAACCATAGCATCGGTATCGTTTGCGCCGTTTTCCGATATCCGTATTTCTTTTTGGAATGTTTCCCACTCAGCTCGATAGGTTAGCCAGCGGGAACGGGAAACGTTCAGGTCAGGAATATTGAAATTGTCCAGAATAGGGAAGTGGTCACTGCCATGCAGATCTCGCCAAGAACAGCCCCACCCAAAGGTGGTAGTCAGAGATGGCCTGCAGAGCCAGATGAACGGATGAGAAATTGTTTGAAGCCACGGACAAATCTGTGCTTTCGCTACTATTCAGAAGAATTCTGTTCTAGTTATCAATAATATTTTTAAGAATATTGCCTCTCGGACAGGACCGTGTGGCACGCCAGGTGGGATTGTAGGCATTAAAGCCCTCCAAAATAAGATAGCGGGCAAGCAACTGAAGAAACACATCTTCAATTTCTTGTGACACGACTTGGACAGGAGGAATTTATATATTGTACACCGTTAATTGTGGATGGTAGGTGTATCCCGAACGAATACTAACTCCGCTAACCACTCCGCCAACTACGCCGGCTACAAGGCCTTAGCAACCAAGAGCAAAGATGTTAAGCCGAAGCAGAGCAAGGATGCTAAGCCGAAACCACAAAAACCACAGCCCACACGCAAGGTAAATAAGAGCACTATCTTCGCGAAAGCGGCGCACTCTTCACAACACCCTGCGCAAGCAGTGCGGGTGGCAAAGGCGGCGACAAACTCTTATGCCCAAAAGGGCATTCAAGAGAGAGCCGTTCGCCCTGACACTGATGCGCCTAAGGCGCCTTCACACAACACGCCTGCTGCTCAGTCGGAGACGTCAGCTGAATCAGCAGGTTTCGAAACTAACCACACTTTTATAAACTCTCGGCGCTCAAGTGACAGCCCGCAATGGATGATCATAGAACGCAGGCAAATACCAGAACCCGTCCTCTCGCGGTACCTGCCTGGAACGTCAACGGCAGTACCGGTCACACGGACCCAGGAGATCGACGCATTATCGAGCTATTCTGTATCATGTACATCACATACAGGCAACAAAACTCATTAGCCCCGTAAACCTGGAGCTAAATAACATGGCTATCGACCGCGATGCTCGCCATCGCGGAGGTGGTGTAGCAGGTTGTCGTACGTCGCTCGTTGCCCAATCGCCCGGCAGCTTTACCTCACCTCGTGAAGCTTGAAGCGGCAGCGATTCTTGTAAACACGACGGAAGGCGAAGTTGCACTCTTGTCAACATACTTAGCATCAAATCGTCCTTTCAAAGATGACGATTTCGACTGTGTTCTCCCTAGCACCTCGCACGGTTACGGCGGGCGATTTGAGCGCCAAGTGCGAGGAATGAGGCTGTAACACAATAAACAGCAACGGAAACTTCCAACTTTCCTGCCTGCACAGAACACTGTGACTCTCATCCCGCCCTCCTCACCTACCGGCTCCTCACTGACAGTCACCTCCGACCCGCAATCCTCTATGTGGTACTCACATAAGGGAATATTCGAGTCGCTACTTCCAAACCCATCCCATTCTCCTTCTCCGATCACATTCCCATTACCTTCGCAGTAGGTAGCATTGAGCCTTCTGCGGCAACGAACTGCCCCCAGGCAGTGGGTCCCAAAACCTATTGACTGGGATGAGTTTCCCAAACAACTCGCAGCACTACACACACAAGCGAAAACCACGCAGGCAATGGATTCACCAGAATCTATAGACGCACGCTTACAAAACATATACAAACAGCCCACAGAAAGGCAACGCCGGTTTTCTGGCGCTCGCCCGAAGAGGGCTCACATACATGTCCTCCAAATGATGAAGAGATTCTGCGTAAAAAACGCACAGCTCGGCGAATTTGGCAGCAGTTTGGGAGCCCTGCGCGTACAACGCAGCTGCGGAATTGCGAAAAACGCCTGAAAACTCCGCTCGCAAACCATCACACGCAAACAGAGTGGGAAAAGCGATTGACGGAGATCGGTTATGATCATTCTCGAAACGGCCTTTTCAAACTTCAAACAGCGCTCAGGTCGGTACATAATACCTCATACGCCACACGTGGCCACGAAGATGCGAACTGTAAACAAATATACCTGTTCTCAGATCAAAGGAATAATTCTTTGCCGACATGCTTGAAGAGAGGTTTGTTAACAACACTACACAGACGGAAGATGAGCCCGTTGGGGCTCAACGTCGCGACAGCCCCTAAGGAAATACCCATCACTGACATCGTGGCGGGGGTAGAAAGTGCGCTCGTGGGATTACCCGAAGAACAAGCCGAGGACATCCGACAAAACACTGCCAGGATAGTGAAACACGCTCGCGCTCCTCGCACCAACTTAGCCAATGAGGAGCGATTGGCCTTGAAGACACTTCGAAGCAGACGTGACCTTGTCATTGTACCAGCGGACAAAGGTAATGCTACGGTCGTCATGAAAGCTTCGGATTACCACGACAAGGTGGCTTCAATTCTTTCCGATGACTCCACTTACGCGCTTCAGGAGCACAACCCTGTACACAAGATCAGAACGGAGCCCGCCTCTCGGATTCGCAACTCACATTGCAGTTAGGCTACGAAGAAGTTGGCATTATGTCGGAACAACTCGTTGACGCCCAGGTCTAAAGTACACAAGCCTGACGTGCCGCTACGCCCCATCGTCAGTGCCATCAATTCGCCGTCTCACGCCCTGGCGAGACTTGTCGCTGACCTCTCGCGCCGCTCGCCGAAGGTATGCAATACGCCGTGCGGAACTCTTCTCACTTCGTAGACATCATTCGCCAGCAAAGACTGAACGAAGGTGATATGCTGGTCAGCTTTGACGTGACTTCTCTGTTTACCAAAGTTCCGGTACACGAAGCCGTGGAAGTTATACGTCAAAAATTGCAGGATCGTAGCCAGCCGACAGAATGGGCTGAACTGGCTGCATTCGGCGTAAATTCCACCTTCTTTCAGTACCAAGACCAGTGCTACTAAGTGGAAGGAGCGGCTATGGGCTCGCCGCTGTCTCCCATCGTTGCCAATCTGTTCATGGAAGCTTTCGAATCAGAGGCTCTACGAAACGCCCTACACAAACCGTCTCTTTGGGTGCAGTACGAGGACGACACCTTTGTTATCTGGCCACACGGACCGGAATTATTAGAAGAGTTGCAACGTTTCCTCAACAGTATCCACCAGAGCATACAATTCTCGATGGAGGCGGAAATAAACAACTGCCTGTCTTTCTTAGATGTCCTCGTAAGCAAACGTGAAGATGGCACCTTGGGGCAGACGGTCTACCGAAAACCGACTCAAAAGGACAGATACCTACACGCCGATTCACACCATCATCCATCAATAAAACTAGGAGTACTGAAGACACTGGCCACAAGAGCTGTGAAGGTGTGTGACGAGCGCTCTCTTCCCGTAGAACTCCAGAAGCTCGAACACACGTTCAGGGGCAACTGTTATTCCCAAACAGCGATCAAACGAGTGCTGGCCTGCGCCACGGGCCACTCCGGAGGTTGCAGCCGTCTCGACGGGCGCGACGATGCTGAAGGCCGCGGTAACGCCGAACACCGTCACGCTTCTTCGGAGACAGAGGAGAGTGCCCGCTCCATATTAGCTGTGATTCCCTGCGTCCGCTGTGTCACCGATCGTGTGGGAAAATTACTACGGAGAAACAACATCCGTACGGTGTCCACGGCGCCCGACAAGCTGCACAACGCCTTGGTACGCATTAAAGATGCGTTACCTCCTCTCCAGTCGGAAGGAGTTTATGAAGTTCCCTGCAGCTGCGGCAGGACGCATATTGGCAGGACGTCCATTACAACAAGAACAACACCAACCGTTCGGCTATTGCGCACCACTTGGAGATTACGGGACATGCCACTGACTTGGACAAGACTCGGCTCCTGCACAAGGAAAACCGGTACTGGGCGAGACGTATAAAAGAGGCATTAGAAATAAACAGACATCCGCAAAACATCAACGCGGACGCAGGCCTCTCTCTTAACCACGCCTGGAAATCTCTTATTATTCGGGACCGTCAGGGGGCTATTCAACACCGTCCGACCACGGGGACGACTGGCGCGGGACTCAGACCGCCAGTCAATCAGGGAGACCTCTCCGCCAATCACGGCGCACCTGCCCCTCCCGAGCGCCCAGGCAGGATAATATAAATCACCGGGTGCGTAGCGCCGCGGTGTCACTGCCCTGAGTAAGCCTGCGACATGTCAGGCGAAACGTCGGCCTCCCAGCCAACGACGCGGCGTCTCCCGGATAGCCGAGACTTTATGGATTGGAGCCGCGGAAGCTTACGTGTACCTCATAGTTACCATACCGTTACACGCAATAATGGTCGCTAATGATCTGTAGTTGATGCGACCTTAAAATGAATATTAAAAAAGTGGAGGACTGCGGCCGGAGTCCCTCAGGGGTCCGTCCTCTATCCGCTGTTCTCGTTGTATGTCAATGACATCCCACATGTACCACGAATACGGCTTCTCCTTAACGCTGATATAGACATCTTAGGAAGAGGAATAAAACTTGACCACAAAATGAAAATACCTCAAAACAGATGAACCTGACGCTGAAGTGGGCGGAACAAAACCGTTTGAGTTTTTCAGCGGAAAAATCACAGGCAATCTGTTACACACGCTGCAAACACAAATACACTAAACGTTTTACACCACTAAAACAATTTACACTGGGCACACAACTGACATGGGCGCGTAAGGCAACTTACATAGGTCACATTTGATCGGAGGATTCGCTGGCATTGACATGTCAGGCGACATCGATCAAAATTATAGGAAAGGGTAGGACTCCTGCAACCTCTTTTGAGGGAACCAAAACTCCCCTTGGAACTTCACTTGGCACTCTATAAAACGTGTTGCCGGCCTGTGGCCACCTACGCTGCGGCAACGTGGACCACAGCACAGAAGAACAAGGATACACTTGAGGTAGTACAGAACAAAGTTCAAAGAACGCCTGCCGGTTCGGAAACGGTTGTAAGTACTGTTCCGTCCACAACACAAAGCCCTCGCGCAAAGGCGGGTGGTAGCTCCCACCCTCCGAAGGCGGCCGCTCCCGCAGGGTGCCGCACCCGCGCCGCCGGCCCAACGGTGCCCCTCCCCCCACTTTCCCGAAGGGCTGCAGCCTTCTCACTTGCAACGCGACCTTCACTTGTGCCAGGAGAGACGGGCGAGAACATCCACGAGAGGCACAGGCCACACCGCCGGCCTAGGGCCTTTTCGCTGAGCAGTCTCCGCGTTCACAAGCAACGTTCATGTTTTGCGCTTCGCGCACGTAAACCTGCTGCCTTCGGCAAGTGTACTTGTAAACCTGCCATCGGCGGGTACTACAGAGCGGTACGGACAGACCCGACTCACACCGTCAGTCACCTGCTGGCGAGAGACTGTGTGTGCCGCAAACACATACTCCTGCTGTCAGGGCCCACCTACGGCCAGGTCCGTGACCAAGCTGCTGGACAGACTCTCCGACCAGCGAACTGTGTAGGACGCCTGCATTCCCACTTCGCTCGGGAGAGGAGCAGCTCTGAGGTCCACGCATGCTGCAGCCACCCAGCAGCAGGTATTCGGCAACACCGTGTGCCCATGGACGTGTAGTGCGACAAAGTTCACGACGTCACCTTCACGGTGATAATTAACAGACGTAACAACGAACATCCATTTTATATCATTCATTCAATTTCATTTCTGTAAATTAACATTTCATTGGTCATATCATCCCATTCACGTAGACTAGAAATCCAATATCAATAAATCGTATGTGCAATGAAATTCGTGTAAATTTGTCATCCTCCGCCTCCCTTCTTAACCAGCGCCATCCCTCTCCCCCCCGGGCACCTCACGGCCCGGTGCGGTGTAAAAATACTTTGTATAGAGAAGGGCCTTTCAGTCTGCTAGCGCCCCCTTCCCCGTTCCAAGTATTCTTCCCCCTTCTCTGTACAAGTACTGAGGAAGGAACTTAATATCGATCCCTTCACTCAATGCTTGAGACGGCTTTCGTTTAACGAAGCCTATCAAGCTTTTCAAACCAAAGAAGATCCGGCAACGCTAAAACAAGTAGCTCGACACGTCCTCAGTATAGGACAAAGAAGACAAACACTGCCCTCTTATATGCTGAGGCTGATTTGGATATTGACTAAGGTCTGACAGGAACACACAACAGCCATTTACACATAGCAGTAAAACGCAAAATGCGAGTGAATTGCAACACAAATTACAAAAACCTTCGGCTAAGCCGAAAAATGCTCGGGTGGGGCATGTGCTCTGTGATTGGAGGAGGGGTTCCTGTGAGTGGCTCGCGGTCTGCGCCAACTAGGGCCTCGCACCAGCCGTCCTCGTGGTCGGAAAGCATTGAACAGTCCCCGGGCAGTCGCGGATTGATGGTAAAATGTGCTCCCAGGCGTCGTTTAGATTGAGGCCTGAGTCCGCATTGTTGTTGTGCGGCCGTTTATTGACTTCCAGTGTCTCTTTGATGCGTCTGAGCCAGTGCCGGTTTTCTTTGTGCAGAAGCCGGGTCAAGTCAAATTCAATGGCATGGTGTGCTATATCTGAACGGTTGGTGTGGTTCTTGTTGTAACTGCCGATATGTACCGTAGTCGTTCAGACACCGTGCGCCCGGTCTCACCGACGTACGTCTTGACACAGCTGCATGGAACTTCGTATACGCCTGCCAATTGGAGAAGTGGTAACGCGTTTGTAATGAGTATCAGGGCGTTGAAAAGTTTGTGGGGTGCCGTGAAAACCATCCGGATGTTGTTCTTCCGTAGTAGTTTTCCCATGCAATCTTGGACACTGCAGACGTAAGGAAGCACGGCTAATCGAGTTCGTCTCCGAATTAGCTTGGAGAACTTCGGCGATGCCGCGACCTTCGGAACCATCGCGCCCTTTGGCGTGGCTGTAGCACATTCGAGCGCTCGTTTGAACGCAACTCGGGAATAGTCATTATTCCTGAACGTGTGTTCAAGCTTCTGGAGTTCGTCAGGAAGAGCGCTCGTCGCACAACTTTGGAGCTCTTGTAGTCAGTGTCTTCAACACCCCTAGTTTTGTAGACGGATGGTGATGCGAATCCGCATGGAGATATCTGTCCGTGTGGGTTGGTTTCCTGTAGACAGAATGTCCCAAGGTCTCAAGGTGCCCGTTTACTGACGAGGACGTCCAAGAAAAATCAGGCAGTTCATGTCGGTCTCCACAGTGAACTTAATGTTGTGGTGGATGCAGTTCACGAAAAGTAGAAATTCCTCTAACAATTCCGGTCCGTGTGGTCAGATTACAAACATGTTTTCCACATAACGAATCCAGAGAGACAGTGTTGGGCGTTCCAAAGTGCATCGGTCAGGAACGCTGCCGTGAATAAATTGGCTGCGATGGGCAATAGGGGCGAGCTCATAGCCGCTGCTTCTACTTGGACGTAGAACCGGTCTTGGTACTGGAAGAAAGGGGAATTTAGGCAGAAGGCAGCCAGATTCGCCCATTCTGTCGGCAGGCACCGTTCCTGTAGTTTCTGTCGAATCACTTCCACAGCCTTGTTCACTGGAATTTTGGTGAACAGAGATGCCACGTCAGAGCTGACCAACACGTCACCTCTGTTGAGTCTTTGTTATCAAATAATGTCCACGAAGTGCGAAGAGTTCCTCACAGTGTATTGCGTGTCTTCAGCGAGCGGCGTAAGGTGGTCGGCCAGAGAGTGAGTCGGAGAATGGATGGCACTGACAGTCACCGAAAGTGCGCGTCAGTCTTGCGCACTTGCGGTAGGCCGTAAAACCTGAGCGTCGACGAGTTGTTTGGACACAACGCCAAATTCTTCGTAGAAACTATGCATTGTGAGTTGCGAATCCGAGAGGCGGTCTCCGTTTTCACCTAGTGCATAGGATTGTGCTCCAGAAGCGTGTACGGGAAGTCGTTAGCAATAATTCAAGCCACATTGCGTTGGTAATCTGCGGCTCTCATGATGCGTCAGCATCGTTACACAGACGGCGGCCTACATGCGACTCCCCTTAACGGTTCCCTGGCGACTCCAAAGGTTGGCAGGAGGTCGCATCCGGGAGGCGTGGATGGACGCAGCCTGGCAGCGCGTGGATTTCAGCGATGAATCTCGCTTTTGTCTGGGCGGCGATGACCAGAGAATCCGTGTGAGGCACCCTGGCGAACGTGAAATTCCATTGTTTATTAACGAACGCCAAACGGCTCGAAGACCTGGTGCCATGGTGTGTGGTTTGATTGCGCATAACGTTAAATGACCTTTGGTGTTTACTGAAGGCACCTTAACAGCACGCCGCTATGTGGAGGAGATATTGCAGCCTATTGCCCTTCCGTTCTTGGACTCAATCCCTGCGACAATAGACAACGCAAGACAACGCCCGACCGCACACAGCAGCCATTTCTAGGGAGTGCCCGAGAGCCACTTGCACCATTCCACTGCCCTCAGCATCCCGCCTGCACAATATTCGGTAATTCTGTGCGTCCATTCAAGAGGCCTGGGACGGGATATCGTAGTTCGTCATCCGACATCTCTACGAGGAACTGCCGCGACGGTGGCTCTCTGTTTGCGAAATAAAGGACTTACGCCCTATTGAGAAACGAATTTTTCAATGCATTTGTGCAATAAATATTGTGCACTATGAGCTGAAAGTGTAGGCTAAACATTTCACATCCACGATACTTTCTTCCTCTATCTCACATTAAACTCAAGACATTCTGGGTGCAACTGTCAGTATATATATATATATATATATATATATATATATATATATTGTGGCGTCACCGATTAATTAAATATAATTTTATTATGGCGTCGCCAATAACAAACCGATAATTCCTGCAGCTGGGAATAGCTCGCGCCGCGGCACAGAAATAAGTGGGTCAACGGGACGCGTCTACCGCCGCGGAGGGTTCTTTCGTCATGCCGCCCACCCCCCGACCGCGCATCGGGCCAGCCCCGAACGCACCCAGCCCCCCCCTGTCTTCAGAGGCGGAATGTTTATTAGCCCCCCATAAAAATACTTGCTGCCCTTCGCCGGCCCTCCCGCCGAACAAAGCGCCACCCTCGCGCCCTTCCTTCAGCCGCGCGATCGAGGAATTCGGGCTCCGATGGGTTGGGCTGGGTGTCAATTAGGCGAAGAAGACGACGCATTTACGACATGTCGTAAGCGAGAACCTTTTTCGAACAATGCTAACCTCTCACATTCGTTCTGCCACGCGCCTCGGCACACGCCTGGGTAGGCACCCGAATCCCTGCACGGGCCATTACAGTAAGGCAGTCGATTAGCCCCTGTCGGCCGTCGGGAATCCGTGAAATGCGCTTTCTTCGCGCGCACGTGTCTACACAGCTGCGATCAGCTCCCGGAGCAACTAACAAAAGGGAGGAGCGAGCGAGAGAAAGAATCCAGTATTAGACTGAGAACATCGACGGAAAGATACGGGAAAGTTGCCACATGATTGGCTAATCAAAATTTTGCGACGCAGCCACCCTTAGCCAATGGGAAGCTTCACCAGGGGGGAAGGGATAACCCAGAGCTAGGAACATTTTGGGGAAGGGGAAAGGGAATTTCTCATAAAACGTGATGCACAGTAGAAATCAAGACAGACACTTAAAGATTTTTAGAACTAAGGCACTTAAGTATTTTTTGAGAGACTAGACTGGGAGACGAGAGCACGGGGGGACTTGAGCACTAGAGCACTTGAGAGGACTTCTCAAGCTTACTTCACTTACTTCTGAGAGACTTCGGTCACGTCAGTCACTTCAACTACTTCAGTTATTTACGATCGGGACGCGAGTTTGGGAAAGACTTTCCCAGAATCGGAATAATTAGGACAAGACTGCGGACTTGTCACGGAGAAAATTCGGGCGGAAGACTACTTGATCCCGCGCTGTTTCCGCATCGGCCCAGTAGCCTTTGCCGCCTCACGCGCCGAGTCCAGTGACTGCTCACCGCGTTACATCAACGCCCGTGGCCATTCAACCCGCTGAGCCTGTTCGATCCGGCGACCTGCAGAGAGACGCGCCGCTGAAGTTCAGCGACCTGGTACAGCCGACGCCTCCGCCCGAGGCCACCACCCCGGCCCGCACTTGGGACGGCCTACGCCTCCGCCCGTGGGCGCCACCCCGACCCGCCCGTGGACACGGCTCAACCACTGGTGAAAGAACTATGAGACGAATCCGTCTCGCCAAACGACGAGAAATTATAAGTGGCCGCGCTTAGGCCCTGCAAACTTCAAGTGATGAATAGCACGCTTCATCAAAAAGTATGCATGATGTGTTAACTGTAAAAGAATTAGTAACTAGTAATTAGGACAATCAGTCCACAAAGTAAATTTAATTGAAAATTGCGTCGCCCATTGCGACATATAAGTTCCCTGGCAGCTTTTGGTGCCAGGAATAAATTGTTATTTTTCACAAATGACTCTGTGCTGATTCATTGACCTCCCAACTCTTCCATCCAAAATATTTCAGGAGCTGAACCTGGCGCCCTCCCCCGAGCAGTCTTATGATTATTACAATATATATATATATATATATATATATATATATATATATATATATATATGTATATATATATAATATGTATAATGTAAAATATTATATGTATAGTGTGTGTGTGTGTTTATTTCTGCGAATAAAGGTAAGTAATCTGTGTACGTGGAGATAATCAAGTCAAGAAAGGTCAAAGAACAAATCCACAAAAGGTGAGTCGTAGAAGCAAAGTAGTTCGTAGCAGCAATAAGAAGATATGAGGTCGTTGAATTCAACATAGGTTAACATGTATCAGGCACTCAAAATTACAAGTACAAACCCGAGGTTAATGTAACGTCGTACAAATAACACGAACTCCAAGCAACAATCAGTTTAAAAGAAGTAATAAACAGGAAGAAAAGGATCGTTGAAATGAACATATGTTAACGTTTAGCATCAATTTAAATACAGTAACGTTCAGTAACGAAAATAATTAATAGAGATTACTTACAATAAAGCAGAGGCAAGCCACTAGCGACACCAAGCGGTGACGCACAGCACTACTAAAGAGGGCAGTATATTGAGTGACACACAAACGATACCTATGGCACAGACACAACCTACTGCCTAAGATGTCAGAAAATGAGGTTAAAGACATAAAATTGAGAAGCAGGCAAGCAAATAAAGATATTAATGAAAGAAAGTCGAGAAATAAAAAGACCATTTAAGAAGAGAATGAAGAACAGAAAAAAAATGCTTATGGAGTTTGTAAAAGCCAAAAGGATTACGAAATAAAACAAACACAGGAAGCAATTGAACAATTTTTTTTAGAAATAAAAAAATCATGAAACTGTCAAAAACAAACAAAATCAATAGAAGAAATGAAAACTCAAATAGAAATAATACATAATAAAACAAATTAAAGTTTGGAAACCTACAACACAATGCAAGGTACAGAGAAGATATAAAAGTTATAATTGTCATTAGGGAGAAAATCAGGAATCGACAGAAAATACAACCAAAAAAAGACTGAAGTGGAAGAAAGAGAAAACTTGATAGCATCAAATAATGAAAACAATGTAAAACGAATAGAGTACAAACTACAAAAAATAGGAGAGAGCGGAGAAAGAAGGAATAACAATCATAAAGGACAAAGACGATTCAATAACGTTTAGAGAGGAGACAAAGAAATTAGTACAAAAAACGCTCGATAAAATGGAAGTAGGAAATATATATGAAACTTCGGGAAGGCACAGGGTACTAAACCTAATTAAAATAAAAATCCCTACATTCGAAAGCAAATTGGAAGTATTGAGGAATAAAAATAAACTAAAAAGGTAAGACATCTTTATAGAAGGCGATATGACAAGGCAAGTGAAACACAGACAGCGTTAAGAAGGAAAACAAAAGGAGGAATAGAGGCAATACTGTCACAATTGGTAATCAAAAAATACAAATAAATGGAAGATGAGAGTTCTGGAACACAAAAACTAACAACAAAAATAGAAAATCACAGCACAATCAGAGAAAAAACAAGATGAAGGACCAACAAGATACAAAATGCATTACAATAGGAGAAAAAAATGGGATTAATGTAAGAAAGAAATCTGAAAAGAAAAGAAACATAATTAACATTGCAACAATAAATGTCAGAACGCTATTAACACAAGAAAGAGAAACAGAGCTCGAACATACGTACTGCGCACAGAGCTACGTACAGAGCTCGAACTCGTACTGTTATATCAGGATTATGACATAATAGGCTTAAGCGAGATAATGAGAATAGGCCAAGTAATAACAGAGAAAAAACGGAGCCATACTAGCATCAAAAGGCACAATTAAAGGAAAGAAAGGGGTGGCTTTCTTAATTAAAATAATCAAAGATTCAATCGATGTGATAATCGGCATATCTGATAGTGATATTGAATTGCAGTTTTAAAAATGAAAACAGGAAAAGAAAAATAACTATCATTGAAGTTTACGCACAAACATTGTCAAGCAGCGCAGAAGAAATAGAAGAATTTTATGAGCAGTTGGACATCTGTTAGTATCAATACAGATCACAGAAAACTTCGTAATAGGCAGTTTGAACGCCGAACTAGGGAAAACACTCCGTGAAAATGATCACGATGAAGAAATAATAGGTAGATATGGACTTGGAGAACGCAATGAGAGTGGAGAAAATTAATCGAATTACCGGAAGGTCAAAGACAGAAGTGGTGTAACCCATGAACGAAGAAAGATGAACCCAGATTTCTCCAATGGAGATCGTGGATGGAGCAACAAAAAATGAGATTGATTACATTCTTACAATCTGGAATGCATCAATAACAAAGAAGCTGTAGAAAACTTTAATTTTGAAACGGACCATAGGATGATAAGATGGGAAGTTATCCTACAAGGAGATAGGAAGAAATATTTTAACAAAAAACACATACCACAATAAGATGATAAAATCAACTAGAAAATTGGATAATGAATGCAGGAAAGAACGCATCCGCGAACCGCATGAGTCAAAAAGAACAGTGAGTGAAATCACAATAGAATTATTGGAACAATGATAAACAGTGCATCTAAAATATCATCCGGACTATATCGCAGAATATAAAGCATTACACAAAAAGGTTAAAAAATAAATACGAATAATGAAGATTTTCCACATATAATAATATCGGAAGTAAGAGTAGCCATATCTGAACTCAAAATAGGAACGACCCCAGGAAATGACGGAATAATTAACGAGTTTTTTTAAACAGGTACCTTTTAACTAACAAAAAGAATTGCAAAAATGTTCAACGTTTGAAAGAAATAATTCCAGAGCAATGAATAATTAGAGTAATTTCACTGATACACAAAAAAGGAAATAGAGATGACATTGACGATATAGACCAATTACTTTAACGTCCAACATTTACAAATTGTGTTCGAAAATACTGACAAAAAGAATTACATAGAATACGAACAGCAACCACCACAACATGTCGGATTGCGATAAGGATATAGCACCATTGGCCATTTACAAACACTAAACCAAATTATAGAAAAAACAACAGTAATTCAATTTAAAATTATACGTAGCCTTCATCGACTTTAAAAAAGGCTTCGATTGCGAGGAGCACACTTCAATGTTCGAGGCGCTAGAAAATCAAGGAAAAGAAAGAAAATACACAAGAATACCAGCCAAAATTTATGACGAAAGCGAAGCACTGGTAAGAACTGACAATGAGGGCGAACGAGTCAAGCTGAAACGTGGACCAACACAAGGGAATCCTACGAGTACATCACCTAAATTGTTCTGATGTCTTTTGGAAGAATGTTTTACAAAAATGGAAAATAATAAAGCAGGTATTAATATTAACGGTCGAAGACTAACCAAACTGCGTTTTGCAGATGATGTAATACTATTCTCATCTACTGCAAACGCATTAGAGAACAAAAAAGAGACTAACGCAAAACCAAAATCAACTGTAATAAAAGGTAAAAGAATGGAGTATATTGACGAATATATTTCTTAAGGACAGATAGTATGCTTTGTTAACAAAAAAGAAAAAGAGATAAAAAGAACTTCCCAGGCTTGGGAAAATGTTTGGAGTCTTGCATTTGTGATATTAAATAAAAATATCAACATCAAAATTAAAAAGAATAATAATGAACACTTATGTATTGCCAGTCTTAATTTACGGATCGCAAACATGGTCATTAACAATATCACAAAAACGTATGCGGCAAAGATACCATCGCAAGAAAGAAGGGAAAATACGGAGAATTTCACTAAGAGAGAAAATAAAGTGTGCAGAAATAAGGAAATGAACAAAAATAGAACATAAAGCACAAGCTGAAATTCTAAAGTGGATATGGGGAGGTCATATTATGAGACAAGATCAACAGAGATGGGCATACACCTTGACAACCTGGGTCCCCACAACTGGATGGAGTTAAGTGGGAAGACAAAGAAGAAGATGGACGGATGACGAGCAAAAAAAAATAACAAACAGCAGCTGGACAAGATTAACTCTAGACAGAATTTTCTAGAAGAAAATGGAAACTGAACGATATATAAAAAGAAGATAACTGTCGAAGGCACGTAAACAAAGAACAAAGAATAAAAAGAGTACATTGTGAAGAAAAAATAATACACACTTTTGAAGTTATATTAAATAGGGTAACTATGGAGTCAAAATATAGAAGACACAAACAGCACAGGAGCAAATAATATTGTAAATTAGGTCTTATACATTTAATAACGTAGGCCAACCTCTCATTCCCTGCAAAGGAGGTTTTCGCCCTTAAGGGAATCATATATATATATATATATATATATATATATATATATATATAGAGAGAGAGAGAGAGAGAGAGAGAGGGAGAGAGAGAGAGAGAGAGAGAGAGAGAGAGAGAGAGAGAGAGAGAGACAGACAGAGAGTGTGTGTGTGTGTGTGTGTATTAAAAATGATGGTTGGGGTTTCGTTATTTTTTTCAGAGTTAATGAAAATAAATATGGTTATTATAGTTGCTGCAGTTTATAGACAAACTCTGGACGTTTCGTTATGCAATCACCGTAGTTACGTTGGCAGTTACAGTAGTGTTAGTAGATGGCAGTTACAGTAGTGTTTAAAAAATGGTGGTCAGCGGTAAGGAGAAAGCGTTTTGCACTATTGAGTATCATCAATATCAATCTATTTCCATAGTCCAGCGCCATTTTGGAACGAAATACGGAAAGGACCCTCTTTCCGTCTATTCTACTCTATTCGCAGATGGTACGAACAATGAGTAACACAATCTTCTTGAGGGCATTAGCGAACACAATGCGGTTCTGCTTGACTTAGACGAAAACATTTCAAGGAAAGGCATTACGATAGGAACAAATGTACGGTAATACAGGAAAGCAAATGTAGACGGACTTCAAGTTTTTTAGGGAGCAATACAACCGCTTTCTGAGATCAGAGGGAGGTATGGAAGAAATATGGGGCGCGTTCAAAGATATTTTGTACGAAGCTTTGCAAAAGTTTGTTCCGTGCAAAATTTTAAAAAATAATCATGATCCAAAATACTATAATTTAAAATTAGGCGAATGAAGAGAGAAAATGCAGTTGCGAACATATGAATATTTTTAAAAATCATTCAAAAGAATTGGAGCGAGCCAAGGAAATTGCTCAGGAGCCATATCTAAAGAAAATTCTAGATGGAAAGGGAAATAACTGGACAGGATTTTATAAATATGTTCGTAGAAGGAAGGGAAATAAAGAGGATATCACAGTTGTTCGTGAAAATAGAAACTCACTCATTACCGACGATCGGGCAAAAGCAAATGCGTTTGATAAGTATTTCAGTTTGGTTTTCAAAACCATTGCGAACCATCCGGTAATTCAAAGATTTTCGGTTACAAATCAGTTTAATATTCAAGTAAACGTTCTACGGAATAAAGTAAAATCTATGAAAAATGGTAAGTTAATGGGTCCTGACGGCATTTCTACGTATATAATTAAACTAGGAGGATAGGCAATATTACCGTACCTAATTAGAATATTTCACGTATCGATGAACAATTCTAAAGTACCTGAAGATTGGAAATTAGCTTTTGTCGTACCAATTTTTAAAAGTGGTGACAAAATTACGAGTGCATTAAGTAATTATAGTCCGGTAAGTCTTACGTCAGTGTTCTGCAAACTTATGGAGCATCTAGTCGCAGTTACATTAAGCAAGAATGGGAAATCAAGAAATTGGTCTATAATGGCCAACACGGGTTCAGGAGTCGTGCGAAAGTCAGGTAATCACATTATTTCTAGAAGATGAAATTTACATTGGAGGGAGAGTAGACGCAATAGTTATAGATTTTGCCAAAGCGTTCCATGTCGTTCCCCACGATCGGCTTGTACAGAAATTAATGAACTCAGGCATTGATTCCGGGGTGGTAGCGTGGATTAGCGAGTTTCTGCGAGGCAGAAAACAGAAATTTCGAATTGGGCAAGCTTTACGCCAGGAATAATGCAGGGGAGTGTCATTGGACCTCTTCCATTTCTAGCGTTCGTCAATGACCTGCCAGGGCACTTAATCTCAAATGCTCGGCTATTTGCAGACGATTACATAATATATCGTAGTATGAATTCGAAAGAAGATGAAGAAATGCTACAACGGGATATTGATGAGTTATATTACTGGGCGAAAAATAATGAAATATTCATAAATAGCTCTAAAAGCAAATCCATCACTTTTGGTAGGGGTCTTAATTACAGGGAAACAAATTACCATTTAAATGACATTATTCCGAGAGTTTCCTCATACAAGTACCTAGGAATCCATTTCGATAGTAAATTAAGCTGGAAAAGAAATCTCTTCACTTTGTAATGCGCATCTTAAAAAAGAGTACAGCAAACGCGAAGGAAATTGCTTATTTATCGCTTGTTCGTCCGATAATGGAATATGGAACAATTTGTTGGGATCCACACAAAATTATGCAGTGTAAAAATTTGGAAAGGATTCAGCGTAGGGCAGCTATATTTACTTTCAGGGACAAGAAAATGGCAGGATGGGATTCACTCGAAAACAGGCGGACAGTACCAAGACTCTGCACTTTGTATACAGCTTATAGTGATAATCAAGCTTGGAAAGAAATTAATCGGCGGTTAAGTGGGGGATTAAGAAATTAATCGGAGGATCACAGGCACAAACTAAATTTAAAACCGCAGAGGACGGATGTCGGGAAATTTTCTTTCACATATCGAACGATAACGGAATGGAATAGATTATCTTCAAAAACCTTTGAACCCTTTCCTCGTAGCGTTCAACATTTTAGGAAATTAATTTAGGGTATTACTAAGTAAATGAGAGACTTGACTGAGAATAGTAAGTTATAGAGCGATGCGTAAGTAATATATTGTGAAGTGAGGTGTCGTGCAGTGTGGAACAGAGAAATAATGAAGGAAGTGATTAAAGGGTCGTAGTGAAGTGAGGTGAAGTGCAGTGTGGTCTTAATTGAACAAAAAATCAGTGCGGAGTTAGATTATAGATGTTTCTTTGTTTAAAGGTAATTTAATGTTTTATGAATTAGACAGTTTTTATATCAATATTATTATTATTATTATTATTATTATATAATTTGCATGTTAGCTGTATTATTTATGTATTTAGCTGACACCGGGTTGTGCCCATTTGCAGTTCAAATAAATTTATCTAATTTATACGGGTTGCTTGTATAAAGGGCGAAGCAGTGGACCCGCTATGCGAGAAGCGGAAGAGAATCAGATTAGGGAAACTTATCTCCGTAGTTCTAACCAATCGACAAGAGGCAGCAGGGAACTGATTACAGAATTATGTTACCTCAGTTAAAGACGTCAGGGACGATTTCCTATTGCAGCAGAATGGCGCACCAACTCATTTCCAAAGACATGTAAGAGTGTTTTTAAACGAGCTACTTCCACAGCGGTGGATCAGACGCGGGGAGGACCGTCATCAGAAGCTCTTACCCTGGCCACCACTTACACCCGACCTCTCGTCGTGTGATTTTTCCCGTAACGATATGTTAAAGATCGAGTCTTTATTCCCCCTCTGCCGACGAATATTCTGGAACTGAAGCAGCGCATCAGAGCCAGTTTCCGAAGCATCAGTGCCGAGATGGAGCATGATTGGGAAGAAATGAATTATAGGATGAATGTGTGTCAAGTGACTAAGGGCGTCTATTTTGAGAATTTACAATGTATGTAAAAAAACTTATAACTAAAATAAGATTCATATTTCTAAGCCAATTACCCCATGTATTATGATTTTTTGAAACCCCGACAATTATTTGGAATAACCATATATATATATATTGTGGCGTTATGGGATTGTGCGACCCCATAACACCACCGTCTCGTATGTATGAACACCCGCAGGCAGCGAGGAGAGCAGGCGCAAAGCAAAAGTTCATAAACGCGCAGCCTGGAATCCGTTGCCCGTACTAATCAAAGGCGAACTAGCAAGCAACGTTTTCCTTGTGAAGGGTTGAGAGAGGGGAAGTAGCCCCACCACTGAGAATTTCCCCAGGCGTCGCACAATAAATACGCAAACGCGCAAGCGGAAGCCCTCTTTTGATTGTCGCCGTCGCCGCGTAAGCAGCATTTTGATCACCGCTCGTTAACGTCAGCTTAGATATTGTTTGCCGCCGCAACGACTGCTAGGTAGGAGTTTTCGGCGTCGAACAGACGTTCTAGTTAGTCGTCCGCGAGATAGTGAAGATTTAGTAAAGTGTTTCTTCAATTAACAACACGGGAAGTAAAAGTTACCCGTTGTGAGAAAAGCATTGAAAGTTCTGTTTTAACAAAGTAGAAGTAGCAACGAGCGAGGAACTTGCACGAGTATTCGGGGAAGTGCAAGGGACATTTTCACAACGTGGGCGTAGTCAGAGGCGCCGGTAGCAGTCGAGGGAGAAGAAGAGGCCGACTAGGAAGAACGGAAGAGGACGCGAGAAGACAGGAGAAGAAGACGCCGACTAGGAAGAACGGAAGAGGACGCAAGAAGACAGCGTAGACGGCAGAGGCGAATCCCGTCTCGTACGACGCAGAAGCTGGGACCGAGCGACGTCGGTGCAGAGACCAGCGCATGACCATCAAGGCCAAAAAGCGGGAGTTCTCGAGGTAACGCTTAGAACTGCGGAAAGTAGGTGAAGTTCACGTCGGCAGGGAAAAAGACTAGTATAGGAAAGTGTAAGGAAATTGAGGACACGGGTGGCAACAAATTGCAGTATTGTAGGAGGAGATTTTTGATGCGCTATTGTCTGCCTAAAACATTCTGTTTGGGACATTTATTATTCTGCTATTTTCAGACACAGTTAAGTTGTAAATGAGAGTAGTGCGCTCGCGCACATTTTGTTCTTCTCATGTAATATTTTTTGAAGCAGGAGATTGTAAATTGAAATTTGGTTTTATGTGCAATGTAATTAGAATAGCATAAATTTAGATATAATTAATTTTCAAGGGAATTCCCAGTGTAGATTAGGGTAATTATTTCAAAGAATCAATTTTGGAGTAAATTATGTGTTCATTCAGTTAATGTGCTGTAAAGGTTTCTATTTGTGTTTTTGATCATTCTTTGTAAAAGTGTGATTCTATTCTTGTTTTTTTGTCATTAACTTATGCCACAAAGTTTATGGGTAAATTATACACTCGTTTATGTGCAATTTGTGACATTTTATTGTGTCAAGGGTTCCAACCTTTCTCGCACCCTGAAGATCCTGCTCCCTAGATTTTAAGCTCGCTTCACGAGCAAAATCTTGTTCACCCGCTTACGGTTCATGCGTGCAACTGTGAAGGTGGCAGTTGTGGGCAAAGGTGGGTGGGTTAGAATATATATATATATATATATATATATATATATATATATATATATATATTGAAACGCGGTGAGTTCTCTTAGATACATGTACTTTGAATTGCGCGGTAACGGCGCCGAGTCGCGCCGAAGGCCGTCGATCGTCGCAGCCGCTGGGGTGCATCCGAGAAGAAACGAACGGTTTATGGCATTCAAGGTATTGTGTAATCTGAGCTCATAGGTATAGTATTGGTACCAAAACGGGAAGTAATTAGACTGGAATTGATGTACTAAATCTGTGATTTTGGTAATAAATTGTTTGTTTTAAAAAATGATAATTGAGGTTTTTACAATGTTTTCGCCAAACCTTTAGAGGCCCATTCACGAACCAAGACACCTGTCCCTTCTAAAAATAAATGTAGTGAATAGTACCGCATTGAAGGTACGTCACATTATATATATATATATATATATATATATATATATATATATATGTGTGTGTGTGTGTGTGTGTGTGTGTGTGTGTGTGACCAGGCAAAAATAATGTTGAGAATAACAATATGTTCATATTACGTCATGACTCTTTTGTGGACAGTCGATTACTTTACGTGATATACGCAATTTTGTATAGCCCAAGTTTAGAATTATTTACGTTCGTGTCACCTCCACAGAAATGTCTCTTCTGGTATTTGCTTCAAGCTGTCAAAAACGATTGTTAAAATCATATTTACATTTTGATTTTTGGGCAGTGAACGGGTTTCCGATGTTGCAGGCACAACTAAAACGTTTTATAAGTAAACGACTTGTCAGGTAAAGCGCGAGTGATGGATAAAGAAATGTACTCTCGGTCACTTCATCAACGACTTTTCTTACATTCCCTTATTCTGTGAAACACTACGGCCCACTTTTGTTCCGTGAAGCCCACGTTGCAGAAAGAAATTCGAACATAATTTAAAAATGAACGAATTTCACCGCAAAAGTCATGGTATTCTGCAGATGGGACATGAAAAGTATTATTAGAGGTAGGAATAAATTAAATGAACATTGTGAATAATAAGAATAAGTAAGGAATTAATTAATTTTCTCTGTTTCTGAGTTACTTGTACATTTTAATTCAGTCTTCCGTTATTTAACGTGACATAAACGGCATAACAATCCATAGTTTCATATCATCACAACATTTGTTTACGAACATATGAATTGGAAAAAAATATGTAAAAATTAAAATAAAAAGATAAAATATTTTCAGTAAATCTCTTCACATTGCGGGGTTGGTGGAAACGAAACAGTAGATAAATTAGCGAAAAGAAAAATGAGCAATATTAACACAATTCATATTATACGACTACAATAGGCATCGAATGTCAAGTACAGAGAAAACAGCAAGCTCTTTCTTCAAATAAAAGCGCAGTATTCTTATTACCACACACGGAAATCTATTCATTTTTTCCGAATCCCGACCAGTCATTACAAATTCCCTACACATTCTAATATGTTCGAAGTGACCTCATTTCATGTGCACGTCATTGAGCGAGCAGCAATTCTTTTCACAGCATCGTACACGCATCCAGCAACAACTTTCACGTTAGGGATGTGACATCGATGTCGTCGTTTTAAATATCGATGGATTACCACCGATGTATTTTAACATCGATCTTTAGTGATTTATGTCCCCCCCCCCGGTTTTGTTTCTGAATGAAAAATTCCTATGATCACAATACTGTGAAAGTTAAAATATGAAATAATAACTGATAGTAACACTGTTAATGTGTTGAAACCAAACAAACGATGTATGTACCTTCATCGATCACACTCGCCCGAGATGACTCCAAGCTCTTGTATTTCCTCTGTCTTCACATTTATTTCGCACATTGAGATATTGTCACCAAATACGCTGTGGGCGTAGGGTCTGCTCCTTCTCGTACCCTTATTCGGCGAACTGATAAACACGAACACTGACAAATTGAATTTTAATGCACACACAATTAACGTTAGAGGTTACTAATCCAGTCTAAAAACATCGATGGTTTTTAGTAAATGTATTTTTAATATCGATTTTTAATTTTGAAAATCGATGTTTGCCAACATTGATGTGTTGTTATCGATATCGTATCACTATTCCACATCACACTACACTTTTTACTTTCTCGTATACGTACATAGTACGTATACGAGAAAGTATTATACGTAGTATACTGTTATGTAATTCCTAAAAAACTCGAATTCGAGATTTCAACGGAAATACACATTTTGACGCCCCCTGATACAGAAAAAGGTTTTTTTTTCAAATGTTCGTCCGTCTGACAGATATGATGATATTAATTGAGGATTACTCGAAGCGCAAAGTGGTCAATGCCTCCAAGGGTCTTGGAGAGGCGTTAAATCCATGTAGATGCAACAAATTTTTAAAAAATCTGTTCAATACGCGCTCCTTGTAACGTTAAAAACAACGAAAATAGTAAATGTTCCAGTAATTAAATTAACTTAGTCAGGTATCAAAAGCGAGGTTTTTACTTAGTGAAGCTTTATATTTGTATTTGCAAACATTTTCCTTTTGTTTCCGTTCTGAGAATGAATTATGTTCAAATTGCATTGTTAAGAACAAGTATACTAGAGAATGCTAATATATCAAGTTTTACATTTTTTCATTTCACCCATCAGTCTCACCCTCTGTCACTGCTAGGCACGACAATTTCTTCGACAAAGCACTCGGGTACAATGAGTTAAAGAATTAGCTAATAATAATAATAATAATAATAATAATAATAATAATAATAAAGTCAGATGCATAAAAGAATTATCCGTGTAGGTACACACAATAGTTGCAGTTGGAAGTGCTATCCTTGAATGCACACTCTGGTGTAGATAATTCACTAAAGTTAAAATAGAATGATTACTGACTACTTACTGCAGAAATCATGGGACGCAGTTTATAATGTTGTTGACACAAACGAAAAATATTCATTTTCCCCAAAGCTTTCATTTCACATTAACGCGTACTTTCCTATTAAACAAGAAAAACTTTTCGCGGAAAAGCAATTCTTGGATAACACAAGGAATTAGGACAACGTATAAAAACAAACCTACTCATTCGCCTGCCTGGATTCCCGCTAAAGCTGTAGGGCCTAGGGCCGTAGTTGCCTCTGCTCGAAGAGTCGCGGGTTCGAATACCGCCTCCGGCATAAATATCATTATGAGCTTGTGTTGTCTTTACGAGTCGTGTTCCCCCTACAGTTACCTAAATGTAAAACAAACCAAGCAATAAAACTGGACTCATGACCACGTAGTTAAAAAGCGAGCTTAAAAACTAAAACTTACTCATTATTTTATTTCTTAACTACACCCGCTTTCCATATCTTAAGAAATGAAAAAAAAGCATATATATCAGGCATTTTGAACGCTAATAACGAAATTACAGCAATGTGAAATATCGTCAAAAATTTAAAAAAACTTCATCTAGACACTTTGTAGAGACTGTTGCTTAAAATGATGACGAGGAAACATTTTTCGAAATTTGCAGCTGATTAGGGATTAAATATACAAAATTCAACATCCCCCCCCAAAAAATATGATTTTTGTTTCCCAAATTTCTATGGGTGAAATCCCCAGAATAGTCATTAAAGAAAAAAATAATCGGCTGGTTTAGATGAATTTCTGGATTGTATAATGAAAAATTGTTGACCCACCTTTATGTGCCCGTTAACTCACATTTTCAATGCTTCTATATGCATAGGAATATTTACTGATATTTTGAAAATAGCACAAATTATTGTTTGGTCAGTTTTCTCAAAAATATTAGAGAGAACTTTCTATAGAAAATTCTCTAATATTTCTATGAATGGAAATTTTTCTCCGAAAAAACGAACCGTTAACACTCTCAACATGGATTTAGAAAATCAAAATCTATGGAAAACACATTTTTTAATTGCTGCTTAAATTTAATGCTTTAATATTTACTCAGCCTTCATTCAGCTTATTCTATAGTACCCAGACTTTTAAATTGAAAAAAAAGGCGAATAATAAGTAAATGTGTATTATTCGTATTTTATTGTTGCTTTAGCTCCTTATTTACGAATCTGTAGTTTTCTCAAAACTGAATTACTTGACGGAGGCAACATTCTCACGCACTACTGATACCACTACAACACACATTTATTAGGTATGAGTATCACGTTAGTCATGAGCACCACGTTTATCAGGTATGAGTATCAACAGCTCCCTATAAGAAATCCACATTCATTACATGTACGTTACTTCACAACACATTGCCAGATAATAATAAACAATTAACATCGCTACGGAAGTTTAACTACAACATAAAACGTTTTCTTCTGCGTAACTTTTTCTATATAATTAAATACTATATTGACCCTCAAAAAATTTAACAATGATATGTAATTCATTATTTTACATTTGTATTGTATAATTTTAAAAATACTTGATATGTCTGTAATAAATAACATTCTTCAGGTCCCGGGTCAATGACCTTCATCTCAAGTTTCTGTCCAGTCCTCCATTTATGACTCCATTTATATATGAAACTTTGTTCTCGGATGACGAACGCTTAAAAGAACGGCGCAGGTCTCAATCTCGTTAAAATACAAAATTTTCTCAAAACTGCAAAAGTTCAAAATTTCTGGGCGACATACAACATTGAAGACAGAACATTTCTTAATAAAATCTTCTTTAATGACAGATCTTGAAATATGGTCAAGTACAATTTTTGGAAAATGTGTGTAGCTTTCACGTTATATTGCGGGATTTGAAGTACAGGCATCTTTAAACAATTATTTTCTCAAAATGTTTTCCTCGTATGTAGCAAAGGGAGTTAAAAAATGTGCTGGTTTCATTCTCGCAACCAGTGCGCAATGCAAAAGTACAACATTGATGATCGAGATTTCTGGCAAAACTTAAATCTGTTCTAAAAATTAGATCTTTAAATTATACCACGACCAATTCTGAAAAAACGTTGTTTTACTTGAAAAATCAATCGTGCACGTTTTGCCATACCTGTGCTTGGCATATACTGCACATTTTTCTAATACATAACAAATGCGTTAATTTGGTTAATATCGAACAAATGAGTTCTTTTGTCACCCATGTCATTCTATGCAATATAAATCATCCTTCCCTGATAAAATATACCTTTTCAAAATCAATTGTGTATTTTCCTTAGAGCGGAAAATTTACCTTAAATGTTGGATTGAGTCGATTGTTTCATTAGGGTTTTGAGCTTTTCAGTGTATTAGCTCATAAAAACGTGACACCTGTTTTTCTTCATATAACCCTCAATTTTGGAATACAAAGCCCGGGTTATAATTTTAAAAGAATCTAAAATTAGACTTAAATTGAAGTCTTATTTTTTCCAACTTTTGAGTTTTCATGAATATCAGCGCAAGTAATATTATAGGCAGGAAACATGAAATCCACAATAAGTGTTTCTCTAGTGACTAAAATTAGTTGTAAATGGTGAGGCATCTCATTTATTGCGACGTTTTTGCATTTTCATGTATATTAGCCTATAATAATGTATGTTATCTGTTTTACTATTGTAACGAATATTGCATCACCTGCCGGAATTCGCGGCGCGATTGCGTCATCTGCCCCCCCCCGAACTGGACGGTTCCGGGTTATTCGCGAATCGCGTAGAGATGTGGAGCAAGTTCCGGATGGGTCGGGACGGGCGCCAGTCAGGTATAAATTAGCCGCTGCCGGCGGCCGCGAGTCAGTCAGGCAGTAAGCAGTCGTATGTAAGGAAATAACCAAGTGAAGAACACAAGGAATGTGTAACCTATCTGTAAATAAATCGAGTATTTTAGTGTACCATTAAGAAACAAAATAAAGGTCTTTGTTAAAATATTACCTGTACTTTTAATTCATCACCAAAAAACGTTACACTATGTAAAACTTCGAAAGAAGAGGCAGAAATAATTCTCTTTCTAGAGCAAGCCCTAAAGTTTGCATGGGGAGTCGAAAGTTGCCTGACGTTTTTGAGATTTCGTGTATGTAAGCACTGATGAGCGTATGATATCTATTTTTGTTTGTACAACCCTGATTTGTAGAAAATATGGTCTGGAGCAACTTTTTTCATAGAGCTTTAATTAGTCTTTAATTTTGGATGCCTTTTCGTTCACTTCCCATAATGCAAAATTGACTTTTATTCTGGGCGCTGATAGCTTTAGACTCTTGGACAATACAAAAGAGCTTGAAATTTGGTAATAAAGCTGTTTATTACCCTAAAATTAGCGTATAATTTTGTATGGGGGTTTGATTGTGTTTAGTTTTGGGGCAACGATATCTTTAAATGACTCCAGTGCTCGAGTACGAAACGTATTTTTCACACAATGAAACAAAAACACACTAAGTTAGTCTGTTTTAATAAGTAAACCCGCGTTAACACGAATTCCAAAGAGCCGAAAAATGAAGAGTTCGTATTAAAATAATTCGTGCTAACATTGGAGTCACATTTTATTTTTGTAAACCAGTTTCTTCTGCACATTAATCATTTACAGTCTATAGGGTCATACGTACTAGTGTATAATATTGTGTATGTCATAGAAACACTAAAATATATGACATTCTCCTACATCGACAGTGCACGTACCCTACATCAGCATGAATCCTACATCAGTTTGTGACAATGATACAGAAAATGCACACGAGATGGAAATGGCTGTACTGTAACGTGAAAAAATTTACTCAGGCCATTTCCTGGTCCAAAATTCCTTAATATTATGCTGTTGCAGATAGGGACGAAAATGCCTGGTAACGTCATGGCTAACTGTACTATTGCTTCTGTAAAACTAGAAGTCAATATGGCTGTTACATCAAATCGTTCTAAAGTGTTCAAGGCGTGTAACACTTCTAGCGAATAGACGAAATGGAATTGTTCTCTTCACTTTCTTCTGATAACATTTCTTGCGCCTCAGACACAACTGCTTCAACATCAGATTCCACTGAAGCACACATGAAAACATCGTCATCTACACTGACAAACTCCTCAAAACTAACTCCAGAGTTTTAAACGTCTTGTAGAATATTCCATTCGTCATGTGAAGTATAGTTGTTACCATCTAACTTGTCTATAGGATTATCATATGTATGTCTCCAGGCTCTGCTAAAACAGTTCTGTACGTGTTGTAACGACACAAGATTCGCATGATGCAGCGATAATTTTATTGCATCAAGTTCCATCGCCATCCATCTCCTTTTCAGCAGCGCGAAATGCAGCTCTCACAAGTCGATTATGGTAAGACCTCTTCATAAGAGAAATAATACCTTGATCGAAAGGCGAAGGCGACTTGTGGCATTTGGGGGGGGGGGTGATTCTTTAGATTGGTTAACTTAACATCATGTATGTAATGGGCTGTACATCTGTCCAATGTCAGAAGAACTTGCCTATTCTCAGCAAACTTATATTCGACTGTTGAAACGAAGAATCCACTAACAAAATGATGAGCTGTTGATCCAAGCTTTCTTATGGTGAAAATAGGTGCAAGGTAAAGAATCAACGTTTATGTTCTTAAAACAACGCGGTTTCTCGGACTTACCGATCACCCAAGTACAATGTTTATCACTGCCGTCTGCATTACATACAAGTAAAACAGATAAAAATCGTTTACTACGTGCTCCACCATTGCACTTGTCACCTTTAAATCCGAGGGTATAATTTGGGGGAAATTTGTAAAAAATTTCGTCCATATTGTAGGCATCAAAAGAGAGACACTTTTCTCTTAATTGGTCAAATTTATTCAGCCAGTCCTTTGCTTCTTCTTCACCAACTTTATTTGCTTCAGCACAAATCAGTAAAGATGAAATTGAGTCTCTCTTTTGGAACCGGTAGGGCCAACCATCGGAACAACTGAAATCTTGATTTCAATTTTTTTGCAATTTCGTTTGCTTGTGACTGAATGATAAATCCCCTTAAATGTTGGAAGTGCGTATATGGTTAAACCATTCTAGACGTCAAGTTTCAAAATCTTTATACTTATGCATACTTATACTTTATAGCATTGCGAAAGGGTGCGTCAAGCCACAACCACTATAGAACAATCATACCAAACCAAATGGAATATTTAATACTTTTATTACTAATTTATTACCCAAATATTAAATTTATTGCACTTGCCGTTGACGTGAATGTGTGAATGAAGTGCCGTGACTGACAAGCTGGCACAACCCAATTTAAAAAAATGGGCACAATCGATTCAAAGTAATACGAATACATCGTACTCATTTATTACAACTACCCACACATTAAATTTATAAGTCGTCGTTTATAAAATTTTGTTATAAACGTCATAGTTATGAAACGTGCACACACATAAAAACTAAATAGATAATTAAATACACACGCAATACTAATTTATTACGAGAAATTTATTGTTTCAATTTATTAAATAAATGTTGATAAACTTAATCATAGTTATCCAACCATTCCATATCTTCAAATATGATCGGGCACAATCAATTAAAAGAAGTATGTAATTAAATACACAATCAGTACTAATTTATAACCTCAAACGGAAATTTATTATTGCTGCCGTTTATTAAATAAATAGTTGAAAACCATAGTTCTGTAACCACGCACGACATTCAAGTATTATATTAGTGTACGAACGGGCACGAGTAAATGCCACAAGTAATAAATTTCATTTTTGAGTCATAAATTAGTAATAAAAGGGTACTAAATATTCCATTTTGTTTGATGTGACTATGTGCGATATAGAGGCTGTGCCAGCTTGACACACCCACAGTGATGTCGCATATAGTATTTGTTCCCGGAATTAGATGGAGAAGCACTAAGGATTTTATCACTATCTTTCAATATTGTGTAAGGTTGATTAGGAAAGTCCATACTTTTCAGCAATTTTACTTTTGTTCAGTACACGACGGTTTACTTCTTCCAGAATTTTGTGTTTCGTTTGTAGATCTATGTTGGTTTGCGTCGTCTTGCCCATGCATCTCCTCTTATGATACTGCTTGCAGCTCTAGCAGATTAACGTACTGGCGAAGCTACCACGAGAGCGACTGTCCTACGTAGGAGGCACTGGGGAACTGGGGACGAAGGGACGCGTTCAAAGCCTCACGGAATTCAGCGCAGTGACGCGCAGTGTGGCGAGGGCAGGGGGATCTGAGCAGTAAAAGGTGGCGAAAACGCTACAGAGGGAGGATTCTCGTCAGTCCTTGATAGATGATTCATTATTGACGCGCAAGTTTGTGCGAGACGTCGTTTAGGCGCGGCGGGTTGTTACTGCACCACAAGTAGATTTCAACTTGTGACTTGGACTGATGTCATGAGATAAGCCGCATTCAGTACGAAGCGCACACATGTTTTGAACAGGGCAATTCTAGGTTGGGGCAAGGATGTAGCGGTCTAGTGAACATAGAATTCCTATGGGTGTGTGTGTGTATATATATATATATATATATATATATATATATATATATATATATATATATATATATATACACCCATAGATACGGCTCACAGAGACACAAAAACAAAAATAAAAAAAGAAACTTTGAAAGTTCGTGCTGAATGAAAAAAATATGTTGACGCAACGGACTAAAACGTAGTTCGTAATTCGCGCTAAACGAAATTCGCGTCAACCGATAAAACTCCATCTTGTACGTGGCTGCCGGGACCGATATTTTGCTTGTGTTAACAGTGTTCGCATTAAGCGAGTTTGTTGAAACGAGGGTTTACTGTATTACAATCAAAACTGAACACAGATATACCCATTTTTATGTTGAAATAAAGGAAGATAAGAGGTATACCCAAAGATCTTCAAACATAGAGTACACTCTTGGAAACATAAAATTTCGCGTCGAAAATGCCTTGGCCCGAGAGGTTGATGGCGCTGGACATCCCTGCTTGCCGACAGCGCTATCTAACGTTTATTTTCGAAACTACGTGCTGTAGATCGAACTATAATAAAATTTATTTTATTAGAGAGCGTATTAAATACTTTAATGACCGTTGAGAGCTAAATAGTAACAGTACAGAGGAAAAAGACTTTCGTGATTCCTGCCAGTAAAACAGAACTGACATTAACTTTGGTAAACGTGATTTTGCTTTGAAGTTTCGTTAGTATAAAATGTGTTGTTATAAGAGGTGTATTAGAAGGGCGAAAGAATGGCTCAGTGTGGAAGTGGTGTTCTAGAACTCGTGAAGTAGCGGGTTCGGTTCCCAGTCTACGTAGATATTTTATTCATTCTACAGTGCCATATAATCCACTAAATTACAACATGCTATACATGTCGTGTCAATGTTATGCATAATTTAAGCAAAATTCTCGATTGCCAATAAGGAATGCAAACAAGCAATTCTCAAAAAGCGGTAATACTCGTAAGAGACCAAAATAAAATAAGCTTCTATAATCTTATAGATAATAATCTTTAATTGCGAATAAAAAGAACATTAAAATATTGCGTATTATTTTCATTTTTACTCGAAAAAAAAAACATGAAATGGAACTCCTAAAAGCTCGGAAAGACAATTCGTTTAACAATATCACAAAATTATAGTGATATACTGACAAGAAAATGTGACTTTGGTTTGTATCTGTAAATAATTCATTAAATCCCGTTTGGACTTCTCTTGTTTGCTTTGATATAACTTATTTCTACTATACTACCATATATAAATATATTTTTTTTTAATTCTGTGCATAGACTCCCTTATGCTATTGATATATAATGTGAATAAAGATGATGGAACTGTTGATGTTCTGTCTACATTGAATGTCTACACTGAAGTAAATAAAATGGTTTTGATGATAAATGTGGCTCATTGATTCTGATGATGCGATCTTTCTGAGATCCCTTGCCTTCATGTGGGAGGCGTTAGTTATGTGGGTATTGAGATTTCGTAGCTGTGAAGTAAAAAAAAATCAAAATACAATGTCATGCTATTGAAGTCCATTACAACCATCATACAAACATCTGTTTCAGATGTAAGTAGAAATCCATTATGTGTATTGAACGTTTTTTATGCACAAAAAATATAATACAGATTGTAAATAACAAAGAAAGTAACAAACAAATAATTGCAGAAAATAGCGATTTTTTTCATTTCAAAAACAATTTCTACCAAAAATTAACGCAAAATATGACTGCTTCTAGTTGAACATCAGACTGCGAATTAGCCATATTAGCGATGTCATTTTGCTTGCTACAATATTCTCGTTCACAAGACAGTGGAATAAACTCATTTCTTTTGTTGAGAGAGATTATCGATTTTCTCTGGTAAGCCTCACGGTACTACCGACTTGAATCTGACCTTCGCAGCACTTCCGTGTTTTCGACAGCAGGTCAAAAGGAGATTAAGGGCTCTGCAGCGTTGCCACTTGGTAAGAAAAGAAAAATCGCGGCTAAGCAAATTGAACTACTCCGCATTCATTTTTCGACATTGCTCACCATATCCAAGCTACACGAAAGCGAGTTATTGCATTAGAAGAAGAGGGTCACTTCTCTGTTTCAGAGGCGGCGAGTCGTTATGGCGTTGGGGCAAGAACAGCGCAATACTGGCTTAAACGTTATCGAGAGACGGGAGAATCCGGGAGGAAACTAGGAACGGGGCTTTGGCGTATTTCAAATGCTGACCAAGATGAAGTTTTGATACAAGCAGCGGTGGAAAACCCTTTCCAAACTTCTTCACAACTGCCAAGAACAACCAGATTTCCTGGATGCTCCAGAACAATATGCAATAGACTTTCGGAGGCTGGTCTGCGATCCAGAAATGCAGCTCGAAAACCGAAGCCGACAGAAGAACACCAGCTCTATCGGCTGGCATTTGCGGAGGAAAAAAAACATCGAGACTGGGGTGATATCATTTTCTCAGATGAGAGTATATTCTCGCAAATGATGGTCCCGTTCGCGTTTTCAGGCCCCAAGGAAGCCGCTATGATTCTCGGTACGTAAAGCAAGTCCCCAGGTCAGATCGTTTCTCAGTAGTTGTTTGGGGCTCGATGTCATCTCGTGGGATTGGAATGATCCATAGAATCCAAGACCACTTAAATGCTCCTCAGTACATCCACATACTGAGAGATATCATGATTCCATCAGTAAGGCAATTGCATCCATGGGGATAATTCAATTCCAACAGAGCCAATCACCGATTTATAAGTCGGCTTTGGTTCAATCGTTTTCTGCGGAGAAACAAGATAATCAGGTTGTTGACTGGCCACCATGTGCACCAGATCTGAACCCTATTGAAAATGTTTGGGCAGAGACAACACGCACCATGGCCGAAAACTGGCCTGATCCGGAACCTAACAATGCCGATGCGCTCTGGCAAATAATCCATGAGGCCTGGGAGGAGGTCGCTCACAGTGAAAACTATGCGGCGAGACTTGTGGATTCTCTCCCACGTAGGATGAGAATGGTCGTAGAATCTGGGGGTTTTGGATTCCTTATTAATGTATTCCTTACATTTTCTGGAATAAGATATTTATAAATAAACAATTAATGTAAAAAATAGAATAAAATTTTAACAAATATGTAATTTGGAGAATTAAAAACAAATTTTCATAGAAAGATAAAGAGCCCTTTTCAGAGTTATTTTGTTTTAAAATCAAAATAATACTTTATTGACACAATAGAGAGAGTACTGTAATACATTTCATTTGACAAAAAAAATCACGGATAAGAAAAAAAAAAAAAAAAAAAACGGACACGCACTGGATTCGATCCTGCTGCATAGAGTTCAGAAAGAAACTATTCTACCAATGAACCAAACAAGCACTTTTGTAACATAGTTACATAAATATTATTGGTCTTAATTTCGGAACGTTTGAAATGTCTCCAACATATTTCGATAATTACAAATAATGTTGAAAATTGCATGTCTTCTATCGAACGGAATTAAAACACGAATTTTTGAAATACATATATATTGCTTGCATACAGGGAGTCCTACCAACTACGGGCAACCCTCATAACTTCTCAACGGTTCCCGATATCGGCTTACATTTTCACTCAACTATGCGGAATTATGCGGCAAGTAATATGGTGTAGAGGTATTGTTTGAAATATTTTTAGTTCTTGACAAATTTAATCATCTTTGATTTTTAAATAGAACCATGTATTTTTCTCACTAGCAATAGATAGATCTTAAAAAAAGGAATGCAATGCTCTAACATTGCTAATATTTTGATTGTGTTTTGTGCATAAAATTATAGTTTATGGACTGAGATTTTCAATTAAACGTGCACTTTGTTCTGTAGCTGCCGTCGCCACTGTCGCTTTTGGCGAACGTGACCTTCGCGGCCTCTCCCCTCTCCCCGTAAAAGTGCCCGCACCACGAAGGCAACCTTCCCAAAAGGAGACAGTTGAAAGGGTTGTTTATTTACAGTTTAAATCTTATATATTTAATTTAAAATCACATGGAAGAAAGTATAATTTTCTTCTCAAAATACTATCAAAGCATTAACATGTGTTACATCATTGCATTCGTCTATTTATGATCTATCTATTGCTAGTGAGATAAATACTTGGTTCCATTTAAAAAATTAAAGATGATTAAATTTCTCGGAAACTAACAATATTTTGAAGAATATTTCTAAGGCACATTACTTGCCTCATGATTTCACATTGTTGGGCGAAAAATACATTTCGATATCGTGAACCGTTTAGAAGTTATGGGGATGGCCCGTAGTTGGTGAGACTCCCTGTTGAACACACAACTGTTGAACAGATAACAAATAAAAAAGAATAATGTAGTTTGTGCATTCCCCGGCAAAAAAATAAGGTTTGTTTTAGTTTAAATTTTGAATATACTTTTGCCCCACAACAATTGAACTTATCCTAATGAACAAATTGGAAATGAATTCGAGTTGCTAAAAATTCTTTCTTGATGTGCGATTGCCTTCCTGATGTATCTTTTCTTGTCTTCCTATTGATGGTGATTTTTTTATTTTACGAGCGCATTTTCATGGTCAGTTTTGGCGCTCTACGAGATAAAAATCATTATATTTTTGTAAAAGTAAAAATAATAGAGCAATACATTAAAGTTCATTTTCTTCTTGATTTACCTATGCATTGCGAACGCGGGCGGTATTTGGATCGCTTTCTGAACACTTTTGCCTGAAAAATCTGTCAACTGAGTTTAGCCAGTGACAGTGCCCAGGTATTATTAGGGACATATATACTTATCACATAGTGCCTTTTTTCAAATTTCGTGTGTAGAGTGTCATTGCATTCAATAGTTCAGGAGCGACTTGCAGGAACAGTCTTAACACTTGTGGCGCGCCTTCTTAACACAGGCCAGCGCAAAAAAATTTAGGCATTTTTGTTCAATCCTATATTTCACCAATATTTATACTCTAATTTCCTCAAATGTATGTTTATTATTATTATTATTATTATTATTATTATTATTATTATTATTATTATTATTATGTGTTCATTTATCTAAGAAGTTGGCTTTGCATTATTACAGGATTCAAAGCATTTAGAAGAATACTGAAGATATCTCATGTTGCTTGACGATGTTATTTATAATACCTGCTTCCGTATTGGGTGCGGAAAACATATTCAGATTGTTTCCCTTCACGGAACTAATACGAATGACGAACGGATGCAGGCAATGCCCGAGCGTTATCTCCGAATGCATCAAATGTCAATTCTACTGAAATAAATGCAAAATTGTTCTAATATATCGAGAATCGGCGAATTGAGAGGTCTAGTTTCAAAACGCAACATTTTCACCAATGGTGAAAAATTATATACTGCTTTCAATAGGGGTCCGTTGCAATTACGCGTCGTTTTATAAAATGATTTGTAACAAAACGTGTTTTTTGTTCACTCCAGAGGGCTCCTGAAGATCATGGAAAGATCGCGTTATGAATAATAATGTGTTAATATCAGAACGCGATCTTTCCATAATCTTCATTTCGTTGAACAGTACGATCTTTCCAATCCAGAACATGTATCATTCTGTAGATATCAAACTGGCCTAAGCATTGATTAAGCTGATACTGAAAATAATTAGTGTTGTGAATGTCAGCAGTTACTGTCTGCTGATCTTCATATTTGATAAAAAATTTCACATGATATATTGAAATCGAAATGAAATAATTAACACTATTGTAAAAATACTTAATGAAAACAAGTTTGTTTTTTTTACCAAAAATAAGTGTTCACAAAAAAATACAAAAAATACTTAAATTAAATTTCAAAATTAGTCTTTCTTAAATTTTTAGCTCAACTTTCTTCGTAATGACTAGACATTCCTTAATTATCTTATTCTATTGTTTTGACTTTCACTAGCCAAGGGAATTAATCTCAAACATTTAGCATAAGAATGTTTTAAACAAATGATATGACATTTTTTTGTTTTTCTCAAAACAGACTGTAATGGAGAAGTCCCATTTTGAAACTAGACCCCTGAATTAAGTGTTATCGGCCAACATTTACTTTTTACATATTTTGATTGTTCCACGTGAGTTGTGGACTTTTGGCTTAGTTTTCAAATAAAATATTTATGTAATGTTTTGGTATTATTGATCCTGCTCATGCTGTCTGAAAACTTTTAGAAATCTCCAAAACGTTACGGGGGGTCCAAACACCGCTGCGATAACGAAATCGTTATAAAAATGCTCGAGCGGTACAGGACTAACATATATTATTGTTATCTCCACACCACATAATGCACAATTTTTAATTTTTAATACAATGGATCAATTTTCTAATTTCTTCACAATTGAAATATTCGCCTTCTTTGCGACAGCGAATTTTCACCGTTTTATGCATAAAATTGTCACGACAAATGTAAAATGTTATAATTTAGTGGATTTTATTGCACTGTAGAATGGATAAAATATCTATATAGGGTAGGAACCGAACCCGCAACTTCAGGAGTGCTAGAACAGCACTTTGATACTGAGCCATTCTGTGCCCTTGTCCCGCTCCTCTTATACTAACACATTTTATATTAACGAAACTTAAAAGAAACATTACGTCTACAAAAATTTATGTCAGTTGAGTTTTACTGTCAGGAAGGACGAAAGTCTTTTTACTTAGTGCTACAACTATTTTGCTCTCAATGGATTTTAAAATATTTTAAACTCTCTCCAATAAGATAAATTAAATCTTCATAGCACGATCTACAGAACGTAGTTTCGGAAATAAACGGTAGATAGAGCTGTGGGCAAGCAGGGATGTCCAGAGCCATCAACCTATCGCGCCAAGGCATTTTCGACGCGAAACTTTATGTTTCCAAGAGTGTACATAAAAGGTGTTGTAAAGTATCAAAAGTACTTTTGATACTGGACAACACTTTTATTTACATTATTAGAAGGTATCAATCTCACCAGCGATCTTATTAATCTTCAAACATGCAAAAACTATGTAAATGTTTTTAAAATTGAAAAATCAGTCTTTGATCTCTCTCTCTCTCTCTCTCTCTCTGTATATATATCGATTGGGGCAAAAAATATTCCGGTCTAGGGAGGTTTCCGTATTATGCAGGGTTGTCCATTTAACGACACCTATATTGATATTTCCGTTATGAAACTAGCAAATTAAAGTGAAGTAAAGTAAAAATTACATGATTTTATTATTATAAAAATATATTTACATAGCATTACGTATTAATAGAAGAAATTACTAATAAATTAATATTAAGATTATTGAGAGCTTTTGAGTTTCTCTTGTTTCCTTAAGATTGACATTTTCATCTAATGTTAGAGTTCAATGCTTTTCGCATTTTTAAACGGGTTGAGAAACTCATAAAAATGCACACCACCTAATGGACTGTTTGCTGACTCTTTCAACGCACAATGCGTCACAGCCCAGAGTACTATGACTTTCCGGTACCCTTGCATTGCCTTAAGCAATGCGTCTCTGGCGGACGGGTTACCGTTTTGAACGTGTAACAAGAAGAGGTGCGAGAAGAAGCCATGCCCACCACCCTTCCCTCACCTTCAGAGTTGAAGGGAGAGGATCCCCTACGGCCTACGCCTTGACAGACAAGTGACACCACGGACGAATTTTACGTTGTCAACTGAAGCCACTCACTGTGCGGTTGCCACGACTAAGTCGCGCGAGGTAGAGAATTTAAAACAGAATTGTAGGTGCATTCTTTACATTAAAAATATCTCGCGTCTCTGCCAATTGCATTTAATTCGAATGCATTAAATTTTATTCCATATAACTTTACGGGCCAGAGAAATATTCCGGTTAAGACAGGTTTCAGGCTTTTAAAGGTTCCGGTTTAGACTGGTTTATATATATATATATATATATATATATATATATATATATATATATATATATATATATATACCCCAGCCACCCACGCTACTTCGGCGACGCCAAGACATGTCCCCCTAATGTAGGCGGAACGCTAATGACGGTGCAAAACAGCACGGTCTGATATCTGCTACCCGCAGCTCCGGCTATGGACTTTCAGATCATGGCGGAGGGGTCAGTAGATAGGGAATGTAACGTAATGTTATCCCACCAGGCATCTCACCGCTTAACCGTTCTGGTGAGAGACGTCAAAGAGTTCCGACGTGCGTAGAGAGCTAGGTCAGTGAGGAGTGTGAGACGCCATTTCGTAGAAAAGTGCGAAGTAATTATTCATGCGAAATAATAGTAGGATAGCAGAAAATTCAACCTTCTGAACTGTGATTAACTAGGCGAAGTATAATATTTCATAAATACTATGGAAAGTAGTGGAGTAGCTAGTACGAGCGGAATAGTGGCCGCGAAAGCGAGAAATTTTGAGCTGGTGCGGGGCGTCAGTAAACTGTGCAGTTAGGTACACGAGTAAGAAGTGTTAAGAACGACAGAAAACCGATAAGCCGTTAGTAAACACGCGTGAGGACTTTGAAATACGCGTCGGAGTACCGCATACGAAGAACAGGGAAGAAAGAAGAGATGAGGATTCTGGTACCGAGCGTGGTCAAGAAGCAAGACGAAAGAAAATTGGACGTGAATCTGGTGGCAGGAGAGAGAAGACGGCGTTTCGAACAACATCGCAGACGGCTGGTCTGCGAGGGAGCGAAGCAACGGTGCGAGCGGAATTGGGCCAAGGTGGGGAGCAGCGGCGACGACAGGACAGCCGGAGCTCCACGTACTCAGCTGCAGCGCGAGCGCCGGACAAGATAACGAGAATATTTGCAACGCGAATTTAGGGCGTTAATTTTTATTTTCGGAGTGAATTGCTTTAAAAATAAAAATTTTGCACCAAAAATTACCTATTTTTTTTGTTATATTTTGGAGTAATTCCAAAGACATTCTCTTCAATTTCAAATATTAAAGCTTGTTAGGATTTATGGGTAAAAATAAACGAAAAAACGTTTTGTGTAAAATGGGATGGGGGAGATGCGATGAAGATCGGAAAATTGGTAATCTTCGTTTTTATCTATCCCACTCTACTAATAAGTTGGTTCAAAGTGTTTCAGGCAATTTTTTATATTCTTAAACAGCTATAGCTTTTGCAGGTGGTGGTAAAGCATAAAACACAATCAACTACATATGTAAAAGACGAATGCTTGGAAAAAATATATTTGAAGAGTAAACAGAACCAATTAATAAGAACAAACACAAAGGAACAAATAAAGATACAGAAAATAATGGAACAGTTAAAATACCATACATTTTACCATGTTACATTTTCATGAAACAACAATACCTTGTTATAGATCTGGTGAACACTAAAAGCCATATCATAGGTAAGTTTTCCTAGCTACAGATAAATTAAAGAATCAAATTAAGCAGTATAACGAACATATGAAGAAAGATGAAGATTGAACATTCACTGTGTAAAGGGCTACAGGTTTGGAAAAGGATGCATCATGCACAGAATGGTATGCAATCAATAAGGAAGACAATGATTGTTTAGTCTTTCTGAGAAGTCTGGATACTTGAACTTACACTGACAACATCATTGACAACCAATTCATGGCGGCTAACTGCAGTCAAGTAGGTCCTGAGTTCATTCTCATGTAAGATGACACCTGCTTGAATGTTGCTGGTATCACCAGGAATTTTCTAAGGAAGTATCACAAATTCATAAATTGATTGATTATATTAGAATTAATATCCATCAGCACTATTATGAGAAATACTCCCAGGACTTCCAAAATTCAAATGTTTCAATTTAAAAATTCTATGTAATAAAAACTTCAATATAAATAATATCAATAGAATTTCCCCCAAAAAATTTGTAAGAATCATTGAAAGTGTTAATGGGCATCATATTTGAGTGATTATAATATGATACATGATTTCTTTTGCAATTGGCAGTAAAAGGTCATGGGTATTATATTCGCACTGTTTATAGCGAACAACAACATATATCTAAATTACTATTTGCACCAGCTCAAGTAGCTACTACAAAGTAACATTTACAATGGAAAATTATAATTCTCCACAAAATGTACTTAATGAAGCAATTTTATAACAATGACATGTACTCTTATGGATGTAAGAGCTGAAGCTGGGACAAAATCCCCCAAACATACTGACAGATAAAACAGTGAAATCTTTAAACTTTGATTTCTGTGAATTTCCAGAAAAAATGTCATAATTCCAGATTTACCCAATATGTCAATTCCCCAAAACAGCATACCTTTAGCTGCTTCAAAATCACAAATTACATTTATTATTAGCTGTTATAGAACATAATCACAATATCACAGAATGGCAGCAGTGGATTTACCATTTTCAAGGCTAAGATAAAATATTTTTGAGGCTTCCCTTTTTACTGACATTACCATTTTTGAGATTAGAGATTTTAACCTTTTTACTTAAAATTAATTAAGCAAGTAAAACATGCCATCAAATCATATTATTCACATTTTAAATTTAAAAATTGATTACAATCATCCATATCATAGTAACATCTATAAGTCAAATTAGCTGCAATATAATTCAACACTACATTAATCATTAATATAAACAAAACAGACAAAAATGCCATTAACGGAATGGTTTATTCACAAAATTAGAAATAGTATTGTCGAAAGTTAAAACCTCAGTACTTATCATTTTGACAGAACATTATTGTTAGTGAATGAATGTAGCAACACACATTTTATTATATTCTTATAAAACATGTATCAGTAACAATTTCCACTCAGTAATTATCAAGAAAACGGACAGTTTGTTCCATTCACTAATTGGTATCCATGCTGTTACAAGGTTTTGTTAAAAATTTAGTAACTGAATTAAATGAGTGAATTGTTCAAACCATATGTTGTTCATGTCATTGATGAAGCATAAGTTGTCCTGATAACAATTTACTCATTTAATACAGTTACACTGAAACAAGGCTTCAGCGAAGATATAGAAGAATCCGCCTAAGAATGAGCCAAAATGACAGTTCGCTAAACAAGTAAACATCACATGAAATTCAGAGAATTATTCCTCCGCCGCGACAGCTGTTCAGCCACGCCTCTTTGTAAAGTGTTTGTTTGTACATGGATCCCGTTAAGACATCATGGCTTCTCATGGTTCACAACCGTGTATCTATATAAAAAATAAATTGACACAACGCAAACCACAGAATATTCTCGATCACAGGTCGCCACTTTACCGCACAGGAGCAGGACACTTGTGCGACAGTACGCGTCTGATATTCAAGACTTGGTTTTCTAATAAACATAATAGTTATCACACTAAAGTGAATTTAATGTAATGTTTATAAAAGCAATTTTTACAGAAGAGCACGATAGCACTGCATTTATAAATTTCGATTATTTCTCGTAGCGAACTATATTTACGTCGGACGAGGACATCATAAAAGGAAGCTTCGAAGCCATTTACGAGTTAGCCAACTGCAAACGAACGAATAAAGGAAAGGAATAAAGGAGAGTCAAATGGGCTGAAAGACAACGACCACAGAATCTTCAGTTATGTTGCCAGCACTAGCTGTCAAAACTTAATTCTTATAAAAAATCGCTCTACATTAAATAGAATGAGTGAAAGAAACTTTCCGTTGTTCTTGATAGGTGACATAAAGGTGACAGAGTGGTGATAAATATCAAATTAGGGTTCATATTTTTTTTTACAAAAATAAGGGACAGCGGTATTTTTCACCTGAAGGTACATTAAAATCACAAAAGACACGTGTCAATTAATTCCATATTCTCTTTTACTCCATATTTTTTATTATAATACTGGTCTTCGGAGGCCGTGTTTTTGGGATGTAAACGGTATTTTTCTATAGTTTGGTTGTACAAAAAAAGCTATGATACATCCAAAAATTCAATTTTGTGAAGTGGGCAACCAAAAACCAAAAATGACTATCCAAACAGCGACGAATAACTCCTTGTAAATGAAATGCCATATAACTTACGATTGCAGCCCGGAAATTCGGGCATTTATTTTACCTAAAAAGGCATTTACTTTTACTAAAATAAGCATGCAAAAGGCACTTATTCCGGATAAAGAACGGGGTGCAAAATAGTAATTTACATCATACGACAAGAAAGTCAACCTTATCACGAGACAGGAGAGTTAACCTGACGAGGCGGGAAATTCTGTAGAGTCATAAAAAGGTACTTTTGACGAGTGACAAACAATATTTTATTCGATATCTAAAAGCATGTTTTCCAGTAACTATTACTGACATGAAATGTAGTGTGCTTATCACTCGATCATTTGTTCTCTTAACATGGTTACACACTTGTTAATAGTTGTTCTTATGCTTCCTTTAATTGTAACAGGAATGTCAGGTTCTATCGATGTAATAGATCTTGGAATGGATAATAATTTGGAAATAATGGAAATCCGCCTGATATACTATTAGAACTAGTGAGGCTGCCAAAGCACAAACTTTCTCGCGTTGTTTCTAAATGCTCTGCAACATTATACTACTACATAAACCAGCAAAAGTATTTTCAAGCAGCAAATTATTTTTCCCTTCCGAGACTCCAACTCAAATCCTCAGAGTTAACGTGCCGACACTCATACTTCGCCACAGAAGCGCCGCATGGATGCGCACTCGGGCAAAGGCATAAAAAGGTAAAAGCCCGATTTATGTAAAAAAACAGATCAATCGGGGAATATCAATTTTGAAGACAATCAGCTGACATGATCTTTTTTAAAGAGCTAATTTTGTTCAACAGACTAATTTTGTTTCTGCCAGTGCCGCAACATCTATTTTCATTTTCTTCGTCTCTTCGAAGACTATTTTATCTTTGGTAGAGATCTCTTGTTCATTTCAGTATTCAATATTCATTAACCGTTTCCGAAGCTTACTTCTGCTTAAAATCGTTCCAAGGTGCACTCGTAAGCGCGCAATGCGCCTCTCGTGGTTCCAAATTCACCGCCGCTAGGGTTTTTACCCCGTCGACTTCCTAGTCGATATGAGGGTCGTTGCGATCTGTGTGTACACAGTACGCTCTCATTAATCGTCGCAATGTCGCCAAAAAAAGGTGTTGAAGTTCAGAGCCAACGGCACGTGAGACAGGTGGAGTACTCTTTTACTTGCAGGAATTCTCAGGCTGGACTCCCACGCGACTTCGGCGGAGAATCCGAATCCGTGGTTGCAAAACTGGATATGATTTCGAAGCAAACGTGAATAAACTTTCTGAATAAAAGGCTTTGTGAGGAACAATCATTTGAAGAGCTTTTTACAAAAACGACCATAGTCGAAAATCCAAACTTTTCAAGAGAAGCAAAAACTCTCTTCGTTAGTATTATTAAAAATGGCGTGGAATATAAAAAATAGATAAATTGAAGTTTATGGATGATTATTGAATGCTAGTCCTTACATTACTTGGGTAGAGGCTACACAAATTGAGGCTTCAAAATAGAGTGACTGTAGATTTTGGTGTTTTCTGCCAAAAATTATTACTTCTCATGAAATTTGAACGTGTACACGTAATAATTTTAAACAAGTAAAAATTTCATATTCAAAGAAAGCAAGGTTTTATTCTCATAGCTATTTTACAAGCAATTTCAGAAACTGAACAAAAGGCTTCATAGATCTTCTGCTCCACTACTATTTTCATCATAAGAGATTTCCTAATCTTCAATGGCGTTTTCATTTCTATAATTTGTGTCTGCAACTAAATTATCATATAAAAGTTTGTTTTTTAGGGTTCCTAAAACACTGAGAAAGTCTCTGAACATCTGCAAGTTTCTTTGGTTTCAGTAGAAGAGGTTTCTTATATAGTGTCTGAACGGTAATTTCACCAGGTTTCTTGCTTCTGATATTTATCTTACTCAAAGCACCATGGTATGCACTCTTAATAAGGACATGAGGTTCTTATTGTATTATTTTAAGGATTCTAACTTCTCAACACCAGAAATTACATTCTTCAACGGTAACATGTCTAAATCACCTGCCATTGTCACGGAATCGTAATCAAGATGCAGCAGTACAGCCAATCTTTATGGAAAAAACAACCATAATCCATTCCTGTCAATGAACATCGGCTGCTCTTGCAGAAAACTGAGTAGACATTGGTTGTTTTTGCAAAACTAGTGATATTTCAAAGCTCCACACTATTTAATACAGATGAAGCTCGAGGATAGCAGCATAGAACACCGTAGGGAACTCGAAATAGTCGTTTCTGGAAAAAGCTCTTTATTTATATGTGAGAGCTGCTAATGTTAATGCACAGCAAGCAAAGATTTCAGTGTGTATTTAAACATTACTATAAAGAATGATTCCTTTATTGAGATTCTGTACTTCTTTCTGAATAAAGGTCTTTTTTATCTTCAGAAGTGACATTAGTTTTTGTTTTTTTTCTTTCCTTTTTTCTTTTTTCAGTTAGATTCATTTGGCAATGATAATGTAATGTTCATCCTTACTGAATGATTATATCAGTCCAATGGGAAATGAATGTATTTATTTGAATAATAGTCTACAAAGAAGACCTGAACCCCATATCCAAAAATTAGTACTTGTGACCTAAACCAATTTAAGAATCTAGCACATTCACAATAAGGTATCAATATATATATAAAAACTTGAAAATAATAAAAACATTTATTTATTCATACAAAATTTAGCAAAATATGTAATAATTAGGACTGTGATATATATGCAATAAAAATAGCGAAATATGCGCCATATATATGTAAATATATTTGATAATATATGCAATTAAAAAAGGAAAGTACGCGAAATAGTGTAATGTAATGTGTAAGTGTAAAAATAAATAAAAAGTGCAATGTGGAAAATATGTTTACAGCAAAAAATATACAGATCCGTGGCAACGTAAACAAATCCTCGGAAGCCCATTGCTTCAGAGCAGGTCACATGATGTACCACAGCAAGTGGCGAGAGAACTGTCAGAGCCCCTTACGCGCTGACGGAACTGTAACTTTTGGGCTTCATTTCGCGGATGAGGTATGCATATGAAACAAAAATATGCAAATATGGCCCAAATATGCAATTACGGTAATATATGCGAAAATATGCAAAATAAAAATTGCTTAAATTGATTCTAAATGCCTCAAAACGTATACAATTTGTTGAAACGAGAAGTTTTAGTTAACAGAAAAAATATGCAAATGCATATTAATCACAGCACTAGTAATAATATGTTTTGACGAAAATATTTTCTTCTATGCGACTTAATCAAAATATTTATTTTTAGGTTATACGAAATTTCGTGTTTAGAAACAATGGGGCGATACTTCAATTTCCACCAACCTTTCAACGCTCAAGATTAAGGGGGGGATATGTATTTACCTAACAGTCTGAGAGCTATTTATTAGCAATAACATCACGTACGTGCCTCGTTTTGTTGCTTCAGAGGGACCTGGAGCGATGGGAGCAGCCGTTGAGGCTAAGCGGTGAGGGGGAGGGGAGGGGGGAGGAAGCACGGGCGAAGCGGTCCAATTGTTAGGTTACGTGTGAGTGATTCCAATCCGTTCATCTTCACCCTTCATGAAAATTGTTACTTCCATTTTACGCTTTTGAGATAATTCAATTATTTCCTTCCCTATTACATCATTAAGATAAATAAATTCCAGGGAAATTCGGGTTTCTTCAGCTGGCATACACAGAAGAAAACAATATTAAAACAACCGTGCAGTAGTCCTACAAAAAATTCCTACCAAAATTGTTGGTCATTTTTTATTCATAAAAGTTTCACATAATAATGGCAAATTACCTGCTGTCTGGTGTGTTGTAAAATATTAAGTTGTGACAACACATGATGCCTCTGGATATTAGTTTCCGTATGATGGTCTACTACAGGACTAGTGCTATTCATTTTTTTGTCAATAAACAAATCTTCTAATCCTTGAACAATATGAGGATGAAAGCACTCCTGACTTGGAGAAGTAGGAGTTGGAGGATTCATTGTTTCAGCTGTATCTGAGAGAACCATTTCCATTAATCTAAACAAAAAAAATACATATATATTATTCATTGCACAAATGTTTCTCAAAAAATGCAAGTGAAAAGGATTTAAAATAATTTCATCCAAAGGAGGGTTTCAGGAACTCTGAATATAAAATATATGAAAAAACGTCTTACACTTGGCTCTTGAGTTGTGGTATTCTCTAAAAACTTAATGACATCTTACGTTACAGCTTATTACTATAAATAAAGGCATTTTTTCATAAAAAAAACGATTACTAGTTTATTTGATAAAAAACAATAAAATGGGATGGTATTACTTTTGTTTAAATTATTAACATTAATGTTAAATAATTTATATAATTTCCAGATTTACAAAAGCTAAAATTTTCCTCCATTTTCACGTTGAAGTTATTATTAAACCATTCTTTTCTTAATCAGATTCCTGTATTATGCTTCAGAATGCTAAACGTTCGTGTAACTTATTAGTAAGAACTCTAAGAGATAGGCATTTGCAATCACATTCTTGTCTGGCACAGAATGTCAACAATGTAAACACTAAATTAAGTTCATTATGTTACACATTCTGAAATCGATCAAATTCTGTCAGCCTTCATGCAGCTCGTATTTTATGTATTTTGCAAATGTACATTCACACCTGAGATATGATATAAAATTCTGAGGAAAAGCATCATGTAGTACTTAGACCTTTAAATTGCAAAAGAAAATTATTCGAATAATGAAAAAATGCCATCCGCGTTATCCTTGCAAGCCTCTCTTCATTGAGCTTGGAATCTTACCACTGCCTTGCCTATATATTTACGAATCTGTAATATTTGTCAAATGGGACTTAACAGTGGGAACATATTTTCATGCAATACTGATATTTATAATTACAACACACGTCGTAAATATCACGTTCATCAAGTGTCAATATCAACAGCTCATTATCAGAAATCCACATACAATACATGTACACGTTACTTTACAATGCACTGCCAGATGACATAAACAATTGAAGTCGGTTCACAAATTCAAGTTAAAAGTAAAATCTTTTCTGCTGCATAAATGTTTCTATACAATTAGAGACTATACTGATAAACAAAAAAATGTTTATTTAACAAAACAGTGATATATAATGAATTACTTTTCATTTGTTTTGTATATTTTTTTAAAAAGACTTAATATGTTTGTAACAAATAATGTACTTCAGCTTCCGGGTCAATGACCCGCATCTCGATCAGGTTTTTGTTTACTTTCCCTGATCTATTGAGCAAATGCTGAGATGGCCCCTTGTTTTGCTTGTGGTCGTAAATGTAGCTTCACTATGCGCACATTTTGTTGAACTCTCCTTTTGCTTGTAATGGTAAGAGTAGAGGTAAGGGCAAGTTGCTATTTTGTTAGCAATTCAAAAAAATCATACTTGCAATTCGTGTACCGATGCAAGTAATTTTTCTATAACTCAGAAACGAAAATGACTATTTTTCAAATATTGCTAATCTTGCGATTTTTAAAATTTATTTTTATTTATTTATGTTATACTTTTACTCATCTTTCAACTATTTATAGTTAAAATGACGGGAAGGGACTCTGGAATTCAAGAAAACGTGCGCAGATAATCTTCTCCCCCCTACATCACATACAGTTTTTACTGTTTTTTGACAGAAAATATCTAAAATCTAAATCAATGATGTATGAAAACATGGCTTCGTTCAGCAATTATTGTTATATATAACAAAATCAAGATGTTTTCTGATAGTAATTTTGCAAACCGTGTTCTGGTCTGAAATTTTTAGTTTTTAAATCGGTATTCATTCAATGAAGACAAAACATGCGAAATTCTATGTAGTTATGTATAGAGACCCGAAAAATATGTAGTATTAAATGTCTATATATATATATATATATATATATATATATATATATATATATATATATATATATATATATATATATATATATGTATATGTATGTATGTATGTAATGAAAGCCATAAGAACGTGTAATATATATGTAAAATCTGATATAGTATCTAATATTAAAATATTTGATTAAAAATGTCTTAAATCATTTTTAAAATTAATAAAAACCATTTGGAGTGCACAAGATGATACTTAAGATGTCACTTTGCATCATACAACTTTCCTGTAAGTGGTAAAAGCTTCTTCTATTGCTATGCAGAACCGTAGTTTAGCAGCCAGACTAGATGCAATAGATGCCATCGTACTAATTGTCGATATCTGAAATTTTTTTGTAACATATATAGGTGTTTTTGAAATGGTGGAGATAAGGGTTTTCGTCCAGTTTTTCTGATCCATTGAGAAAATGCTGAAGTGGCCCCTTGTTTTGCTTGAGATAAATGTATCTTTAGTACGCGCACGTTTTGTTGAACTTTCATTGACAGTTGTATTAGTAGGACTGAGGCTTGTGAGTTATTTTGTTAGCAATACTATAAAATCAAATCAATGGTTCACCAGCAAATGCGAAGAAGTTTCTATAAATCGAGAAATGTTCTACTTTTCAAATGTTCACAACTGCGCTCCATTGGTAGAATCTGTATTCATAATTGAACTTTAATGTATAGCATGTACAGTAATGTATAGTAAAAAGGTGGGAACGGGATTCTGCAGATCAAGAAAACGTGTGCAGATCATACTTTTCATAGGTCATATACAGTCTTTTACTATATTAGCCTATACACGAATAAATAAGCATATTTTAATGGCTAAAACGCTTAAAATAAAACAGTATGCAGTTTGTCATTAAATTTCTCAAATGGGTTTTTTTTCCTCTTCAGAATACTCGTACTTCGTTCAATGACTGCTGTTAATAACGGTATGGGTAACAATGAACGAAGTAGTTTCGTAGCTTCGATTGATTAGTGATTCCGGGCGCGTCAAGAGCTAATCATTAGTCTCGTATGTGTAGTGTATATTTCTCCCTGTGGAGGTGGGGGTGATCTTCCTGGTGGACGATGAGAACTAGCGCCGACCTGTCGGCGGTTTTTCCAATCAGGTATTTCCCCACCAGTGGCGTTGTGTGGGTGTCAGCCGCTCCGGGTGGAGGAAAATTTCGCCGCCCCATATCTAGATATTTCAATTTAAAAGATTAAACAAGTAAAATAATGTAAAACATACAGTAATTCTACAGAACGTTTCAGCGAGAAAATCATAATTGTGAATTGTACACGTTACAAATAAAAAAGTCATGTATATATTTTTTCAATATAATAATCACATTTATTATAAACATTCTTACACATACCAGCATGGTACTTACACTAAAATATACTTCGGTTTTTAGAACGTGGCGCGTCAAGGCCCGTCTTCACGGTGGCATTGTCACTGCATTTCGCGTCTTTCGCGGTCGTGCTGCTGGATGTCGCATGATCGCGATGAATCCAGCAGTGCATCAAGGAAGGGTAAGGAAAGAAGGGTCGTGGCCCATTTGTTAGGATACTGCTCCGACATTTACGTGGTACTGATCGGAGAAACTATGGAAAACTACCAACCAGGGTAGCCGGCCGCTAGAGTTATCCTCCACTCAGCGGCTGAATTGGAGCTAGCTATTTAGCTAGTGTCGAAAATCCTGTCACCTTCGGGACTCGAACCTAGGACCTCCCGGTCAGAGGCACTGTGGTGACACCATTTGATGCCCTAAGCCCCCTCTATCGGTCGTAGCTTTGACGGAGTGGAAACTTCCAATTTTTAATTACATTTAAGACTGACAGATTACAAGCAAATAGTACAATAACTCAGCTCTAATTCTCACGTGCGAACATTTATTTATCGTAAATGTTATTTTGCGGGGTCACGGTCATTAGCCGTAGATCCGAACCTGTGTAATCGAACCCGTTTTTTTCCTTTTTTCTTTCGAAGCTTACTCCCAGCGTGGGCCTGGGAGACCGTTTTCGAGTAGGCGCCCCCGAGGGGGCCCCCACATGCACTTGGGAGCGATTCTCACTTTCCCGCCAGATATCAGTTTCAGTTAACCATACAGAAACTCTCAGGTTGGGAGAACGGAAACGCGCAAACAAAAGCAACTCTCGTCATTACGTAAATTTGAGGTCATCCTAACATATTAATTAAGATATAATATATTTAAGAGGGAATTCAACTGTTTCGATATTTTTATGGTAGTAGGGAAGTATTACTTCTACTACCTGTGCTCTGTGGTGGACACTTGGCCGATCAGGGAATCCAGAGCGAGAGGCAAACACACTGATTACCTCAGGCGTGCTGCACTCTCGGGATCTAATATGCAACTTGCTCAACTTCGCTTCCGGGGATTTTTACAACGTCCGAAACGCAGAAATTTCAGGAGCAGGACCAGTGAGGCACTTCGGCGTCGCACTCTGCCAGCGGATGTGTGGTCATCCTAACAATGAGCGATCAGCTGGGAAGAGCGCGCCGAATTCAATTACACAAAATCAGTTAACAGAAAACCTGTTTCCCTTATTGCTCTATTTGAAAGATTCTCAAATTAATATTTAGGACTCGTTGACGAACATTTTACGTGGGGATGCTCAGCATATACATGCCATCTGACGCTACGCACATGTCGGCATGCATTCATTAGTATGCAACATCAACACGCACAATCAAGTATCATACTTACTTGTTTGCAGTATCTAGTCCAGACGTTTCAAGCACATGGTTATACCATTCCCGCTGAGCTTCCGAATTGAATAATTGGCTCAAGGAAACTTCAGGTGGCAAAACAGTAGTTATTTCCTGAAACAAAAGAATCCATAATTAAATAAGGGATGTGGACTCTTCATAATTTTAGTTATCAATGCAATAAAGTTAGTAACAAAAAAGGAAAACATTCTGTTTATAACAATTTTCATTAAACCTCGAATACGAAAAAGTTTTCCTTAGGTATTGTAGTAAGAAATGAACTTCAAAAAGATGGATACGAATGAAACCTTTAGTTTCCATATAACTATGAGAGGAAATAAAAGTGACAAATAACATCGCACAACCGATTTAATGGAAAAATTGAAATCAGGAAAACACGGATTCATTTAAATCAGGGGAACTTCTTTTACACAAACAATCAAAATATTTTATTTTATCAGCATTTGTCGGTACTAAATTAATTACATGCTCGCGGCACTAAATACTAAATTAATTATACATTCATAACCCTGATCAGTTGGTCAAAATACAACACAACCCATGTATTTCGCACATGACTATTCCCGCCTGTCATTGCATAATATTTTTGGGAAATTCATTAGACTTTGCAGACTTTCAGATGGCAGAAAAAACTCGAATGCTGGACATTATTCATTTAACTGTAAATTCTGACATTGTCGAGCACTGAAGGACTGAGACGCGAAAACACACAAGTGAATTACTTGGTTTTTGAGAAAACATTATTCAAATGAAACTGAAATAAGTCCACATACAATCATGGTTAATGAAATAAGAGCTTACATTTTCACTAATTAAGATAAAAACATACCGTAAATAAAGAAACGAACAGTTATGATTAATACTCATTAATTTAGTTTCAATGGCCATTTCGGATAAGATGTGTCACTTGCACTCCTTATCTTCCAACGAGAAGTGAAGGACGTAGATAAAAAATATCAACAAATGCGTCTTAAGTATGAGTGTTTGTTCATCAAGATCAGCCGGATGTGAGGTAAAAGAATGCCAGCATTATCATAAAGAACTCAACATTTTCCAGGATGATAGATGTCATAATTTTCAAGAACAAATACAAACAATTGATCATGTCGTCTTAGAATGTCCAATTCCAGTCCCGGAAACATGATAAGCACTATAGGATATTTACTCGTAGTTACCTCCACTGGTAGATCTCTAACGCCCTCAGAAGTTCCAAATACATGCTCTGCGAGGAAGTAGGACGAACATTCATCAAAACCTGTGACGTCTCTTGGACTGTGACAAGATTATACAACCAATAATCAGTGATACACAAACTGGGTATTGATTTTCGCGATTTTAACTAAAATAGTTTTAATTCACAGATTTTGCTGTTCCAGGCGGTGAGAACGTAACCCAGGAGGCAAAGAAACACCTTAGATACAAAAGTTTGGATATTGGGATCAGCTTGATGTGGTGTATAAAACACAAGCTGTACTGATGGATAGTTATCGGAGATCCGGGGCTTGTTCCGCAAAATATATGCAAGAACTTATCCAAACTTTCACGTCATTCACAAGACTGGGAAGTTCAAGAGCAAGCGGGAACAGCCCATATTTCTTATTAAGTATTGCAGAAGCACCGATCACTAGATCTGCTCGTAAATAAAGGGAAAATGATAATACTAATATTTATACTAATACTACTAATAATACTATTGTAATATTGATTTAATTCTAATAATAATATTACATTTTTTCTTTCTCCCCCCTGTCTCTCCCTCCCACTGTTTCTTCTTCCTTGCTTCTTCAATTTCACCATCCTTTTATTCTGGTTATATTTTCCGGTTCATTTCTTAGGAGACATAGTACATGTACGTATTTTTATATCAAAGCATGACACGTTGCTTTATAATATTTACATATTCCCAGTCTAAAGCAATAACGTCATCATTCAAAACTAATGGTGCTACAACAGCACATACCTTCTCGTATTATTGGAAACGATTACGTATTATATGGCACGAACATGTCAGTCTTCACTTTAAAAACTCGTAACCAAACGCAGGCCAGAAAAAATACGTAACTTTATTTTTGTGAGATTACAAAAGTTTGAATGAAAATGACCTCCTTCCATTGACTACAAAGTACTGCGCTCTTTTATTACAAAAGGTTTAAAGGGAAAAAAGTAAAACTACTTACAGTGAGTGTAGAAAGGTTTCGTACACTGCAATATACGAAATTAATTTAGATTAATTTCTTGCTTTATTTCTGTAATAGTATAAATATAATGTCTCACGTCTCAAAAATATATTACTTGATAGATTCAACTTAAGAAACTTTTCAAATGCCAATCCACCCACCCTCACATTTAAAATTTGTAATTCTCAGTGAACATGAGGGCACAAAAAGCATTCGTCCACTCACCTCACATGCCGTTGCGTTGGTAGTCTAACCACAGAAACCACACAAGGTAAGCAGTTAAAACTATTAGAGTGCTAACGCCAATCAGAAGCGAGCTTGGGGTTATGCTCCCCTTCCCCTCACGGGCGGGAAAAACTATTTAAATTGTCGTTGGGGAATTGGCGATCATTTAGTTTTATGGCTCTGTCAATCACAATGACAATAAATTAAAATAAAGTTTTTTCCCCTTTTGGTAAACAATTACTCTTCTATAAAATTCTAAGAGATATGCCAATTTAAAACAGGTTAAAGAAACTAAGCATGGCACAATGAGTCCGATCCGGTGCCCGAGATCGCCGTAGCGATCTCGGACCGAAGGATCGCGGGTTCAAGTTCCGCCACGGGCATGGTTGTATTGTGTTCGTCCTTTCACCCCTTATCATATCATGTCATCTTCTGAGTTGCCATACCGTTACAAGCACTAGTTAAATGATGCGACCTTAAAACCTAAAAGTTGATGCGACCTTAAAAAAAAGCACAATGAGGAGGTAATAACACCACGCAGTAAATGGAAAATGTTGAAGAAGGCGAAAGGTAATTTCTACTTTTACCGTATATTTCAAAACTAAATAGCAAAATGAAAAAGACGTTAAGGAATGAAAACGGTGTTAAAGTTGGAAACACTGTATTAAAAAAGAAATCACTAGCGAAACACAACTGACAGAGAGGAGTAATGTGGTCTACTTTCTACATACTGTAATTTGGAATAAGTGGGACATACTAAGAGAAAACAGAAAGATTCAATTAATCAGCTTAAAAGAAACATTTCAGAAAAACCAAGTAGGTTCAAGCACAGGTTAGATATAAACCATCAAATAGAATTCAATAATTCAAAGATTCTAGCAATGGAGAGAAGGTACGAAGATAGAATAATAATGGAAACGTTACAGATTACAATTCGACAGACCATGAATTTAATGACAGAACCAAGTCCGTGTTAACGCACGAGCCAAGGGCCCCGATTGTTCTTAAAAAAATAAATAAAAAATTTTATATATATATATATATATATATATATATATATATATATATATTACTACGTTTTTGAAGTAACACAAAACCGCAAGTAACCAAGAAAGACAAAGTAATAACACTAGTAAGTGGTTATCTGAGGAAATGTTAGCAAACAAAGAAGTTAAATTATAGTTCATAAGACCTAAATCAATTTCTGTTAAAGAAAAACGGCGTATCAATGCAAGATGGAGTATTAATATATAATTATGAAGATAATGTAAATTTTAGTCATTGCTTTTTGGACATTGGTGTATTACTAGGACAAAAACTATTACTATAAGATATGTGCATTAACCGGGGATGTCAAAAGATATCGAGAAGTTGATACGTAGTTGTAATATATCTAAACAGAGCCAGGTAAGCCCGCTGAAGCACTCTTCAAGCTGGCCAAAAACTGAAAAACCATGGGAGCTGGTACATATTGATTACGCAGGGCCGTTCTTGAGGTCAATGTGGTTTGCGATAACGGATGCAGTATGACAGTAATCATATGTGTATGAATCGCGGTGAGCAACAACAGAAGCAACAATACAACTTTTAACGAAGCTTTTCGTAATAGAAGGTTTACCACAACTGCTGATATCAGATAATGGGACACAATTCACGTCACATATTGAAAAATTTTGCACAGAGAATGGCATTTAGCATCTTAGGACGGCTTCGTTCCATCCTCAGTGAAACGGGGAGGGGCAGAGATTTGCACGTACGTTCAAAAGTACCACGGTTAAAGCAATGACCGAAGGTAAAGATAAAGCGTTACAGCAGCTACTCCGATAGGGCCCGAAAAGAGACGTCCAGCGGAACGACTTCATGGAGGGCAACCGAGGATATTACTAGCACTATTGGGACCTGCCAAACGCCCGAAATACATAGGGAATGAAAGGTTCAAGTTAATGATAAAGTATACATTGGATCATTCAAATCGTTTCCGAAATGGATAGCAGTAGTGATTCACAAGACTATAGGCTATAAAATGTATCTGGTACAATCTGAAAAGGGTTTGACACGAAGACATGAAAACCAGATAAAAAGATGGAAAGGAGAATGGACAACACCCAGCAGAGAAATAATCTTCCTTTTGATTTTCAGCCGGCTACAACGCAGACGACGGAACCGGCCGTCACACAAGAGCCAGCAGCTCAGCCGGAAGCATTGCCAGATGACGCACCAGGAGCGGGGGTTCGACCAGAGGCGGAGTTATTCGCGGAACCCAGCAGAGTATTTGTACAAATACTTTTTGTGCATCATTTCTTTAAGATAATTTTGTTATTACAAATAACTTAATTTGTACTCGTTTTTCTATTTTTACTTTGTTATCTACAAACTAGTATTTGAGCAATAGTACAGTGATGGATAATGTTATGTAAATATATTATTTTACGGAAATGCAGTTTTTCTTTGTTACAATATTCAGTGTACGAATACTTTACAGTCAGGCTGGACTGGAAACCGGGTGCTGCGAGTAAAAATGCTGTACGCTGCTATCTCGGAAAGATACGTTGGCATCCCAAGAACTGCGTTGCGAAGACATAACATGTAATGTACTGCGCATAATGTACTGTAAATAATGCGGCTCCTGCGAAGCGAAAAAAAACATCACCTTTTCCTCCTCAATTAGATGGACAATAGTTATTCATGCGCTAAGGGTATTGTCAGAGTTCAAATAATCGGCAACAAAAGCGACAACAAAAAGCACAAGGGCCTTCGACCCAAGCGCTTTTTGTCGCCCGAGATCTTGAACAAGAACGCCCCTGGTACCTTTTATCTATTAATATTGATTTAGATTTACTTATTTAATAATTAACTAGAGACATTAGCTTGTTAAATACGTGCTACAAAATATGCGCAAATAATAACCAAGAGAGTTCAAGCAATTGTCGAACACATACTTCTAGAAGAACAGAATGGTTTCAGATCCTGTATAGATGGAGTATTCACACTCAAATAAATTCTTGATAAAAGCTGAGAAATGAACCTAGAAACATCTTCCTTTCATAGACTTATAAAAAGCATTTGACAGAGCAATACGCATAAACAGAAAAGTAATATAGATAACAAAAAGTATGCCGTATGTGTGAATCTTCCGAATACAAAGAGAAGGGAGTAAATACATCAAGGGATTAGACAAAGGTTCTTACACACACACACACACACACACACACACACATATTCACTTAGCCAAAGATTAGTGTGATTTGTGATGCAGTTCGCACGCATTTTGTATTTTACTGCTATGCGTAAGTGGCTGGTGTAAGTTCGTGTCGGACCTTAGTCAATAACCAAATCGGCTTTCGTGTTGCACTACGCCCTTAGAATGTCAGAGGGGAGAGCTTGCCTTATTTGCCCTCTTGTGAGGACGTGTCGAGCTAATTGTTTTAGAGTTGCCAGAGCTTCGTTGGTTTGAAAGGCTTGATAGGCTTCATTAAACGAAAGCCGTCTCAAGCATTGAGTGAAGGGATCGATATCAAGTTCCTTCCTCAGTACCTTCAACCGTTTCCGAACTGGAGGGCGTTCTTTGAACTTCGTTCTGTAGCAGCTCAAGTGTATCCTTGTACTTCTGTGCTGCGGTCCACCACGTTGCCGCAGCGTAGGTGGCCACAGGCCGGTAACACGTTTTATAGAGTGCCAAGCGAAGTTCCCAGGGGAGTGTAGGTTCCCTCAAAAGAGGTTGTAAGAGTCGAACTCTTTGCTGTAATTTTGATCGAATTCGCCTGACATGTAAATGCCAGCGCATCCTTCGATGAAATGTGACGCCTAAATAAGTTGCCTTAGGCGCCCATGTCAGTTTTTGTGTGCCAAGAGTAATTTGTTTGGGTGGTGTAAAACGTTTAGTGTATTTGTGTTTGCGGCGGGTGTAACAGATTGCCTGTGATTTTTCCGCTGAAAAAGTCAAGTGGTTTTGTTCCGCTCACTTCAGCGTCCGGTTCATCTCTTTTTGAAGTATTTTCACTTTGTGGTCTAGGTTTATTCCTCTTGCTAAGACCGCCAAGTCATCAGCGTAAAGGAAAATCCGTATCCGTGGTATATGTGGGATGACATTGACATACAGCGAGAACAGTAGCGAAGAAAGGACGGAGCCCTGAGCTGCCTGCGAGCCTGCAACAAGGCGCTCCGCTGCGCAATCAACTTCGGTTATGTAGAGCAACCTTAGCAGAATAAGTAAGAGAAGTTTCACCGGGCTCAAGTTTTAAGTATTCGCGCACCGAGTTGGTTGAACGTCAATGTGAATTTGCTGCCATGCCTATGGGCGGAGAGGCCGCCGCCGCAGTCGCTGCTCTAGGAATCTGCGGCCAGATAGTCCGACTGGTACGGGACAAGGTCAATATCCCCAGTGCTGGGAGGTGTGGTTCTCTCAACCAAGGGAAAAATAATGGAGGGAGCGGCGTCCGCCGAAACGCAAAAGAATTTTATACCTCGAGCTACGTCTAGTAAATACTTAGGAATACAACTCGAAAGTTAACTGAGCTGCAAAAATCAAGTACATTTCGTTGTGGGGGAAGCCTAGAGATCTTTACATTTTATTAGAAGGATTCTGAGGAGTAACGTCAGAGCTAAAGAATTAGCATATATGTCATTAGTGCGACATATGTTAGAATACGGCGCGGTATGTTGCTACCCGTGTATCTAAGAAAAGGGAACGGGCGCGTTTATGCGTAATGTATAAGACATACAGAGGGGACACAGCATGGGCAGATATCGGTAAAAGATTACAGAAATCAGATTATAAAAGCAGAGGAGACCATCCTTGGAAAATACGATGTAGAAAGCAAAGAACTGATTTAGGCAAGTTCTCCTTTCTGAATCGCACTATAGTAGATTGGAATAAACTACCTGCAGAAGCACTAGAGGCTCTTCCTTCTAATGTAGCCAAATTTAAAAATATGCTTCATTCCATCTAGATCATCTCGAATAATACTGACTGAGACATTTATCATTATTATTATTATTAATATTAGTAATATTATTACTTTTATTATTATTGTTAATATTATTATTGCTTTTATTATTATTAATATTACTATTACTTTTATTATTATTGTCATAATTATTATCGTCATGGCCCTTATACAGTGAAGTGATGTGAAGTGTAGTGTAGTGGGGGGGGGAAGGGAGTGCAGTGTAGTGCAGTGCAGTGTAGTGTAGTGTAGTGTAGTGTAGTGTAATGTAGTGAAGTGTTATGTAAACTAGAAGTGAATTTAGAGTTAGCTAAAAATAAATTGGAACTATTATATCGACCCCCTAATTCTAATAGTAAACCCAATTGTAAATGTTGAAAATGTTTAGAAATTCTAATTTTAATTGTTATCATGTTTGCATGATTAGCATTAGCATTAGCTCAAAGCGAACTTTAATAAATCTATCTATCTATCTATCTACCCCTACAGAATTTCGCAGCATGATAATCTAGAAAAGGTCCTGGCTTATTGTGCCTTAGAGGCTAATAACTAATCAAATCATACCGAACAGACGAAGTTTTTCTCCTTCCATTATTCAGTCATGGTTATTGAGTGAATCGAATGGATTGTCTTGTATTGCGAGGTCTGGATTGATGACTCGTCTGAGTCTATTAATATGTCTGATAATATGTCTGATGACTTTTTGTCGTCGTTTATGGTATCTTAGCACGATCTAGTTTTCTTCGGTCCAATACTGGTACTTATTTTCGGCAAAATTTAACTTTTTTCATCATTACAGGCGTGGACCCGCCTGCTTGTCGTCCCAGATATTTTGAACTGATGACCGAGAAACTACTTCCGAATATGCGATTTCTCGTTGTGTTCACATACTATGCCGAATCAATGTAGCAATTCATTATTTTTTCTGGGTGTGAGTACCAAGACCCTTTTCCGCGACTACTGAAACCATTTGTTTTTAACTTTACGTTAATTCTTGCAGTTACAAGATCTGACGATGCCAATAAATCGTTTTGTAAACGTCAACGATCCACAGTGTAGTATGACTTTATGAAATACAATTCTTAGCTGAATAACAAATCTAACCTAACGAAAATTTACAACTTAATTCAATCGGCAACTGCGAGTCTTCTAAACACCACGTAAAGATGAACATGGAAGTGTTTTAAATGTTAGACAGTTGCCAAGTAAAGTTACAAAATACATTAACTTTAAAGTAAATATCGATATTTAAAAATATATCGGTAGAAAAATTAGAATGTATAAACGAGACCGAAAAAAGGAATACTGATTAGGGTTAAAACATATCAGCGAAAATAAAAAGAAAGTTAAAACATAACAAAGTAAACAGCGGTGGAATTATTTCTTGGTCGTATAAGGGCAAATTGGTTCCTAATATATTCCGCGTGAGGCCAGTAGCGGGGCGGCAGAACTGGTACCTAATAGATTCGGTAGAGGCTAGAAGTGCGTAAAATAAACATTATATCTGATAGCTACTATAAAATAAAATGAAAAAATATAGTATTTAATTAAAATCTGAACCAATTACATTAAAAATTATTATCTGAAACTATTGTGATTCTCATCAAATTTATCTTTTTCCTTTTTCACAAGGATTGGATATGTAGAAAGCCCGGATAACACCGGGTATTTTGTGCGTTACTTATAATTTCGATATCTTTGAGAATATCGAAATTCCCTTTCTTAAAGATATATTTTACTCCTCTGAATATACAAGGTCTGTCCCAAAAGTAAGTTGAATGACCCTACGCCCCCGAAGCAAGCCACTAGCAAGGCGCGCCAAGTGACGTGAATGGTTGTGTGGGGTTTAGGGAAGCTAAGGACACGCACGTCAGTTGTCTGCAGGCTCTTTCACAGTGCGCATCGCTGCTAGTTTGAACCCTTGTATTAGTGACGCGTCGGAATTTTAAGATGCCACGTTTCAAGGACCAGCGTTACGCAATAAAATTTTGTGTTGCGCTCAAGAAGACGGGCGCTGAGAATGTTGCCATGCTAAGGGAAGCTTATGGCGATAGCACCATGTCCAACAATATGATTTACCGCTGGCACAAGGTGTTTCGAGAAGGCAGAGAGGACGCCGAGGATGAAGACCGCTCTGGACGCCCGTCAACGTCACATTCCGATCAAAATGTGAAGAAAGTGAGGGACATGCTGAACTCAAATCGACGCCTGAGTATTAGAATGCTGGCAGATGAGTGTAAGATCCCTAAAAGTACTGTGCATCGCATTGTTACCGCAGATTTGGGCATGCGGAAGACCTGTGCGAAGATGGTCCCCAAGGTGCTTTCCGATGAACAGAAGGCTGCTCGTGCAAGGATTTCGCGTGACCTCCTGGAGCAGTGTGAAAATGATCCGAATTTTTTGTATAATGTGATTACGGGTGAAGAAACATGAGTTTTCGAGTATGACCCGGAGACCAAAAGACAAAGTGCTGAGTGGCACACGCCAGCTTCCCCGCGCCCGAAAAAGGCGAGAATGAGCAAGTCCCGAGTAAAGGCCATGCTCATCGTGTTTTTCGACAAAAGAGGCATTGTCCACTCAGTGGTTGTGCCACAAGGACAAACAGTGATCAGTCATTTTTACTTGCAAGTCCTGAAAAGGCTCCAAAGCAGAGTCAAACGCATCAGGAAGGAGATCGCCAGCACTTGGCGTCTTCACCATGACAACGCGCCGTCACACACCTCCTTCATTATTAGAGAGTACTTAGCCAAACGCGGTGTGGCAACATTGCCCCAGCCGCCGTACAGCCCCACTTGGCACCACTGGACTTCTTTTTGTTCCCGAGGATCAAGAAGGAACTCAAGGGCCACCATTTCGCGACTTTGGAAGCCGGCAAAGAAGCAACGACGAGGTGCTTGAAGGAGGTCTCCGTCGACGCCTTCCAGGGAGCGTTCAGCGACTGGGAAAAACGCTGGCGCAGGTGTTCCGACGCGGAAGGAAGCTACTTTGAAGAATTTTAGTTACTTGTATATTTATCTGCAATAAATCTTTTTTCTTGGACTTATTCAACTTACTTTTGGGACAGACCTTGTAAGTGCTTAGTACAATTTAACTCCAGAAAACCTGGTCAACATTCTCCTTCAAATTAAAAAAGAAAACATGCGGATTTACACGATTCAATTCCCATCACTATTTTCACCGGAAATAAGCAATCATTGGATATCAACATGCACTCGTAGTGATGACCAGTGTGATAACATTTATTGTGGACTACGCCAAATAGTAATTTGTACAGAATGACATATTACCTTTACCATGATTCCGGGAGGCTGCAAATAATTATGTTACAATTTTCCCACTCCTAAATAAAGTGCTTTGGAATGCATCAGTTCATGAGTGCATGCTTTACGAGTTGTAGAATAAGTTCCACGAATCATGATACTGGGCAAAAATACCCGGAAGAGTTCAGACTTAATAGACCTCTATATATTTAAAAAATCGATATTTTAAGATCTTACCTTGTGCCTCTTTTCTTTGACGTGGACCAGTTTCTCGGGAAAATGCACATTATGGAGAAACTGTATTTGTTCTACTTTATCTGCAACTCCATTAGTTGATGTACACACTGTATCACTGGATGGAGAACACTGAGACAAAACTGCTGGAGACATTACACCGCCTGGTATATAGCAGTCAGCTACTGAATTTTGAGAAGTTGACAAAAAGCTTTGAGGAGGACCAAGGTGCCCATTCATATTAGGAAGACCATTTGTTCTTGAAGGTGAATTTAAACCACCTCTTTGTGCTTCTTCATAATATGGCAATGGAAAAACTGTAGCAATCTGTGGTGCAGTCTGTCCTGATTTTTTCAAGAAATCACCATGCATAGTCTGTCCCCACTGTGGATTTCCTCGAAGAATAGAAGGAGAAATCAGATGATTTCCCCAAGTGTTCAAAGGAGTTAGAGAAGAAGGCACAACACTGTTATATAAAATTGGAGGAGAGTTAACTATGCTAAGTGTACCCAATGCAGTTTTCAAAGGATAAAAATTAGAATTTGGCCCCGACATGGGTAGAGGTGGGTGGACTGGGGGAACAGGAGACCCAGTGTAAAAAATCACAGGAGCAGCATTGGTAGTGGGGAAATTAGGTGCTAAATGCAGAGCTGGTGGAGGGGGTATATGAGTTGGTCTGGGAATATGTGTCGGATGAGATATACAGGAAGAAATAGGAGGTTCAGATCCTTGTTGAAATGCTAATGGTACCTCTCCTTGAGGAGACTGTGCGAATGACACGACACTTGTATTGCAATCCACTGGAAACTGTGAAGGTAAATGAATATATGATTCAAGCTGATACTGGCGTGGAATAAATTCTGGCGCCAAAGGATTTAATACATATGATTTCTTCAGTTCCACTCCATCCAACTGGCTTCTCAGAGAAGACCATGTCATACCAAAAAAGCTTTTATTATCATTGCAGATTTCAATGAATCTTTCCCACACTTTTCTGAAAAGTAAAATAACTTCATATTAATATTTTGCTCAACATACACATGAATTACAAGGAAATAATATATTACTTACACAGTTTCTATAACAATTACATTCAAATTATATCTTCACAGCGAAATATCATATTAAGTTAGCATATTAAGTTAGTTATCATATTAAGTGAATACTTGTTAATGATAGCTTTATTTTCTAAAAAAACAATTGAGAAATTGGCAAGTTATTTCTTAAACTACACTAGTAGAGCGGGGCAAAACCATTCTACTATCGATGGTTCCCGTTTGCTTACTTGCAAAGCTCATTTTGTTACGAAAAAGACCGAAACATTAATTTAGCCATCGGAAACTACATATTGGTAGAGAATAATCATGTTTCCAAAACAAATGAATTTTTAAAAAATACACCACTTTCGGGCCTGCGTACTTTCAATTGCGTAACTATACAGAGTTTAGCAACGGAGCTTGTGCAATCGAATTTTTTTTCCCGTTGTAGAGCATTTCTTACCAATTTGTACTCATCGTTCAGTTACCCCTTGCATTGAAAGTGGAATAAATGATTTGATTACGATGTTATTAGACATGAATTTTGCTACTGGTTCATACTAGAGAAAACTTGTATGTATAGGTAATGTATTTTATTCCCGAAGGATAGGTGAATTATTTATACAGGTACTGAGAACGAATTTCTTTGTACCTTCTTTGTGTAGTAGACCAGTACTAGTGGCAACTGTGCTCTATTAATTCATGTTTCCGAACGTGTCAATCGCTATGGTCACTCTCCAGGCGCCCGACTAATTTTCCGACATGTGTGGTAGTGCAGTGCATGTGCGTGCGCGTTTGTGTGTGAGTGCGAGCGTGTACGGGGAGAGGTGGAGGCAAGGATAAGGAAAAAAATACCAGCCAGTCGACATTCACTGAATTCTATTTAGTTAGTGTTGAACTATCTGCGATCGTCGTGACTCAAACCCTAGGACCTACTCGTCAGAGTCGCTGCAGTGGCAACACATTTCCCTGAGCTAACTCAGCCGCTAGCTATACTTGAGTAACAAGGCTCACTAGTACACGCTGTCGCAAAAACTCGAATTCAAAATAAAAATGTAAAATTAAAATAACTGATTCACGGTTCGACATGGGGTGTTGTTCCCTGATCGAAAGGCCCCAAATCGAGATCCCTGTTTCCAAAGTCGACCAAGGTACTTCCATGTACAATGGGACCAAAAGGTACAAAGAACCTCCCAGGCTAGTGAAGATGCTTTCGGACTTTCGGAGTACAGGACGGGACAAAGGTAGGTGGGAACACTACTACTACTAATATATATATATATATATATATTATATAATATATATATATATATATATTATAATATATATATATATATATTATAATATATATATATATATATTATATAATATATATATATATATATATTATAATATATATATATATATATATATATATATATATATATATATATATATATATATATATATACACACTAGGAATATTTTTTTCCATTCTGAGCGTGACTGATAATGTGGGAAAGAGAGTTGGGTTTTCTGTACGGTAAATTATTCACGCAATAGGTGCGCACTTGTACGAAGGGAAGACGTCGATAACTTGAGAGATAGCCTGTGACCCAATTTCCTAGGAGTCAATAGAACGAGATAATATGACGCTGCAAAGAACCTCGAACATGATCGGGTAAATGAAAGGGATGACGATGCAAAAGGACGTGGAGAGGGAGAACCGAATCATCGTAATAGCTAGGATTAGCGAAGAGCGACATTCAGATTCCAATTCTGATTCGATTCCATTTTATTTCTGTTCCCAAGTCAGACATTAGATTTATTCACATTCTGTTTTCAATTCGTCTGTCAATATTCGTAATGTGACATTTTTCCGATTCAGACATTATGCGGACATTACTATTCCAAACTAAAACTTACAAGTTTTGACTGAAAATGCGACTATAAATTAACGTTCTGTTGACATTCGAATGCAGTATAAACTTGTGATATTAGCACTATTGTTTTAATATATTCCGTATAATGCCTGTATATGCGCGAACACTATCAAATTACTCACTAAACCTATGGTGTGATTGGGCGACAACTATGCGCGGAGCACGTACGCAGGCAATTGCGCTAAATTGGAACGGATTGCGGAATGAACAATTGCAAGCGAGTGGAAGAAGTGGTTGTGAGGAGGGACGACCCATGTCCATGCTGTACCTGAGAATGGGAAACGGCCAACGCTTGCCAGGGTAACAAGCTGGATGCGCAGCTGTAACTCGGCGACAACAAAAGGGCGAACGGTTCGCCTTTTCTTCTCTCTCGGTCTCTCCCCATCGTCGGCTGGCAGCCAATGGTTTTTCAATGGGCGTATTTTAATTGAATACTCAAATAATAGATGAAAATAGCATTTTTTATTGAAAAAGAAAATTATTTACAAGTAATTAAGTCACCACTACATTGAACATAACTTGTCTGAATCAGTACTCTGTGTGGCCACCTTTAGCAGCCAACACATCTTAAATACGACGAGGCATATTGTTCATACACGCTTCAATGTTCATTTTTATCTTTGGACTATTTTGCAAAGTGTTACTGAGTACCCGAATCAGCTCTTGTTCGCTAACTTCAGATTTCATGAACTCGCAAATGTTCTGGATAGGGTTTACATCGGGAGAATGTCCTGGCCAGAAGAGAATGGTATTTTTTAAACTAAAAATGTATTTTTCCCTTTGGCTTCGTGGCACGGTGCACCATCGAGCATGGAAATAGATTTTTCTCGCTTTTTGAACCACTTTCTCATTTGAGGAAGTAGCTGTGCTTTAACACTTCCTCGTACTTTTCAGCATTCATTGTACCATCTACAATGTACAATGACCCTATAACCTTAAAACTGATTTACGGATCATACCATGACTGAAGATGGGTATTTGATGGTTGGAACAATGCACTCTGATTTGTATTTCTTATTGGGTATTCGTCTGACAAACTTAGATTTTTCGACCATTATTTGGACAGTACTCAGCTTACTCACGTTGAACACACCTTGAGCTTGTTAAAACAATAAAATAGTATACCAGTAAAAATTGTAATAGTTTTTTAGTTTTAAATACTCGTACATTGCAAAATGCGTTTTTTCTGCTTTTACATCTCTGATGAATTTGCATTAGAACTTCCAATAACGGAAATTGCACATCAAATAAATATTCGGACAGACGTTTATGTATCATTTTTTGTCAACGAACTAATGGGCGAAAGCAGATGCAGTAACTTTTCCCACGGTTGATTCTAGGACGATTATAACGGTCAATCAAGGCGCTGTCAAAAATCAGTCTATTAGTGTCTCTCCTTGAAAAACGTTGAAAGAATGCCTCGAAAAGGAAAGAACATCTCTTTATCTCTCTCATCTGACTGCGTCAGTTATCTTTCATAATGCAAAAGGCAAGGGCTGCCGTGAAAGTGCAAAAAATCTGAATACGAAGAAAAGATCGGTATGTGATATAATCAAGCGATTTAAAAAAGAAGATAGGATTGAGTGTCACCGCCAAAGTAGACGTCCCCATAAACTTTCCCGCAGAGAAGAGATCTTAGTCATCAGGAAGATTAAAAAGAATCCCAATTAAGTGCACCAAAGATTGTTTCAGAAGTGAGAAAAGAACCGGGGAAGGAAGGACATCCAGAAACAATGAAAGTGAATCTACGGAAATCAGAATTTCATGGTCGCGTGGCTAGAACAAGGCCTTTCATAAATAAGATAAACAAGAGGAAAAGGCGGGAGTTCGCTGAGGAACACATAAACAAGGATATTGAATGGTGGAATCGCGTAATATTTTCGGACGAGAATAAATTCAATGTGTTTAGACCTGACGGAAGAACATTGGTGTGGAGAAAGGCAGACACACCAAGAGAAAAATCTGCAGCCAACAGTGAAACACGGAGGTGGGAACGTAATGGTGTGGGGCTGTATGGCAGCTAGTGGTGTGTCTTCATTGAAAATATAATGGACAAACAAATATCTAAATGTGCTCAAGGACAACCTTAAGAAAAGTGCTGAGAAGTTAGGCATTGGGCATAATTTTAGTGTTTATCAGAAGAATGATCCTAAGCATATGTCCCAATTGGTTCAACTGTGGCTCTTATACAATTGTCCTAAAGTTCTTCTCCCTCCATCCCCCGCAATCCACAGACATCAACCCCATTGAAAATCTTTGGCAAAAGTTGGACAGTGAAGTGATAAAAGGAGCCCATCGCCAACAAACAACAATTAAAAGTGAGACTGCATGAAAAATGGAATTAAATTTCAGCAGAGTATACTAGAAAACTCGTGGACAGCATGCCAAAGAGGTTGAATGATGTTTTGAAAATTAAAGAACTCCCTACAAGTTATTGATGTACTTATTTGTTGTCTTATTTCATTTTATTAATTTGTTTATATTATGTGTCTGAATATTTTTTTGACGTTCCAAAGAATTAGGTATTCTTAAAATGTAGTGTAGTTTCGTAATTTTGAATGTGAAAATTAAACATGGATATTGTTCTAATGTATGAAATGTGCGTCTTTCATTACGCACAACCAAAGTTACGACATGTTTAACATTTTCTTCTAAATTAAAGAAAATGTCGGAAAATCGTAGGTGTCCGAATATTTTTTTGAATGAGTGTTTATGGATAATTCCACTCCAAATCGCACAAATATAAGAAAAATTTGACATTGGTGTCCCAATTTTGTTTTTCGAGATTATATTAATTTTCAACATTTTCGATAAAATGCTCGCATCGTTAAAGTTAATCATTTTTAACTCGTGATGTAATTGCAACAGAAATGTAATATTTTGCGACTTTAAAGAACGAAAGATGCTCTTTCATTTGATGTATGTAATGAAGCCATTCATTTTTTTTAAAATCTTTTTTGATCTATTTTATTTTTATTTTTTTAATTGTTCCCAAAAATTGACACTTTCAAGAATTGAAAAAATACCATTGTTACCTCTAAATCCTTGTACATAAGTGTGGTAAGTTAAAAAGTGGGACACCGAGATGAATATGAGAAATTAAATACAATGGAAATGTTAACTTGCTGTTTTGCTGCCGCGCCTGCTAGAGCGTCATCCCTCAAACACGTGCCAATCAGCAGTAGACGATTACCATCAATACACTTTCACAGAGCAATAAACAGAAGTATCCCTTCACATCTTACTATGTGCCAGATATCAGTGGAGGATGATGGGTTCAAAACTTGGGGAGGCCCAGACAAATTCAGGCAGGGAATCATAATGTGAAAATGAAAGTAAATGGCCATGTCAATAATGTGATGTTGATATCAATGAAATTGAAAGACAATTGTTGTCAACAAGGAGTTCGGTTTACCGGTAAACTGTTATTGGTGACATTCCAAATAAAAACATAGATTTCTCTTCTTTTAGAATAACTTCTTCGCGAAAACGGCACTGCCAATAAAGATTTTATTGTGTCCACTGAAATACTGGGTCTGCCACACAATGGATCCATCGCATCCACAGAGCACCCACTGTCTATGACCGCATCAAACTTTCACAGGAGGCGGCAAGACGCGCCGAGTGCCTCCATGCCAAGCCAACTCCAAAGCTGGACAAAACGAAACTACTCTTTTCTTATTGGTTGACGGACGTTATCACGGCAACAGGGAGGTGCGCGTCAGCTTAGGCCGCCGGTATCCTCCAGGCACAAGAAATTCTAGAACTTGGTGGTGCTACCTATGTGTAACGCACAGATCTGTTTGGCGCCATCTTGAATTGTAAAGTTATGTTTGCAGCAAGAGAAACTTCTTTTAAATGTTTACTCGCCAGAAGTACACATTTATGTCAATTTGAGACAAAGTTAGATATAACAAATTTTAAGTTAAAAAAACGTGTATCTTTTAGTGTTGTTAATCAATTTTGTGGAGAGGCCTGGCCTCCCTTCCCTCCTCTGAAAATTTGCCACAGCCAGGATGTACCACATACGACCTTCATAGCCAATTAAATTCAAATTAAAATTTGTCAAACTGATTCAATTTAATATTAAACAAATGGAATATTTACACTTCACTTTACAGAGAATATGGTTAACTGACCTTTTCATAAAGGCATGTTCTTCTCATTACCAACAACACACTTAAATAACTTCCTGGATAAATTAATAGATTCCTATCAGAATTGAAGGCTAGCTTTCATTAAGAATATTATAGTTGCTCTCCCTCCCCTCTCACTACGTCGCATGGTCCCTTTCCATAAACGTTGCGAAGCGAAGAAATGCCATTTAGCACTCACATCTTTTTGGAAGCATAAATTCCAATTGTTTTGTAATACACACCGATCCCATCCGAAAAATATCTGTGTTAACTAGTGATGCGACATCGATAACAAACCATCGATATTAGCAAACATAGATGTACAAAATTAAAACATAGATGTTTAAAATACATCGACAAAAACCACATCGACGAAAAACCGATGTTTTTAGACTCGATTGGTATCCTCTAACACTAAATTCGTGTACAATAAAATTTAATTTGACAGTGTTTATGAAATCGCCGAATAAGGGTATGATAAGGTGCAGACCCTACGCCCACAATGTACTTGATGGCCATATGTCATTGTGCAAAATGAATAAGAAGAGGAAATACAATGGCATAGAGGTCATCTCGGGATATAGAGTTTGGTAGTTGTAGGTAGTGCAACCAGTATTTTTTGGTTCCAACACATGAATGATGTGTTACTATCCGTTATTTCATATTTTATATTTTACAGTATTGTGATCACGGGCATTTTTCACAAAACATCGCTGTTAATAAAAGACTGGTGTCAATACATCGATCTTTTGAAAACATCGACATTCCTGCTCTTAACATAGTTATAAACTTTCTTGAGAAGTGTTATGAGTTCACACAGGCAATGGTGAATTGAATTCGTGTCATGATTCAGGCTTCCAGAATTATTTTTTTGAAATAAAATTAATTTAATTTTAAATAAATATTTTTATTTTTAAATTCTTTGCTCTCTCTTAGTTTAGCACAAAAAATGCACAGTAGCTTCTTCTTATCTTCAAGTATTTAGGCATAATGCTTGTTACGCCGCTTAATTTTGGTCCCTCCAGCGCATTCTTGGACGTCCTACATTCCTTTTTCCTCTCGGCTGATAATTTGCCACTTGTTTAGGAATTTTGTCGTTGTTCATTCGCAACATGTGATCTTGCCGTGAGAGTCTGTACTTGGTGACTTTCTCTATAAGACTTTCTACATTTAGCTCGTTTCGGATTTGTGTGTTTCTTTGTCTGTCCAAAAGGCTATATCCCGCTACCGTTCTAAGGAATCTCATTTCCGCTGCCTGCAGTCTTGATATATCTTTATTTGTCATTGTCCACACTTCACTCCCGTATAAGCAGGTTCGTATTGACAAAACTTTGTAAAATTTAATGAGAGTGTCTCTTCTCACTTTTGAACTGAGTGTTCTTCTTATAGTTCCATTCATTTGATTGAATCTTTATATTTTCTTATTTATGTTGATTTCGCCATAGAATGATATGTCTGCTCCCAAGAATGTGAAGTGTTGTATCTGCTCTACTGTTTTATTATTTACTACAATTTTTTGAGCGTATCGGGTATCGACCTTGGAATGCCATCACTTTCGTTTTGGTGTCTGATATTTCAAGATTATATTCTGCCATTATCCGCTGCAGTTCATTTGTTGCTATTTGTAATATATCTTCTCCTTCTGCTATTATTGCTTGGTCATCTGCAAAAAGTATTGTCCATAATTTTGATGTAGTTAGGTCTAGGCTATAAAATTTTAATCTGCTCTTCCACTCACGAATAGCTTCGGCTATGTAGATATCAAACAGTAGTGGTGAAAGACTACATCCTTGTCGTAGGCCTTGGTCCACTTCCGCTTTTCGATCTGGTTTCCAAGTAATACATATTTCAGATTTATTATACATATTTTCAATTACAAGTATAAAATGTTCGGGGATTGCTTTCTTTCTTAATATTTCAAAGAGGGTATGCCTGGCTACAGTGTCAAAAGCTTTCTTGTAATCTACAAACAAGATGTGGGTTTCCTTGTTATATTCTCTGTGTTTCTCTAAAATTTGTTTTAAGATGAAGATATTGTCTGTGCAGGACCTTCCTTGACGAAAGCCACTTTGTTCTTCCATCAACATTGTTTCTGCAATTTTCCTTAGTCTAATGGTCACAATTTTTTAATACATCTTATAAGCAACGTTTAGAAGACTTATACCTCTGTAGTTGTCACATATTGATCAGTCTTCCTTTTTGAAAATAGGTAGCACTACGGCAAGTTTCCATTCGGTTGGTATTTTTCTTCTATTCCAGCATAGGTTGAAGAAGTGGAGAAGCCTTATTTTAAATTCTTCAGTTGCACATTTAAGCATTTCTGCCTTTATGCCATCACTGCCACTAGCTTTTCTATTTCTCATTTTACTTAGTGCCTCTTCCAGTTCTTCCCTTTCTATCTGATCTACGCTGTCTTCAATGAGGTTTTCATTTTTCTCTTCCTTCTTATTCTTATCCCTCGCATTCTTATTTGTCCATAAGTTATTGTAGTAAGAAAGCCATTCATCTGGCTTAATTATTTGTATATCTGCTATGTCCTTCTCTTGTCTGTTAAGGTGTCTCATAATTTTATATGCTGTTTTCTGCCGTCCATGTATGTCATTTTCGATATCAACTATATATTTATCCCATGAATCCTGTTGGGCTTTTCTTGTTAGGTACCTGACGTGGTTGGAAATTGTGGTGTATTCCTTCTTAGTTTGTGAGGATTTATTAGATAGATATCTCAGATATAGTTTCTTTTTCTCGTTAACAGCTTCTTTAATTTCTTCATTCCATATTTTAAGCCCTTTCTTCCTTTTTCTTTTTCTTTTTGAAGTAGAGCCTAGTGTTTTATATGCTGTTACTTCAATTATAGTTTTCAAATTCCTCCACTCTTCTTCCACATCATTACTAATTTCAATTGTTTTATTATGTTGGTTCAGATGTTGTCGGTACATCAGTTTGACAGATTCTTTATTTAGTAGATATACTTTCCAGGTTTTTTGGGTAGGACAGGTTTGGCTGTTTTTGATTTTAACCCATCTCTTCAATAATTTTAGCTTTCCAAGAAGTGCGAAGTGATCACTATCTATATCGTAGCTTCTATAAGCTCATATATCTGTTAAGAGTTTGCTTATTTTATCGTTTGCCATGATGTAGTCAATAGTACTAATTTGACCACGTGCTGCCAATGTCATCTTGAGAATACGTTTATGCTTATAGAAAGTGTTCACTATTTTCATAGTGTTAAAACATGCAAAATCTCTTAGTTTGCGTCCAGAGATGCCCAGTAGCTAAACATTAATTCACAGCAGTCACTGAACTACATCTTCAAGTAAAGAAGAATAATTTTCTAAAAACATCACACTGAACAATGAAAATTCTCAGCGTCAAATATTATTTTTGTTTCATGAAGAGAGGAGAAGACGGTAAAGTATGAGTGACGAGAGCAGAAGAAACACAAGACGAACTTACTCTACCAGTTTTTTTATTACTCGAATCAGTTAGGGTGACCAAGAACAGCAGTGTACGTTATTCATCACTTTCACTGTTCAACATATTCACAGCATTAATATGTAGAGACGATTCTCACTTTCTTGAAAAATTTTCACATGACTCGGAAAAATCTTCACATCACAAGGAATTTTGAAAATTAGTTTTTCCAATAATATCACTTTTTTGCGGCAAAGAGTCAATTTTCAATTTCACAAGAATTCTGGTTGTAATAAACCTAGAACTTATATAAAAAAGTTTCAAGTTGCTAAAAAATAGTGATGTTTTGTGAGTGTGCGATTTGACGTGGAATGACTCATATACATCAGTGTACAACTGTTAAGAAAGAACTGACCTTGAGCACTTTGAATAAACTTGAACTTCTATAATCACACGTAAGCTTCCGCGGATCGAGTTCTGATTTCTTGGGTGTCCGGGTGACGCCGCATCGTTGGGTGAAAGGCCGACGATTCACTTGTCATATCGCAGGTTTTCTCAGAGTAGTAACTATCTCACTACCCTGAGGAAGCCTGTGATATGACAGGCGAAACGTCCTCTGCGCCAACGACGCGGCGTCACCCGGACAGCCAAGAAGTCTTGATTAATTGGATTTATTCGATTTGTTAAAAAAAAATCGTAAAAAACTGTATGTGCCGTATGGGGGAGAAGATTATCTCCGCACGTTTTCTTGAGTTCCAGAATCCCTTCCCGTCATTTTAACTATGAATAATTGGAAGATCAGTAAAAGTTTAAAATAAATTTTAAAAAAATAATTTTAAACAAGCGCGAGATTAGCAATATTTGAAAAAATAGACATTTTCGTTCCCGAGTTACAGAAAATTTATTTGCATCGGTAAACGAATTGCAAGTATGATTTTTCTGCATTGCTATCAAAATAGTAACTCGCCCTTACCTCTACTCCTACCATTCAACAAACAGTGCGCATAGTGAAGTTACATTTACGCCGAGAAGCAAAACAAGGGGCAATCTCAGCATTTGCTCAATGTGTCAGGGAAAATGGACAAAAACATGTTCGAGATGGGGGTCATTGACCCGGAAGCTGAAGTAAATTATTTGTTACAATCATATTAAGTCTTAAGCATATTAGTCTAATTAAATTAAACTAATTCATTATAAATCACTGTTTTGTTAAAATGAACATTATTTTTCTTTTTTATTATCAGTATAGTCTCTAATTGTATAGCAACAGTTATGCAGCAGAAAACATTTTACTTTTAACTTAAATTTGTGTACCGGCTTCAAATGTTTAATTTCATCTGGCAATGCATTGTAAAGTAACGTACATGTATTGTATGTGGATTTCTGGTAGTGAGCTGTTGATACTGACACTTAACCTGATTTTTACGATGTGTGTTTTGTGATTATTAATATCAGTATTGCATGAAAATATGTTCTCACCATTAAGTCACTTTTGACAAATATTAGATTCGTAAATATACAGGCAAGGCAGTGTTAAGATTCCATGCTCAAGCTCAGAGGCTTGCGAGGATCACGGATGGCATTTTTTCACTGTGGCATTTATATTACTGGAGTGTGAGCACTGTGCGTCTACGTAAGTAAAGGTAACTAGAGGTCGACGACCATGAAACATTTGTAAAACTTTGAATTATATGTTGAAGAGACTTTGCAAGGTTCAGTTTATAAGCTCAATGCAATACTAGTAAAAGTCACATGGGATTCCATTTATTAGGAAAAGGTTCAAGGAATGAATTATCCATGGTATGAGTAATGAGTTTTCTTGTTTCATTACCCGTGTAACTCATGCTTTCTTTTCATTTTTATTTGAGAATTTAATAAATCCCAATCTTTCTATGTCAAGCTCCCCCCCCCCAAGACCCATGCGCCTTTCAGGTTCCCTAAATAAATTATAATGAATGTGGCGAAGTACAGTCACTATATATATATATATATATATATATATATATATATATATATATATATATATAGATATAGATATACATATATATATAGATAGATAGATAGATACACACCCACACGCATGTGTGTGTATAAAAAAAACTAATTCGTGGTTAGCAAAAAAGGTAGCTTTCAATGCAAGAATATCGGTACCAATAAAACAGGTTTTAAAATGGATTTAAGGGTGCCACAAAACCCAGCAGCAGCCCATTTTTGTCCTTCATCCAATGCTTTTAAAAAAATAACGAATAAATATTATTTAATGGTATTTTATCAACGGCGTTTTGGCTGAGATGGTGCCCACATTATCCCGCAACAATTTTATGATCAACAAAAATTACTTATTTGACTCAAATAGTGCGCCACATTAGTCCGAATATGGCCAATTTTACGTAAAAACAATAGAAACTGACATGTTTGAAATGGCCATAGTTCCAAAAATTCCAATGTGAGAATTGAATGAAAGAAAATACCTCATAGAAAGAATTGTCTTTCTACAATAATGATGCTATGAACTGAAGATTTTTTCTATCACAGCAATATCTCAGGAAGAAGCCCCCAAATATTTAATTTCATTATAAAATTTTCATAACATTACACTAACCTGCATCGTCCAATGGAACACAATGCAACAGGGTCACCAATAACTGCTACCAAACTCTGAGCTCTAGTAATTGCTGTATTAAGCAATTTGGAGTTCGATAAAAATCCATAATCCATGTCTTCAACCTCCATAGACGATCTAGCCCCAGGGTGGCATGTACGATGAGTGCGAACAGTGCTCAAGAAAACAGCACGGAACTGTTTCCCTATCACATAACAAAAGAGGCAAAAAATAAAAAACAACAACACAGGATATACAATTTTTCATAATAGGACATGCCAATTTTCAATTGCACGGACACACTACACAAAAACACAAAAAGTACTAGCATGTCTCGTTTCACATAGAACTTAAACTTTTATTCGATCATCTGATGACGTACACAACACACACAAGCAATCTTCACTACACTTGTTTATGTGTATGTCTATATTCACATTTACGAACATTTTCTTACTCTTAATGCAAGAGAGGATGAAGGGAACGAATAAACCAGCAAGAAGAGACGGAAGGAGAGAGATCGAGAAGGGGCGAAAGGAAGAGAGATAGAAGGAGAGAGGGGAAGAGAGGAGAGAGAAGGAGAGAGGGAGGAGGAGACAGGGAGAGAGAGAAGGAGAGAGGGAGAGAGAGGAGGAGACAGGGAGAGAGAGGAGGAGAGGGAGAGAGAAGGAAGCAGGGAGAGAGAGAGGAGAGGGAGAGAGGAGAGGAGGAGAGAGAGATAAAAGAGGGAGAGAGGAGAGGAGAGAAGGAGAAAGGGAGAGAGGGAGAGAGAAGGAGAGGGAGAGAGAGGGAGAGAGGAGAGAGAGAGAAGGAGAGGGAGAGAAGAGAGAGGGAGGGAGAGGAGAGGGAGAGAGAGAAGGGGAGGGACAGAGAGAAGGAGAGGGAGAGAGAAGGAGAGGGACAGAGAGAAGGAGAGGGACAGAGAGAAGGAGAGGGAGAGAGAAGGAGAGGGAGAGAAGAGAGAGGGGGAGAGAGAGGAGAGGGAGAAGAAGGAGAGAGGAGAGAGAGGGAGAGAGAGGGAGGGAGGGAGAGGGGAAGACGAGTGCCAAAGGTGTGTAGGAAAAGGAATGAGATAGATGGGGCAAAGAGATGTAGGGAATTTGGAAGTGAGAGAACCAAAGAAGGATAGGGAGAGAGAGGGAGAGAGGGGGAGAGAGAGAAGACGAGAAATGGAGAGAGAGAGATGTACACACACGTGCAATAAACTTTATAAGAGTAATAAACATAATTTTCTCTCACATAATATTATTGTAAACAAGTGTTTAAAAGAATTACCTTGTACATTTAATACTCTTTCCACTGATATTCCTCCTAACCTTCGTTTACGTAGTTCCGATCGAATACGAAATACTTGTGCTGAATAAGGCGTCATTATTCCAATGCTCTGGTCATCAATAGTCCCCCAGGATGGAGGCCATTTCTTTCTTAATTCTAAGACTCGTTCCACCACTTCATACACCTGATAACACAATTAAATAATTAACATTTATTTCTAACTATTATAAATGCTGAAATATCCATACACATTTTGAGAAGGAAAAAGCTCAGATGGAAGCAAGCAAAAACTACATTTTAGTTCTAGTCAGATCATAAGGAAAAGTGAAATGTCTACTAATTCATAGTCACCACAGGAATGTAATTGGGAAACAAAACGGAAAATTCATCATAAATATAATTCATTTTTTCTATGGTTTCAATTCACGTGCTTTCCTCTTAAGAAAAAAAAACTTTTCACAGAAAAGCAAAACTTGATTTTCTATGATGAACTGAATATTTGATAAACAGAGAGTAATTTTTTTACCTAAGCGCCAGCATAAACACTAATTCAAAGTATTTTTCTACAAAATTATGAAAGGAATTTCTTCCCCTAAATTCCACAATTCACACTATTTTTCAGTATTACTCGTTGGTAATGAGAACAGGTTAAAGAAAATCGTATTTAACACACACTGTCAGGAGTGTCACCATACAAAATACGAAAATGAAAGGGACAATAATTTGGAAATATAAAAATAGTATTAATTCTGATTTCATTGAATAGTTTGAAAGCAGACTGCTTCTGACACAGTAAATGGAATTTTTGTGGAATATAAAAATCTTTGTTCCCTTGACGTCTTCATTTCGAATATTTGTCCGTTTATTTCATAAACCGGTAGTTTTCGAAAGTAGGTTTTTAAATGAACCATTACTTAATAGAAACATTAATAATACACCATCTAATATATCAACAGAAGGTAAACAATGAATGTGTGGATTATTTTATTGTCTGTAACCAGTTAACTCCTAACGCTACCAACGATAGTATATGTCTGGTGAGACTTAAGCCTTCTCAAGTATATAATTTAGTGTGCCCACTTGTCGCCTGAATCTTTTCCCTGCGTTTTCACTACTTCTCTCTCTTAAAACGTACGGTCTTGCACGATTTTAAGTTCCTCAAAACCACATAAAATACAACATTTTGAACAACGATTCTGGGCTAAATAAAGAATTTAACAACTCGTTTCTAACTTCCTAAATCCGCAAAGACCTTCTATATATTTTTTTTTACATTATCGTGTACATAGCATAGAGAATGTATTGTAATACTGGAAAACATCGAATTTGGATGGAAATATACGTTTAGGCTGCCCAGAAGTGTTTCGCGCCCAAAATGTTTTTCAGTCAACAATACTAGTACGATACTATTTTCTCCAGAATAAATACTCTCCAATTATTCTCGTCCGATACACAAGACTCGGCCAATTTGAAACGGAAATCTTTTCATTTTAGAGGTACTTTATATGAAGCCCCTACGGCATCGCAAAATTTTATGAAAAGTCTCCAAATTTGATTTAAATGTTACGATCGAAATTAGAAAAATATGCATATACGCAAGTGGAAAATTTATTGAAACCCCTTCTGCGAGTGGATTACTGGAAACAGGTTATTCTTAATTTTCCTTTAAAATTAGATCATTAAATGATGGGTACACTTTTTTTCAAAACATAAGTAGTTTTCAAGTAATCTGGGGTCACGTCTTGACAATTTTTGAAAACCTTTAAAATAAGAAATTGTTATAAACTGCCTCATTTTTACTTTCCCATATACGAACGTATATACGGAATATTATACGTAGTATAGGGAGAGTTATGAACGCGGATCAGGATCACCAAACTCGGATCAGCTACGAAAGTGACCCTGGTTGGTGAAACTGGCCATAGCGACGTAATGCATCAATGGTCACGTGATGGACCTTGATGTTGCCTTGCCTTCGGCCGAAGATACGACCTTACCCTTCAGAAACAGTGCATGATTGCAAGACAGTAAGGTCGCTTTACAAACGGCAACTAGACTTCATACACAATGGCACAAGCTATCTTCGACTAGTTAGTTTTCTAACATCTACACAGTCTGGACTAACTTCGGTGTTTTCCCCACCCTCTTCGTAGCTGCAATCTATTTTCGCATAAGGACATTTGTTTCAATTTTCTCAATTTTTCGGCTCCCTAATGATAGAACTGAAATAAAACTAAGAATATTATAAATGAGTAAAATCTGAATATAGGAATATGAAAATTGTTGTTAAAAATGTTGGAGTAATGTCTGAGAAAATGTCATAGAGCGTTTCTGAAAATACTCAATTTTTACATCATTTTCACGGAAAACGTTTCAGTTTTCGACAAACTTCTGAAATATATTTGTGTAAATTTGATGAATGCATAAATTGGTTAAGTTTATCTAAGTAATACACACTTTTGGATATGGAGATCAGGGCGTCCTTGTAGACTATAATTCAAATAAATGTATTAATTCCTCATTATTATTTTTAATCGTATCAGACTATTTGCGGGGAGACTGTCATTAGGCAGTGGTTTGAACTGGGGATGAAATATTCATGCATGATGTTGTTCCTTGCCACCAATAAAAAAACTATGAAGAGTAAATAGGATTTCGGTGATAGTTGTGTGCTCGACTGGCCAGAAAATAGCCCGGATATGAATCTAATAGAATCACCATGGTATGTTCTTAAAACGAATGTGATGGCGAAACAGGAACAACTCTTGGATTGCATCATTACCATTTGGAATAAAGATGATGAAATTACAGAATAATGCAAAAAATTCGTTCAAGGAATGCACAGGCTACTAATGCTTTAATTCATGCTAAAGGTGCTACCACCAAACCTTATTAAGTTTGCAGGTTCTTCAATTCTATAGTTAGTTCTAATGTTTTGAAACAATAGTGTTTTTCTTTTAAATATCATTTTGCTTATATTTTTTCCACGTCTGTACTACTACATAAACATGCAAAAGTGTTTTCAGCCAACAAAAATTATTTTCTGTACCGAGACACAAACTAATCGAGTTAACTCGCTGTCAGTCATACCACTACGCTACAGAAGAACGGCACGATTTGAGCTCAGACCGACACATAAAAACCGTCTCAACTCAATACTTCCAACCAGCAATTTTTGCAATTTTCGAAAATACAGAGTTCGCCGAAAATGGGACTAGCACCACTTTCTTTACGGTTCGTAGTTACATACGAAAAAAAAATTTAATGAAAAAATTGGGTGCGAAGACCTTTTTAAAGAACTGAGTTTCTACAACAGACTTTGTCAACAGCAAAACTCTTTATCTTCAATTTTGTAGTCTTGAAACGTTAACTTTTGTCATTTTTCGAAAAAAGAGTTCGTCGGAAATGGGCCTAGTGTCATTTTTCCTGCTCCGTGATACATACGAGGAGATAAATTTAAAGAAAAAAATTGGTACCGTTTGAGAGAAAAAAATTGTTTACAAAATTAAAAATTGGCAAAACTTCGCGCAAAATGTTGCAAAAACTACTAATTTTCGAAAAATTGTGCGTGACCTTATACCAAGATCTGTCTTTAAGGAACAGATTTCATTAACGAAAAAATCTCTATCTTCAATATTATAGTTGAAGGAAGAACTCCAAAAAATTGCACTTTTGCAGTTTTCGAAAATTTGGGATTTCAACGAACATGAGACTTGCACCATTCTATTAAGCGTCTTTTACTCTACACGAGCACAAAGAACTGGAACGGCGTGTGAATTATTAGCAGAGTATTGTGAAAGCATTGAGAATTGGATCTGTATGACGAGCGTATTCAGTTACCTGTAAATAACAATAATTTGCGTACTTGAGGCGTCGAGATAGAAATGAGTTTGCACGAGTGGCAGTGGAGCATATTGGAGATTGTAGAAAGTTGTAAAGCATTAGCAAAGTGCAAAGGGACATTACTGCACGTTGGCGTCCAACGTTGCAAGTGCGGAGAGAAGAAGCAAGAAGATGGGAGAAGTCGATTATTCCACTGGTGGAGAGGTGAACAAGAAAGAAGACGGAGGACGAGAGCAGGCGTTGGGGACGGCGCGACCCTCGCACTGCAGAGGGGCTGCAAGGCGACGCCGGGTGCGCGCCCAGGGCGACGCTCTTCCGTGCTCCATTCCAGCCAACGCGTTGCAACGTGACGAATGGAACTTGTGTTACTGGGGGCTGCGGTCGACGACCGCGGGCGTGACGCGCGCACGACGCACTCGCTACCACAGAAGCGTCGTGAATAATTAGAGTGTGTAATAGGGAACTGTTAAAATAGTTGGAAATATGAAGAGAGATCAAAAAGTACTGAACTTAAGGCTAAAATTAATAGAAGAAGGGATCCAAAGAAATATTAGACTAGAAAAGAAAAACAATTTCATAATTAAATCTAACAGATCCCCAAGACAAAGCAAAAACTGTATACATTACCAAGTGTCCCTGTTACAGATTAGATTATCGGAGAATTTTCAAAAAGCGTTTCCCTTGGGCAAAGACAAAGGGCAGAGGAATAATTAAAGTGAAAATGGCTACATTTGAGGAAAAAATAAAGCTGTTAAAGAATAAGATAAAGTTAAATGGCTCTGGTTACTGCATATACATGATATGACCAAACAAGAGAGGGAAATTCAAACTGTAACAGAGCAAAAGCAAAAGACCGCGAAAAAGGGAACACTGCGAAGATCTCTGACATCTTAACATCATGACAATGATAAGTGGAAAAACTGGACGGATCGAATAGAGAAAGAATATTCATAGTTGATTCATATGTCTGAGAACATCTCATACATTTTGGAAGTAGAAAAGGGCGTAATATAAACAAAGTAAAGGAAATGATAGAAACCTGCATAAATGTACATGCGAAAACAACGGAAAAAGAAATATTAATGGTTCCAAAACCACGGAAAGCAAAAGTAACGTTTGAAGATGACAATCGGAAGCCACGGATGTGTGATGTGTCTTCAAAGAATTATGATAGGCCCTCTAAATGTACGAACTTTAAGAACCGAAGATGGACTTGTGGAGCTGCAAGAAGCATTGTTATCAGTGATATACTGGAATTACGCGACGTACGACGGCAAGGATAGACAACAATGGAACTGCAAGACGAAAGACAATGTTTTCTGGAGGAACACGTAACGAGAAAGGAGTTGGATTCATATTCTCCAGCAGAATTAAGGGAAATGTAACATATTATAGCCATCTCCGAAGAATTATAATTGCCAAACTATCGTTCACAAAGATCAAGATGATAGTAATACAAACTTACGTGCCAACTTCGTTTACGGAGGACGAAATACAAACATTCTACGACGGGTTAGACAAGGCTTTAGAGCAATACACTTCAAATATAACTTTTGTGATCGGGGATAGTAATTAATAGTAAAATTGGCCGCAAGAAACATAGAAGTGAGACGTTTGGCGAAAGAAATAACAGATGAACTCTTGATAAAATTTGCTCTGAGTCACAATACGAGAATAACGAATATGTTCTTTCGCAAAAGTTGGAGGGAGAAATGGACGAGGAACAGTCCAGGAGGTAAAATAAAAAATGAAATCGACTTTATTCTCTGTGATGCTACAAATCTTTTATCGGATGTTCAGGTCATTCGACACATGACCACCGCATGGTACGCGCGAAAACGGAAATAGGGAACAAAAACCGGAAGCAGACTGTACAAAAAGAGACTACCAAAATCTAATCTTATGGAAGTTCCTAAATATAAGTCAATTCTTTCTAATAATCTCCACAAAATCCAATGGTCAGAAACAGTGTACAAACCCAATATTCTACGCTTGACGGATGTATAAAATCGTCTGCTAAAAGGACTTCTTTCACAGACAAATCAAAAAATGACAGAACAAATTAAGTGAGGAGACAAAATCATTAAATCTTCGACAAGAACTAATGTTAAACAAAGATGAAAACACGGCTCTACACACCGAATACAAAGAAATCAACAAGCTTACAAAAGAAACAGGCGTGACCTTCGAAAACAAGAGACCTTAGTGAAAAAATGTGCACGACGGAATCTCTGAAACGAATTAAAATATCACAGAGCTTAGGTAAACTAGTGCTGCTACAGAATGCCACACACTTTCTCGTACTAGTTGCTTTTCTAATCTTTGGACTGGGCTAGCTTATCAGTTTTCCTCCATACTCTTGCCGACTGCCATCTATTGCCGCCCAAAGTTCAGTTTTTAAAAACTTTCTCTATTTTTCGGTTTGCTGTATAACTGAACTATTACTTTAAGAATATTAAAGAAGAAGAAAAGCTCGTCCTATAAGGAAGTTTTCGTTGAAACACTTGGCGCCGTTTTTAAGAAAAAGTCTTTTAAGAGCCAATTGCTGGAATATACAAGGCGTGAGAGATATTTAAAAAAATACATTTGAATATTTTTTGAAAAAATAAAAGAATACAGCAAAATTATTTTTGTGTCTTCTTAAACATTGTATTGAGCACTATTCTTACAAGAATTTTGAAGAAAAAATTGTAGGATTTTGAAGAAAAAAAATGGCGTTTTTCTCATAAGCGATCTCTTTTTCACATAAAACTGTTGAGTTTTCCAGAAATTGAATAGGACATTTATACATAGCACACTAATTCGTAAATGCAATAATATGAACAAACATACAATATACTACCAATGAAATAACACGTTTTGGATAATGCTTCCTAAAAATTGCACATTTTGGGGTTTTACTGAAGGAATTTGCTAGATTTATAGTTTTATTGCATAAAATATAATTCTTATATTATCAACTTGTTTTCATTTAGGTTTTTTAAAGGTTTCATTTAAGAAAAACGGGTTTAGACATAACGCAGCAGTGCATTCGCATGATCTGTGAAATCAAGTGCCATTTAAAACTTATCAATTCTGTATCATGCCGTTTAATATGTATCAATTCTGTATCATGCTATTTAATATGTATCATTTTGTTGCCCTATGAACTGAGCATCTATACCTTTCTTAATGCCTATTGTCTAATGAAAATTTCTGATTGCAATTGGGAGTGGGAATATACAGTGTTGCCACGAACTCGTTCTGCGGCCCTTGTTTACGACCGCTCAGCCAACGTTCGGTTTGGGGTCTTTCTTCCAAATCGGATCATATATCCGTTTTGTCAGTCTCCGCTGAACTTAACAACACAAGACTGCAAGCGCGAGTCACCTCTGACCTTACGTCCGGAAGTTAAGCTTAGTGGCAAGCTGTACTGGGTTCCAAATTCGTGGAACTTCACGAAACAGCTGTTGCCGTGCGAAATCGAGAGAGAATGAACGCTGTTTTTTATGGCATTGGCAGCGTGGGCTCGTACTTCAGGAAGTGAAGCTCGGCACACAGTCAAGTGTGAATGTAGGTCGACGTTTTCCCTGTCTGAAACATGTATTAGATTATAGAAAAATAGTAATTTCCCAGAAAATAATTTGGAAAGGTTCATAATCGTAAATTATAATGAAAAAATAAGAACAATAATTATATAACATTTTTGATTTCTGAAGATATTTTTGTATTTTTCAATTTTTGTATTTACATTTTTATAATTTGGTGCTAATTTAGTTTTGTGTGTGAATAATATAAAAAATGATTTGTTTAAACAATATGTACAAACTTAATTATAATAAAATCTATAAAATAAAATATTTAATTCACCCTAAAGTTCACATCCAAAATACGTTGATTAGTGTATTAACTAGGTTTTAGGATACATAACACAGTTTTGAAAAGTTCTGATATTTTTATTGCATGTTTCTCACGTTTTGGTGTTCTTATAGCACGTTTTAGAGAGTTTTACTGCACGAAAATCAGGTCTTTACTTATAACTGACTTCGGAAGAATGATTAAGAACGCAAATCACTTCAAACTAATGGTGCTACAGAATGGCACAGACTTTACCGTACTAGTTTCCTATTCCCTTTAGTGTCGGTTAGCTATTCGAACTTGCCACGTGAATGGCACATTTTTTGGACATTTTCTTAATTTTTCGGTTTCTTAATTGTAGAGCGGAAATATTATTTTAAGATTATAAAAGATCAGTAAAACATCGTAATAACTGGCAATTTTCTTTGAAAACTTAGGAGCTGTTTTAAGAAAAACTGGCGTTTAAGCGCAACTGTAAATTCGAAGCTCTTTTTTCACAGAAAAATGTTTGACTTTTCGAAAAACTTAATTTGAAGTACTTTAACTCAAAAATATGTGTTTACATATTGCTGGAAATGTGCATATTATTGACGTGAAAGATCTTTCAAAAATTTACATTTGTGTAATTTTTGAAAACACAAAATTAACTTTACGTCATATTAGAGTGCAATTACCACTATCCATTCGAAATATTTGAAGAAACAAACTGGAGCCGTTTCTGAGAAAATAGCGTTTGAGCGTTTCTGAAAATGAGATTTGAGCTAGTTTTCACAGAAACGGTAGAGTTTTCGAGAAACTTTATTTGACATTATTTAAAGCATATGTACTCATAAATAGAATAATTTGAACGAATTGTCGCTAGTAAAAATATTAGCGACATGAGAGGCAAGTCAAAAAAATTACATTTCTGTAATTTTCGAAAATACCAAAGAACAGAGAAATATGGCGTTCGTCATCTTACAAACATCTTACAAATAAATGTCCCGAAAAAAATGGATATATAGCACTATCCCAACCAAAAGTTTAAAGAAAAAAATGGAGCCGTTTTTGAGAAAATCTTGTTTTTGTAGTTTTCTAAAATAGCACATTTTACTCGCAATATTGCGCGGAAACTACTAAAATTTTCAAAAAATGTAATGAACTTAATAAAAGAGCCCACTATGGACAACAAATTTTATTTCAAGGTAAAACCTCTAGCTTCAATTTTGTAATAGACGCCCGAAAAAATAACAATTTTGACTTTTTCGGAAATTTAGTGTTAAACCTGAAAATTGGACCTAAGCCATCATTATAAGTATATTTTCCTCTACTGAAAATGTCCGAGGGTTTTCATGTAAAATATCCCCAAATATTTAAGATTTTTTTTTTTCAAAATCTCAATTCAATTTGGAAAAAAATCCTATGTATAGTTTAGGCACTAGTGGTGTTAACAGACACCAGACGAACGGATGGACAGACGGACGCATGGGAAAAAACGGTATCAGGGGACCCCAAAACATGTATTTCCGTCGAAATCGATTTTCCGCAGCATTATATAACTTTCCCTATACTACGTATATTACTCCGTATATACGTAGGTATACGGGAAAGTACAAATGGATCCCATAGCTAATAACTGTTGATGTCACTGTTGCCACATCAAGACGTTAAATCGAAGAAACAGCCACGCCATTCTACGAAAATCTTTACACAAGTGTCAAGATAAAATGCTATGCATTATCGAAGACTTCTTGGGAAGTTTAAAACACAATTCGCATGTCACAGGAATCTTACCAAGCGATGTCAAACATATTTCGAAACAGATAGGCTCAAATAAATGTCCCGAAAAAAATGGTACAATAAATGAATATCTGAAATTTGTAATTGAACTAAAACTGCCACTAACAATTAATTTCAACAAAGTGCTGCAGGAAGAATTACCTGAAGAATGGAAATAGAATGCCGTAATACTACTTCACAAGAAGGATTCAAAAGAAAATACTGACAACTACCTGCCGATTATCATTATGTCGAATATTTAAAAATATTCTCAAAAATAATTTCGAAGTTTAAATAAGACAATTGAAGAAAATCAACCGGAAGAACAGATATGTTTCTGCGCTAGTTGCTGTACAATTGACCACCTACAAACAATGACCCAACTCTTAGAGAAAACCCAAGGATTTAACTTGCTAGTGTATGTCGCTTTCATAGACATTGTTTTAATTGCCAATTCATCCAGAAAACTGCAGGCAATGCTCTCTGAACTTCTGATTCTTAGGAAGGAAATATGTGTACAAACAAATCTCATAAAATGAAAGGTCATGACAAATTGCACTAAAGATAAAATTTCTGTCGGTACAGAAAAAATTGACTATGTGGAAGAACATGTATATCAGGGACAATTCAGTCATGTGAATATTTTCATTTCACATGACTTATTAATTTCATTTTTAACTTAAATTTGAGGATTGGCAAATACGCGGCCAAATTAATTCAAATTTGGCACTGTACTTGTAATTCAATCATTTTGATAATTATTTGGAGTTAATAAAGCAAAGAACATAATTTCAAGTTGCCGCGACAGAGATAATAATTTTCCCACAAAAACTGCCAGCTAACTTCCAAAGAGAATGGGGATTCATTTCTTGTATGAAAGTCTTTGAAATAAACTTTTGAACTGCTTTCAAATTGTCCGAGAGATTGCGCCTGCTCTTGGGCGCCGCGGCGGCAGCATGGCACATTGTCAGCAGATTTCCAGAATAAAACGCCTTTCCAATTAAGACGTGACGGGATCGCACTGTTTGAGTATCTAGAGCCGAGCAGTTTCGTGGCGATCCGCCTCGCTCATGAAAAGATGCTAAGTAATACGCGTATACGCTGCACTGAAAGTCGGATTGCTATGTTGGCAAGCGTTCCTAGCACAAGAACGTTTATTTTCGCCCAAAGGTAACACTGACAATTTCTTCAATAATCAATGATCCTCATGCCAAGATGCTTTCACCGTCTTCATTATCTTTTGTGTTCAGAAACTTCCCTTGTAAAAGGATTAGAAAGATGTGTGGCAGTTTCTGATATCTCCAAAAGCTCTCCCAAAAAACTCAAACTATATTTCGCAGCATTAAGAGATTGAGAGTAATTTAATGTCAATTTCAAAGAAGCAATAACCGTGCACGGGTTCATTGTTGAAAGAGATGATTTAAAGAAAGTTTAATTAAGATTAAATCGGATTAAGAAGGAAGCGTTCGTTGAGGCGAACGTGTGCAAATGCACGATTTTTGTGAATAATTGTATTTTGATTTGATGCTTGATTTGATTTCCGTGTGTTCTGGATATCCTTTCTCACACCAGCAAAGATTCTTGTTCCTTGAGGTAAATTCAAAGCTCATTACATGCCTGCGACTCCCTATTACGAGCTTGCAAGTTTACGTTGAAAGAATATAAAACGCTGTTGTGTTTAAAAAGACATTAAAGTTTCTACACAGTATCAAGTAACATCTTTCCCCTTCCGTATTTTTAAGTCAGTAAAAACTGCATAATTCGATAATACTAAAATATATGAATAAACAAAATATTATTACTTCTTTATTATATTTTCTGGGGATAACGAAATGTAAGTAATGGACCATTTTTATAACATTTATCGAAATTATACTTTTCTCACCTCCGAGTTATTGTAAAATGCAGTAGAATTAACATCCTGAATGTCTTCCCCACGAGTTGTGAAGAAGGTGAGAGGATAAAAATTATCATGACGAGGTTGTTTTCCACTACAAATGAGCTTTTGCTCATAGAAGAGTTCTGAAGTAAACTGCAACATAAAGTGCAAACACAATATAAATCAAATATACAAAAACAGATACAATTCTTTTAATATTTGTTGATTGTGTGACTGTAGAACATGACTAATTCACTCTCAAAGCTGGGAAATGGGGCTGCTGTGCTCCGCTGGAAATTTCAGAAGGGAACACGTAAATTTATTTGCGTAAGAATGATCAATTCTTGATTTTTCCCCTTTTAAGACAATATTTTGAAGAAGTGAAACAACTCATTTGAGAAAGAAGCTCTCCAAATTATCCGGTAACCCTGTAACATAAAATAAATTTTATTCACGAGTTGTATTATTAAATTTATAAATTCTTCCTTGTGCTATTTTTTATTATTCGCATATGGGCTACTACTAACCAAGCAACACATTTCTCTCTCCGAGGCCAAAGCGAATAAATACCAATCAGCACTCACATTGAAGACATCATCTTGGAAGCATAAATTTGCATTGTTTTGTAATACTAGGCACTGACCCCAAGTGAAAAATATGTCTCTTAACACTGCCATAAACTTATTTGAGAAGTGTGATGAGTTTATATAGGCAATGGTGAATTGAATTCGTGTCATGTTTCAGGCATCCAGAAAAAAATATTTTATTTTTAATTTTAAAATCTTTGCTTTTTCTTAGGTATAGCACAAAATAATACAGAGTAGCCAAGACATTAATTCACAGCAGACACGGAATTACATCTTCAAGTAAAGAAGAATAATTTTCTAAAACCATCACACAGAACAATGAAAATTCTCAGCGTCAAATTTTTATTTTTGTTTCATGAATAGAGAAGAAGACGGTAAAGGATGAGTGAAGAGAGCAGAAGAAACACATGACGAACTTCCTCCGTCAGTTCCTTTATTACTCGTATCAGGTGATATGTTAGGTTGCAAGTCCAACAGTGCACGTTATTCATTATTGTCACTGCCGAACATATTTGCGACATTAATAAGTATGGACGATTTTCACTTTCTTGAAAAAACTTCACTTGACTCATCCCGAGAAGGTATTCTTAAAACTAGTTTTTCAATAACATAACTTTTTTATGGCAAACAGTCAATTTTCAAGTTTTCAAGAATGCTTGTTGTAATAACCCGCTTAATGTACACTTCTTCTGCAATTATAGATTTTCATATTAAGAAAATAACAATATGTTTGTATGCATGTCTGTTTGTATGCATGTCTGTGTGTATGCTTGTCTGTGTGTATGCATGTATGTATGCATGCATGTATGTATGTTTGTATGTATAGATACATACACACATACATACATACATACATGTGTGCTGGGAGGAAACGTCCAAACTTCGCAAAAAAAAAAAAAAAACCTCTTGTCTACTGAACTACTGGGATAGTCCGAATGGTTGAGCGGCAATAAACACTCAAAACTTGATTTGAAAAAATGCTTTTTAGGCAAAAATGTTCATAGCAGAAGCATAGAAACACTCCAGAAACACGTAAATTGTTTATTTGCAAAAGAAATGAATGTATTTGTTCAGAAAGAAAAATTAACCGAGAAATAAAATGCAGTCGAATTGTGAAAATTTGCCGCTTTTTTATTTCGGTGTTAATTTTCCTTTCTGAACAAATATATTTCTTTTGTAAATAAAAAATAATTTACATGTTTCTGGAGTGTTTCTATGCTTCTGATATGAACATTTTTGCCTAGAAAGCATTTTTAAACCAACATTTGAGTGCTTATTGCCGCTCAACCATTCGGAAAATCCCAGCTGTGTATTAGACAAAATATTGTAACGTTTCTTCGTGGTGAATTAAAGCATACTAAGGTATTATTTAAACAAAGACGTTTATTTGTAAACAATGTTACACTAGAAATACTTAATTTATTTACAGGTAGATTACAGTCCTTGTGTTCTTCACTTTATTTTCCTTACTCACGATTCTGTTCTCTTGACTATTTATTTACACTGTTCACTGCAATCTCATTATTTATTTACACTGTTTACTTCTACACTATCGCAGTCCGATGCACTGTCCACGGTCCACTGCGCAGACCACAATTCCCTGCGCAGAAGAGGGCCCACTGCACTGCTGTTTACGGCCATGCACACTTCACCGCTCAGCTTCCACTGCTGACTTCAAGCTGCTGACTGCTGTTCCCCTACTGTACCACTGTTTACCGCGATGCACACTTCACAGCTCAGCTTCCACTGTAGACTTCAGACCGCTGACTACCGTTCACCCACTGCACCACTGTTCAACGCAATGCATAGTTCACAGCTCAGCTTCCACTTCAGACAGACTACTGCATACTCAAACTGACGGACTGACTGCTTACTACTACTACTTCTACTTCTTACTGCTTTCAGCGGCCGCCGGCAGCAGCGAATTTATACCTGGCCTGCACCCGCCTCGAGCCATCGGGACGTGCGCAACATTTCTACGCGACTCTCGAATAACACGGAACCGTTCAGTTCGGAGGGGGGGGGGCTGCAATGACGCAATCCGCGCCGCGAATTCCAGCAGATGATGCAATATTTGTTACAATATGCTTAAAAACGTCTTAAGAGCTTATTTTCGAAGTTCCGACATTAATTCTCCAGACACCATGTATCTATGTATGTATGTTGTGTGTGTGTATGTATGTATGTTGTGAGTGTGTGTGTGTGCGCGCGTGTGTGTGTGTATATAACCTGAACATTCAAAATGGAAACCTGGAACCTGGAAATTCAAAATATAAGAAAATCTTTATAAAAGTAATAAAATTATTATAATATTATATCCTTAAAATTATAACAATCTGACCTTTGAGTAAATACTCGAAGTCCAATGGAGTATTTTTTTTATTTATTTATTTACGTCAAAAGCAGTTAAAAACTGTGTGTCACGTGCTATGAGGAGAAGTTAATTTAAAGTTACATTTATGTCCAGAAGCAAAACAAGGGGCTATCTCAGCATTTACTCGATAATCAGGGAAACTGGACGAAAACCTAATCGAGATGGGGGTCATTGACCCTGAAGCTGAAGTACAATACTTGTTACAGGTTCTTTACAATTATACAATCCAAATGGTATAAAATACATTAAATACCATTGTTAAAATTAATATTACTTTCCTTTTGGATGCTCCGTATAGTCTCCATTTAGATCCAGGGAACATCATGACCACCGGCATTGTGAAACAATTAGTTTTCCCAAAAAGTCCGGTAAAAAGTCATATTATTTTGGACAAAATTTTCGAAACAATTATTCTTTCCTAAACGTCAACTCTTACGACCTTGAATGAAACAGTCACCCAGGCCAGACAGATCCGAGGTGTCTCCGTGCGGCATTGGGCGTAGGCAGTTCGGGGGGAGGGGGAGGGGAGGAGGCAGCGCGGGAGAAAGCACTCGTGTAGCGCTCCCCTGAACCTCCAGCGAATTTGCCCGTCGCCTTTCGGCGAGAAACGCTCACCGCCTCGACATTGCACTCATTTGCCCAAACGCATTTCACTCTTATATACTTTCCCTTATTTTATATTGTTTTAAATGTTCTGCCAAATTTATACACATGCAACATATATGCATTATATACACATACCCACTCTGCATCTTTTAATTTTCAATTATTATTGCCGTTTCCCCTAACTTTTAAATTTAATTAAAAAACAACTAAAATCTACCAACACAAAATTTTTTGGCATCCTAACATTCAATATCTATAAATTAGTAGATTGACATTCACACAGTTCTGCCCCCCACAATTTTGTTGTTGTTGTTGTTGTTGTTGAGAACATTTTAATACCATACTTTTTATGCGTTTACAAAGAAAGAGTGATCCAAGGTACAATGATATGCCGTACAGTTTTTATACAAATATTAATACATTATTTTCAAATACACAGAAAAACAGTAAGATGAAATAATTATAAAATATTTTACCTGAATGATAGCTTCATGTGCTCTATAATTTTCACATAATAGGATCTTGCACGGAAATGTTGCTGGGTAATGATCATATAATCTTTCTAGCAAAGAAACATGGAGATTTCGTTCTTTAGCAAAATGAGAAAATAACTCTGGACTCAGCTGCAACAATTAATAATATCATAGAGAGCATTTTGATTACTTTTTATGCAATATATGAAAAAAGAAATATAGAGGGACAAATCACTTTACCTGCATATGATCTCCAGCTAAAACAATTCGAGTTTTATCATCTGCTAATGCTAATGGCATAATAGCTTCACATTCCATTACCTGGGCTGCTTCATCCAAAAGAATGTGAGAAAAAAACCCTAAAAAGATAATATTTTTATAAATAATAAAAGATATTTTGTGATTTGCACCCCTGATTCTGTATGTTAACACACACAGACACACACTCACTCACTCACTCACTAAAGCATGCCATGATACCCACACAAGTCCCCCATTTGTTTCTTTGTTTTTTGAGCGTAAGTAAAAAAAGTCATAAAACTATGATGCTGTACGCATTGTACCAATATAACTACAACTAATATTGAGGCAAATGTAGTACATATATTAACATGCACATTTTTGATACGAGATATTAGATCCACTTGCTCACAAAACAATCACAGTAAAAAACACAAAGTAAAATTAATAATCACAACCAATGTGTCTATCCCAAGGAGAAACATATAAAAAGAAATTCATTGAAACAAGTCAATATTCCACCTTTAAAATTTAAGAAACTGACCTAAAGAAATATCTTAGTTTTCATTGAGAAACAAGCGAACAAAAATATTTTCTAACTCAATTCTTCTCACAGGGAAATTTTCTTACACTCATTTAAAAAAAAAATCAGAGAATATCAAAACATTACAACCTATTAAGTTACTATCAAGTTACTTTCCATGATGGCATTAGAATTCAGTCACATCACAATAAAAACAATTCAAAACACAGTATACCCAAAATTATCAAAATAATGATAGTTACATGCATAAGTTGGCTTACAATTCATGTTAACTTACCTCTCTGTAATCCAAGGCTTGAAAGATACATGGATGTACTTAAGGTGGTCACTATTACACGATGTTTTTTAATATCTTCTAAAGTAGGAATTCTGAAGGATTTCATACCACCAGTAATATCAATGAGACAGTACTGCAATCCACACAATTAATTAAAAATATTGACATTGAGGCAGTATGTTAAGAAAGACATTACATTAAAACAAGTCTAAGAAGGTCATTAAAAAATGTAAATGTTGAATTTTCTAATTCATACAATATATCATCGGTATAAGACAAAAATGTGCTATGCTCAAACACTACGAGATCACTCAACTTGAAGTTGATTCTGCAAAATTTGTCTACTCAATATATTTTGTCAGATTGTAAATAAGGCCAATTCAACACATACTTAATGAGTAATGTTTTTAAGAAACAAAAGTACTTGTGCTAGCAAATACCTCTTCACATTCACTTTAACTTTTGCAATTTTTGCAATTCTTTTAATCGCCTGTATTTGATACAAAATTATGCAAAAACTACTAAGATTCGAAAAATTGTACATGACCTTTTTTAAGATCTATGTTGGAAGAAGATTTACGAAGAAAAGAATTTCTATCTTTATATTATAGTAGTAGGAAAAACAATTTTGAACTTTTGCAATTTTCGAAAATTTAGAAGAAATCAACGAAAATGAGACCTGCGATATATTTTAAGTACACTTTGCTCTACAGAGAAAGTAAATAGAAAAAAAATCTATTGGAGCCACAACAGCACGTACTTTCTAGCATTATTTCTTAATAAGCACTATTGAAAAACTCAGAGAGTACAAGGAAAATGAAACCATTGTATTAAGTGTCTCATGTTTTATCTGTGGAAAAAAAAGAGAAAAAATTAGGAGCAGTTTTTAAGAAAATATATATTTTTAACTGCATTAATTTTGATCAGAATATAACGCAAAAGAACTTGTTTAAAAAAAAATATATTACATTCTTTTAAAGATTTGATTTTTTAACAGATTTTGTTTAAGGCAAAAATCTCTATCTTGAACTTTAAAGTTTTGAAATGTTAACTACTTGCAATTTTCGAAATACAAATAGTTCGCCGGATATGAGACTAGCACCAATTTTCTTTACTATCCTTTAATACATACGAAGAGCAAACTTACAGAAAAACTTTGGAGCTATTTTTGAGAAAATAATTGTTAAAATCTGCCTATATTACACACAAAATTATGCGAAAACTACACATGTTTTTGAAAAATTGTACTTCACATAATGTGAAGATGAGTTTGAAGAACAGATTTCCTTAAGGAAAAACATATCTATTTTGAATATTGCAGTTGTAGACTGAAAATATTTGAAGTTTTGCAATTTTCGAAAACTCACTGATTTCAATCAATGTGCCACCCGCACCATTCTTTTCAGCGTTCTTTACGCTCTCGAGGACGAAGTTATCCAAAAATTTGTAATCATTTTTGAGAAAATTTTTAATTTTGTTTTAAGGCTTCATGAAAAGTACCCCCTAAATCAAAATATCAGTTTCGAACTTCGAGGTCTTCGAATTCATTTATATAGACCGAGGTATATCAATTTTGCAGAAGATTAGTTGAACGGTTTAGGCGGTAGTGTTGACCACGGACGAACGGAGAGCCTTTTTGCCGTCAATCGATTTTCGGTATCAAGGACCACAACACATGGATTCTGATTACACAACGGATTAGACGAAATAAATTACTATAAACAGAACAAGATTTATTCACTTTTTTCTTTACCAGGGTCCAGCAATAAGATTTTCTGCGGAAAATTTGCCATTTTCCGACGCACGATTACAATAATTTCTCTTCTTATAAAGTAAAGGCGAGAAAGTAAAAGAAAGTAGTGGTGCTACAACAGCACACACTTCCCCGCATTTTTTGTAACGATTAGATACTGTTCCAATACTACTTGAAACCGCAAGAGAACCCTAAAAACAACAGCTTCGCTAGGATTCAAATTCTGGCAATCTATGAGCACACCCACTATACCAAATACCTCAGTCCACTTCGCAACGCTTTAAAAAGAAAGTGTAACTTACATTAAAGAAAAGATGACACTATTTCAAGATCTGATTCTGACGAACAGATTTCATTACGAAAAATCTGTATCTTTAATACAGACGTTAATATAGGATGACGTGAAAAAATTGAACTTTTGCACATTGCGAAAATTCTCTGTTAAACGAAATTCTGACCTACGACAGTTTTATAAGTTTTTGGTTTATCAAAGAAAAAATGAAATTGGAGCCATTGCTTTTAAATTGAAAATGTGGAGCATTCATACAAAGTACTCCAAAAATCAAAATATCTGTTTTAAATTCGGAAATCTTCCCGTTCGGACTGATCGGTTGGGAAATGCAGATCGATTGGAGAAAGTCGTCTGAACAATTTAGACGCAGGTGCGATGGACGGACGACCGGGTAGACAGCCGTTTTGTCGTAAATCAATTTTTTCGGAGTCATGGACCCACAAAATGTGCATTCTCACAACATATTAGAGAAAGTAATTTTACTTTCATACAGGAATTATCCACAAATTTGGTAGGTAAGCTACCCACAGCTTCTAATTGTGTGCTATTGTCGTACTTATTCTTACAGTAAGTGTGCATATGTAAAAGATGACGATGTAGCAAATACGTGGAAGGAAAGATCGTGTGCCGTCCGTGCCAGTTTGTTAAGGTACTATTCAGGCATTCGCCTTGTACTGATCGGCGAAAGCATGGAAAATGACTAATTACAATAGTAGGCATCGATAATTCTCTCCAGACAGCAAATGAATTCGATATAGCTAAAACTAGGTCTATAGTGTCAAAAATTCTTCAACCACCGGAACTACACGATCCCAAGGACATCCCGACCAGTCACCACAGTGACAACAGTTGTTCCCCATAAGCCATCTCTGCAGGTCCTGCAGAAAATAACAATAAAATATTTGTGTTCGTTTTTAATTTCTGTTACGCTGATTTTATTCTATCCATTTTGAGATGTTGAAATTATATGTTGCACAGACTCGAAGTTAAATCATGTAGGACAGGTCATGTAGAGTGAACGTCGTCCTGTAGGTATTTTTCCTAGCAGTATAATAATGTTACCTCTTTCTTCCTTGTAATTTTAACACTTAAGTGTTTAACTTACTTTGATTTTGGTAAAATTTTATACTACTTTTGTTTCACCAGATTCTATAGTTGTGCTTATTTGTACCTTCAAAAGAAAAGTTTTGATTTTCATTCCATTTTTACTTTTTAATTTTTTGAAACGTGTGTGAAGCATTTAGATTTACATCTTGATAAATATCGAACAAGTAGTTCGCAAAAAAAAAAAAAAAAAAAAAAAAAAAAAAAAAAAACACCCTGGAAGAAATACAACACTTAAAATGACTTCTTACCTTTTGCACCACTGCATTCACTGTAGCAACCCAGCGTTTGTGATAGTAAATTCGTAATGGCCTTGCATATTCATGACCTTCTTCTACATAGGGATGCAAGTAGTCTTTTATGTACAAATCCGCTGCACTGAAATACACACACATCATGTTTCAATATAATTTACCATCAGACTCCAGAAAGAAACTACTAAATTATCAAAAATACTAAAAAATCCTTAGGGTTAATAGATTCATTTCGTAAAATCGGTCAAGTCCACCACACATTTTTACAGATTAGTTTTAGAAGGGAAAAGACAAACTGATTCATTGATTGCTTTCCGAGCTCTGCTATGACCATTGCTCCGTTAGTGTAGTGATTTTTTAACGCTGGCTGAATGATGAGTTCCGGCGCCGACATACACGTCCGCTTCCGGGGGCGGTCCCCTCTAGTTATTTCCAGTGAACCTCTCTGAAGCTGGCTAGCCACCCATAGCGGACCACAACAAACTACATGCTATCGTTTAATACTAATTAATTAATCATTAATTATCATAACTTAAAATTAATTACGCCAGCCATTTTTTAAAAATCGAGGATCAGCAAGCTTCAAACTGAAGCTAGCTAGCCACAGAACCAAACAGAGCAGAAAAGATCAGAAAACTTTAACAAGAAAGTATACATATTATTACTATTTAATTATCAAATTTACCATAATTATAAAACGTAATTTAAAAAATTAAAACAAAGACCAAAACACAATATATAAAAGAAATCGCCAAATGTTTCCTTACTGACCTACAAAAATTTCCGTATACTAAATACATGTAAAATCAGTATATATTTTTACCATACGACAGCAGAATTAAGTCACCAGCAATTATTTAAAAAGGGCACCAAAGTCTTTTTTCAATGACGAAATGTTAAAAATTCTTATAATTAAATTTACAGATAGACCACCGAATGACTAAGAAAATTTTGTAAAAAATACCTGTATTTATTGGCTAAAAGACGCCACAATTTATTACCACTTTGAAATTGTTTATAAAGAAGCCTCAACCTCAACCGAGGCTATAAACGTGGTCTATAAAACAAAAATGACACAGAAAACGAACTAATAGGCGAAATTCTGAAATACCTTTACAAGTTCCTACACTAGTCATTCATTGATTTATTATTAACGTGTTTAAATTAATTACTCCGTGGAGTTGTTTTTAAAATCAGCCAACGTTTCGCACCTACACAACATATCACGCAACAAAAATTTAAAACTCTTTCAATTACACTTTCCCGGCGAACCACAATCTTATTAACATAATTTTGTTACGAATATCTTATATTTCTTTATTAAATGACTCATGAATTAATTACTCCTTGCAATTGTTTATAAAGAGACCTGCGGCTATCAAAGTACCATGTACAAACAAAAAATTATAGAAAACGAACTAAACGGCAAAATTCAGAAATAACTTCACACGTTTCTACACTAGATTTCCACTGATTTATAACTAATTTGTTGAAATCAATTACTACATCCAATTATTTTTTAAACCAGCCAACGTTTCACACCTACGTAATATCACGCATTTTTTTTAAAAAAAATCTTTGAATTACGTTTTACCGGCGAACCACAGTATTATTAACATCAGTTTGTTACAAATACCTTACATTTCTTTAATAAATGGCTCCACAATTAATTACTCCGAGCAATTGTTCATAAAGAGACCTGAATCGTCAATGAGACTATCTAAGCACCATTCACGAAACAAAAATCATAGAAAACGAACTAACCGGCGAAATTGAGAAATACCTTCACAAGTCCCTATACTAGATATTCACTGATTTATTAATAACTTGTTTAAATTAATTACTCCGCGCAGTCCTCCTCCAGGAGACACCGCCTTAAAGTAGCACTGGCCGTGCGGGCGAGGACGTTTGTGTGCTCTTATGAAGCTGAGGGCATACAGGAGTAGCATTGATGATGGGTTTGAGAATCGATCAACGATGCTACCGGTAGGGGCACCCATGCTGTACAGGCCATTTATTGTTTAAATGTCTCCAGAATTAATTACTGGTAACAACTGTTTATAAAGAAACTTAAATCTTTACAAAGGATATCGAAGTACCATGTAGTAAAGAGAAAACAATCATAGAAAAACATCTAACCGGTGAAATTAAAAAAACAAACAAACTTCAAGTACCTACAAATGGTACTCATTGATTTAATAATAATTTGTTGAAATTAATTACTTTGTCCAGATGTTTTTAAAATCAGCTAACGTCTCGCACCAACATCACAATTCACTCACAAAATTTAAAAAATCTTAAAATTACATTTTTCTGCCGAGCCACAAAATTACTTACACAATTTTGTTACAAATACTTAATATTTATTAATTAAATGCCTCAAGAATTAATTACTGTTTGCAATTGTTTATAAAGGAGCCTAAATATTTACAGTGGCTATCTAAGTACAATGTACACAACAAAAAAATCCTAGAAAACCATCTAACCGGCGAAATTCAGAAATAACTTTACAAGTTCCTACACAAGACACCCATTGATTCAGTAATAGTTTGTTTAAAATAATTACCCCGCCCAGTTGTTTTTAAAATCGGCCAACGTTTCGCACAAACATTGCATTCAATCACAAAATTAAAAAAATTCTTAAAACTACATTTTACTGGCAAGCCACAGAATTACTAACTCAGTTTTGTTACAAATATTTTTTTATTAATTAAATACCTCCAGTATTAATTACTGGTTGCAATTATTTATAAAGAAGGTGAAATCAAGAAATTCCTATCCCATTTCTTGCTTTTCTTCCTTTCAATGAGGTATGTTTGCAAGTACTGATCATTCAGATCTACCCTTCGCATGTATTTATTGTAATCAAGAACGTACGCGGTTTTTTAATTTCTTCTTTTCTCTTCGTAATGACTGTTTTAAATTCATCTTCGTGTTAGGTGATTATCATAGAAACAGCCTTTTACCCATCTATTTCAACACTGAAACGGGACCCGAGTGTTGGGCGATATACTCCTCCTTCAATTTCTTTTCCAGCAATATTTTCGAAACATTTTTTCTGTTCAAACGTAATGTTTCGACACAATCTGTTTTTTTAACATCGTAGCAAATGATGGGGAGTTTTAGTAATTGACCATCCATGACGTATGGCCCTAATTTAACAATGGCTGTATTAAAATTAAGACAATTTGTGTCGTTTTATTAATAGTATGTCTGACAGTAGCAATAATTTAATATTATATGTAGTATATAGAAGACGCTGTATTGTAAATTAATTATTTCTAAACAAAAAAAAAAATAGAAACACTTTGATATTAAAATATTTGTATCAAAAACCACACGAAAAGAAGCCGAAAACTCGCCGTGCCACACTGCCAGCGTCCTTGCACGGCACCGCCAAGCGATCAGCGTCTGTAGACTGCACATCGCAAATGAGAGGAAAGACAGGTAAAGGTTCCTTCCGTCTTGAGACGGCTTACCGCGAATGGAAAGAAAAATCCATCCCGTCCAGGTACGGCATACCACGCTGAAGGGTTTATAGTTGAATATATATATATATATATATATATATATATATATATATATATATATATATATATATATATATATATATATGTGTGTGTGTATATAATTTTCTTTGTTGGTTAATAATGTCTGAGTTCGGAAGGTTATTACAAGTTTTAATTTACATACGGTTTCTGATATGCATGGCAAAATTACGTTGATGTACGCAAGTTCATGAACGCCAGAAAGATCTGGAAATTGAACAAATGAAAGATGTTCAACAATTTGATGGCATGCTAACAGCAAAAAATGACATTATTCTTAATATCCCCAAAGTATACACAAATTATGATGGCAATAATTAGAGAACATATTCATTAACACATTGTGCAGTTTTAACAGCAACATGACAGTAATTAATTTAAACATATTAATTAAAAAATACAAGTGTAATAAAGACCTCTAATAAAACATTTCTGTTTCTCGACGAATAGTACTTTTTCTCGGCCTTTTCTTTTTTTATACAGGTTGTTCCGATATTCACGTGCAGCGTACACACTATTTATAAACAATTTCCAAGAGTAACAATTGCTTAAGCCGTTTCATCAACATATATAAAGTATTTGTAAGGAAGTGTTACTCTGTCGTCCGTCGGTAAGAATACATAATAAGATATTTTGAATTGTGTCGGTAATCTGCGCTTCTCGTGCAAAAGCTTGTACGATTATGGCAATATTTTAGCGAAGTAATTACTTTTTTAATTACTAAAATAGATGTCTAATACAGCAAATTCTGCACATTATTCATTTTGTGCGACTTTTGTATAGGATAATTTGATTAAGTAAAGGGCTCTGAATTACAGATTGCAAATCGCAAATTAATTCATTTTGTGGACTTTGGTATAGGATAGTTTGATTAAGTAAAGAGCTCTGAATTAAAAATTGCAAACAGTAATTAACTCTAGAGCTCTATTTTAATTTATTCAAAAAAATAGTGATAAAGAGGTTGTTTTCCACCGCTAAGAATAAATTATAGGATTTTATGAACTTTGTCACAAACTAGGTTATTGTTGCGAAAATTTGAGCGTATAAAAAAACTGGGGCACAAAATTATTTTAAACATATTACAATTAAAACAACGAATGTCTAGTGTAGTATCTGCTGAAATTATATCTGAATTTCGCCGGTTAGTTCTTTTTCTACGATTTTTTTTCTTTAGTACATGGTACTTTGATAGCCTCTGTAAAGATTCATAATAAGCAATTGCAAACATTAATTCTGGAGACATTTAATCAATAAAATTAAGTATTTGTAACAAAATTGTGTAAGTAATTCTGCGGTTCGCCGGCAAAATGTAATTTTAAGATTTTTTTAAAGTTTTGTGTAAGAATTATGTTGGTGCGAAACGTTGGCTAATTTTAAAAACATCTGGGCTGAGTAATTAATTTAAACAAATTATTATTAATTCAATGAATGTCTAGTGTAGGTATTTCAGAATTTGTGAAGGTATTTCGATTAGTTCGTTTTCAGTTTTTTGTCTATTCATGGTACATTTATAGCTTCTTTTTAAAGGTTGAGGCTTCTTTATAAGCAATTGCAAAGGAGTAATAAATTCTGGCGTCTTTAAGTCAATAAATATAAGATTTTTTTACAAAGTTTTGTTAGTAATTCAATGGACAGTCTGTAAATTTAGTTCTAAGAATTTTGAAAATTTCGTTGAAAAATGACTTTGGTGCCCTTTTTACACAATTGCTTGTCGGACTTAATTTTGGTGTTGTATAATAAAAATATATACTGAATTTACATATAATTAGCATAAGGAATTTTTTGTAGGCCTGAAAGGAAGCATTTGGCGATTTCTTCTATATATTGTGTTTTGGTATTTTTTATTTTTTTAAGCAATTACGTTTTATAATTTGGTAATATTGAGTAATTAAATAGTAATTAATTAATACTTTCTTGTTAAAGTTTTATGATATTTTCTGCTCTATTTGGTTTTGTGGCTAGCTAGCTTCAGTTTGAAGCTAGCTGATCCTCGTATTTTTTAGAAAATGGCTGGCGTAATTAATTTTAAGTTATGATAATTAATGATTAATTAATTAGTATTAAAAGATGGCATGTAGTATGTGTAGTCCGCTATGGGTGGCTAGTCAACTTCAGAGAGGTCTCCAGTGAGGTACTTCCCCAGTCAGGACAGGCTCTAAGCTCTTGACTAGTCTCCAGTCATTTGTGGTAGTGTGTGTGTGTGTGTGTGTGTGTGTATGTGTGTGTAGGGGAGAGGATAGGGGAAGGAAGAAGATATATCGCGTGTGACCCGTGGCCCGTTTTTGATGATATTGTTCCGGCATTCGCTTGGCTTAATTCAAGAAACCACGAAAAACCACCTATCATACCAGTTGGTCGCTAGAATTCTCTTCCAGTCGACTGAATTCGACCTAGTTATGTAGCTAGTGTCGAAATCTCCCAGTGCAGAGACCGGGCAAGGCTGACTCTGAACTAAAATTAGCCGGTAAGACAAACTAAATCATTTGAAGTTAAGAAAGCAGAAACATTGTGATGTCGGAAAGATGGGACATTTTCAACATCTCAAAAACGTCTCTAAATTTTACTTTAAATTTCTTGTAAGAATAGAGTAAACACTTATATAGGTGGCATAGGTCCGATTTTCCATTTTAACTGTGAATTTTCGAAAATTGCAAAAGTTCAAATTTTTTCGGCGTCATACTACAACTACGAAATTGAAGAGATGTTACTTCAAATGAAATTTGTTGTCCATAATTAGCAATATAGCGGGTAATATTTGCAATTTTAAAAAGTTACAAAACCCAAATTTTCTCAAAAACTGCTCTGATTTTTTTCTTTAAACAATTGATAAGGATAGTGCTAAATGCACTCTATAAGTTGACAAAAACGCCATATTGCTCTATTCTTTTCTTTAAAAAAATACAAAAATGTTTTTGTCTTGTCTCTCACGTCGTTAATATTTACATTAACGGCAATTTGTTCACATTATTTAATTATGAGAACATGTGCTTCAAATAATGTCATAAAGTTTCTCGGAACCTCAACAGTTTTCTGTTAAAATGAACTCAAAATTTCGCATTCCAGAATTGCTTAAACGTCGTTTTCTCAAAAATGGCTCATAATTTTTTCTTCAATCTTTTCCAACGGGAATTGCACGCAGTGAAAATGACAAAGTTTATTTTGATGTATTATTTTTCTTCAAGAATTACACAATTTTTTGAAATATCTCTCACACTGTTCATATGCACATTTCTAGCAATTTCTACACACCATAGCATTTGCTGGTTAACGTACCTCAAAAGACTTTAAATGAAGTTTTTCGAAAACGCAATAGTTTTCTGTGAAAACGAGCATCAAATTTCGCGTTTACAGTGCCGTTACTTGCCATTTTCTTAAAAACGGCTCAAATTTTTCTATCAAAATTGCCACTTATGACATTTTATTTAATATTCTGAAAGTAATATTTCGATTCTACAATTAGAAAACCATAAAATTGAGAAAATGACAAAAAGAAAAACTTTTAGCGGCGATAGATGGCAGCTGGCAATAGTGTGTGGCAAGTCCGAATAGCTAGTCCAGATCAAAGAAAATAGACAGTTAATACGAGAAAGTCTGTGCCATTCTGTAGCATCACTAGTTACTATCTCATATACGTACGTATACACGGAGTAATATACGTAGTATAGAGAAAGTGATGTAATACTGTGAAAAATCGATTTCGAGATTCCAACGGAAATACATGTTTTGGTACACTGATACCTAAAGTTTTTTTTTTGTTTTTTTGTTGTTTTTTTTGTTGTTTTTTTTTCTTTCTTCTTCAAAACGTCCGTCCGTCCGTCTGCTCCTGCCCGACTGTCTATCCATGAACACCACTTGCGTATAAACCATTCGTAGAATTTTTTTCCAAAATGGATACTAGCCGGTCGATCTGGCGCGAAAAACACAAGAGCCTAAAGTTATTTCAGGGTTAAAAGCCATTGTCAAAATATGGTTAATAAAAAATTAAATCTTGTATATACTCGTCCGATATCTCGGAGTTTAATTGAAGAAGAGCGTAGAGTATATTATTAATGTAACATTGTTTGGCTGAGTATTTTCCACTCTTTGGAAAGAAGCTCCAAATTATTTTAGAGCAAATATGTAATCCTTATGTGTACGACAGTATATGAAATTGCTGGAAGCAATCGTCAAGTAGTTTGGGTTTGATAATTACGGAAATATTACAATTCGGATACAATTTGTCACTGGTTTTTCCGATTTTCAGAAATAACCAGACATGCGCCAAATGATTTCGAAGTCACATCCTATATGCCAAAATGAATTTAACAAAAATTAAATCATTGGGTACATACGTCCAATATCGGACTGTAATTGGAAAATAATATAAAATAATTGAAACCCTGTTTAGCTGAGATTTTCTTATTACTTGAAAATTGCAGACGGAGTGAGCGAGTGTAATTGAAGAGCCATCGCCCTATCCTAACACATCCCTGCACTTAGCATGTTGAAGCAAGCTCGGCATCACTCCTCCCCTTGGCATGCGAACATCCATCCTGTTCCATATCTTACGTCTAGAGTCGACATCTACAGTCGTTATAACATCTAGGTTACGGGTAAAATAGAGCGGTATTTTCAGAAATTTATTTTATGATGTGATAGAAGTATTCGAGATGTTTGGTGCAGTAGGGAATAGACCGGTGATTTGAGAGAGTTTTCTTGAGTGAGTCGGCAAAGAATAAAAAATCTGAAGTTTTAGCGTGATTATGAAACCAATAAAATAAGTTAGAAACCCGAGTCCACAATTTTTAATAATATAGAATCTCTTTAAAGGTGGAGATCACTGGAAGAATGTGAAGTCATTTTTCAAGCCAAAAGACTGTCACTTCGGCAGTACACATCGTAAAAATAAATTACTGGCAAAAAAACTGACATATTAAACTACTCTCAACGAAAATATTTCAGTCCTGAGCACGTCGTTATTTCTTCCTTACGCAAAAGCATTATCCGTACGGAGTGGACTCGACGTGATATACATTAGTAGTTTATGCAGTTAGTTCATAAAGTTAAGCTTTATTTCACGAGTACATGTTAAGTACATGTTCGTACGAATGCAATAAAGCAACATTATAAACGAGTTGCATACGCTATTTTTCGTATAACAGCATTATAAATTTATAAGGGAACCAAAATGTATTTTCCGAAACAACTTTCTTGTGACATATCGGAAATTTGACATCTGTGCGACAAAACGGTCGCCAGCTATTCCTTTCACTGCTACCTCCACACGCTTCTCTCGCTGCGATTGGAGGAATGTGTGATGACGCTATCGTTCGTGTTGTAAAATGTAACACGTCAGCATTTGTGCCGTAAAACGCCCGATTACAAACGATTTCTTGCAACAGAAAAGGTCACTTATAATGCTGGGATACAAAAAAATATTTTTACCTTTACCGCCTTACTACTTAGAAACTAGGGGAAATATTGTAAGGCTGGGGCCGAATTCAGCGAGTCGTTTAGAGGTCTTAATTGCTAAAAGGAAAAGGTCGACCATGACTAATTCAAATGCCATACGTGCCAACGTTCTGATGAACTAGTTTCGGTATCACCGAACATCTCCTGTGTCTATTCTAAAATGGAAATTGATCTGGAGAAATTCTCGTACCATTTACATCGCAGGTCTACGAATATACGCATCCAACATTTTATCCATACAAGGTAACTTCAAGAGAGAAGAATGATCATGTAAGATATCTAGAACTTCAGAAGTCTAAATCAGAACTTCTAACTTCCTGACGATTACAACACTTTTGTGACACATACGTATTGAATTAAAGAGAGTTGCAATCCTATTTGGACTTCAAAAAGGATACACAAACAACAATTGCTCGTTTAGTAAATGAGACAGTCGAAATAAAATATCGAAATTTCAATGGAAGGGTTGGCCGAAAGAATTTGAATACACGGGAGAAAATGTAGTGCACGAGTCATTGGTTAAAGCAGGTCTGATGGTGCAGGGGTTGGGGCATGTTCTTCCAAAATACTCGCAACACCGAGGGTGTGTTTGAATCTTGCATAAAGCCTGTTTTACACGGTCATTTATTCATAGGTACAGAAAAGTGACGGACGAGATAGGATGTAGTTTAAACAGAATCTCGATGCACGCTTCATTTTTAGGTATAAATTTCATGCACTTCGAGTACCGCGTCCCTGGATTCTTTCCGAAACGCACTCTCGTTTGCAATGCGTCTGGTGCAATTTGTTACCTTTGTGCAGTTTTGAAAGCGTTTTTATGCGTTGAATTGTAATGTGAAGTGATTAGTGTAGTGAGAAATAAAACATGTACTGTGTTCTAATATCTTGTTACGTACTCCGTCCAAAAATAACCAAACTTAATTTACCATAGATGCGACAACCAACTGTTTGATCTTCGGTACTTTTTGAGGCACCCAGATGAAATACCTTCATCACGATTACGCGCACACAACGAAATGACCGTGCACAGCGCTGGATCTCGTTCCGAAACCGAAGCAGTGCCGCGAACCCCGCCGATATTGCGTACCGGCCCCGCGGATGGAACGTCCCTTTTCTATCCAATTTCTGCACAAAAATTGATGAAAATGGTCCTGTAAAACGGAAATGGATGTTTTCAGTTGTGTGGTATGGCGTACCCAGTACGTCAAGTATCTATCATCTTTGAACCCGAATCTCCCTCTTAAAAATAATACTGTAACGAATATTGCATCACCTGCCGGATTCGCGGCGCGCGGATAGCGTCATCTGCCGGCGCCCCTTCCCTTCCCCCAGAACTAGACGGTTCCGGACTATTCGCGAGTTGCGGGGAAATGTGGAGAATGTGTCGGGTGTATCGAGACGAGCGTCGGTCAGGTATAAATGCGCCGCTGCCGGCGGCCGCGAGTCAGTAAGAAGTCAGTAAAGAAGTAGCAGTCAAGTCAGTCAGTAGAAAGTCATTGTAAGTTAGTCGACGTGTGTACGTCGGTGAATAAGCAGTCAGTCCGTCAGTGTGTCTGAAGTGGAAGCTGTGCTGTAAAGTGTGCACTGCGGTGAACAGTGGTGCAGTGGGTGAACAGCAGTCAGCAGTCTGAAGTCTGCAGTGGAAGCTGAGCTGCGAAGTGTGCATTGCGGTAAACAGCAGTGCAGTGGACCCTGGTGTGCGCAGGGAATTGTGGTCAGCGCAGAGAACCGTGAACAGTGCAGCGGACTGTGTGATACTATAGAAGAAGTGATCAGTGTAAATAAATAATCAGATTGCAGAGAACAGTGTAAACAAATAATCAGAAGTGAACTGTGTAAATAAACAATCTTAGAACGGAGTCGTGTGTAAGAAGAAAAATAATTAAGTGAAGAACACAAGGACTGTGTAATATACTTGTAAATAGATCAAGTAGTTTTAGTGTATAATTGATTACGAATAAACGTTTTCGTGTAAATAATACCAGTGAGTTTTACTGCACCACGGTGAAACGTTACAATACAATTTTAGGCAAAATAATGATTCGTGTAGATGTTATATTTATGTACGAGTATGTGATTTGTTTCTTTTAGTAGTAATAAATTGAGCATTTGCCCCTTTTGCAATGTGTTTCAATAGTAGTTTGGATGATGTTAGATGAACTTGCTTCCATACTTTCTTCTCCCCAGAACTCCTCAGCCCTAAGATTGCAAGAATCAAGGAGATGTATCTCCAAAATTCCAGAAGGAATTTCGTCATCCCGGGGTACTCCGACTGGAAACATGAAATGGTACCCAGGGTAAAAACGTAAAAATCATTACTAGAAATCAGTAGCGGCTTGTTGTCATGGCATTAGGGTGTGCCATGTTCCTCTCTCCCTTCCTAATACTCTCCCCCTCACATACATAATAAATTATATATAATATATATAATATATATAATATATATAATATATATAATATATATAATATATATAATATATATAATATATAATATATATATATAATATATATAATATATTTACATAAATAATGACAATTAAACACAAAGCATCTTATAAAATCTGATAGGATGCTGAACAGAACCTTCCGTCACCAGAGACGGTTGCCCGCATTTCCTTTCACAACACCCGCTTCGACTCCGTTAGGCAAAGGCGTTAGGCAAGGACCCCTCAGAGATATACTACGAGTATTAAGGTCGGGTCAGCAGGTTTCAGAATCATTTTGCCAGGGATGTCATGAGTTCCATTGTACACATTGATTCAAAACATTTTAACTCACATTTTTACTATAGTATGTTCCATAAGCTCGCTGCACTAAGGTTAGAAGTACAAGTTTCCTTACTCAATACTCAAAACAGTCTGGATAATGTGCCGTCTACCCTGGGTGACGAAACACGAAGTCATTTCAGCGCTTTTTCTTTTCAGCAATTTTCTGTGACATTTTCTTTGAAGGCATTGATTTCTTACGTTTACTGATTTCGACGATTCATTGTTAGTTGCAAAAACACATTTGACAAAAAAATTAAAAGAAATTCGATTTTTCTAAACGCATTAAAAAGTAACATACTACATACGTTTACAACATACATTGGATTTCAATACTTCGGAATGGATTTATAATTGACACTCGCTTTAAAACACAAGAGAATGTGCACACAATATTCAATTAATCTTATGAATGCGACACTGCACAGCAATGCATTTGCGTTTCGCGCGCTAGCGAGAAACTATTTTGAAAGGGATAAGAGTTCATTTGGAGAAATATATCACACTTCCTTCGTTCAATGTCGCAATCATTTCTATTAAAAAAATTGTGCTAGCGGAGGGCTATATCGCAGAGACATATCAAGGCACTCGCTGAGATCGACACTGTGCCGGCGCAGAAATACTCGCATCGTCGCCGAGGGCTCCACTTGTCCATTAGACACCGTAGTCCCCTCTTGCCCCTCCAGCCACATGCAGCGGCAGCCAGTGACGCCCTTTCCTCGTTCGCATTTCTTGAGTGTGCTCCAGCTGGCTTTCACGAAGGGCAATCGCAACATCCGAACGAACAAATCCTTTTCAAATACCAAGTTTCAGGAACGCTCTCAGAGGACTTGCTTTCCGATCTCGTTAACAGAGGTTTAAGATAAATTACACCGAATTAATTTGGATGTGCACATGACGGCATCCGACATGTGCGGCATTACAATTAAGTGTCACACACGCGTGTGTGCGTGTATAATGTCTAATTCACAAAACATTATTCTACCCTAAAAGTTGATAATAGAGGGTGAACTGTAAGCCCTCCTAAGACTCTCAAAAATTAACACAGAAATAAACAAGTGGTGCTACAGAAAGGCACAAACTTTCCAGTATTAGTTTTCTATTTCCATTGGTATCGGCTAGCTATTCCGACATTCCACATACTCTTGCCAGCTGCCATCTATCGCCGGCCAAAGTACATATTTTTGAAATTTTCTCAATTTTTCGGTTTCCTAATACTAGAACAGAAATATTATTTTAAGAATTTAAAAATAAAAATAAAAACAGTAAAACCTCGATCTGAATGGCAATTTTCTTTGAAAAATTTGGAATCGTTTTTAAGAAAGTGGCGTTTAGCTCTTCTGTCAATGCGATACTTAAAGCTCTTTTTACACAGAAAATTTTTCATTTTTGAAAAACTTTATTCAAAGTAATTTGAAGCACTTTCATTCACAAATACAATTGCGTTTACAAATTGGTGGAAATGAGCGTATTAACAGCTTGAGAGATCTTTCAAACAAATTATATGTGTAATTACTTAAAAAACTCAAACAAAAAACCAAAATGAACTTTACGTCATATTAAAGAGTGCAATTCGCACTGTGTGTCACAAAAAAATTTGAAGAAAAAATTTGGAGCCGTTTTTCAGTAAATGGCGAATGAGCGTTTCTGATAATGAGGAATTTTGAGGCGGTATTCACAGAAAACTTGAGTTTTCAAGAACTTTATATTACATTATTTAAGGCACACTTACTTAAAAATATAATTATGTGAAGAAATTGCTATTATAAAGTTAGAGACAAAAATAATTACATTTATGTAATTTTTTAAAAACCAAAAGAACAGAGCAATGTGACGTTTGTCATCTTATAGATGCATTTAGTACTATTCCAACAAAAACTTTCAAGAACAAATTTTGAGCCGTTTTTCAGGAATCTCGTTTTTTATTTTTTTTTAATTGCACATACTGCTCAATATATTGCTGTAAAACTAGTAAATTTTTCAAAAGATGTGTAGGATGTCATTGAAAGAACTGATCGTGAACAACAAATTTCATTAGAAGGAAAGACCAATGTCTTCAATTTTGTAGTTGTAGGAAGACGCCGAAAATATATTCATACTTCTGAAATTTTCGAAAATTGACAGTTAACCGTGAAAATCAGACCTATCCCACTTTTATAAACATGTTACTATATTCATACAACAAATTTAAAGAAAACAATTGGAGCAGGTTTCGAGAACATTTTCAAAATTTTTGGGGAGCTCCATATAAAGTACCCCCAAAACATAATTTACGTTTTTCAAAATCGCAGAGCTTCGACTCAGGCCACATCGACAGAGGTTTATTGTTTGGATAAAATTGCATGCAGAATTTAGATGGTAGTATTGTTCACAAACACCAGATGGAAAGACGAAAGAAAGGACGCAGGCGGACGGGCAGACAGACGGACGGGAGACAGACGCACGGGCAGACAGACGCACGGGCAGACAGACGCACGGGCAGACAGACGGACGGACGGGCAGACGGACGGACGGGCAGACGGACGGACGGGCAGACGGACGGACGGGCAGACGGACGGACGGGCAGACGGACGGACGGGCAGACGGACGGACGGGCAGACGGACGGACGGGCAGACGGACGGACGGGCAGACGGACGGACGGGCAGACGGACGGACGGGCAGACGGACGGACGGGCAGACGGACGGACGGGCAGACGGACGGACGGACGGGCAGACGGACGGACGGACGGGCAGACGGACGGACGGACGGGCAGACGGACGGACGGGCAGACGGACGGACGGACGGGCAGACGGACGGACGGACGGGCAGACGGACGGACGGACGGGCAGACGGACGGACGGACGGGCAGACGGACGGACGGACGGGCAGACGGACGGACGGACGGGCAGACGGACGGACGGACGGGCAGACGGACGGACGGACGGGCAGACGGACGGACGGACGGGCAGACGGACGGACGGACGGGCGGACGGACGGACGGGCAGACGGACGGACGGGCAGACGGACGGACGGGCAGACGGACGGACGGGCAGACGGACGGACGGGCAGACGGACGGACGGGCAGACGGACGGACGGGCAGACGGACGGACGGGCAGACGGACGGACGGGCAGACGGACGGACGGGCAGACGGACGGACGGGCAGACGGACGGACGGGCAGACGGACGGACGGGCAGACGGACGGACGGGCAGACGGACGGACGGACGGGCAGACGGACGGACGGACGGGCAGACGGACGGACGGACGGGCAGACGGACGGACGGACGGGCAGACGGACGGACGGACGGGCAGACGGACGGACGGACGGGCAGACGGACGGACGGACGGGCAGACGGACGGACGGGCAGACGGACGGACGGACGGGCAGACGGACGGACGGACGGGCAGACGGACGGACGGACGGGCAGACGGACGGACGGGCAGACGGACGGACGGGCAGACGGACGGACGGGCAGACGGACGGACGGACGGGCAGACGGACGGACGGACGGGCAGACGGACGGACGGACGGGCAGACGGACGGACGGGCAGACGGACGGACGGGCAGACGGACGGACGGGCAGACGGACGGACGGGCAGACGGACGGACGGGCAGACGGACGGACGGGCAGACGGACGGACGGGCAGACGGACGGACGGACAGACGGACGGACGGGCAGACGGACGGACGGGCAGACGGACGGACGGGCAGACGGACGGACGGGCAGACGGACGGACGGGCAGACGGACGGACGGGCAGACGGACGGACGGGCAGACGGACGGACGGGCAGACGGACGGACGGGCAGACGGACGGACGGGCAGACGGACGGACGGGCAGACGGACGGACGGGCAGACGGACGGACGGGCAGACGGACGGACGGGCAGACGGACGGACGGGCAGACGGACGGACGGGCAGACGGACGGACGGGCAGACGGACGGACGGGCAGACGGACGGACGGGCAGACGGACGGACGGGCAGACGGACGGACGGGCAGACGGACGGACGGGCAGACGGACGGACGGGCAGACGGACGGACGGGCAGACGGACGGACGGGCAGACGGACGGACGGGCAGACGGACGGACGGGCAGACGGACGGACGGGCAGACGGACGGACTGGCAGAC